>CM062292.1:290910852-291628352 GCA_031216915.1 Pictodentalium vernedei | reverse complement strand
AAGTTTAGTAACCTACAACAGTGTATAAAAGAGCCAGTCGAAGCCCAGATCAGGCGCCTACACTTGCGATCACCGGAAGTAGCAACTCTCGTCAACTTCGTTTTTATAATTTATGGCAGGGCAGATATGTTTACTGCCTCATAAAACTACCGTCATTCCAGCTAGTATAATTTCACGTTGTTCGATGTTCCAGTGATGAACTGATGGTTGTTGAGTCGTAATAAACTCACATAAAAAGCCTAGCGGAGTATTGTTGCGAAAATGGTCCATTAGCTGAAACTTCCCGGACCAACAGTTGTAGTGCGGATGACTTGAGCCACCTCATAAGAATCTGGAACCTGACTGATCAGTCCAAGACTTTATGACGCGGAACAACCCTTAGAGGCCTAACAAACCACTCGACGATTATCAAACACACAGCCGCTATACCATATTCTGCACAAACATCATGAAGAAATTGGTCGGAAAATATCACATGGATTATCCGATTATTGGCCAACAATGGCTAACCCGTTTGGTTTTTTGTCATCGTGGAGCCAAAAAGAGGCAGCTTGAAGGAATTACAAATCCAAAGTGGGTGGACAGATTGCACTGCGTGACAACTTAAAACAGGCAGGAAAGCGCAGGGGATTTAAAGATCGGCTAACGGCTCGTAGACATCCATTCGACCTGACATGTCGTCTGTATGTTTAAGAGAGTACATCAAACTACAAGTCTTTGAGACAGTCCACTGGAGATAGGGCTGGAGTCGCTTTGATGTTTAAGCGGTCGCCATGGACTGGTCGCTTTCCTCGGGGTGCGTAGTATTTCCACGTACGCAATATCTTACCTCCTACAAGTATCTGGGAATTTCATTGGTTCAAAGACGTCACATGCAGACTGCATATAAAACCATATACTGCCTGTCAACATCAATATACGCTGACAGCTATGGATAATCTCCCCTTTGACCATTGATTATTCAAAATGGCGGCAGCCGATAAACGCTTCAAGTTGAAAGATTGAGTGTCGGAAGCCCATATTTGGTCTGAAGTGCAGGTTAGGCAACTTAAAAGGCTTCATAGTCTGTGGATGTGTGTCATGTTACCTTCGAAATGAAACTGTTTGGTATGTTTGAATTTGCCTTGTTACAATTTATGGGAGAGTGCCTGTAACAAGGCAAAGACACGTGAACACATTGTGAGAATTCTCGCATTTAATTTTGATCGCTGTTAGTTTTGTGCATCGATGCAGCAGTAGGTAAGATATATTCGTTACACAGTTAGTTGGTGGCCTAATATGGTATATATGGTGTCAGTTAATTCCATATTGGACGAGAGCTTCGCTTTCGCTCTCGTCCAGTATGGAAATAACTGACACCATATATACCATATTAGGACACCAACAAACCGTGTAACTAATAATATTACATTGCAAACACTAATATTATTGGACAAATTATCAAAAAGTTAATTAATGAAGTACCGGGTACAACCCGGTGCTTCGCTAAATAAAATTTGGCTGCTAACTTTTATTACCTGGTAAACGCATGCGTGGACGTCACTGTCCACGTGTGGATTACGCCCAGTCCACAGCGACTGTACTGTACATCAAACCACATGCCTTTGAGACAGTCAGCTGGAGATAGGGATCGAGACGCTCTACTTCACGCTGCAAGTTTTGGGCTTTTTTACCCTATGGTTTGGTAATCACTTTCGAATGTCACGCGATTAAATTATTTTCTTTCACTGCATTGCCAAAACGATATGTCAGGTCGAATGGATGTCTACGAGCCTTTAGCCGATCTTTAAATCCCCTGCCCTTTCCTGCCTGTTTTATGTGTACTGCCACCAAGTGTGGTCACACTGTTTTGAGCTCCCGCTGTTTCCTGGTTTTCTACTGGACATTTTTGGATTTATCTGCTGAAAGTCAAGAGCAGAATAATTTTCAAAATTTTATTATTAGTTTTTAAGACACAAAACAACATGTCACCAGCCTACTTAGAAGAACTCCTTAATACCAAGAATGTGTGTCAATACAACCTGAGGTCCGATGGTAAAATGCTGCTACATGTTCCAAAACATAGGTGTAAGACATTTGGAGATAGGTCATTCTCATTTGCTGGCCCTCACTTGTGGAATAATTTACCAGAACACCTAAAAAGTCTGTCAAATGTCAACCTTTTCAAGAAAGATCTCAAAACATACCTGTTTCAAAAAGCCTATAAGTGATGTTCTGGACTGTAAGATACTGTATATATTCCCTTTGTATATTTGCACGAGCTCAGTAACATGTACTTCGCCTTAGAATATGGTTCTATATCTTCTGAACTATAATTTTGGCGCTATATAAATGTGTATATTATTATTATGATACGACAAATATTCATAAAATGTCATATACTGCAACCGTCATTTCATTTTTTATTCGTTTTTTCGTACAGTTGGATAACTAATATGGTTTTCGCCATTTGCAGCTAAGGTAAAGGATTCTCGGGATGCATTCAGGCTATTCCAAATAAAAATGCACGGGTCTCCGTACTCTCAAAACTTCCATAAAGATAAATATTTAATTTAATTATTTTTATAGGCTGTTTTATATTTCTGTTTTTCAGGTTGTGTACGATGGTGAGGTAACCTGGTATGAATCGTTGATAATGTTATTGCTCTATGGCTTATATATTTTGCTAATGAGGTATGTAAAGTCACATGCATGTAGTGTAGAATTGGCTGTTTTATGTAAGAGGCTCAATAATCTGTTTCAATGGATGCCAAAATCAGCAGAAAGGTGTATGTGGTGGGGATCCTGATGTCCAGGGGAATGTACGGGAGATTAAACATAATGGGACTTACGTCTCGGAAAATGTATTTGATGCAAATGATGCTGGGGATGAGTTGTGGTGGCTAAAGGCTAAAAAGTGATTTGTATTAGCACCTGAAACTACTTAAAGTAGGAACCAAATCTAAAGAGACACGCATCAAATTTGGTAGAAAACCGGATAATGTTTGTCCAAGTTACCGTGTGCTGACACCGCCCTGAGTCGGAAATTCAAACAAGAAAACAATCTAAGGAGCATTACTCCTGAAAAACATTCGGACAGCCTGGTTTTTAAACTCATCCAATACATTCCCGAGAAGAAACCCCACACCAAAAATGGTAAAAATCGAATAACACTTGTTCAAGTTGTTGCGCTGACACTGCTCGCAAGTTGGAAATTCGAAGTTGATAACCATCAGAGGGGTATAACTGATGAGAAAAAACTGGGCAGAACTGATTTTTCATTTTTGCCACAAAACGTAGTTCGTAACCCCCTAAATGGACCGAGGTCGATGAAATTAAAAAAATAATAAATAAAATTTGAATAGCGATTTTTGAAAATAGCGCAAACCGGATATCGTCAATACGTCAGGTAATTGAATATTTGTTAGAGATTCCCGGTAAGATAAAACTTATGCGAATGTCGCATAAGAAATTCGGGCCTGATCATCAGGCCCCGAGTGCTGCGTGCGAGATTTCCATAATACCCTCTGTTACATCAATTCTGGTTGGAAACAACATCACTATGAAAAGTGAATCGGCCAGGAATATTGGACTGATTATGGACTCAAATTTAAAACTAGACATCCATATCAATAAAATATTTCAAAAATGCTACTGGCAGCTTCGTGATGTTGGAAGACTGCGACCTTATCTTAACCAGTCAGCACTTGAAAAACCTGTGCACTCCTTCATCACCTCACAACTAGACTATTGTAATTCAGTGTTAGTGGGGCTGTCCCAGTGCCTGATTCAGAAGCTTCAAAAAGTTCAGAATACTGCTGCTAGGACAATTACTGATACCAAACGCTCTGAACACATAACACCTGTTTTAAGACAACTACATCGGCTTCCAGTTAAACAGAGAATTGATTTCAAAATATTGATCCTAGTATTCAAATGTATCCACAAACTGGCTCCAGTTTACCTGCAAGAGCTCCTCACTGTATATACACCATCACGCAGTCCCATATCTAAAAACCAAATTCAACTAATTGTACCTTTTAGCAGATCTAATCTGGCTAATGATCGTGTGTTCTCCATCGTGGGTCCCAGATTGTGGAATTCCCTGCCAATTAGTGTCAGAATATCAGAAACTCTCGATGTCTTCAAAAGAAATCTTAAAACTTTCCTATTTACTGAAGCATTCTCGCGAACCTCTCCAAGAGGCAACCGAAACAGATGTGGCTCTTTATTTCAGAAAAGTGTATTTATTTCTGTCAAGCGTTTTAGAGTTCTATCTGTGGTTTTACGCTCTAGAAAAACAATTATTATTATTATTATTATAAACGTCATTCTGAGTATTCCTCATGTCCACAATTCAGCCATGAGTCGTTGGTTAACTAAGAAAGCAAAAAAACGTATCCGAAGAAAGGCTGTAGCCGTGTCGATACAGCTTAATCGATAAATCGTTCCATCACTACTTGAAATCACAGTAAAGTGGACCTGGTAGATGACTTAAACGTATGAAGGGTCTGCCACTTAAACGTTTAAGACGCCTACAACATGACAAGACAGTTCACGGGAACTTTGTAGCAATCAATATAAGAGGCCGGATTATCTATCCCGTTTATCAATCAGATTATTATTATCGTGTTGCAGTCTCATTTGTTTGACAATCTCATTTGTAGCGTGACATTATCCGTGAAGATAAAAGTTAATTATCCTCTTTTAGGATTGATTCTTTTCCAATCTTGCGTCTAATTTACTAAAGATCCATGCTAACCCTGCTTCTAAAATGCTACATGTATATCACATCAACGGCATTGCGTTTTCCCTTTGCCTTATTATTATGTGGCATGGTGTTATTAAGTATTTATTGGTGTTTAAGGTCACATATTTCTGCACAATGGCTAATCATGACCATGACAGTTTTACGGGTGGAGTACCCGGACAGAACCACCGCGCAACGGCGAGCAACTGTCAGCTTCCCAACATACTAACTCCACACAAGCAGGGTTAGCATTGGTTTAAGACAACTGCGCCATCGACGTGCAGTATGCCTTAGTACACAGCGCCACCGTGCTCCAAGTGTGCAATGGGGGTGAAGTGTCTTGCCTAAGGACACAACGCGGTTGCCGCAGGTGGGATTCGAACCGAGGACATCTCGGCTTGCAGCCTGTACCTCTACCTACTGAGCCACCGCGCCCCCGTCATAGTGTTGGAGAGGGCACAACTTTAGTGTCACCATATGCACCTGACAAGTTTGTGAAGAACACTCCCTTTTGCGAGTTTTTCCAGCTTCTTTCATTACAATTTCAAACATTCATCTGGAGAACATTTCGGAATAAGCAGCCAGGTCCCAGTATTAATGGAATCATCAGTGGACGAAAAATGTATTGTATGTTTTGAAATTAATTGTCATTTAATTTTGTATAGATGGACGATATCTAGCTGTTCACACTACATCAGCTGTGAATCTACAAGTGCTGGGCAAGTCAGTTGAAGGTGTATTATATTATATTGAATTGTACACAAAACAGATTCAAATGTGAAACAACTGTGAAAAACAAATTTCACAGTAGTATAATGTGTGCTAATAACTGAATGTACCATTTTTATGGTGAGAAAAAAGTTGCAGAGAGCCTGTGTTGGTGTTGAGAATAGCCGGCCAAAAGTCTGGAGCACTCAAACCCGAAAAGGCTCTCAAACCTGTCAAAATACTATCACAAAGGGCACATCAGCAGCTTAATACAAGAAAGCTCCAAATTTTAACTGCCGTATTCTTGGTAGGGTGGCACAAATTTGGGCCACGATAGTACCGTTCGCCTATCATTTGTTACACAAGAAATATAGCGACCGAATTTTGTTCGAATACATTACTAGGGCTCAGACATAGCATGATATTGCACTCAAATGGTGTTTGATATTCATTCGCCAACTCTTCCAGAAACATAATAAACTTTATAAAACGACCTGGGGGCGCGATGGTTTAGTGGTTACGGCATTGAGCTTCAAACGGAGAAGTCCATGATTCGATCCCCGCCAGGGGTAACTGAGTTGTGTCCTTGGGCAAGGCTCTTAATCCCGATTGCCCGCATAGGGGTACGGTGTCGCTGTGTACTAAGGTGTGCTGCACGTCGATGGCGCACCTGTCTTCAACCAATACTAACCCTGCTTGTGTGGAGTTAGTTCGATGGGGAGGCTGGCAGTTGCTCGCCGATGATTGGTGGTTCTCTCCGGGTACCCCCGCTTCCTCCATCCGTAAAACTGCGTGAAACGAGGTGACCCTGGTTGTCGAAAGTGTCGTTAAACAACAATAAATAAAGATATAAATAAATAAATAAATAAATAAATAAATAAATAAATAAATAAATAAATAAAACGATCAAATTTAGTCTTTGGGAAAAGGAATTCTTGGATGTGACACACTGTTGGAAAGGGCTCTTTGGGCACTTTCCGACAGTTTATTACATTGCATTATATCATCGTCGTAATGAAAATATTTCAATCGATAAACTGCAGTATGCCAGGTTGTTCCCCTCAGCCATTGCACCCACACAAGCAAACAAAACAGTATCAGTATTACTTTCGCTTTCTATTCCTTGAAGTTTCAAAAAGTGTTACATGAAAGGTGGTTGTCCGAAACAAATGTTAGTGTAACCCCTTGGCGTGTTTTATGTGCTTTAGATTCGCTTTGTTGTCAGCTGCACTTGGAATTGTTCATAATCGAAACAAATCGAAACTTTGAGCGTCTTTTTCCCAGAATTATGGTCAGAGATAGAGCGATTCGGTGTTAGCCACATCTTCAGTCCATGTATCTATATTTATCAAGTTCGGATCCAAGAAACTCACACACCACGCCGATTCATAACAGTGAAAACTCGGTTTTTACGAGTTGTTTTGCATTAACTGTGCTCTAACGAAATTCAATTTACGGCCATACCACTCAAGCTTAGCGTTTTACGGCCAAAGCTTACTTCCCGTTCTCTTCATAGTTTATTTTTGAGAGGGCATTCTAAAAAAATGTCTTTGTATTTGATACTTTTTGAGTATAAAACATAGAGGATATCTACTGTTTTAGTAGATTCTTTTAACGAATCTACTGTTTCGTCAACATGATGGGCAGTTCGAACCTGTGCAATCTACAGTTAGTAGAACTTCATCTACAATTTTCATTGATTTTTTATTACTTGGCTGGAATATTCTATGATGGAGAAGAATGGATGAGGAAGATGTAGATTTTTCGACTTCAATGTCCTCGGCGCCAAAGCGCCGTAGACATTAAAATCGAACAGTCGACATTTCCGTGTCCATATTCCTCAGTGCACAGCGTTTCTAATCGAATGATATCGAAAGTATCTCCATCAAATGACACTGAAACGGAAAAACGTTATAGGACTTTTGAGGTTTTAAATTTTCATATCTAGGCGAGTTTGTTTAGTGTCATGTGTCATCTGTCACAAAGAAGAACATGTATCATTTTTGCAATTGCAACATCTCAAGAGAAAACATTTTTCAAAATGTAATTTTCAAATTAAATACCAATATCAGCTAATAAGAACACCAGTGACTTTCATAACTGTTCTTAAATTTATTTTAAATGAAAATGCTGTTAATGACTTAGTTTGAGTTTTATTGATTTGTATTCTACATTCAATGTGTCACGGATTTAATTATTTTGGATGATTAGTCTTTAAGGATGAGAAAGCTGTCTTTGGAGTCTGTCATAATTTATCATCCCAGTTAATGAAACCAGTGAAAAATGTTATTATAAATCTTCTAATATTTATTTATTTATTTATTTATTTATTTATTTATTTATTTATTTATTTATTTATAATAATATAGTTCAAAGCCATGAATCCACATGGTGCTCTCAGGTCTTGCAATAAAAGGCCCGTTTTTGTCCAGCACTGCAAACGGAAGAAAAAAAACAACCTTGGTTTTAGGTCACATATTTTTACACAATAGCTAATCGTTACCGCAACATGGAGATAAAGTCAAATTTATTCAATCGTTTATATCCATGTTGCATATTTTCGAGGACATCCAAGCATAGGTGACTGGGTTTTGCTGACATAATAATAATAACACTTCGGCCGGCCGCTGATTTGTCGCGGTTCTCGTATGAGAAGGCCTTGGTTACCCATGTTCTACCAACTGCCTCCCCCTATTCCCGCGCTTCCTCTCTCCTCCCAACACTCGGAGACGAATTGCTTGATGACATCCCTTGCCTCATTCTTCCCAATATCTCCGATTAGTATATTAACACTCTCCATTGAGTCGCCCCCTAACCACATGTCCTTCATTCTCCAATCCCACTTCTCCATTATACTCCCCGTGAATCTTGTTCTTTTAGACTGGTATTTTGGGCATTCTATAAGAAAGTGTTCCAGGGTCCCCACCACGCCCACGTTACACATCTGGCACTCCTTTTCACTGTGTTTCCCAATTTAACCCCTCAGCTCCAGGGACCTCGACCTCAGCTTGAACAACAGTGACCCCCCAAAGGTGCCATCAAGGTATTCTTCAAAACCAGGCTTCTCTTTATCACGCAGGCCACCCAAATATCTCTTTGATTTGACTCCCTCTCGCCAATTCCGGTTACAATCCTCCATGACCCTTTCTCTGATGATATTTTTGCCCTGGTTTGCCCCAACGTCAAGGTCCGAGATCTCCATTGAGTAGTTTTCCACTAGCTCCCTCACTTGGACCATCCACCCCGTCTTGATATTTGAGTTGAAAGTTCTCAGGAACATTACTTTACACCATCGGCTATCGGGGAGATTTACCAAATAATTAAGATAACCGAGTTTCAATAGGTCTATCCTGTCCTTGATCCTCATCCACCCAAGCTCGCCCCTGATTGCTTCTAGTGCTGCGGCATTACTCGAGCCTGTTATCCATCGGCCTGCATCGTTCTGCAGGATTTCCAAGCTCTTAACAGCTGTCTGGTTTAGGGGTACAACTTCCGTACCGTATGTTATACTTGGCAGACCCACCATTTCCCAAATGGTTTTCCCCACGAAACTGTTTCTCCCTATAAGTTTCATTTGGTTAAGGATTCGCTTCCCCTTCAGAATCAATTTATTTGTTTAGATGCCTCTTCCTGTGATGTTTATATTTACCCCCAGGTATTCATAGTCACTAGTCTCCCCTACACTAAGAAGTCTACTGCTACCTTCCGGAATGCAGAACTCCCCCACTCTCCACCTTCGAGTGGGGTCCACTTTGCGGCTCACGGGTATAACTTTGCTCTTGCTTTCATTAAGTTCGAGTCTCCATTTGCTCCCATATTTCCCAACAATTCCTAGCATCTTCTCTAACCCCTCTTCGCTTTCTGACACTAGCACCATATCGTCTGCAAAAAATAGCCCTGGGATCTTCAAGTCACCAACTGCAACCCCCTCGTCGCTATGCAGGAGTTCATCTCCTAAACCTTTGATGTACAATGCAAAAAGAATTGGCGAAAGGATACACCCCTGTTTTAGGCCTATTTCCATAGGCACACGTTTTGTTGTAATGTTACCCAGGCTAAGTTCACTCTGTACATCTTTATATAATGCTTTCATAATCCCAACAAACTCGCCCCCCAAGCCCAGAGCCTCCAGCTTGCGCCACATACCCTCCCTCCATACTCTATCGTATGCCTTTTTAACATCCAAAAAGGCCATGAACATCTTTTTCTTTTTTGCTTTCGCGGATTCTATCATTTGGGATAGCGTGAAAAGATGGTCAGTGACTCTCCTTCCCTTCCTGAAGCCATTCTGGATTTCTCCCAAAAAACCCTTCTCGTCAATCACCTCCTCTAATCTCCCATACAGGACTTTGCAAAAGACTTTTCCAATGTTGCTGCTGACAGAGATCCCTCGATAGTTATCCAAGACGTCTTTTTCCCCCTTTTTGTGAATAAATGTCACTTTACTTTCCCTCCACTCCTTTGGGACCTCTTGTTTTTCTATGGCTAAATTGAATAGGGCAGTTAGGCTTTCCAAGAGTTCCTCTCCCCCTTTTTTGATAAACTCGTTAGGAATTTCGTCCACCCCTCCCGCTTTTCCATTCCTCAATTTTGAGATCACCCTTCGCACCTCCTCAGTTTTGATTTCGCTGCACACGAAGTCCGAGAGATTTTCCTCGACCTGGTTCGGACACTCCGGTGGGTTCCCCATGCCCCATCGCTTATCGTTTACCTTTTCCCAGTGCTTGACTAGTTCTAATGCGATTTGATCTCGCTCTTCTGTAACTCTGCCATCTACTTTAATGCTCTGTTGGTTATTCCCTTTGTTACGTTTGTTCACCCATTTCCAAAATACGCTCGAACTCGACCCCCCTGTCGTTCTTATCGTCCTAATAAGACTGCTATTTCGCACTCTCCGGTTGTCGTCTTTAATCTTGTTTACTTTATTTCGTGCTTGTTGGTATTCTTCCTTTGCTACCATGGCCTCATTGCTTTCCACCCCCTTACGTTTTCTACTTCTCCTGTATGCAGCACATTTAGCTTTTCTAACCTTTATGGCCCATTTCAGTTCTTCGTTCACTCTGTACCCAAGTTCCCGTGTTGGCACCCTTATCTTTCCTACACTTCCTTCCCTGCCTCCACTAGGCTCGCAACTATGGCGTCGGCCATCTTCTGGACACTATCCCCCTTGTGTACGACTGCAAGCTTTGGTTTCAGTTTTTCTTCGAACTTCGCCCAGTCGGCATCCTTTTTGAGTTCCCAAATCCCCTTGAAGCTTCCTTTCCTTTTCTCTAGGTTTTTGGCCCTCATCGTCACTGTAATCAAGTTGTGATCACGATCCAACTCCATTTTGCCCTCATCATCCACTTCTACTCTTATCACCTCCCTCCATAAATTCATATCTGTGAGAATGTAGTCAATTATTGATTTTCTGTCGTTTCTCTCCCAGGTCCATTTCCCCTTACATCTAGCGTCCCTGTTCAGAATCATCAGACCGAGCTCATTTGTGAAGTTCAACAGCTTCCTTCCATTCCTGTTGACTTTCTTGTCCCCACCCTCTATGCCTTCTTCCTTGTCACATATGTGTCCATTAAAGTCGCCCATCAGAATTATACCGAGCCCCCTGTTTTCTAGTTCAGTGATATTGGACCTTAGTGTTGAGTATATCGAGTCATTCCACTCGGGATTGCTTCCCTCCACCGCACAGTACACAATCCCAAGGGCAATACTTTTGTTTCTCAGACTGATCTTTACCCATCCAATTTCTTTTGACACATCAGCCGAGGTGATGATATCTTCCAGATCTGTAATCAGCGACGGTTTTAAATCCTCTTTAATGTATATGCCTACCCCTCCCCCATTTTTCTGGCCTCCCGTTCGCCCTACACCTATCCACACACACCCGCTTACTTGGTCTACCCGTTCCTCGTGTCTTACCCACGTCTCGCTTAAGACCATGACATCAAACTCCTCTGCCTCGATCAATGTAGCAACTCCACTTACTTTCCGGTGAAGACCCTGGATGTTGCTATAACCCACTTTCAGGGTACCGAGGTTCATTGGCTTCCGCCTACTGGGCCCATTGTTTTCTGGTGCTAGTCTTGGTAAACTTATTCTGTCCCCCTCACTCTTGTTCACCCCACCTATGTCCACTCTAGTTATACTTGCCTCTGACCTCCCACCCCGCTCCTCTCCAAAAAAGGCTCTGCTACCCGTAGAATTTTATCCCCTAATACCCGTTTCCCCGCCCTGCTAAGATGCAGCCCGTCACGCCCGTACATGCTCCCATTGCCCCAAAACGTGTCCCAATGGTCGATAAAGGGAATTCCCAGATCAACTCAGTAGTCCTCTAACTCTTCATTTAGCGCCAAAATCCTTGAGTTCCGTTCGTCCCCTCCTCCAAGGACAGGAAGGACCCCGGATACGACTACCCTTGCATTCCTACTTAGCAGTTTGCCGACTAACCCTCTATACGACTCCACCAAACTTACTGACCTTCTCTCCCTGATATTGTTGGTCCCCACATGGACCACCACTATCGGTTCCGGTCCTGACTCTGCCACAATGCCATCTACCCGGTCCCTGAGGTCCTCCACCTTCGCCCCCGGAAAGCACAAGACTGTTCGATTGGAACTATCAGGACCACAAACTACATTGTCAATCCCACGTACAATGCTGCTCCCCGATACAACTAATGTTCTTCTTCTGGCCCCGGTTCCTATATCATCTGCACCTCCTCTCGTTTTGCACACTTTCCCCCTCACTCTCGTCCCCAGGGGTATCAGAGTCTAAAACACTAAACCTGTTTTCTAAACACCGCCTAGCAACCTTGGCAGCCTTACGCCGACTCTGGCTTCCGGACTCGACGCAGCCCTGACCTGACGCCACCTCCTCAGTTACACCCCCCACATCAAGCATTATTCCCCCACGTTTCCTGCTTCCCAGTTTCCTCCGTGAGTCCACAACGACCTTCCACCCACCTTCCACCTCACCATCGTAGGTAACCTTCAACGGGGTAACTCCAGATACACCGGCCCTCCCCAACCTCCCTCTCAGCTCTGCAATCTCCCGCTCGAATCCAACACACTTCTCTAACAACTGTAAAATATCCCTGCAATTCGCACATACCCCACTACTCTCCATTGACCGACCACCACCATACCTCATATTACACTAACCGCATGCCTCCGGATCCTCACTCTCCCCCACCTGCACCCTTCGACTCACCTCCCTCAGACCTCCCTTAACACCCATACTTACCTCCGTCTGAACACCCGTCGTACACTTACCATTCATGATTACAAATAATATACAGAATCCAATGACCAATAGCCAAAATTACAAAGAGGAACTAAAAATTTGAGAAAGCGGTCGAAAACGTAAACAAAACAAAACAAAACACCGAAAATGACCCGCGCGAAGATAGGGAACACGCCACTAAAATCCGACAGAGAAACTAAACTAAACACTAATATAACTATCTTTTATTACAAATCACACCTATCCAACACTAAAACACTATATCGATCAGCATAAACACCTGAAAGAAAAGTATGAAATTATAAAAGCTAACTTTTGACAACTGAAATGGCTATACTCCCTGTTGGTTTCCGAGATGGACATTGACACATCCAGTTACAACGTTTGAGCTTGAACTGAATCTTGTGATGTATAGAAATTTAGGTTTCCTTGGAATAAGAACTCGACTTCTCCGTTATGTGCAGAGTTACAAAATATACGACAGGTTGTACCTAACATGAATACAAATATTCAAAATTCTAAATATAAATTAGAATGGCGGACGGCCATTTCAGCCAATGAAGTTCAGCCCAATGACATTACAGTTCAAATTGTTTCAGTCCTGGACGCTTCGGTCAAATGTTTTTGCTTGTACTGTCATTTCGGCCAAATTGATACGGTGTAGCAGAATGTGTTCCTCAATAGATGTATTGTGGGCTTTTATTGAGAAAAGGATTGCTTTTGAGGAGTTTTTTGTATTTTTTTTTTTTGTTTTTTTTTGTTTATTGTGGGCTTAACCCTTTACCTAATGAATCGGAAGCATCCACCCACGTAAAAAACTAATTCAGCAGTTGAAAAAAAGGATATTCCCAAAAATTTCAACAAAACCATATCGTGTGACCCCTGTTACATGATATAGTTTTTGTTTGTTTGTTTTTTCAAAAAATTGGAAAGATAATATTTAAATTAATAAAGTTTTATATCGTCTGCTCTGGGTAAAGGGTTAATGACATTTGCAATATCCATGGTTACCATGTGTCCGAAGACAAAGGGTTAAATCTGATCATTACTTTATTTTAAAAATTAAAACATTACCACGGCTGCACGGTATTTGAAACTGAATACCGGTATCGCTATTCCACAAAATATCGCGGTGTAACGGGATACCGAATGACTGTTCAGATATCTGAACATATGTACTACAATCGGCACTTGAACGATCAAAGTCGGAACAAATCAGCATGCCTTGATAATGCAGTTCGAATAAAACTTTACCCAACGCAGACGATATCAAAATTTATTATTTAAAATATTAGTTGATCGACATTTTCCAAGAAATTCAACAAAACAATACCATGTGACCCCTCATTGGAGGGGTCACATAATATGGTTTTGTTGAATTTTTTGAATAATAATAGTTTTTCAACTGCTCAATTTATATATTACGCGGATGGATGCGACGATTCGTTTGGTAAATGGATAACATTATTCATATATTCGGGACGGCCGTTAAAAAAACTCGAGGCATCTTGAAAATTAAATTCTGGGTAAATACTTAATGACGATAAATCGATATTTTTGTAATTACACCGGTATTCTGGCGATACTGGTATGAATACCGGTATGTGTCGGTTTACCGTACAGCCCTAACGATTACCATTTCATAAAACTGTTTCAATAACCGTATTTATCAGCTAAAAGCAGTGATGTTAAAATTGCTTTAAAAATATTAACTTGTCAGTTTATCAAAGTTATAAACTAAACTGATAATACAAAATAAAGTAAATAAAATTGTAATGTTCATATACGTCCCTTATCATAAACTGTCTGGGCCAAAATGTCCGTTGGCAGAAACGTCCAAAGTTGAAACATATTGTGTGAATACGTCCATGACGAAACAGTGCACATTCCATTGGAATAAAATGGATTGGACTTCATTTAAACGGGAGTAAGATGGGAGAGCCCAGTGTTATATGACGGATATTGCGATTTTTAAGCACATCTCAAATGATTAGTTTTTAGTGCATGATTTATTTTTCAGGTATAACGTGTCACTTCAGGCTTGGGTGGTTGAAAAAGTGCACCAGCTACGTAACGCCAAACACGTGAAGATGATGAATGGCGCTGTTCTCAAGACAATGCGAACAGACTACGGTAAATACAAAATATAACGTAAAAAATATCCAAGTTATTTTGGGGACTTCACTTGGTCGAATATGGTAATTGCCAGTTTGCTATTTTAAATTTAGACTGAGTTATGTTTCAAATGTTTGCAAGTAATGTCCTCCATTGGTCATATACAAAATGTATTTATTTGTGTATTCTTAGAAATGTCAAATATGGCACAATTTACAATCCGGTCACTTTTTTCTTTTTTTGACTGTCGAAACCTTAATGATGTTAAAAGTGTTTCTAATCCGTATCAGTAAAATGACGTGGACTGGTAAGTCTAGAAATAATATATTGAGTAGATCTGTCAACATTTCTAAATTGGTTACACATTCAATAGATAGCAAGAGCCTCGAATTCCGTACGCCATTCTTTACGCAATCGGGAAGCAACTTAAAAGCTTGACAAATCACACACTTCCTGGAACTGGCGGAAAAGTTAGTACGGGAAACAACAACCTAAATAAATCTCAATAAAATCAACACAAGAAAATAAAACAGAGCACAATAAACGTGGCGAATTCTTAGAGTCAACAAAAAAGTGGAAGATAACCACTGTTACACCTATTGACCGGCGAGTCTCAAATTTCGCGTTGAATCGAATTCTGGATTGAATCAGACAGAAGATTTCTGATGGAATCAAATCTCTAATCAAGCCTAAAGGCTCTTCAAGCTGTAAATACCCCTACTGTCCAACAACCGTAAATATTGCCAGTCTATACTAAGTATTTATACAACGGTGACCAGTGTGTTTGGGCAAGTCAATCAAAAAAGCGAAATATTCTTAACGGAAACAAAGTAGTTTCGGAAGCGGAGCCTCCTCCATTCCAACTATTCTTCTTATATTATCGTGTTTGGTGTACAGGAAGGAGACCTGGTGACAGACGTAGAGTTCAAGGAGAGATACTTGGTATGATTTTGAGAACATCTCATTGATTAAGAAATATCCGGATTCAGCGCGTCTCGAATTGAATCGAATCAAGGGAACGATTTCGACCCAAATCGTACTTGGAATTTTCGCAAGACCTTAGTTACATCGCTCTTTGTATTGTGGTTTCATCATATTATACATTTTATTTGAGACGATTCTCAGCGCTTTGAACCTGACATGTGTTTCTCGGGCGCAGGATGACGCTCTGGTTTTAATGAAGTGAACATCAGTCCAGTGAATTTGTGGGATAGACCGGTTAATATTTTCAACGCGCAGCCTTAAGGCTGCGCGTTGAAAATATTAACTGGTCTATCTGATATAATGAATATGATTTCTATAAATGCATTCCAAAGAAGTGACTTGGAAAACACGCTCTGGGTTGAAGTGGTTACAAAGGCCCTTGAACATTTTATCTGCTTTAGTCTAGAGTTGAAACGGTTAATCGATTAACCAATGATCAACGTCTTGATAGATCAAAAAAGTAATTGATCGATTAACCGTTACTTTTGAACTACTGAATTTTCTGGGTTAACAAAGGAACAAACTTGCTGCAAAACAGGCAAACATTGTCACGCTGACTCACATCAATTATATGAGACAGAATAAAGCATGCAAGTTACGTGATGACATACTTATTCACTTGCATGATCATTATACTGTATCAGTAGCTGGAACTGGTCATTCTTAAGTTAACCTTTACCCAGTGCGGGTTGCAGACGACACTTGCAAATTAGATACTTGAATTACTAAAAATGTTCAATTTTTGTCTCAAAAACATAGCTTATGATCCCTTATTACAACGAGCTCAACGAGCTCGTCCCAATGAGGTATCATAAGCTATGTTTCTGAGACAAAAATTGAAAACATAATAAAATCTGAATGGAGATTTTTGAATGTAGAGCTGGCCGATTTTGTCCTTTACGTTGGGTAAAGGATTAATGCTATAATCATCAACGGTACGGCAATTATTCATCTACCTATAAGGGCAAGTGATTAATCGGTTAACCAATGTTTATCCATGTAATTAATCGACCAAGAAAACCCTTTAACCGTTTCAGCTCTACTTTAGTCCTATGGTTGATTTATCGATGTGGAATGTCACGCCTCAATCATGCCGTGTCCTCAATACTGTGGTATTTTCAGTGTTGATTAACATTCAATGAATTTGGATGAAATTTAAGGGCGTTATCAATTAAGAAAGACATGGAAATCATAGCAGTCTTACCGCACACAACAGTAAATACCACACACAGCAGTATACAGATAATATACCGCACACAGCAGTATAGCAGACAGAATACCGAACACGGCAGTATTATAGATGTCATACCGCACGCAGCAGTATAACAGACGGAATACCGCACACAGCAGTATTATAGATAGCATACCGCACACAGCAGTATAACAAACGGAATACCACACACGGTAGTCTTAATAAACAGAGGTTGACACATAGTCGAAATAAACGTCCAAACGGTTCAACATCCAAATTCCTTGAATCTCAATGAACACTGAAAATACAACATTAATGTTGTGTAGTTGAGGTTAACTGATTTAGTGAAGATCAGTTGCCAAGATCCAGCCAGTGAAGTGTTCACAGTAATGCTCGGTTGGTTTCCAAGTGTGATTGAGATGTTAGTTTGGGAGCAATTTGAGTGTGACTTTCGAAGTTAAACCGTTCGGACGTTTATTTCGACTGTGTGTCGACCTCTGTATATTCGTATAATAAAATAGTCCGCTAACAGATTCTGCAGTGAAATACTGCCCTCTGACTTAATTGAAATTGTGCGTTGTAAAATAATGAGCTCCATTGATAACAATTGTTGGCAAGGAACACACTGAGGTCTCAGTTTACCGTCTAATAAAAAGGAATGTGTAAATCTTGCATAACCAATATGACATCGTGTCAGAATTACATTATCTTTTTCTACAAAGGTTACTAGACGGATATTTATCATTAATATTTGATCGAACGTGATGGAGCTTGTTATTTGTGGCTCCATCCCATTCCGCCTGCCACATAGATTTGATGTACTTACTGAAATGTGGTGTCTAGTCACCGAAGAGAATCTTGAAATGAGTGAGAGGGCTGGTTAGAGCCTGCCTTATGCGTTGTCTGCCCTGGTGTTATCGGACATACCAACATGCAGAGGTAACCAACAGTCAGACATTAGCGTATTCGACTTTTCATGAAGTTTCAAGAGGAGATGGTTCTTTAACTTGTGGCGCAGTAAAGCTGACCCAAAGGAAAGGGAGTCGGAGAAAATAATCGACTGGCTTTCCTGGACATTCTCAATTTGTCCAAGCGCAAATTGTAAAGTTTTAACTTCAGCTGTGAAAATAGTACTTTTATTTGATATTCTGATAGAGATGATCTGATTACCTACAGCAGCTGATGTTACTTTGTCACATCTTCAAATCCACCTGTATAGATCCTGTAAATGCTGTATATGTAAACTCTATTTCGGTATATGTTTGGTTAAATTGCAAAGAATTTGTCTTTGATTGTTTGGAAGCTAAGGTTTATAATAACCGAAGGCTTTCTTTGATGCCATGGGGGAATGAATGCAAATAAGGTTCTCTCTGATCCATTCAACTGTGGCGAACTCCATATAAGGTGTAATTCCAATTCCCGATTGAGGAAAGTGTTTTTGGTTTCAGTTAAAAAAATCAACATTCTGAGGAGGATCTAAGATATAATTATAAGCGGGTTTGATGAGTTAGAAAACAGTTTAGCCCTTTACCCAACGCAAGCTATTTCAAAATTTATTATCTTAAATATTATATTTTAAATTTTTTTCAACAAATTTCAACAAAACCATATCATGTGACCCCTCTTTGGAACGAGCTCGACGAGCTCGTTCCAAAGAGGGGTCACATGATATGGTTTTGTTAAAATTTTTCGAAAAATAATTTTTTTTCAGCTGCTGAATTTGCATATTACGCGGACGGATGCGGCCGATTCTTTGGGTAAAGGGTTAAAAACATATTTTAGCGACAGCATATTTCTGCACTTCTCAGGAGAAGGCTCCCCTGCTTCATCGAGCAACGAATCTATTGGTGATGTTCTAAATGCCCCCAGGCTAATTCTAATACCACCATTATGGATTGCATTAAGTGATTTGAGGTAGGATTTTCTTGCACAACTGTAAATCATACAACCGTAATCTAAGTTTGATCTCACAAGTGGTCCAAACAGTTGGAGTAATGCTTTTTTTTCTTTTTGGTCAGCACCCCCACTACCTTCAGAAGGTTAAGTGCTTTTTTACGTTTAATCGTTAGCTGTTTTATATGAGAAGTGAATCTCAATTTATTATTATTATTATAACAATAAACCCCCAAATTTCACTTCTTTATTAACTTTTATGGTACTCCCATCCATTTTCAACTCCGGATCGAGATGATGTTTCCGGAGCTTGTAGAAATGAAGGCGGTTCGTTTTAGTCTTGGAAACATGAAACCATTTTCTGTAGCCTATTTCTGAATATTCTATTTAAACACAGATGTTTGAGCCCAATGACACTCTCATTTTTGCCTCTATTGCGGATTGAAAGGTCCCCAACTCATAATGAAGAGTCTACTGTGCCCCCAATTGCGTCGATGATGACATCGATTTTCAATGAGAAGATGGTAACAGATAAAATATGGTGGTTTGTAAGCCATAGTGGTGTAGATATAGATTCATTGCCCGTGCCTTCCACCGTTACTCTGAGTACAAACATCTTGGGGTTACAAGTATATCTAGCGAAAGCATCAGAAGCACACTTGAAGGTCAATCGAAACATGGGACATAGAACACTACCATATACATAAGCACCAGAAGTGCATTTGAAGACCTGACAAGGTCCTTTCAGTGGTATGCTTCGGCATCATCACTGGCTATTCTTAGCCAGTGATGATGCCGAAGCGTACCACTGAAAGATCGTTTCTGACACGCCATCATATTGTAGTCGATAAACTGATCATATCAGGTTAGTTATATCATTGCACAGGAAAAAAATGGTGTCTAACAGAAGGTGGTGGGAAGGCAAAGGGAAAATTACCTCTACAGAGTACAATGATATAACAGAGCCGGGAAGTATTACAGACTGACTAGTCTAGCGAATACTAAATGTCCCAACATGACGTTCATTTGTGGTGCTCCCGATTGATGGAACCGGAGCCTATCCGACCAACAGTCTACCATGAGGAAAGGGTCTAAGGTGATAAATTGGAACATATCCTCGATGAGTATTGCCCAACCGGGGCGACTGTTGTATTCAACCACCCAGGATCCCGCCTTCCATGGCCTTCAGAACGCATCTCACGGGGCCTGTTTAAAACAGATTCGTACCATTTGGTCCGAGGTTGCTTATTAATATATATCACATTTAACCTGCTCATGCGAGTTGGCCGTTCCCTATCCGCTACCCGGAAACGCGCCTAGTAGGGGTTGATCTAAGGAGATCGCAAGGATCACCTAATACCCACGATCACAAATTTAAACCAGATGATATCGAAATCAGGCCTGTCTGAAAATACCACTTATCAAGACTGTCTATGACCCTGTAGCAGAGATTCAGATCTTGCTCTCGCTCGAGGTTGGGGTTCTTTTGTTTCTTTTTAGTTTCTGGCTGTGGCTCGATACTGTGATCTGCCGTTTGTAAAGTCGGAACCTAAAGGTACAATTCGAAGGCAATTCCGTAAGTTTTGTTGTTCAGTTCAGATGATAAAACCAATCAACTCTGCATTCAAAAGTACCCTTAAGTTTCATTTATCATTGGGAAGAAATCATTTATTGATAAGTTAACTTGAAAGTGTCCATATAGGTAAGTTTCTACACATTGTGTCTGTCAAATTCATTGATTAAATCAGAATGAACGATTCCAGCTGAAGGATATACAAAACATGGAGGGATATTTGTTATATATTGGGTGTGTTTTATCAACAGAAACACAAACTTTATTACCATGTATTTAGCGGTCACAACTCTATTTATTAATAAAATGTGTTATACGGTCACATACAGTGTCGTAGTTCCGATATGAAAGCAGATTCTTCTTTTTCAAAACTTTTCGCACTAAGCCGCTGTATCTTATTGATCAGCACGTTTATGCCATAGGTATAAAGAGGCTATAGCATTCGATGCGATTCTATCGAAATTTTGAACTTCGTCAACTACATTCGTTTTAAGCCTCGGTACACCCCGGTGTAAAAGGAATGGAAGTCCGTAGGAACGTTAGTCCCTCTGGACTATTATTCCGCGGAATTATAGTCCTGGGTCTAACATTTCTAGGAATAGTAGTCCGGCGGACTACTATTCCTAGAAACGTTAGAACTAGGACTATAATTCCGCGGAATAATAGTCCAGAGGGACTAATTTTCCTCCGGACTTCCATTCCTGTCACACCGGCACGATTAGAATTCAGTAAATTCGGTTCATATACTTCATAGAGGATTATTTATTTATTTATTTATTTATTTATTTATTTATTTATTTATTTATTTATTTGTTTGTTTGAATTTTTAATTTCGGTTCATATACTTCATAGAGGCTAATTCATTCATTCATTCATTCATTCATTCATTCATTCATTTATTTATTTATATATTTATTTATTTATTTATTTATTTATTTATTTATCATATTTAAGGTCACATATTTCTGCACAATGGCTAACGGTGACAACCGGATGGACGTGTTAAGTCATATGAAGTGTTATGCCTTCTTGTACTCAAGTTAATGATCAGTGCCTCTGGTAAAGGTACACGCATAAC
The DNA here is from genome assembly GCA_031216915.1 of Pictodentalium vernedei. Taxonomy (NCBI): domain Eukaryota; kingdom Metazoa; phylum Mollusca; class Scaphopoda; order Dentaliida; family Dentaliidae; genus Pictodentalium; species Pictodentalium vernedei. The sequence continues at coordinate 291,606,841 of CM062292.1, read as the reverse complement.
ATCTGGAAGTATAATGCTTCAATTATATGCACGTGATCTTCAATCATCGATTAAATCACATTCAGACTGGCGAATTGCAATTTCTGCTGCTTCAGACAGACATTTTCACTTGAGGCTAATCATGAACAGGATTCATACAGCACCTATATTTTACTTCTTCATTAATTTAGACACTTCAATAGTAACGTTCTTGTAGATGTTCACGTAACAGTTCTCTATTTCTTCCCCACTCCAGGTCAATGAAGATCAATAACTTATAATTAAAGAGTGATAGCTTTGAGCGCACTTCCTGGTAGTTCCGGTAACATCATTTCCAATCACTATTGACTTGACTGAGGTCTGGAGCGAAACGCGAATTTAAAGACCACGTTCAAGCACATGTTGTCCTTCAATAGAAGGGATTCATATTTATAGAGGAATCAAACGCAAAACGCGAACTATATGATAAATACTGCAAAACTTAGAGTTGGCTATGCCAAAATGGTGGTCCTCGAGGAAAAATAGTCCACGCGCCGGAGGCGTGTGGACTATTTTTTCTCCTAGGCTATTATTTTGGTATAGTCAATACCAACAAAACAAAAACAGTAAAACAATTCTCTTAAAAGGGTGTGTTGTGTTCTGTCTGTCGAACATCCTAGAATATTTTATGTTTATTTTTAAAAAGTGTATAGTGCACGGTATTTGTGCACGATTACTTTACAACACTCGATTGGTGTATTAATCGGAAAAGTTTCTTACCATTCAGCCAATCAGAGGAAGAGAAGGTCACGCAAGATATAATATAAGGGAACGTAAATACTTCAGTTCCATATAGCAGGGTGTTTGATTAGTAATAGCCATCATGCTCTTTTTATTTTTAGCCGGAAACCACAACATTTCAATGCAGAGAAAACTTTTATTCAAACTGGACAAATACAGTTTACTCGTATAACTTCTGGTTCTGTAACAAGCTATATGAAGTCCGAATAAAGTTTAAACCGATAAACCACTAACAGAATCGTTGTTTGTGACTCTTAGGCCTGTTCGAGATATTCGAATATATTGGTCGAAACCTCGAGTCCATGAGTGTTTTTTAGTCAATCGCGTTTCTTCTAGGGCAAATTCTTTCGATGCTCCAGTATTTCAGTAATCGTATATACTCATTACAATTTACTGGTAAGTTGGTATGAAATTTGTTCACGCCTTTGCCTTCATATAAGGCAAATCCATGCAGATGAAATAATGTCACTCCAAAGATAATATGAACCACATCCACAAAATATGAAACCTTTAAACTGTAGAACCTGCACTTCAGAATGAAGCCCAAATATAGTCTTGCAAAGCTTACCCAGCTTAAATGATGCACTAGTTTTGGGGTTTCTTTTTAAAGTCCGCCTTCAAGGGGACATCGTGAGGTCTTGCCAACAATTGTTATGCTGACAGTGGTTTTCAGCCAAGTCTTAATTAGACACCAATATTAAGTGACAAGGCATATAGCCTGGAATTAATTGGAGATCATCACCAAATCACCACCAAATCACAAAACATACAAGCTGTTTGTCAATCAGTGTAAGCTACTAGATGAACCAAGACGTAATAAAAACCATAACCTTACCACCAGCTATACAGATTACCCCGGGAATCAATGCCAACCCACTAGACCTAAACGCTGTTTGGCATCCAAATACAAAACTAGAAACAACTGACAAATCCACTATGCAGTTGTAGGAAACCCATGATTTAACTAGAAATCAACGGAAATCCACTAAACATAGAGGTTGAATTCAGCCAGTACTAATGAAAACTCATCAAGCCTCTAGACACACACGCTGTATGCCAACAACAATAAACAAGAAACCACTGCAAGCCATCAGAGTTACAAGCTGTTGACAAACTAAACTTGTCTAAATCCACTACTATCGCACTGGATCTACATGCTGTAGGCTGACAAGACATAAGCAGAAACCAATGCCAAACCATTCGATTTACATAGTGTAGGCGCCACACCTTATCTGGAAACTACTTCCAATCCTCTAGCCGCACAGAATATGGGCAGTCAAAACCATAGAAAAGTTTCTGAATATACAAGATATACATATACGAAATTTGACGAGAATCCACTGCCAAGCAACCAGACATACAGCCAAAGCCAACCAATGTTTAGTAGGCCACTGCCGAGCCGTTGGTCTGACAGGTTGTGGGTAGCCAAGACTCAAGTGGAAACCAATGTCAATCCACTAGACATATAGGGTATGACGTAGTATCAAATACTAAAACCTGTCCCGGCCTTAACGTAAAATGTTTTTGTTCTGTGGTATGTTTTGGTGTGCTTTATCTCAATCGTGCTTATAAAATACTATTATGTGATACACTATTAGATTGTCATTCAGTGGTGCTGAATCGGTCGAATTCCTGTAACCGGTTAACCGGCTTCTTAATACCGTTTATTTACAGATTTACGGCTCGCCGATTTGGTAGTCGGGACGTGGAAAGAATTTTTCTGGATTCGTGGGTTCAGACAATGAGAAAAACTCCGAATGTAATGGCTACAAATTGTAATAAAATACTTGAGCCTGGCGGAATGTAACTTATGCAAATCTCGCATAAAATACTGGGACCTGATGATTAGGCCCGAGTATTTTATGCAAGATTTGCACGAATTCGCTGGGTCCACCAATGTAAAAGATTTCACGAGTAAGCTGTCAACCGACGGCGACAAAATCGTAACCGGAAAAACTTGTTAGCGATTTGGTAGCAGTTAATCGATTAGCCGGTTCAACACTGGATCTCTGGATTCCAAAACAGACGAATCAGAGATATACTTAGCGGATAAGATAATTTCTGAGTCGGAAGCTCGGAACGGATAAGCAATGATTTTTAAATTAACTTGCAACTTGCATTAGGAACGATTGATGATTACAGATCTCCTCCATTCATCGGCACTCAAACTACTATAATACCTATAAACTCATCAACTTCGTAAATAATGTGCTAGGGCTTTACATAAAATACAGAGATATCTCTCAGAAACCGTTTTGCATCAGTGAGCAACACCAGGCTTGCTGAGCGAGCGTAAAGATAGGCCAAACGACGTCTGACATTCTATTGATAGCATAAACTAACTGAGCGATTCTAAAAATATGCAGAACGCGGTCTTACCTTCCATTCATCTCATAGAACAAGGCCATGAACTCTTAAGCCGATGTATCATTTTGATTCAAAGAGAATTAGACACAAAATAAAACAATTGAAGATGGTACGGACTGTCAAGTGGCGATTTTAATAGAGGACTCTAGCAAAGTTGGTATTATATTATAAGTAGCAGTATCCAAAGTCGCTCAGATGCGTTATACAGCGGGTCAAAATAGTTCAAATCTTTCCAGGATTCCATGTTATCATGTTCTTGAAATTTGATAACGGTACCCAAACTAGTAATTGTTCTTAGGAATCAACTGCTCCTGCAATAAAAATGATTATTAAAAACATCGCACCAGTGATACAAAGATTGTTAACCATTTAGCCAACGTAACGGCCAAAACCGGCCAGCGCTATTCACGCTATTCACAAAATTTGCCAATGAATTTTCATTATTTTTTCTGGAGTCCCGCATGGAGAAAAAGAAACTGTGAGGACATTCAATCTGAGATGTTATTTTGGTTTATATTTTCTTGGTGCGAATTTGATTTTGCAGTGTCTTATTTTGGTAATCTCGATCTACTGGTTAAGTGTGTCGCAATCTGAATGCGAAAATGCAATCTTATATACTCAGTACTCTATATGACAAACCAGCAAAAATCTCCTCTTTTAGACTAGTCTCGGGCGACAATCTATTCCTGTCCGCCTCACCAAAAACAACACGTTGAAATATTCATTCCAGCAGTCCGCCCATATTTTTACTCTGCAATCATCATATTTCTAATCGAATATTTCTACCTAATATTTGACGCCCGTGAGCCACCTATAAGGACAATTCCGCGTCTCGTAAGCCTATTGTGGTTAGTTTTACTCTCCGCGGGTTTCTGTCTGCAATGTTTCAATACACACTTTGCTGGAACTATCGAGAACGTAAAGTCATCGAGCACCATTGGTAAATATGTAATCACCAAATGGTGAGGATGAGAGTCATCAATTATCGAGTTAGAAGTTTGCGGTCTTCAATTTCAAAGACAGAACATGTAAATTCTACCATCCCTGGTCTGTAATATCAACAATTTCCAATTACCACACTGTTTTTCGCGTGACGAATATACTCTCATGCAGTATTTAAACGCAAACAATACGAGACTGAATTAATTGATTTTTTTACAAATCAGACAGTTATTGCGTCAAACAGAGTCCAATACATTGGATTGTTGACCATGAAATAAGTTTGGACTGTCACGCCAAAAGAACACGATCGATTTCTCTGGACGCTCCTGTTCTTGAATACAGATTTTTGTTTAGTCGGTTCGAGTGAATCCATATATCATTATTGCAGGGCCTTGCGATTATTCATAAAACGGTTCTGCGATTCGTTGTCGAATCTGGTACAGCGAATAGTTCCGAATCCTTTCACGAGCGTGTTCATCCACTCTTGAAACGGTGCAAGTTACCGTGTTATTCCCATGGTCGCGCTTGACATTTTACCGGTTCATACAACCAATCTGAACTTCGAGAAATAACGTGACTGCAACGGCCACTGCGTGCACACTCGGAATGGTTAACAAATAACTGAAGTCGGAAATGTGGAATGAACGGCGCATTGGAAGAACCCAACCGTATTATTTCACGGTAGGCCAACACTCAAACTTTTGCATTTCTCCCCGAAAATAATGACCGGATTTCCGGTCATTATTTTCGAGGAAATGCAAAAGTTGGAGTTTTGACTTACATCGAAATAATAAATTCGGTTCTATTCCTCCGCACCGCCAATCACTAATAAACAGAGTTGTTATTTTTGTCCGATGCGATTCGAAATTCGATTCTATTTCGAAAACCTGGTTGATCGATTCGAGTTTCGATTCGTTCCGAACATTTCCGATAAGCAGTATTTCCCTTTTTCAATGTGATTTTATGTCAAAAAGTCTCATTGTATGATTTATCATGTTCGCAGTTGAGCGGCAGTATACCAAACTTGCGGAAGTGTAGAGTTATCGCTTATTCGTATTGGAGGTTTCCGTAAGTTCATACAAGGAAAGGAAAACGTGGTCGAGTTTACTGCCTTGCTATGGACATTGAAGCGAATTTTGCCTCTTTTCCTATTTTTCTGCTTACCCCTACTGCAGAATATATATTGCAAAATCCAGATGTAAAGAACTCGTATATTAGCATTGCTTAATTCATAAGAACAAAATATCAAGTAAAAAGAAAACGCCATAAATTTTAAACTTGATTTACAACTCCCAAATATTGTTCCATTTGACTGCCGAGGACACAATTTTTATTTGAGAAGCTGAACTGTTAAAACGATGCGACCACATCCTCTCTATAGTATGAGGTGAAGACGTGGACATGCAGCATCTAATCTTCCTGTGAGTGGAACAAAGTCCCACCGACCCCCCACCCCCCCCCCCCCCCCCCCCCTACGATGCCAAAGCATTGCAGATGGCGACTTGTTCCACTAAAGGGACGAAACGCTAAAAGGTAAACATTAGAACGTATTAGTTTTGGGTGCTTCGATGTTCATATTTACGTGCGGAAACTGTCTAACAGCAAGTAAAACTAATTCTAAGATCTCACCTTCTGCAGTCTACAAGATGGTTGCATGTAATACTTGTTCACAGTGTTCACGTTTGTGGCATCGTTTTAAGACAAGCCCTCGGTTAAAAGTGCATTGTTAACGCGGACAAAACAATACAGCACTGGAAAAAAACGTGCATAAGGACCTAACATCACTGACCTGCATTGTTAAGCATCTGTTAGTAACACCGGAACTACGGAAACTTGGAATTAGTCTTTCGTAGAGCTGTAGGTTTTTAAATTTCTTGTTCGGTTTCGGTTTTGGTTTTTCAGGTGGAGAAAAACCTCGGTTCGGTTCGATTTTCGGTTTGTTCAGGAGGCCAAGTAAAATTCAATAAAACTCATTCTTATGTCCAGAGTCATAACTGAATGGTAGTGAAATTGAGTGAAACTCAATGAATGCCCGAAATACGCTATAATACATGAAGAATCAGAAAGGCCAATATAATAATTTCCTAAATATACAGAACTTTTATTGTGCTTGGCCATTTTTCGAGGTCTGACACCTACACGCAACTTGAGGAAAGCTGCAAACACAATTAAACTGAAATGTCGGAAATTCACAGAATGTAGCCGTCCCAGAGTAGTGAGAGTACCCAGACACTGCCAATGGCAGTGTCTGGGTACTCTCACTACTCTGGGAAGGCTACATTCTGTGAATTTCTGCAGCAAGAGCTGGCAAGAGAGTATTTAATAAAAAACGAAAAACCTAAGATTACGGGATGTCGACGGTTTCGGTTTCGGTTTTTTAAAAAAACTAAAAACCTCGGTTCGGTTTCGGTTAACCTACAGCTCTAAAATATATAAAAGCAAACACTTATTTTCTTTTCTGTTCCAAATTGTTTGTTTAATCATTTTCCTCTCTGTGATTATATATAAGAAATTCGGTTTGTGAATTTGTTTTTGCCGTGTCAATAAACATAGATTATTCCAACTGTTAAATATCTAAACGAAACGAAATCCAAATCTTTCAAAAGATAGAACCGTTGATGCGATAAATTTCCTCGAGTTAAATGAAAATTCGTTTGCTCTAAATTAGTATTTTTAAGCTGCGACCGAGCAGCTCTAAAAGTACAGCTGCTAGTTGGGTCGTCCGTCAGTCCCTCCGTCCCTCCGTCCGTTCGTCTATTCGTGGTCATACGGTCGGTCTGTAATCAAATGTACCTATTGTGCTATTTTAGTGTTATATTGGAGTTCGTTCCCATAGACTAGAGGACCCTGGTTGAATGGTAATCTCCGCCTCCACCCATTTTGACGGTTCGTAAACAAATAACCGCAACTCCTCAACTAGTCTCCATTGTTTCTCGCAGAAATATGACGTCATGGTTGAAAAGTTGTATGAGCAACCTAATACGCTCATTATCCTTTACCTAACTGAAACAGAGAGTAACAATATTTGCCTGTATTATAGCACGCACATCTCATCTTTCCGGATATCATCCCTGATCTCATATGTAACGTCGTACCGCAGTGCATTGTTGGTGCCATATGTAATGGTATCGCGAGCGCTAGCGGCCATGTTGTGGCGTCATTGCCATGATGATGGTTGTTGTCAGATACCTGTGCCGCTTTCGAGTTGTTTGGGTGAAACCTGTTTTCCCTCCTCCATTTTTTAATGGATGTCGCCATCTTGGTTTCTCTGGGGGCATGAGTTTGCTATGAGATCGAGTAGCCTCTTACAGTGTTCGGTGTAATTTTTTTTGCCTCGAATTCTTTGGCTCCTATCAAACCTAGTCTAACTATTCCTGAATATGCTTGGTACCCTGATCCATATATGATCCTTTCTTGACCTCGACCAAGTATTAGTAGATTCCGTCAGATCGCTCCATTCCCCTTGGCCCATATCAATCTACACAGTCTCATGTCCAAGTGGAGGTCTGATGTCTACGAAATGAGAGTGTGTTAATGTGCAATGTGCGCACAACAAATGCTGTTATGAGTACAAGCGGGATGTGCCGAGACATATTTGTGTGCCAGTGCACAATAATTGACAAGTTCAACAACATTGGAGGACTTGAAGAAAGAAAAGTATTGATTTTTAAAAAACAAATATGTTTTGAAAGATATGCATAAATTTTAAGACAAAGGTGTCCAAAATCAAACTCAGAGCACGACCAAAATTTATGCAAAGTCTCCACCCCCCCCCCCTCACCCCCCCCTCACCCCCCCCCCCCCCCCCATCTCTGTATCAGCGTCCTTCCTTATGATGTACAGATTATAGCGACCAGTGAGACAAGCTATACATGCAGTGCTCTAGTGTATCAAATTAGTTGTCATGAGTTGGAGTACAAAACTACTTTTACGCTACAAGTTTAATTTTTTTTATTTTTAATATTGTTTTCTAAATTTTCGGCGACTCAGAATGGAGTCATCTCGTACTGCGTTTTACAGCTTTGTTTGATAAAAGGCTATTGTTTCCTGTATTTGAAACAGGCAGCTCTATTACCGTACCCACTTGTGTTACGTAAGGAATTAATTAATTAAAAAACACGACAACACAAACTTTATCGAAGTCAAATATCGCATTTGTCAGCTTCGCCATTAACTTTTCAATCAACTGGACACAATGCACAGTAGAAAAAAATTGTTTGTGTTTATTGTCATGATTTTAAATCAAACCAGGTCATGCCTACGCCACAGCAAGAATGACTTGAAGTGCTACCAATTCAGGAAAATATAAATTCATTGGTATGTGAATTATCATTGATCGGTGTGCCAGTAAACAAGGCGCGAGCAAGCTTCTCCGTGTAGCATGATAATCGACTTCACTGAACACTGTGTAAGAGTGAAACTGGGGAATGAAAACGGATGAGTTGCTTTTGTGATGACGTTCGCGGATTCAGTATATTAACTTAACTCTTAACTTATCTCTAAACTTATATAAAAATAGTAGACCAAACACACAAAACGATTTCTTAAATTTACTGCAAATTTTCATTTTTGCTAAAAAAACAAAGCTTATAACCCCTCATTGGAACGAGCTCGAGCTCGTTCCAACGAGAGGCCATTTGCTATGTATGGGAGTGGACAAAAACTGTTTTTATGGCTGTGACGTCAGTCAGTAAATGGGATAATGCAACGCATACAATTTACACAGCTTGCTGGAATATACAATGTTAGTGAAGTGCATGATACTGAATTTACTTACACCTCAAAAAACATATTTGGTTAAAAACAAGATATTTTTCTGACTACTTTTTCTATATACTGAATTAGCAATCGCAATGATAAATAGGTTACAAAATATTTACTTCATTTTAAGATTTTAGCTATCTGTGTTTGGTATATACACCACGTACAAGTCACATGAAGAGGTATTCTCAATAGTTTGAAAAAGTAAATATATATATTGCTTTGATTGTTTATAAACTACAATTTACATCAGAGCTGAATTTACGTTAAAATCACACGGTAGTCTTTATTAATGAAACAAGGCAATACGTATTTTGTATCTCACACACTAAAACCCGCTGTTAAATGCAAATTGGCTCTGTGCCATCAACAAAAACAAACGAAGCAGGAAAAAGAGAGTGATGAAGAGTATCGAGGCTGCCGTTTTGAGGTAATGGAGATCACGGAATATTTTTTTAGTGATCCAAAATAGTAGCTCATCAGAATAAACTTCTGTTGGAAGAGATAAGATGGAAATGCAGGATTGGTGTGTAGTGAGCGGGGCAGGGGGGAGCGAGATGGTAGAGGGAATTGCCAACACCGAATCAGAACGGGATATCAATAAACATCGTGCTTACGAATGCTTGGAAGAGACTATAGGGGCAGATGGGAGCGGAAAATTGGTAGTCGACAAGTGCAATGAAGGTCTTCTCTTTAGAAAACCGCACCAAAACATCCACTGACTGCAGACTTATTTTTAAAAATATTACTGCACACATGAACTCGATATTTTTTATATTTTCTTCCATGACTGTACTTGAACCCTTTACCTAACATGAAAAGCAGACGACACTTGCAAAAAAAATTCTTGAATAACTAATTTTTTTCATTTTTTGTCTCAAAAACATAGGTTATGACTCCTCGTTGGAACGAGCTCGACGAGACCGTTCCAACGAGGGGTCATAACTTATGTTTTTGAGACAAAATTGAAAATTTAATGAAAATGAATTGGCGATTTTTGAGAATAGCGCTGGCCGGTTTTGGCCGTAAAGTTGGGTAAAGGGTTAACAAATATGTTTTACGTTGCAGAGGCATTCGAAGATGAAGATGATGACGTCTTCTCAGACCACATGCCATCACCAATAGCAATGAAGAAACCACCGGAGATGGGAGTGAAAGTAGACGAATACGTGAAGAATACACAATTCAAGTAATTTGCATGATACTTCTCTTCAATTCACCTTAAAAAATAGGACTCGCTAAATCTCGACCCAACCCTCAGAGGCGGCGGAAGCTCGATAAAAGTGGAAGGGCACAAATTTTCGAAGTTACCATGGTTCGGTCCAGTTGGAAAAAGAGTTACAATCGTATATCGGTAAATGAACCGTGACACACGATAGTGTCTCGTTTAGATGAGCATGCTGTCGTGTGGTTACTGTCCTGTCTGAGTCTATATACACTCGCCCATAAATTGTAACAAGGCAAACATATTGGAAACGCAACTAAACAAATATGCATCAATCAAAAAATGTAAAAAGTTTCGGGTTTCCCGGAGTTTGTACTAATATTGGACGACACTCAAAGGCAATTTTCCAAAGGCACTTATCTAAATTTCTAAGCAAAACAGCGGGAGTCTGACATGTAACATTACCGACAGGTTTGTCGGAACTGATAAGATTTCTTCTATATTCAGTTAGCCTCTTAAAAAATCCCACGTATGTCAAAAATTCAATTTTTCTAAATAATGATCGCTGGAACGATTTTATATCCTACAAATTTAATGCTAAATAAAATTTGCAAGGCGATGTCTATTGTTAGCAAGAGGGATTTAGCCAATTCATTAGTTAAATCTTTCAACATTGGTGGTATTTCGCATGACAGTCCAGACTCGGAAGTAGAATGGCATGATGTTGGACAGGCTCTTCGGGTTGAATGGTTGATGTTATATAAGAGCGATCTTGTTTTCTAGTTTGGAGAAGTGTTGAAATCGAGAATATTCAAAATCTATCCGCGGTGAGCCGGACTGCTTGCACGAGTCTTCAAAATATGCTCGTTGTCAGATCTAACATACACCCGGTTGGCAGGCGGGCAGACACAAATGAACAGCGACAGATATAAAAACACAGAATTTTGTTTGGGAGAGTGAGAGTGATGTGATTTGAATTAATTGCATTTCTATTTTGTTTTCAGTATCACCTTTAGTGAAGGTGGATTCATGATCTTGCTGAGAGCAAAGCATCTGCCGGCGAAAACACGATTTCGCCATGCTGCCTGGCTTGTCATTAGCTATGTAAGTATATTTTTCGCGTCATATCTCACAAGGTCAGATGTTGCTGGAAACCCGTGGGTCTATCCATCGTACACCGTGTTCTACCGCTGGCCTCATCAATCCGACTCGCAATGTTTTCCTTATATCTTACCCCTAGAGTCTTCTGGAAATTACACTCTACGTAAGCTGTCACATGCAAGTTGTATTATGCCATACACAGGCGGTTGAAATATATACACGGCTGTTTTTGTAATCTTCCATTTGTTCATTCGTGTATCAAAATGCAGCAGGCGTTAAATCGGTAAGAATTACATTATTTCGTCCATTGAAAGCAAAAAGGTGCCAACTGCAATGCTAAAGCAGGCGATTTATTATTTGTGGCAAACCACCTGAGAAAAAGTAGTTGGTAATATATCCTCGTTACAAAGCTACTGACAAATAGATTATATTCGGTGTTAGTAAACGCCATATCGGATTTTGCTCTGGCCCACAGGGATTTAACTCACGCCGTATATACCATACTGGATTACTTACAAATTGTGTAGCTAATAATGTGCATATTCATTTAAAAGCGGATGTACCTACGAACAAGAAAATGTTGAGAAACATCGGCCCACTGTTGAGAAAAACAAGTCGTTCATTTATATGCGTTAACCCTTTACCCAACGTAACGGCCAAAACCGGCCAGCCTTATTCTCAAAAATCGCCAAATAATTTTCATTATTTTTACATTTTTTGTCTCAAAAAGATAGGTTATGGCCCCTCGTTTTACGAGCTCATCGAGCTCGTTCCAACGAGGGGCCATAACCTATATTTTTGAGACAAAAAAATGAAAAAATAAGTTATTCAAAAATTTTTTTGCAAGTGTGGTCTGCTTTTCATGTTAGGTAAAGGGTTCAAGTACAGTCATGAAAGCCAAATCTGTATCAATGTCCAGGGGTAATTTAACTCTTCACATGTTGAGGATTTTCCGGAATTTCACCTAAAATAAATACATGGCTGCCATACAGCAGCCATGACTTGATTTGATGAGACATTCTACAGTGTCGTGCATCAAAAATCATTGATAAGAGGATTACTCCTTGTAGGGATACATTTTTTTGACAAGGGCCAGAATTATACATCTATTTTGTAACAGGGTATTTTTAACTGGCCAGGAAAAACCGTCTGCATCAGTCAAAGAGTTAATCTTACCATTCTGTGGAGGATGTCGGATTAAATTAAATTAACATTTATTCTCCCTACCAATTTCGCAATATCTTCCCCCATTTCCCTCGGGCTGTCGAAAATTCAATTGTACTGTTCAGAAGCTGCGTTGGTATGGTTAATTATGATTTTCAGTAATTTGTTTTGTTGCGCCAGTGCATCAATTAATTCAATGGGCTTCCATACTGGACAGCAACCCTCTCGATAAGTTTACGTGCAGGACTATTTTGTTATGTTCCAATGAAGATAATTTGAATGGGATAGGCCCAAACAGTATTTACTGATACCGGGAACTGGGTGTGGATTTCTTGGTCGTTGACTTTGATACGAAAGTATTTTTTCGTTGGTATGTGCTTCCTTCAGATTAATGGGAAAATACATCAGTTCGAATTGATGTAGACAGTACTGACTTTTTGAACCCGACAGATTGGTTTTCCGACAAGGATCGTGATACAACTTAAATTCATAACGCAGATGTTTTTGTTTTTTGTAGATGTTTCTTCTGTGTATTTGTATGGTAGAGAAATTAATATGTTTTAACGAGCAGCCCCTTTCTAACGAGCTGCCCCAAGGATGCATGTCGAAAATATTAATTGGTTTACCTCAAAATAACAAATATGAACTTTTACAACTGCTGGCACTGAACTGGCGAGGACGACACCACCAGGGCTCAAAGGGTTAATTTTGGCGTATCCAATCTGCATATGAGCGAAAATGGGCCACTAACGTGAGCCCGCATACCACCATTACTTTCGATATATTGCAGGGTCCAATTGCAACGGCCAAGAGCAGTCAAAATCGGCTAGCTATATTCACCAAAAAATCGGCATTCAATTATTTTTTACTTTCTTCGTCTCACAGATAGATTTTGCCCCCTGACTGGAACGAGCTCGTTATAATGAGATGTTTTCACATTGTTTTGGAGACAAAATTTGCAGTTATTGAAAATATTACTGCAAGTGTCGTCTGCTTTTCGGGATACTCATCCAACAAAACCACTGGTCTGAAAAATCTCCAAGCGGCTGATGTACCGGAAACATCTTAAATATTCGCGACTTGCGGAATTCTTCAGAGATGCGTTTAAAAATACATTGCGCGTCTTTCTCATTATAATTTGGAAGATGACAGTTTCCTCTTTTCCCGTAGGGCGACATTTTTTCCGATAATGAAAAAACAATTTGATTTTTCAGGTTTATCTAATGAATTTCCGGTATGTTTATATCCAGGAGACATTAATTTGCATGGACATTGTCACGCTAGACGCTATCTAAATGATAAGAAGTGCGACGTAAAAAAATTTCACACACAATTAACCCTTCAATCCCAAATATATGTTATCTAATGAACTCGAGAAAGCTAGAGTGGATTTGTCTCCAAAAAGTCTTGATGAAAACTTGTAGTACCCTCTCTTCTACGTCATTTTCATTTAAATAGCTTTGCGGGAAATGTGTACGTCCAATGCGATGCATTCATGCAAGAAAAGGATCATATGGAAATGAACATAGCATCTTGGAACTCGAAGAATGTAGAATAAATAAATGAAGAGAAGGGAACACATGGCACTTTTACTGGTTGAGTGCTGAAATCCCTTATTTGTGCTTTATTCAGTAATGCAGGTACCACAACTGAAAGGCTTCATATTCAGTGGATATGCATATTGTCTTCGAAGTGAAATAATTTAGTCTATATGGTTTTGCCTTGATGCAAATTATGGGAGAGTGCCAATAGGCACTCTCCCATAAATTGTATCAAGGCAAAGAAATGTGAACAAATTTTGATAACTAAAAATAAGTTTGCACTAAGGCAGTTAACAGAGAAGGAGAAGTCTCAACCTTCACCGTTTACGTTATAACATTAGAGCAGCTTCTTAGCAGTTTTAGTCGCTATTTCTAAAGACGCTGCTGACTTAGTCCGACTATGCATAATGCGTGGGGACAAAGTCTGGTTAGTTTGGATTTTTGTGTGACAAAGACTTATTGTTTATACTAATGTTTTATATTCACATCTGTTCTTCATCGAACAGTTGCGTATAAGAGTTGCCGGTATTTGCTGCGAAGAAGTCTTCGCCTGCGAAAAAGTCTTCGCCAAGTAAAATGAAAAAGTTGACACTGGGTAACCATTCATCCAGATAAACCAATAATAGCAAATTCCAAGAAAGTGTAAATTCATTGAAGTTCCAACAGTCTGATGAACAGATATATATTTTGATATTGCACACTTGGTACAAGAAACCAGGGGCATCTCTGAGACGACCGATTGGAGGGGGTGGAAACCTGATTTGTCCCGACTGATGAAATATCCCAACTGTATCATCAAGGCATGCCTTCGTCGAACTGGTATATTAATCATTCGGGATTATACGTGAAAAGACTTCCTAGAAATTTAGTAGTGGATAAATAAAATATACACGAAGTAGTCGTGGCGCAACAATAACATGTACCGAACTCCAAACTGGCCATGCTGAATCCCCAGCAGCCCCAATCGGGTACTACAGACCACCATTTGAATGACGGACTGTGCATGTGACTTAAGTTCAAGTCTCAAATCTAGCCTCGAAAGAAAGTAGATGATTGCTACCAAGAGCGAATCGATATCCAAGACTCCAATCTGGACAAAAATTCCCGACTGGAAAAGTTAATGGGAGGGGTGATACGCGCCCCTACGTCTACTTTAACGACGCTCCTACTACAAAAATATATCTACGAATCTCAGTAATAATGTATGACTCAGACGTGGTAGAACATCCAACGCGGCAGCTTTTTACCGCTTTCATGTTATTTGATTACACTATGAGTTTCGAGAGAAGACAGAATACAAGTGTATCAATATACAGGATTCCCTCGCTCTATATTATCTGCAAATATAAACAAAATTGTTTCATGTGGATATTGAGTTTCACCTTCGGTTGATTCGGTCTGTTTCTTTTACTTCAACCATCTTCCAAGTATGAAGATGGTTGATAATAATGGTTGGACTGATACAAAAGGAACGTAGACGGGTGTTTCTGAAGTGTAGTATATTTTTCGGTAGCCCACTCCATGACTGATTTAGAATTATTTTGTAAAACGTTTCACGGCGAGATTTGTACTTTCCTCGCGATTTATCGCCCTCTTGATTTCTTTTCAGAGACAAAGAATGTTGAGAGATGATAGCTATTCAAGAAGACAGAAATTCAAGACAGCCACTAATAGGCTTAGTGTAGTCTCCTACACAAAATCGGCTCGTAACTGGTAGGTCACAATGACATAGGACCAATCCTACAGCTGTATTTTCTAGAATTATATTCTCTATCTGTGAACATAAATGAATGAAATGATTCATTATCGTTTTAAAAGGCCTGACAATTTACCAACCGGTACATTGCCACGTCGTTTAAAACGCTAATGGAGTATTTCAACTATTTTGATTTATAAATAAAAAATACAGTTGTTGAAAATACAATTGTAAACGTTGTATAGGATTGGCCCCTGGTTTTTATGAAATCTCCATCCACTGGAGAAGACTGCTGCGGTGGAGATGTGTTGCGACATACCGCTTTCTGAGCAAAAATGTTGCCGATTTTGTGACGTCCCTCGAAGACTATAAAAACAAGGTATTTTAGGATTGTGTGCAGTTGATTACTGCACTCCGTATCAGCGAATTCCAAAATAAATATAATTAATAATATGCCTTTATGTTGTTTGAAATACGAATTTCAAACATTTTCTTGTCACAAGACAAAAACAGTACTGTGTTGTTAACAATGTTTTCAAAAGTCTCCGTTTTATTGATCCCGTCACAGTACTGAGATTAATGCTTGATAAATACACTCGTTCTGTGTTAATTACACCCCTTCATGTCTTAAAAACAATTATTAGAAGGAGACTCAGTAATTCATTTGACAACTACAACAAAAAGAACCACATTTTATTGCCAACCAAATTTTCGAGGGGAACCCGTGTTACTATTTCGTCCACTGAGTTCCAATGTGTTCTATGTGCCTACTGGCACATGGAACCCATTGGAACTCAGGGCGATTTTTAGCTATCGCTAGCGATTCAAATTGTAATTGTGGTGCCCAATTTGTAGAAAATTCCAGTGAAATTTCGCTTTTATTTGAAAATAGTCCGTCAACGATTTCCGTTCCGCACATGTGTGCAGAACGGGTTTTCATTTTCCACATAGTTTAAGGCCATTTTATACTGGATGCGAACGCGACCACTGCGAATTTCCGCGCGACTTTCCGCGCGAATTATCGTTCATACTGAAAGCGCCGATTCGCCTGGAAATTCGCAGTGTTAATAAACAATCCCCCAGATAGGTCACAGTACGCCCTTTGACATCGCCATCCGATTGGCTGAATAGAATTGTTCGCGCGAACAATTCCCAAAAATTCGCCCTGGGTGCAATCTCCGCGGTTTTCCGCGTGAACAAAAGATGGGCCGCGTTCGCGTTCGCCCTTAGTATGAACGACACCATTAAAATTGGTGTTAATAAAACAAATGCGATCAACGCGGTCGGAGTCTCGGTCGTGTTCGTGTTCGCCTCCAGTATAAAGTAGTCTTTAGTGTTGCTGTAGCTGAGGATTTCATAGAACAGGCGTGTAATAAATAGAACGAGCCCCAAGTTTATAAAGAAATTTACGACATAGTAGCGTCTAATAATTTCTTCGGGGCGCAGTGGCTTGCTGGTTATATCATTGAACTTTAGACCAAAAGGTCGACGGTTCGATCTTGGCTCCCCGAGATCTGTGTTGTGTCCTTGGACAAAACACTACATCTCGATAGCCTGCGTGGGTACAAGGTGGTGCTGTGTTCTAAGGCGTATACAGCACGTCGATGGTGCACTTGCCTTCAGCTGTTACTAAACCAGCTTGAATCAGTAATTTTCTTTATTAAGATTGAGTCCACATCACTAATGGGAGTAAGGTGAAAGACTAAAATAGGGGGCGCGGTGGCTCAGTAGGTAGAGGTGCAGGCTGCAAGCCGAGAGGTCCTTGGTTCGAATCCCACCTGCGGCAATCGCGTTGTGTCCTTGGGCAAGACACTTCACCCCCATTGCCCACGTGGGGGCACGGTGACGCTGTGTACTAAGGCGTACTGCACGTCGATGGTGCACCCGTCTTCAACCAATGCTAACCCTGCTTGTGTGGAGTTAGTATGTTGGGGAGCTGACAGTTGCTCGCCGTTGCTCGGTGGTTCTCTCCAGGTACTCCGGCTTCCTCCACCCGTAAAACTGTCGAGGTCATGATTAGCCATTGTGCAGAAATATGTGACCTTAAACACCAATAAATAAATAAGACTAAAATATCCCATTACCAGCCCTGTGTTCTGGCGCTTGTGGTTAAAACACAGGCTAATCACCATTTAAACTATATTTTGTGTTCTTTCTTTTTTTATTTCTCTTTTTCGTTTCAGGTTTTCTATGACCTATGAAGCTGCTGAAAATTTTGACCAGTGGAAGCAAAAGCCCAATTCAGGTAATCTTACAAATGTTGCACACTCACTTCGATTCTGTAAAACAGATCTCCAGGAGTGTTCTAAACTGTTAACGTACATATTGGTTTGCCAAGATTCTTTAGTTTATTCTTTATGGGTGATTAATGACACTTTCGACAACCAGGGTCACCTCGTGTTGGACAGTTTTACAGGTTGATCAAGCCTGAGTACCCGAAGAGAATCACTAGAAACGTAAAACTGAGGCGAGCTATGAAGAATTATTTTCTCGTTTGGATACAACATGAGAGGAAATTTCTCTTTGGTGTAAAACAACGACACACTTTGATTAAACGGAGACTAATGAGGAAGTTAAAACACCGAGTCATTGATTATTGAACAATGTTTGACGAAAGGTTTCATAGCGTTAAAATTTCTATCCTCTGTCTGTCTGAAATACAGAGATCACGCAGGAAGTATGAAT
The DNA here is from genome assembly GCA_031216915.1 of Pictodentalium vernedei. Lineage (NCBI taxonomy): Eukaryota > Metazoa > Mollusca > Scaphopoda > Dentaliida > Dentaliidae > Pictodentalium > Pictodentalium vernedei. Next base: position 291,588,660 of record CM062292.1, on the reverse strand, counting down.
CGCAAGCTGAAAAGGAAAGATTTTTAATAATATCTTTATGGCTTCGTTTGTATACCCCCTCGTCGCATACCGTCTACTGCTACAGTTAGTGATAAGCTGAATTATCAGAATAAATCCAAATTAAGCTATGTTCCTCTTTGAGATAATATCGTCATATTCCATATCCAAATAGGACATGATGCTGCGAGTGTTTGAGTGTTTTCTATCGAATGTGCCTGCCTGTCAATGACAAGGATTTTTCAATCAATGTTCGGCGTCGCTTTACTCTAGCTGCTAAAATGGAACTGATTTGGCAATGTAATCGTAATTTTACAGTGTTAGTCCAATGTCTTCTATCACTTTAAAGAGCACGAACATTTCCTACAAACCTTTCATACTGTAGAGCACATGCTTGGCTCGTTCCATCAACAACTTGTTCTGTTCATTTTTCGTGATGGTGAAGGAGAGACATACTGCACTGACGAAATGGCGGACATTCTAATGTTCACAGACCCTTCTTAGTAACGGGCTTTCGACATGTACCGACCATTGTAAGTGCACAAAATGAAATATATGACCATGAGCAAGAAAATAGAATGACTAGTAACGACTTTTATCAAACTGTAGTTTAAAAACTTTCTACTCATGATAGCAGTTCGGTATTTCTCTTTGCTCCTATCAATTTGTACCGTTTAACCTTTCACCTAACGAATCGCCCTCATCATCCGCCCGGTTCACTTACAAATTGAGCTGTTGAAAAAAAAGTGTTTTTCAAAAACTTTCTGAAAAACCATATCATGTGACTCCTCCCCACCCCCCACCCCCTTCATTGGAACGAGCTCAGATCACATGATATGGTTTTGTTGTACTTTTTGAAAAACTGCAGTAAAAATTAAAACAATAAATGTTCATTCCTTGTGCATTTGATAAAAGGGTTAAATTACGGTTGTATAAACAGTCAACCCAATCTATAAAAACCTTCCATAACCAAATAACACTACTGCAAATGAATGCGCAGTAGAGCTGAAACGGCTAAAGGGTTTTCTTGATCGATTAATCACATGGATAAACCTTGGTTAACCGAATAACCACTTATTTATTTAATGATGTTTAAGGTCACATATTTATGCACAATGGCTAATCATGACCGTGACAGTTTTACGGGTGGAGGAAGCCGGAGTACCCGGAGAGAACCACCGAGCAACGACGAGCAGCTGCCAGCTCCCCAACATCGTAACTCCGCACTGCCGCACAGGCAGGGTTAGATTGGTTGAAGACATGCGTACCATCGACGTGCAGTACGCCTTAGTTCACGGCGTCATCGTGCCCCCACATGGGCAATGGAGATGAAGTGTCTTGCCCAAGGACACAACGCGGTTGCGCAGGTGGGATTCGAACCGAGGACCTCTCGGCTTGCAGCCTGCACCTCTACCAACTGAGCCACCGCGCTCCCGAATAACCACTTGCTCTTATAGGTAGCTGAATAACTGCCGTACCGTTGATGATTTATAGCATTAACCCTTTACCCAACGTAAAGGACAAAATCGGCCAGCTCTACATACAAACATCTCCATTCAGATCTTATTATGTTTCCAATTTCTGTCTCAAAAACATAGCTTATGATCGGTCATTGGAACGAGCTCGTTGAGCTCGTTCCAATGATCGATCATAAGCTATGTTTTTGAGACTAAAATTCAATTTTTTTAGTAATTCAAGAATCTATTTTGCAAGCGTCGTCTGCTACCCGCATTGGGTAAAGGCTAACTTAAGAATGACCAGTTCCAGCTACTGATACAGTATAATGATCATGCAAGTGAACAAGTATGTCATCACGTAACTTGCATGCTTTATTCTGTCTCATATAAATGATGTGAGTTAGTGTGACAATGTTTGCCTGTTTTGGAGCAAGTTTGTTCCTTTGTTAACCCAGAAAATACAGTAGTTCAAAAGTAACGGATAATCGATCAATTACTTTTTTGATCGATCAAGACGTTGATCATTGGTTAATCGATTAATCGGTTAACCGTTTCAACTCTAATGTGCAGATATGCTTACACATTTGAATGGATATCTTAAAGAATCATACAAATCTGTAAACATTATTACATGATAATTCTACAATAAATACTTTCTACATATAATGTACTTCTTAACTCCTAACATACTAGTGGCGGATATTCCTGTCTAGAACAGGAAATCTCTTGCCACTAAAATGAGTAAATTTGGGCACTTGAAACCAAATTGGCCACTGTAAATAGAGATCAACATTTCAACCAATAAAGTTTTTAGTTAAATGTTCATGAAGTTTTCATCAAATCTAGTCATGGCTGGTTTACAGCAGCCATAACTAGATTTGATTTAAATGCTGTCACCACCAGTATTGGAAAGATCTTAAATAATTTAGGTTGTCAACTTCTTATTTTGCTCCTAATTGTTACTTTTATTTATTTTATTTTATTTGCAGAAGATGGCTTTTTTGCTTTAATAAAATGGGTTTTGATGTATCCTATTCGGATAGCATTGTATTTTACAATTCCAGATTGCAGAAAAACAAGGTAATTGTTATTTTTACAACAAAGAAAAGACTCTCATACTCTAAATCAAATAAAAACCTCTCACCATATCTTCAGAAATAGTTTCTATTCTTGTTGCTTAACCCATTAAAACGGAAATACCGCTTTTCAGGTCTAGGAACATGATACATGGAGGATATCTAGGGTTTTTGAGGGGATATCGAAAATAATCTCACTCATGACCGAGACAAATGGTTATTTTCGCTCGCACTTGGTATCCACTCAAAAACACTAGATTTTCTTTTTATTAAACGCTTTTTTATAAGAATCTGATCATTCCTATTGATAATTCCACTCGTTTCAACCTTGAATTGATGCATGAAAGTAAACAGCTGATGCGGATTGACATGCGCAAGGGATTTGATCGATACTCGGAACAGGTAGGGTTTTGCGATCTGATTCAGCTGGTGGGTTTCATGCATCAATTCAAGGTGAATATGTGTTGAATTATTGCTGGAAATGATCAGTATCCACTCAAAAACACTAGATTTTCTTTTCGTTATGCATTTTTAGAACAAATTGATCATTTCCATTGATAATTTGACTCGTATTCACCTTGAAGTGATGCTTTGAAAGCCGCCATTTTGATTGATACCGTGAAAGTGAAAATTTCTATATCTTCACAGAGTGGGATACGATTTCTATCTTTCCGCAATATTTTCTATAATCTATCGTTTAGCGTATAATAAATCATAATATCATTATGTAGGATAGTTGCTAAGTGAATAAGTAGGGTAGACCAATCATTATTTTCAACGTGCAGCCCCAAGGCTGCACGTAGAAAATATTAATTTGTCTTCCTCCATATAATGAATAAACCCTCTTCCAATTGCTACCATTGAACTGACATGGAAGTTACCACCAGGGTTCAAAGAGTTAAACCCTTTCTTAAACTTTCTATGCAAAGTTTGTGCTTATCAATTTTCGCCTCCAAAACAATAGTTCATGTCACTCCTTGGAACGATCTCGTCGAATTCGTTCCAGTAAGAGATCATTAGCTATGTTGTGGCGGACAAAAAATACAAACATTTCACTTGCTTTTTTCTGCACGTTTTCTCTCTAGCTGTGTTAGGTAAAAGGGTTAAATAATTACTCCTTTTCACTTGCATCAGTTTATTATACATTCAGCTGTGATTTATGGGGGGATGTAAAAATTGTAAAATTCGATATCTTCGAGCGAGGGATTTATAGAATCGGCTTTTCAGTTACGAAAGTACGCCTCTCAATCACACGATCGGTTAGCCAAACAATCGGCCAGTATAATTCAGAATTCATTGATATTTGCGTGGATAAATGCGATCATTTGTTTGATATGATTTTCTTTCCCAGATATGCCCATTTTTCAAGCTTGGCTGGCTGATATGGCTTCAAACTCGGTTGATATGATACAGATCGCGGTCGATATGAACTAGACGAGAGTCGTCCCCTTCGATGCGTCACTAGGCGGAGCCATTTTGTTTACATCCAAATAGTTCACCGTTATTCGACGAAAGAAATCAATCAGTAAAACTGGCGTTTCCAGGCAAAAGGGAGTAGTTTTTGTATGGTGGGGAATTAATGGTCGCGATAAGTAAGGATTATGTGGATGAAGAAAAAAAGCAGGGAGTTGTACACAAAACTCAACACAAATAAAGATTAACTCTTAGAAGCTGGGAGTCGAGTTTTCTTGCCTGTGATGTAATATGGCAGGTAATCTGGCTGTGACGGTTCGGCTATTTTTGGGCTGGGAATAAATTAAACAGTGAGCAGGTTCTTCTAGTCAAGTGTCGTCTGCCTGAATAGGCAGGCGACACTTGACTAGAAGCACCTGCTTATTGTAAATTTGTCGCGCTATGTCATGTTCAATAAATTCATTCTGATTCCCCGGCTTCTAAGAGTTAAGAGTCGTAAACGGAGATTAGTCGATGTGAGAGAAGAGATAGTTCAGTTATTCGAAAGTCGCGGCTTCCACGGGGAAACCTTGATGTTCGGATAGCACCTAGGAGAAGAGAAAACGTTGGACTTTGGAAAAGAACGAGAAACTATAACACTGTCAGAAAACTGTAACAGATCTGCTATTTTTGTAGTTATGTGATCTGATTAATTAAATAAAAGGAATATTACTTATTTAGTTTCATATCGACAGAGATATTAGCCCTCGGTAACTTCACATCAGCCTCCGGTAACTTCACATCAGCCTCCGGTCTCAGGTTGATATGAAGTTATTACAGGTTGGTATGAAGTTATTTCGGGTTTATATCTCGCCCGATATGAAACCAGTTAGGTAACAACCTCTAATTTGCAAGAGAAACTGTGTATCTCCTAAAGTAGAAAAGCCTCTCGTGAAAATACCTAAACATATTATCGTAGATACTCCCACAAAAACACTAGGTACCTTATTATCTATTTGTGTTCTAATGTTTTATATTGATATGTGAAATGAATTTTCTGTGTTAAACAGGGAAGATATCACTTCGATTTCTTACAGTAGACCTGTGTTTTACTAGCAGGATCACATTCTGTTTGCGAAGTTCGTGAAACCCACCACAATCAGCTGACAAATTTTCCGGCCGCAAGACCAATCTGACTAGTAAATGTTTTACCTAGTAGATATATAATTTTGTGGTAAAGGTGGAAATGTATGTCAAGAACCGGTATTTGTACACATTGAAAAGAGAATATATACGCATTGGGTGGAGATTTCTTTTATTACAGTCCATTGTTTAACTGGTTAAGTGTTGAATTATTTTTCCAATGTGATTTGAAACATGGGTATTTTTTTCAAGAATACCCTGCTACCAGCATGAATAGCATTAGTTTAACAAGATTTTGTTCAGAAATAATTATTTTGTTACAATTTATTGTAGAGTGCCAAAAGGCACTCTCCAATAAATTGCAACCAAACAATTTTATATATATTCATCTGCTGCTGATCAAACATCAAGTTAATGCATACAGTGTAAAGCCACTAAAGTGGCTTCCAGCACTTCTTCAGTAGAGCCTTGATAGTGGTTTCTAGCACTCAACCAGTTAAGGTGATGGTTAAGTGACCCAAAATGGCTGCCAGTTTGATTTGTGTTTGGAAAAATATGGGAACCTATTGCGGGACGAAATATATTTAGACCAGGAAAACGGTCTCGTTACTTCTACAATATTGAAAGAGTGATATTATGTAAAAAAAATAATGAAAAATGAAAACTAAAAACTTATCGGAGTTTGTGTGTTGTTTCATTTCTATCAAGCCTTCCCAGAATTGTTTCTTGTGACTTATTTCATGTTTTTTTTTTTTTTTTTTTTTTTGCTCTCTCTTTTTTGCTCATACACGGATGATACAGATGGGAGAAGTACTTTATGGCGACATTTTTATTATCAATACTGTGGATAGCGATATTCTCATACATAACGGTTTGGATGGTAAGTATTTTAGATATGACAGTACATTGAACAGGAAAAGTGTAATTCATAGATACTACTAGTAGAAATGGAAAAGCGATTACGATACATATGACTCCATTTTATTATTATTATTTATTTATTAGGGTTTAACGACACATTAACAGCCAGGGTCATATCATGTCGGTGACGGTTTTACGGGTGGAGGAAGTCGGAGTACCCGGTTGAGAACCACTGAGCAACGACGAGCAGCTGCCAGCTCTCCAACATCGTAACTCTGAACTCTGCACCGCGGCACAGGCAGGGTTAGATTGGTTGAAGACATGCGCACCGTCGACGTGCAGTACGCCTTAGTACACAGCGTCATCGTGCCCCCATGTAGGCAATCGGGGTTAAGTGCCTTGCCCAAGGACACAACGTGGGAAATCGAATCAGTCGCTGAAATGGTCACTCATCTAACTACTAACCGCGCTCGACGTTGCTTAACTTCAGTGATCTGACGAGAACCGGTTACCGCGACGCCACCGCGCCCCCATATGACTCCATGGACAGCATCATACAAATATTGTCCTTCTCCCAAATTAATGCCACTGGTGAAAAATACAGCCCACAAAATTTAGTAGTACAATACTTTTATTCAAAATAGATTCGTAATCAAGATAAATTAACCCATTACACAAGGCACAGGATATCAAAATTTAATATTTTAAATATTATTTTTTCCATTCTTTGAAAGAAATTCAAGAAAACCCATATCACGTGACCGCTCATTGGAGCGAGCTTGGCGAGATCATCCAATTAGGGGTCACATGATATGGTATTGTGGATTTTGTCTCTTCTATTTGTAAATTTCGTGGGCGGACGCTCCCGATTCGTTAGGTAAAGGGTTAAACACCAGTTTCTCAAATATTTTAGTTGCACTGCGTATATCTTTTGGGGAAAACGAGGGTCTTTTTGACACGTTTTGAGAAGTGCTCCTTCCTTTAGTATCAGAGGATTTTGATTTCCATCCTCTCCTTCTCACGCCCCGAAACGTCCAGTTCTTTTGCACCGATAATATATCTTCCATTGAGTGCAACCTATCGTCATCTGCAATGCTAAAGCATTGCAGATGGCGACTTGTTACATTCAATGGATGAAACTGTCATCAGTGTGTATCTGGAAACAGTGTATAATTCTTCCGTTTATTGTACTATTCTTTTCCATTGTTTATCAGTCACAATAAAAAATTGGAGTCGACCACGAGATAGAACTATTGGTCTTCGTGGACAAATCTGTCTAATTTAGAATATATTTTCGAATTCCCGAATCTTCTGACTTTCTAATATCCAAACATTTTAAACAATATGGAAATATTTTAAACCTGGTGTTTTATGCTCAAAAATACAGCAACGGCTTCAGCTGGTCCAGCAACCATCTGATCCTCCTGGTGAAAGCTATATCAGTTCCATTTTGATATGAAGCTTCCACTGAATCCATTTGGAGACTACAAGTGCTTTTCATCGCCTGCAGTTATATCTTCGGTACGGCCGCCGTAGAATGGTCACTTTCCACGGGTGAGCAGTATTTCCACGAACGCAATAATATTAGATTCCAAACACTAAGTGTAGGAATAATCATCAAAAATTTTATTAATGAAGCACCCCGGTGCTTCATTAATTAAAACTTTGTTGATGGTGATTTTTATTACCTGGCAAATGCATTCGTGGGCATTATTACCACTTTATAGGGTGCTCCTTAGGTTATTAAAATGATCTGAGGTGGACGATAAGACTTAATAACAGCCCGCAAAAATAGCGTTAATAATGAAAACGGCCCGCTAGCCCAGAATTGTGGGTAATTTATGTTCCGGATAAATAACACTAATGTGCTCGAAATTTTGTTGTCCATTTATTCCAACAAAACGGATTAAACCATGATATATTTCGGATTATTAACTTCATTTAGGGTTTAAAAGTGGTGGTGAGTATTGATACGATAAATAATCTCATTTTGTAAATAACGGCGTGAGTTTGCAGTTAAAGCGCTTGAGCCAAATTCCAGCAATCCTATTTTCGAGTCATCCAAATAAATTGTACTCAACTGTGAACTTTGACCTTTGTTTGTAAATAAACAGACGACAATCTGATTCTTCTATTTCTAAATCAAAAATGTCTCAGTGGCTTGAAATGGCGTTCTTCTATTTCTAAATAAAAAAAATGTCTGCAGTGGCTTGAAATGGCGTTCTTTGGTAAGTGGTAATAATAGTAATAACATATTCCTTTTCGGGCGCCATGGTACATTAACGGCCCTTGAAAAATGATTAACAGCCCTCGGGACCATTAACGGCCCTCGGGCTGTTAATCATTTTTCTATGGCCATTAATGAACCATAACGCCCTCAAAAGAACATGTTATTGTTATATTACTGCCCACGCGTGGATTACGACCACTCCACGACGACTGTATTGTATTTTTGTTTCCAGAATTGATGCGTCAGAATTCGTATTCTATGAGTGATTATAAGATTCTCAATTGTTTTTGTCAATATAAATTCTCAGTCTGGCGTGCCCTTTTAGTGTGTTGCAGTTGTTTTGATTTTCTGTTATAGAATGAACTGCATACGTTTTTTAAAACATTTCAGAACGAAATAACAAGTGGAAAGGGAATTTCGACACATATCTAAAATGTAACCGTTTTAACATATCATTCCCCAGTCTCCATCTGTCACATGATTCTGGACGTAATCGTTTCAAAGTAATGAGAGGACGTTTCACCAGACTTCACACACCGCTGCAAGGAATATCTGCACTGAACATCCGCATGCTGAACCAACAGACCAGTGTTGAATGTTGAAATGCAGGTTCTAACTCGTTGTTAACGAGCTGATCTTTGAAATGAGATTAGAGGGGATCGTCGGGTTCCATCCCATATCGTTGATTTCTGTGAGGCGGGTGGAATCCGCCAAAAACTGGATGGTTCTCCGCTCCCCTTTTTGAAATGTAGACCAGAATTTGATGGAATGGTTTCAAAATACAACAGACGCCGTATACAGTACATTATCCCAAAATGCTTCTGTCTTCCAGAGTAACCCTAATATACCAGGGAATTTTGAGACAATGCATGGTCTGCCATGGTACTTTCTTCATTGGACTTTTCTGGGCATTGGTTTTTATTTTCTTGCATATGAGATTACTGCCACTGAGATGTACTGGTATTAAAGTGTTATTTGTTTGAGAAGTAATGACATAATGCAGTTTCTTCAAGAAAACAAATGCAATAGACTTCATTATGTCCACACTTGTATGAAACGGTTGGTGGTGTAAACCAGGTGCAAGTCTTGTGAATCCGCCATTTGTTAAAGTGGATGAATATTATACCCAGTTATTTATGGGGATATTAATGATGTTTGTTTGTTTGTTGGTGGTTAACGTCACATATTTATGCACCATGGCTAAACGTGACACAACATGGAGATGAAGTCAAGGTTAGTCAATCGTTGATCAACATGTTGCCCATTTTAGAGGACTTTCACCCCAAGCATTGGTGACTGGGTCCTATTTTACTAGTAAAGCGGAACTGGTTTACCACAGTAAACAAGTGCTGCTTACTTCCCGGGGTTCACACGGGGAAGGGATATTAATGAATTTTTATAAATGATTAAGTTCAACACCCACACACGCTAAAATTAATAACGATAATATATTACGTGGTTAATATTATACAAATATGGGATGAAGGTTGATTAGAGAAATCAAATGTAGTGTAATTGAATATTCGTCATCCAGGTGGTCACAGCATTTTGTTAAGGTAACGGAGGCATCAACGTATAGGACACGATGTCGATGAACTGAAGTGGCCCCGCAAATCAAGTTGCTAGCACATTTTCAGATATCTTACCTCCTACAAGTATCTGGGAATTTCATTGGTTCAAAGACGTCACATGCAGACTGCATATAAAACCATACACTGCCTGTCAACATCAATATACGCTGACTGCTGTGGGTAATCTCCCTTTTGTTCATTGATTATTCAAAGCAAAGTGACGGCAGCCGATATCATTTCAAGTTGAAAGATTGAGTGTTGGAAGCCCATATTTGATCTGAAGTGCATGTTAGGCAACTTAAAAGGCTTCATATTCTGTGGATGTGTGTCATGTTACCTTCGAAATGAAACTGTTTGGCATGTATGAATTTGCCCTGTAACAAGGCAAAGACACGTGAACACATTGTGAGAATTCTTTCATTAATTCTGATCGCTGTTGTTATTAGTTCTGTGCATCTATGTAGCAGTCGGTAAGATATATTCGTTACACAGTTTGTTGGTGGCCTAATATGATATATATGGTGTCAGTTAATTTCATATAGGACGAGAGCGAATGGGCCACCAACAAACTGCGTAACTAATATTATACGTGGTCTTCGGCAGGATAGAGAGACTCATGTACCCTGTCAGAATGTAACATACCCTGAGCTGCAGGAGTAGGGTACAGTAAATTTTCAAAGGGGACACGAGGTCGTGCACCCTGCGAAGGACATGTATAACGAATCTGTAATTCTGGAAAGTTATTGTAATAGCATTAAAACAAATAATATTTAAAAATGTTCTGAATGAAGCCTTTACTCTCTGAGCCATATTTCTTCCTTGCATCCAAGTGAAAGAGTCACCGAGTACTTTATTTACGAAAAGTTTCACCTGCCGAGTTATTTTTTTAACCAACAGAGCCAAGGTGATTTTCCAGTTTTCGATCAAATTCTGCAACTTTTCCAAGAAGCTGACAAATTTTCCAAAATTCCAACTCGAATCTGTAACCGGTGCAGTTTTTCGAATTGATCGTTCCGTTTCCCTTACAACGACCAGGCTACACAAGGATTATAGACTGACAGCTATTCTGCCAATACCTACTCCTTCCAACTGACTTGCAGTCAGTTGGAAGGAGTAGGTATTGGCTAAATAACTATTAGTTTATAGTCTTTGTTTAACCTGGTCAGTGTAAGGGAAACCTCAGGGACCTACTTGGGGAAATGCATTTTTTGTGGATAAAACGAGTACATTTAAGCCAGAGGGAGGCCTCAGAATCTATCTCAGGGGTTCAAAAAAGGTTTCCACTGGGGAGTCCCCACCATCGAACTCTCCCCAACACCGAACTGCGCACCATCGGGTCATGCCTATGGCATTCGTGATGGGACCCCAACACCAGTGAGAAATCTAATTGATCATTCTCAAATAAAGACCCTCCAGCTACGTCCCTGAGATGAGTTTGCAAAAATATTGCCTTTTTTAAATAGGAGCTCGTTCATATACTTCAGTGGTATCGTTCTTTTGATTGAATTTGAACCCTTTCAATCCGGAGTGCATACATTTTGCGTGAAGAAAACATTGGTAGCGGACGGCAGACGATATAAAGGGGAAACAATCTGAAGCAAGGCTCGGTAATAATTTAATTCAACACCTCTGTCGAGCTGTTGGATTAAATTATTACTGAACCTCCCAACAAACCAGGATGGTTTCGCTCATTTCGCCGTTGATAGTATTGATGAAATGATACCTTCCAGGGCGCCAGTGTTGAAGGGGTTAATCATTTGATTTGTGTTAGCCCTTTCGGTGTTCCTTACATTCAAGATGGTTCAATCAGGCAACGATTGCAATCGTCTATTTGAGACAAGTACATCATGGTTTTTAGACGAACATTTCTCAAATACTTCCAAGCTGAAATGGAGCTTCCCTTAATATGTGCCACGCGGTGATGTTTTGCTGTCTTGGTCTTACGAAAGTGAGCTATTCGCTTTAGACTGTTACGTTAAAGTTACTGTTTCTTTGTGTAATAGTGAGTTATAGAATGCCTTTTCTGGGGCAGGGAATGTGCCAAATATTGGGGGGGGGGGGGGGTAACTGCACTAAGTAAAATATCCGTCCTTATGTTTCTGAAAATCGCACGAGCTCCGCCCAGGACGTTAACTGGAACTGTTCCAATTCAGGAATTCTCAAGATTCTATGAGTTTTGTTTTCGCTAAGTAGTTTTATGGTTGTTCTTTCTGTCGCCTTTATATTGTCTATTTTTGCAGACATAATTGCGAGTGAATTGCTCAGGTCACACTGCTTATTCCAGTTTTGTGTATAACAAGGGAATTCAACATCAGTTGGTGAAAGGACAACTGATTCAACATGCGATCAAGACATCCAACATTTTTGCTTTCATAAACATTAATTACTCAAACATTAATCGCCAAGACCACTGTTAATAATTGAAACAAACGAGTACTGGAGTGTCATATACGCTTAGCATTATCAATGAAATACAGTAGTGGTGATTACATGATTTTCCATCATGTAAAGGTACATCATAAGTGTAAATGTCGACGATTTTTACCTGACCTGCGTGTGGAGCTGTTTCCTCGCTCAGTGAACTTAGCCCTCAATGGCATGTGATGGACTAGGATCTTTTCACCTCAGCAAGGTTGTGTCATCGCCCTTTCACAAATTATGTTTTCATTAAAACAGAAAGCAGCGCTCTCATATTTTCTCAACTTTCCACCAGAGGGATCAGACAGCCTTTGCTCCGATCTAAAAGCTCAATCAAATGGGACCATTATGCTGATCTCCCAAGTCATGGCAATGGGATGAAAGAACATGTATATTCTGTTCCCTCCATAGACAAGTTGAAGACCGGTTCTTGTTTTAAGGCACTGTTTTATTTCGTAATACTTTGAAAGGAAGAAACAAATACAATTCGAGAAAAACTGAAGCATGGAAGACTTCTCAAGGCTCATTTTGTGTAATTTCCGGTGGCTTATAATTTTTCTAAATGTCAGGATCTTGATACGAACAACACAACAGAGTCGACTGAAATGATCAAAATTGAACATGTGTAGGCAACCAAGCAAGTATTGAAACGAATCGGGCAATTTATTTATTTATTTAATGGGGTTTAACGGCACTTTCGACAGACAGAGACACCTCCTGCCGGACAGTTTTGAAGGTGAAGGAAGCTGGAGTACCCGGTGTGAACCACCGAGCAACAGCGAGTAACTGTCAGCCCCCCCCCCCCCCAACATACTAACTCCACACAAGCAGAGTTAGCATCGGTTGAAGACAATTGCACCATCGACGTGCAGTACGCCTTAGTACACTACGCCACCGTGTCCCCACGTGGACAATGTGGATGAAGTGTCTTGCCTAAGGACACAACGCGGTTGCCGCAGGTGGGATTCGAACCGAAGACCTCTCGGCTTGCAGCCTGCACCTCTACCTACTGGGCAACCGCGCCCCCAATCAACCAATATAAAAAGTATAAGAATGAACAGTAATTACTAAAGGTTGTTAAGATTTTCAGCTTTCCATATTTCATATTTTATTACCACCTGTGTTCAGAGATGGTGTATTGAAGTCAAAATCCTGTATCCTGGCAAATATTGATGACTCCGAGGGACGAGTCGATAGGTCCATTGACGAGGTCTTGACTTCAATACACCATTTCGGAATTTCAATTCCCTAGGAGGGTTATAACCAATTTGGCTTGCAATTTTGCCACTAAAAAGTGGCCAATTGGTCATTTAAACATGGAACTATTTTGTTATGATCAACTCAAACCACAGCGCTGTTTTCATGATAGATTTGCCCATTCGAGGGAAAATATCCACATGATTTAAAAACAATATTATTGCCCGTTTCAGTTGAAGGTAAATATACAGAACGACACGCACGTGTCGTTCTGTGTTTATTACACACCTGCACGTCTATAAATGCAATTATTAGAAGGATACTCAGCAATTGATTTGAAAATTATCAACAAAAAGAACACATTTTATCGCCAACCAAATTTGCTTACTCATACTCTTCTTCTTCTGAATATTCATCATTCCCTTCAAACATCAAGTCTATTTCTTCTTCGATATTTTCGTACACACCAAACTCGCCATATCCTTCAATTTTAGACATTTTATTTGGTTATCTCGCAATCGGTTCAGTTTCGGGTGATCAATCGTCTGCTCAACGATTGCCGTTCGGGATATGTTTGCGGAACGGATTTTCATTTTCAGAATGGTTTAGTGTTGTTGTAGATGGGGATTTCATAGAACAGGCGCGAAGTAAAATAATTGATGTCTGAGTGCGATTGACATTGTTATACGTACTGAATCATATAGTTATATTGACCTATGTAGTATTATTAACCCTTTGAACCCTAGCGACCGTTTTTCCGGCCAAGAACATGATACGTCATAACGTCATTAAATAGAATGGCTGTTCAGTAAATATGTGGGGTAGACCGATCAATATTTTTAACGTGCAGCCCCGAGGCTGCACGTTGAAAATATTGATCGGTCTACCCCAAATAATGAAAATGGACTCTTCTAATTGCTGCCATTCAGCTGGCATGGAAGATACCACTAGAGTTCAAAGGGTTAAAACAGTGTACAAATTAAGCATTTGACTACGTCTGTGGTTTATGCATGCAGTTTCGAAAATCGTCCTTTGTCCGCATGTGCCTGAAGTGTTGCTACCCCTAAATACAGAATTACATTTTGTCTAGACAGTTTCACTTGTTTTGGTGAAAATAAATGCTTGTTGTGAACTAAAATAAGGCATTCGTATCTAAGGAGATATCTGACAGTTACAAACATACAATGTTTTGAATTGTGTGTTTTGACAAAATGGAAATGATAAAATCTTGCCTTTGGGATACTTAACGAATTTTACTTTAGAATTCGTCGTTTTTTCATGAAATTCAGATATGAGATTGTAATAATATGACAAACCTTGGATAAGCCTCAGGTTACAAATCAATCACTACATCCAATTACCCAAACATTTCATGTATTGATTCCGAAATATGTACTGCAATAAAATAATGGATTTCTGTTCACTTCCGTCCCTTACAGGGGCATCGTCGTTTGCAGTTGAATGTTATAATTAATTTTCCTTATGCCTTTCTGGAGAACTCAGCTGGTTCGTAAACAGAGAAAGGCTGTTAAATTGTTGATTCACGCTTATTTCAACAGACGAGCCCTAACTGTATTGAACAGTATTACAAGCTTTGGAATCTGGAGTTTCCGGGGGAAAATCTCTGTACAGCTTCATGCACGTTTAAAACTTTAATCCCTTACCGAGCGTGTCGGCAATATCCGACCAGCGATGTTCACAAAATAAACATTCATTTTTTTTAAAATTGTTTTGTCTCCAAAACATAGC
Source organism: Pictodentalium vernedei (assembly GCA_031216915.1). NCBI lineage: Eukaryota > Metazoa > Mollusca > Scaphopoda > Dentaliida > Dentaliidae > Pictodentalium > Pictodentalium vernedei. The sequence goes on along the minus strand of CM062292.1, from coordinate 291,573,569 downwards.
TTTTGATCATTCATTGGAACGAGCCCATAGGGCTCGATGCGATGAGAGATCATGAGCTATGTTTTGGAGACAAAAAGGAAAATGTTCTGTGAATCGAAAAAACAAATACTAGTGTCGCCCTCTAGTAGTGCTAATAGCGTCGAGCCTTATCAGTCTGAACGGACACAAGCAAAGCTTGTGATCGGGTAGAATAAGTTGACAGAAACATGTCATTGCGCCCTACGGCCTTTACACCATTGTACCACAGCGCTCCTATCTGGGCATTGTCCTGTTCAAGGATGCAAAACAAGTAGTTTGAATCAGATCTAATTCCCGATCGCCTAAACAGCAATGAACCACAGCACCCCGACAGCCTATCAAGAATGTCGAGTGGTTTTATACATTATAATAGTAATATAAATATACCTCATGGTGTGGTGTTCTACAGACCCATATAATACGTGATACAGTAGGTTATATATCTTCGGCAACATGCGGCTGCTGGTGGATTATGAGGTTTACCGCTAGATGCAAAGAAGCCCAGCCACAATGGTGTTATGACACCTACTTTTTAATGGTGAAAAAATAGTTAATCAACTGAATAAACTGCTCAAATTTTCTCTTTTTGTGGTAATAATTGGACAATTTAATTTTCTGGCATAACTGGGTGATAGTTATAACATTCCGTATATTTGTAAGGGTTTGGAAAAGCGTGGCTTGTTGTGATCATTAAGTACTTCTACGGCTTCGTCAATTACTTCCGGGAAACTATTTTTTCTCTAATTGGTTGCTGCAGAATATTATTGGACAAAAATGCTAGCGAAAGCAGTTAGCCAATTTAATCTAACGTAAGTTACATTTTAGAAACAGCACGCTGATATTAGTCGTAAAAAGGGGATAGGTGACCACAGATGTCGACTGGAGTAAGTCTATTTCCCCATCCTATTGCTTATCAAAGCTGGTTATATCATTTTAAATAGTAGATCATTCAATGCTGAAAAAGCCTTTTTGTATTAACCTGTAACTATCCGGAGCCATCCAACGCTATCTAATGAACGCCACTCAAAAATACTTTGATCTTTTCTCAGCAATAAATTGTTGGGAAATCATATACCGACCAAGGCAACCGTTTAGTTATATCAGAATGTCACGCTATTTGAGGCCAAGAGTTGGGAATACAACTTCTTTATTATTTTTATATGTAATTTAACTTGGACTAAAGTATACACAAGTCCTAAGATTTGTGGAAAAAACACAAATCACAGTAATATGGCGAAGATTGCTGACGAAATCTATGGGAGCCTTCGATTAAATAATATTTATTTGCTTGTGTCACGCTATCTGTTTAAATGGTCAATTAGAAATAATGCGGTCAACTTAACCTCTAATTAGCTAGAATATTGTTTCGCATTTTCGAAGCAGAGATAAGTGAGCGTACAAGTGTGGAACATGGAAGCGATTTTCTCTTTATGGTTACACTAAACCAATGTATCATCCTGTCCATCGTGGATTTGAATTAGCGATTGTTCACGGGTAATTTCAACGTAAACAGTTTAATCGTGCTCTGGTCGTTTCAGACAATCATTAAAATGACTAGTTGTTGCATATCTTACCAAGACAGGAGAGCTCCGAGATATGTTGCCAGACATCACAGAACACGAGCTCATAATAATAAAAGTGTCCACGAAAAGTCAAGCGAGTCTAACTCAAACAAATACGCATTATTATCTCTATCCATATCTAATTACAAAACACTCGTTAAATCAGAATTAATATGTTTAAACTTTGCGTTCCGACTGTATTAAGAGTGGACCAGAATTCTGAGGTGGGCAGTTGGCCTGAGGGCACTCAGAGAAGGTCCGAGTTTCGCCTTGGCCGTCTGGGGTCATAGGCACCGAGATTGAAAGTCCGCGTATTGTCGTAACCCTGTGAGGGCTGTAAGGAACCGATAGTAGTTTGTTAACGGTTGCGAACCATAGTGGCATAGTAGCCAAAGAAGTAAAAGCTGTAACGTTGAGGTCTAGAAACCGTATTAAGAGCTTGAGTAAGCGCTTGAATAGATCGCGAGATAAGATAGTTTTAGGCGGTGCGAGAATTGGTGATGTTGAGAACACTTTGCAGAATATTTTTATGTAAGCTTTGCAAGTATATATCTGAAGGCGAAGAAAAACTTAACCCCGTGCGCAGGGCGCAAAGTGATCGTGAACTGTGGTAGACGCCGGTTGAATTGTAATTGAACTGTGAGAACGCTGATCGAGTCACACAAGCAGAACATTATATGTGTTAAGCCCGAATGACTGTGAAGTTAACCCTACGAGGAGGAAGCAACGAGAAGTGAATAGACACTTTGTATGTATCACAAACCGTGAGAAAATGAAGATGATCTGAGGTTGATCCCACGGACACAGCTAGCTGTGGGAGACGTCGAGGGCCCTAAAGAATAAACATTTATCCGTGTAATTAGTGTATTCTTATGGATAATTTTGTAATTTGTTTCATATTTTATTTCTTCGTACATGTAAATAAATAATCTTTTCCGTGAATTATCGTTGATCACCCTTTGGCGTTGTAAGCCACAGGCACATTCAGGAATCCTAACAGTCCCAAGCAGACAGGGAATTGATAAGGTGGCAAGGTTTGCGTTCGAACTGGGGTTCAGACGACAATCACTGGCTGTCGGCTGAGCACTGATAAGAACATAAATTTTCCTCCATCATTTCGAACATCGATTTAACCCCTGTAATCCTGCGACACAGAAATGGGTAGGAAGACCTTATTAGCTGACCTTATTGCTCTGTGATTTATTTCAGGGAACCTAATGCATAAAAAACGCCCGCGCTACGCACGCAAGCGAAATCCTAGCCCATTGTTCTTAAAAAACCCTTGAACGATTCTACGGACATCTTGCATTATTACTGAATATTCCAAATAAACATGATGATTTGGTGAATTTTGGGGCCAAAAGAATCCATTTGGCTATTGGTGTGTTTTTGTTGGGAATTTTTCGAAACAAAATTTGAACGTGAACGGTACTTTCAAATTGACTGCCTCACAATTTTTTTATCTTATATGTTGCATGACCCTGTTTTCAGGGCAGAAAGGGTCGTCTGACGGGCTATACCTGACAAAGATATTTGAAAGCACGGAATGCCCCGACAAAGTAATAAAGTGATGCGCCGATGTCCGTGGTTAATTTTGATGACTGTGAACTTCTTGTTTGAATAGCTTGCCAAAAGCATAAGTATGGTGCAAAAGAAACGTTGAACGACTTCGTGTTTTGAACAAGTGTGGGTCACTCACCCCACCATCAATATCCAGAGACAGTAACCGACCGGCTAGTCGTGTGTTCTCGGATGGTCGATCACTGGAAACCCATTGTCAGCGCTCAGTTTAGATTTGATGGCAAATCTTTACCTTCTCCTGCGTTGGTCCCAAGATTCAATTAAGTGCCATGCTACAGAATGTTTATGGTGTACGTCTTTTTTTTCACTGTCTGCTCTATCGTCAAAGTTGCATACAATTCCTGGTTTAACAATCAAGGGAGTATCGTGTCGGATAGTTTTACGGCTAGAGGGAGCCGAGCTACCCACAGATAACCACAGAACAGCGGCGAGTACCTGTCGGACTCGGAGCTTACAAAACGGTACAAAGAGGTTTAGCATCGGTTGAAGGTACGTGTACCACCAACACGGTCTCAAATGTAGAATATACCATCAACCTGGGGCCAATACTATAGAACTTTTACAATTGTATTTTCTAGAATTGTATTTTCTAGTATTGACTTTAAATGGGTTGAAATGAACCATTAGTATTTTCAAAGATGTGGCAATTTTCCGGCTGGCAAATTGCCATATCTTTTAAAATGCTTATGATTAATTTTAGTTAGTTATATTAATAGGTAGAAAATACAACTCTACAAAATACAATTGTAAAAGTTTTATAGTATTCTTCCCCGGTCCCGAGTCTTAAATATACCATCACAAACATAAAGAACTGTCAACATAAATTCTGAACTTAGGAGTTTTTATGACAATTGCCATCATTCACCATTGCTATGTAAACAAAATCTTGGGTTAAAGGTTTTTTATGTGTTCTGCAGGTAACATTAATAGGAGTTACGTTTAGTATACCTGATAGTGTTATGGGTATAACCTTCTTAGCAGCTGGCACGAGTATCCCTGACGCTATGGCGAGTGTGTTCGTAGCTAAACAAGGTAAGTGAATTTTTCATGCTATGCGCCATTTATGAAATTAACTCGACAGCCCTTGTTTGCAGTCCAGTCTAATGGTTGGTCATAACCTAACACGAGTAGGGGACGACACCTGTAAAAACATTCGTAACTTAAAAAAAATCAATGTTCTGCCTCAAAATATATAGGTTATGAACAAACGCCCGCGTCAAGCGCGTTCAAATGTGGTGGGGAGGGGGGGGGGGGGGCTCACAATCTGTTTTTAGGCAAAAATTCCAAAAAATAATAAAATTTCAATTGCGATTATTGTGAATAGCGCCTGCTGCTTATGCTCTTTACGTCAGTTAAAGGTTTAAAAAGTATTTTAATAAATCGATAATAACCTACGGAATTTAAATAAAAACACGGATGTGCGAACATGAAGTCTTCTAATCCATACCAATAACGGGCATGGACAAAACTAATAAAAGGAATTGACTATACAGAATTAGGAATGGAAAGACTAACAAGAACAGGAAGCAAAAAAACAAACTTTTTGTATTTGGCAAATGCTAATCAGTTCGTTTTAAACATCGATGCAGCTTGTGTAAAAGAATCGTTTAACACAACGCACACTGAATTCCAAGTCGCAAATTGGTCTCACAATACAGATGGGAATTTAGCCAATCCAATCGTGTTTGACAGAGCTCTTTGAGCTCTGTCAAACACGATTGGATTGGTTAAATTCATAGTTGCATTGTGGGACCTATTTGCTGCCGGAAATTATGTTTTTTCGACATCAGTGTATCGAGGGTTAAACCTTTTAGTCTATAGTATAAAGAGGTGTCGATAAACAATAAAACTGGATCGTCCTTCAAATATTATACGACAGCTGACAATTGTCTTTTCTGTTGGCGTAAGCTTTCGCCTTATTGATACATCTCGACACCACATAGATAATTTCAAATAAGTGCACGGAATGATTTATTTATTTATTGTTGTTTAAGGTCACATTCTTCTGCACAATGGTCAACCATGGCCGCAACATGGAGATAAAGTCAAATTTAGCAATCCTTTATACCCATGTTGCCTCTTTTAGAGGACTTCCATCCCAAGCATTGGTGACTGGGTTCTATTTTACCAGTAACGCAGATTGTGTTTATCATAGTAAACTAGCACTGCTTCACTTCCCGGGATTCCCACGGGGGTGCTTGGATTGTTGTGTTTAAAAGAACCACACGCGCTACGCACGCAAGCCAAATCATTGTTTTCCTTGTGACGACATGGAGAAAACAAATAAAAAAAAATAAAACACAACAATCCAAGCACCCCTCCACCCCCCCCCCCCCCCCCCCCCCCCCGTGGGAATCCGGGAAAGTGAAGCAGTGCTAGTTTACTATGATAAACACGCTCTGCTTTACTGGTAAAATAAGACCCAGTCAGTAGATTTCTTTTAACCCAAAAACTAACGAATCGGTCAAACAAACACAGCACTATTTTTTGATACATGTGTTGCTGTTTTTGACTTTACTTTTTCAAGTAAGAAACTGAATAGCGCATATAAGTTGACTACATGTCGACCACCCTTCTGCTGTAAGCGTATCATATGTTTACATAAAAAGTGTCAAGGTTTACATAATGTACAGGTAGGAATTCGTACTGTCTAACCACATATGAAATAACTTTCAGGGACGAGAGGGAGAGCAAGTACGTGACGCCTTCTCCCCAACTTTTTCCAGAGATAGGGAGAGAGGGAGAGAGATTGGGCCGAATCTCTCTCTCGGTACATATATTTACACCACAATGCCACGGTCAGAGAAGCAGAACCCAAATCTCTTTACCTTAAAAGTGAATTTCTCTTTTTGGCTGCCGTTAATGAAGTCTAATTGGGAATTACCGGGAGGAGAGGGGGTCACAGACTCTTTACCCTTCAAATGTAACTGAAATTCCCTCTTTTGGATTGTCTTTTTCGATGGCGTTTAAAGTCGAGAAAAGGGCACATTTTTACTCCATATTTAACAAATTTCCCCACAGGAACAAAACATCATGTCGGCCCAATAACTCCATTTGTTAAATGTGAAGCCAAAAATGTTTACTGTTCTCAATGTAGAGGCGTGTTAGTCCCAAGCATAGCTTATTTTATTACGCGCCTGTTCTGCGAAACCCACATCCACAGCAACACTAAACCATGCGGAAGATGAAAACCTGTTCCGCACACATGTGCGGAAAGGAAATCGTTGGCAGATTATTTTTATAAAGAAGAGAAATTTCACTGCGATTTTCTACAAATCGTGCACCGCAATTACAATTTGAATCGCTAGCGACAGCTAAAAATCGTCCCCTTTTTCCAATGTGTCCTATGTGCCAGAAGGCACATAGAACACAGTGGAACTCGAGGGACGAAACAGTAACACGGGTTCCCCTCGCAAATTTGATTGGTGATAAAATGTGTTCTTTTTGTTGATAGTTGTCAAATGAGTTGCTGAGTGTGCTTCTCATAACTGCAGGCCTCGAGTTTTATCCTTCCGCGATGGCACTAGTGCCATATTGTTTAACCCATTTACACGCGTGTGTCGTTCTGTGTATGTATTGTGTACCTGCCATGCCACTAAGGCCCATGGGCCACCACTGATAAATATTAAATTTGTTTAGTAAATTTTGTTTCTTAACATACCTACCACAATTGTTAACAATTGGCTGTAACGTAAGTGCAAGCCCTACTTCGGAACTTACTCAAGCTAAGAAACTTTTCCAAACAAGTTGGCAAAGTTTAAGAGTGCAAAAGCACGAAAAAGATCGAAAAAGGGTCGAGCGAGACCGGCCTCGACGTTACAGGTACTCTCTCTGCACACCTCTTGCGTTTACCGAGCGCATGCGCAACAACCGTGACGTCAATTCCGTATTTCCGCCAACGAGAAGTTTGTGATTTAGTGGGGAGGCATCGATATCAAAGATATCCCCAAGGAGGGTGGGCCTCCGGTAAACAATTGTGGTAGGTATGTTAAGAAACAAAATTTACTAAAAAAAATTTAATTTCTTCTCAACCTACTCACAATTGTTTACAATCGGCTGAATAAACAATAGGAGGAGGTGAATCACATAACCAATACCAACAAGAGCAGCAGAAAGAAATGCAAGGAGGGCAGAGAATAATAGCGAAACCTGTGACAAAGAAAGAGAGAAGGCACCTGAAAAGAACAAGGCTGAGCGGAGCACAAACCCGATAAAAACAAATTTAACGAGGGTGCACAACAGCCTGAGCAGCAACGAGAGGACATAAAGAAAAAAGGTCCTCAGATTGCTGCTGTAGGTGGCGGAGATAAAAGGAGAAGGTAGAAGAATTCCTCCAGTGAGCGCATTCATAACATCCCGGAGCGAAACAGAATTGGAGAACGCCCAGGATGTAGAAATGGCACGAACCTCATGAGCATTAAACCGGTTCGAAACAAGATCCGAAGCAGACAAGCTGGAATAAGCCAACTTGATTGCAAGACAGATCCATCTGAAAATAGAATGGGAAGAGATAGACTGTCTCCTAGGAATGAGAGACAGAAAGAATCTCTTCCGACCCCTCAGAATGAACTGAGTGCGATTAATGTAAGTCTTGGTCGCACGAACAGGAAAAAGAAGAGGCCTCCGGCCATCGACAGCAGGGAGAGCCCGAATGCAGATGGGAGGAGGTACCGAATCAGGAAGTTGATTCTTGGCCAGAAAAGAGCAAACAGTAGTGAAGGTGACACTGTCAGCCTCATTTCTGAAGAAAGCAGAATCAACAGATAGCGCATGAAGCTCACTGACACGTCTGGCAGAAGCAAACGCTACAAGGAAAGCCGTCTTATAGGTGAGAAAACGCATATCGGTCTCAGATAAAGGCTCGAATGGCGCCCCCTCCAAACAATGCAACACCCATGCCAAGTTCCACTTGGGTGTAAGACGCAAAACTCGAGGCCTCTTCAAAGAAAAGTGCCGAATTAGTTTGAAGAGAAAAAGATTACGACCGATGCACCGCTTTCCCACATACGAGAAAGTATCAGACAACAGAGACCGATAGACCTTTATAGTAATAGGCTGGAGTCCCTTGGAGTCAAAAAGGTATACCAGATCATCAACAATTTGAGCGATTGACGGATTACGGTAATCCACATTTTGAGCTGTACACCAGCGGCAGAAAACCTTCCACTTAGCAGCATAAGTCATGCCAGTGGAAAGTCGCCGCGATGCAGAAATGCACACCACTGATCGTCTCGAAAAACCTTTACGTCGGAGACAGGACCTGATAAAAGACAGGCGTGAAGGGACAGGCTCGCCAGGTTGTTGTGATACTTCCTGGGACGACCCTGGGAAAAATGATCGTGACGTAGAGGTAGACGAATCGGCCGGTCTGCCAACAGAGGCCGCAGCAGATTGGTCCACACCCTCTGTGGAGACATGGGTGCGATCAGAATGATCCTGCAACTGCAAGCACGAATCTTCGTCAACACTTGAGGAAGAATCGGTGCAGGAGGGAAGGCATAGCCGACCCAACCTGTCCAGTCCTCAGACAGAGCGTCTACCGCAAATGCCAGTGGATCTGGACAAGGAGAGACAAACGTCTCTACCTGATGATTCCAGCGAGTGGCGAAAAGGTCGACCAGAGGACGCCCCCATCGCTCGCAAATCGCCTGAAACACCGACCGATGCAGCATCCATTCGGTGGGAAGGACACTGTCGCGTCGTCGAGTCGGGACAGGGGTCTGCTAGGACGTTGAGACGCCCGGGAAAGTGCCGAATGGTCACCCGAGCGTTTACATCCCGCGCCAACAGTAGAATATCCCGAGATAGCCGATACATGGGAATCGAATGTGTGCATCCTTGATTCCGTATGTAGGCCACCACTGTCGAATTGTCCGAAAGAAGTAGGACAATGTGGTCCGACAGGTGAGAGATCCAAAGCCGAAAACTCAACAGAAGAGCAAGGAGCTCCTTCTGGTTGATATGAAGGGCCACCTGCTCGCTGTCCCACTCGCCGTGAGTAGACAGACCGAGAGGATCCAACGTCGCACCCCAGCCCCGATCGCTGGAATCTGCAGTAAGGATGCGATCGGCCGAAGGAAGATCCAACGGGACACCCCGAGTCAACCAGGGAACATCGGCCCAAGGGTGGAGGTGACGAAGCAGGGACCGGGGAATAGGAAGTTCCAGGTCCAGAGGATCCACAATCGGACGCAATCATCCAACAGGAAGTGTTGGAGAGGTCGGACAAACAAGCGACCCAGCAGAATGAGATCAGTCACCGAACCGCAAAGGCCCAGCATCCGAAGGAAAGTCCTGGCCGAGACCGAGGAAGATTGGAGCAGATTCCGAGTCAAGGCGGAAAGAATCGTCGCCCGAGCATTGGGAACCGACACCACATTGTTTAGGGTGTCGAAATGCATTCCCAAATGACGAAATTGCTGAGAAGGAAGGAGATCCGACTTCTCGCAATTGACTCTGAAACCCACCGACGCCAGTAGGCCAGGCAACCTCCGGACATCGGACTCCAGAACTGCAGCATTGTGGGGCCGTTGGAGGATGTTGTCCAGGTAGGCTGACGAAGTCACAGCCGACTGAGTACGGTGAAAAGCGAGCACATGTGACATCAGTCGGGAGAAGGCCCAAGGAGCCAGGTTCAAACCGAACGGGAGAGCTTTGAATTGAAAGACTCGATCCCGAAACGAGAACCAAAGGTATTTCCGTGACGCCAGATGAATGGGTACATGGAAATAGGCATCCTTCAGGTCGATACTGGCTGCAAAGTCGCCCTGATGAATTGAACGTCGAACCGCCCGGAAAGTCTCCATACTGAAACGAGGTGCTATAATGGACTCGTGCAGAATACTCAGATCGATGACAGGACGAACCTGGCCGTTTTCGTCGGTACCAAGAAAAGTCTCGAGTAAATCCCCAGTGAAAGGGTGTTCCTGACCACTTTGATCGCCCCTTTGGAGAGGATATTGTCGATCTCCTACACCAGAAGGTCCCGACGCAGAGAATCGGAAGGGACCTGAGTCGGGAGGGGCACCCGAGATAAACAGTGGTGCCGACGGAAGGACAGCCGCAGACCGGATTGGATGACGTCGAGGATCCAAGGGTCCGACGTTATCTGTCTAAATGTCGAAAAACAGCAACAGCCTTCCCCCGACTGGAGGCGAATCGAGGTGAGGACCTTCATTTGCGGCCTCTACGAGGCCCCCGAGAGGAGAAACCACCCCCTCGGGAAGCAACAGAGTCCTGAGACTTTCCTCCCTGAGGCTGCCAGCGAGCCTGGCCGCGTCGGCGCTTCTTCTGAGCAGAAGGGGCGGACGGAGCCTAAGGCGTCGCCGACGTCGCCGACACAGCGGGGCACTTGGCAGGCCTGGAACGACAACCACCCGCAGCAGCAGGTTGGTCCAGCTGTCGTAACAAAAGCTGGTCCTTCGAATGACGAAGAACCTCACCACGGACAGCTTCCACGGAACCATGGAACAGCTGAGGTCCAACCACAGAAGCAGACTTCAGAACAGCACGCTGCTCAGAAGGAAGGGATGGAGCATCCCGGTGTGCAAGCTCCAAATTAGCCGTGTTACGGGTGTGAGCGTGTGTCAGGTTCATAAGAGCCTGCGACAAAACACGCAAAGGCACCTGAGCATCATCAAACTCCCCTGGCGGAAAATATGCGGCCAGGTCAGCGACGACATGGTCCGGGACAGGCCCACCATAGATTCAACGACCGACATCGGGAGAACTGCCGACTTAGGCTTAGTCAACCCGAGGGAAGAAGAATCTTCGTCCACAGTAGTCATCCCTTGGAAGACTGGTGGACAGACGGATTCGTAAAGACGAAACCGCGACGGAGGCGGAAAAGCATCGGCTCGTGAAAATAAAGAACCCTTCTGGGCCTTGGAACGCATTTTGGCGTCCAAGCCTGGAAGGACTCAACAACCTGAGCCGATTGCAGAGGACGCAAAACCCCGCAGCTAGAAGGCTCAACAGGGTTACGGCGCTCCACAGAGGACCGCGGCCGGACGGTCACTGATGGCTGGTCTGAAGGCTGAATGTCTGGCAATAAGCCAAAGACAAAATCCAAAATCTGCCCCAAGACTGACTAGGGGGCCCGTCGCCTTCAAGAAAATCATCAGCCTCTGCAGCAGAAGAGACGTAGCCCAACTCGGGCTGACCAGCAGGAACCTCCTGTGAATACTGAACAGTATCCAAAGGGCGAGGCGAGGAATCTCGGCGACCGACCAAAGGAGGTTGTGCCTCGGGAGGCACAGGGAGGTCAACTTGAGGGTTGCAAGAAAGCAACCGGGTGAGCGCCAAAACGGCCTGTCGCAGCTCACCTTGAGAATCCGTCGTAGCAGAAGCGCCCAACGGGGTGTCTTCCCAATGGACCCTTCTATCAGAAGAACCCAAATCCTCAGAAGGGACTGACGACGAACGTCGATCAGCAGACAGAATAGGCAGACGGTGAGAAGACACCAGAGGATAGTCCCAAGAGTGACGCCCAGGGGCAATCACTGAGCTCTGCGGAACAGAAGGCCCTGCCTGCAAATCCTCTAGAGAGACCGACGGCGTACGTCGATCGGTAGTTGAACCTGGGACACGATGAGAGGACACCGGAGGATTGTCGCCAGAATGACAGAAACCTGCCATTGGCCTCTGCGCGACAGAAGGCCCCAACTGCCCATCCTCTGAGACCGACGACAAGCATCGATCGACAGCCAGACTTGGAACACAGTGAGGAATCACCGGAGGAAGGTTTCAAGAGTGACAGCTAACCGGATCTGTCACTGACCTCTGCCGAACAGCAGGCCCTGGATGCCAATGCCCCAGCTCCACCCTGCTAGTCGGCACACCAGCAGGGGAAGGCGGAACAACAAACGACGCGCTCGAGGGGCGAGGAATCGCTGCCGAAGCGACCGAACGGCCAAACCGACAAGGAGCAAACCTAACCAGATGAAACGGAGCAGACAGCAAACCCGCACAGCTTTGCTGAGAAGCCGGGGAGGCTGAGAGCTCAAAGACACACCAGCAGATACAGTCTCGGACCCCCGTGACTGTACACCATCCCCAGAAGAGATAGATGAGCCACTATCATACAAGATAGGATCAGCAGGAACAACTTCCCCAGCAACTGTCGACGGCGCAGGAGGCAAATCGGAGAGTGTCACCGAGCTGACTTCGCAGAAACTCTCGACGAAAACAGCCGCCTCAAGGGTGACATCAGAAGCCAAAGAGACCACAGTCTCCACTTCAGCCATCACAGCACCAGCACCGTCAACAGTTGCAGAGGAACTTGCTACAGAAAGAGACTGATCAACATCCTGTGTGACAGAGTCACCACGTGCACTCCCAGAAATGTCAGAAGAGGCACGGCTATCCTTACACCGAAATCGAGGGGTTCTAGCCCTGGAGAGAACCACCTTGTTCACGGATGCCCAGAATTTAGAGGACAAAACCCCACAAATACCACAGGAATGGGCCTGTGAGCAATTGTTGCAAGTGACACAAGTCGCATGAGAATCGTCTCCATGTTTCACCTGCAAACAAGAGGTACGAGGAATTGTTTTAGGCATAATTTCAATTGGGAAAAAATCCCCAAGATGATCAAAGAAATCAAGCTTCCCGCCCATGGTAAACAACAATGGTAGCGTTTACACGCGGGGAAAAGCAAGAATATGTATGAGAAGACAAGCAAAAATGGGCATAAATATTATGAAATAATAATCAATTTAGAAATTTTCGAGCTTGATAAAGGATACAGTCCACTTGCACATGAATTGACAAGAAGCACATGCAAAATCAAGTTGTTCACGAAGATAATAGCAAATAAACAGCACGAGTCACAAAATTTCCGACCATGTCACACTGGCGGAAATAAAAGGAATTGACGTCACAGTTGTTGCGCATGCGCTCGCTCGGTAAACGCAAGAGGTGTGCAGAGAGAGTACCTGTAATGTCGAGCGCCAGTCTCGCTCGACCCTTTTTCGATCTTTTTCGTTCTTTTAAACTCTTTCACTTTTCCAACTTGTTTGGAAAAGTTTCTTAGCTTGAGTTAGTTCCGAAGTAGGGCTTGCACTTACGTTACAGTCAATTGTAAACAATTGTGAGTAGGTTGAGAAGAAATCAGCATGTGGGTAACCGTCTGAGATCTAGCCAACACTCAAGTTCTAAATGCATCATACTCTCCCGATAGCTTTCCACGCTCTTTATCTTAATTTATTCAACATTTACGCAACTTTAATGACGAAGGTGGGAGAATGCTTTTGAATATTTTACTGAGCTAAAGGATGTTACATACTTGTGACGATTCGAGCGTTGCGTGGTTATTTATTATACCCCCGCTTCGAAGAAGTGGGGGCTATATAGGAATCGCCCTGTACGTCCGTATGTCCGTACGTCCGTCCGTACGTCTTTCCGGACATGAAATTCTTGTGTGCGCAACTCCTCCTACATTAATGAACCGATTTTGATGAAACCTTTCAAACATCATCTCTACTAAGTGAACATGTGCATATTCCAAACTGTTTAATCTGCGACAATTTTAACCAGGTTATCTCTCTTGAACTTTGATTTAATATGGGTTTCTACATGAAATTCTTGTGTGCGCAACTCCTCCTACATTTATCAATCAATTTGGACAAAACTTTTCAGACATCATCACTACTAAGTGAACATGCGCATATTCTAAGATTTTTGATCTGCGACAATTTTAACCAGGTTATCTCCCTTTGACTTAGATTTATTATGTCTTTCCGTTCGAACAAATTCTTGTGAGCGCAACTCCTCCTACATTAATGAACCGATTTTGATGAAACCTTTCAAACATCATCTCTACTAAGTGAACATGTGCATATTCCAAACTTTTTGATCTGCGACAATTTTAACCAGGTTATCTCTCTTGAACTTTGATTTAATATGGGTTTCTGCATGAAATTCTTGTGTGCACAACTCCTCCTACATTTATCAATCAATTTGGACGACATCATCACTACTAAGTGAACATGCGCATATTCCAAAATTTTTGAGCTGTGGCAATTTTAACTAGGTTATCTCCCTTTAACTTAGATTTATTATGGATTTCTACATGAAATTCTTGTGCGTGCAACTCCTCCTACATTTATCAATCAATTTTGACGAAACCTTTCAAACATTATCACAACTAAGTGAACATACGCATATTCCCAAATTTTTGATCTGCGACAATTTTAACCAGGTTATCTCCCTTTAACTTGGATTTATTATGGGTTTTCAAATGGGATTCTTGTGTGTGCAACTCCTCCTACATTAATGAACCGATTTTGAATACATGTTGCACATTGTAAATGTGTTTTTCCAAATGTAAACCATATATGTGTGGGCTCTTTAAGTATTCAGTGCTGTTCTGTGGAAGGCCACATGCAAATACAAATTTCAACAACAAAAAATGATCTTTATGTATACATTTCCTTATGGCCTTCGCCTACATGATCAGAAGTGCATTCCTCTAAAAACCCAAAGCGGGGGTATTAATCACCTTCAGTGATAGTTCTAGTTTATTATTTGGGTTTAACAACACTTTAACAGCCATGGTCATATCGTGTCGGTGACAGTTTTACGGGTGGAGGAAGCCGGAGTACCCGGGGAGAACCACCGAGCAACGACAAGCATATGTCAGCTCTCCAACATCGTAACTCTGAACTCTGCACCGCGGGACAGGCAGGGTTAGATTGGTTGAAGACATGCGCACCATCGACCAGTAGTGCGCCTTAGTACACAGCTTCATCGCGCCCCCATCTAGGCAATCGGGGTTAAGTGCCTTGCCAAAGGACACAACGCAGGAGCACGAATCAGTCCCTGAAATGGTCACCCATTCAACTTCTAACCGCGCTCGACGTTGCTTAACTTCGGTAATCTGACGAGAACCAGTATGGGATTAACTAATACTTAATAAGTTTTATTCTCTCTCTGTAGTTTGGATACCGTACGATACGTAATATGTGGGCCTTGGTATAAAAGATACACATAAATAAAAAAAAATATTGACTGTACCGAGACCATTGTGGAAACTGAAATATAAAATTACTGATGATCATTTTGAAACAATGATTTGTATATATTCAGTAAGTATACATTTTATTTTCAGGCATTGTTTAACCCTTTACCTAACCTGAAAAGCAGACGACACTTGCAAAAAAAATTCTTGAATAACTAATTTTTTTCATTTTTTGTCTCAAAAACATAGGTTATGACCCCTCGTTGGAACGAGCTCGACGAGCTCGTTCCAACGAGGGGTCATAACCTATGTTTTTGAGACAAAAAATGAAAATATTTTGAAAATTAATTGGCGATGTTTGAGAATAGCGCTGGCCGGTTTTGGCCGTTACGTTGGGTAAAGGGTTAATTTCTTCCTGACAATGTTCGTTAGAAACGCAGGCCAGGTATTCTACAAAACGCCGGGTGACAAAATTGCCCCCACCTCCTAAAATTGCTTAGGAGTACAATTGCCCTCCCAATTCTCAGCCACTAATAAAATATGTTTTCTGGAGAGGTGTGAAGACATATGAATGTTTTTGGCGCGAATTAAACAAGACAAGCAAGATAGGTAACTAGAAGTGTCAAGCATTTGAGCTTCCTGCATTATAGTGTCGAGTGGTCATGAGACCCAAACATACTCTAGATTAGTCCTAAATGGACCCTCGGTTATTTTTATACCTCCTGCGTGTGACAGGCTAAGCAATGTGATCGATCAAATGCCCGATTCAGGCTAGAATACTTGTACCTATGCATCAATCAAGTTACCAATTCGGGACAGCGAATTTTATGTTTATAATTACAACGTGACGCCATGGACTTCAGTTTCGGCTTCTCCGATTTTTTTATTTTCCTTTTGATTTACATGATGAATGTGAATGTTTTGTTTCGTGGTTTAACGATGATCCTGAATATCGTCGACAATTTACCTCGATTTACAAATATGCTAAAAATTGTCCACCTAGAATAAAAGACCGGCTGATGGTTCAAAAGCGTGCACAAACTGAAAATGGTAGGCCTGCGAAGGCTTGATTTAAAGGCATCAATCTATCCAAACTGAGAGGAAAAAGGCTTTAATTATTACGTTATCGCTTCGTTCGTGGGTTCAAATCGGGACAACTGTGTAAATAGAGGATCTTCAACTCGTCCCCAGTTTATATCGAAATTAACAAAACGAGTTCAGTAAATGAAGGCTGGATCGAACTACACGAGCTCCAGACCAAATTTAATGGACGAGTTTTGTTCGGTTTAAACTGGCGACGAGTTGAAGATTCTATTTATTTTTTTATCCAAAAGTCCCACAAAAGACGATAAAATGGAACGAGAAACAAGCACTGGCTTCAACAAGGCCTGCGATTACGTTAAACATAAGATGCATTGTTTTTTCCGCAGTGCCAGCGTCATGAATTAGTCCCCGATAAGAACAGATTGCTAAGTATTTAATGACGCACATTTAATGAAATAATTTTCAAATGAACATCAACTACTGTCAAAGACAACAAGTGTTTATCATTCCTCATCCCTCTAGTCTAGATCTACGTTTATTCTCCGGTGCGTCGCTCAGTGGAAGACTGTTGGACTTTTATGCTAGAGGTCCGGAGTAAGATCCCCGTCCGTGCCGACCCGTGTTGAGTCGTTGGGCGAGGCACTTTATCCCGGTTGCCTACATGGGGGCACTATGACGCCGTGTACTAAGGCGTACTTAGTACAAGTCGATGGTGCACATGTCTTCAAACGCTGTGACACTGCTTGAGCGGAGCTTGAACAGAGTTAGAATGTTGAGGAGCTGACAGTTGCTCGTCGATGCTCGGTGGTTATCTGCGGGTACTCCGGCTTCCTCCACCCGTAAAACTGTCACGGTCAGGATTAGCCATTGTGCTTAAGTATGTGACCTTAAACACGGATAAATAATAATAATAATAATAATAATAATTCTCCGGTGCTTGATGGGCCGTGCATTACCATTTTTAATGAATGGGATTAATAACTGAAAGAAAGGTCATCTTATATAATAAATTTATTTAGGGTCAGCTTATATTATAAATTATCGTGATGAATTGACGGTTACATGGTTTGAGGTTTGCGGCTCGGAGATTATGTTTAACCGAGAAGCGAAGCTTCGAGGTTGAACATACGCTCCGAGCCGCAACCCTTAGACCATGTTTCCGTCAACTCATCACAATAACGCATATGTTCCAATAAGACACTACCCATAGCCCAAAATCTGCATTGTGAATCACGAGAGGCTTATTTACTCAACTTGTGATCGTTAAAAGTTGCCTTCTGCAAGGCAACTTTTAACGATCACAGGTTCAGTAGATAATCTCTAGTGTATCCACGACGGCACTGGATAAATAATCAATAAACCAGATAAACTCATTCCATCTAAGTTCAAATCGAAAATCGGTTTGTAATTTAAACAACACTTTGTCCGAAAATCGGTTTGTAATGTAAACAACACTTTGTCCGGAACACTGTCTGCTGCACGTGTGAAAAATCCAGAAAAAAATGAAGCGGCTTGCTAGTAACTCCATTGATGAAGCAATTACGAAACGGGCGACTTCATTTCAAATATTTCGCGTGATTCAGACGGTAATATTTGCTACTGGAGCCGTAAACATAACAGAAACTACGCCAGCTCTCATCCAATCAAAGGGCGAGGATTTTACTCTTATTGGAACATAATACATTTAATTATTGGTATTTAAGGTCACATATTTCTGCACTATGGCTAATGTGACCAAAACATGGATACAGAGTCAAGTCCAGCCAATCGTTTATACCCATCTGGCCCATTTGAGAGGACCTCCACCCCAGGCCTTGGTTACAGGGTCCATTTTATTAGTAAACCAGGACTTGTTTACCACAGTAAACAAGTAATGCTTCACTTCCCGGTGTTCTCAAAGGGAGACAAGTGTGTAAAGGCCTTAAAGCTTGAGACAGCTCACCGGAATGAGCTTTTAAAATATTACTAAAAACAAATATGAATAATGTATATTTGGTGATGATTTTCCAGGTCTGTTACATATTATGTTATCTAAGGACACTGATACGTGTGTGCATGTTTGTTTCTTTATTTGGGTTTCATTCTCTCACCTTACGAAGTCGGTACAATTAGAGTGAGCCTCGATTGAAAGCAAATACACCATTGACATGCAGTACCCCCGAGTATACAGCGCAACCGTGCCCCCACGTGGGGATCGGGATTAACTGTCTTGAACAAGGATCCAGCGCGCATGGCGCCAGTCAGCAACCGCATTATTATTTACGGTCACATAATTCTGCACAATGACTAAAACCTTTCGGTTTGAAGTCTAATTCTCAAACCAATGAGCCACCGCGCCCCATACTGATACGTGAAAAATGTTATGTTTGTGTTTTTTTTCATTACAGGAATGGGAGATATGGCTGTTTCTAATTCTATAGGTAGTAACGTGTTTGACATTTTGCTTGGTCTATCCTTACCATGGTTTATAAAAACTGCCATGGTATCACCGGGAACAGTGGTAAGTAAACATTTATTTTATTAGGATAGGTCACTCTCGCTCTTACTTATGTCAGGCATATAGTGCTGTGATCTCTAAAGTTGTATTTTCTCAATCAGATCTTGACTGAGTCGCGATATATGTACATACCAATGGGTAGACATTCTAAACAAATATTCCGAAATCAACACCGAATCAATAAACACAAGCGAAAATAGCATCTCAGGTTGAATGGAGTAGAATTTCCTTTTGACTGGTGAGATTTTGCAGTGTCGTGTGCAGAAATGCGGAAAGATAATTCCGATCGGATTGCGACCTAGTCAGGATGCGATCGAATTCTCTACCCGCTTTTATGATCATAAGGCTATATCAGTGTCACTTTTTACTTTGTTACTAGAGATCTTTCGCACAATGGACGATAACTGATGACAATTACGACTGGGGTACTACGTGAGGGAATGTGTGTTCTTCCTATCAGCTGTCGTTTTCCCTTATCCGTAGTTGCGATTGCGATTTCTCATTAAAACACGCAGGTATATCATATTGCAAAACGTTTGGAAGAGTTTACTGTTGGGGTTCACCCTAAGATTATGTCCTTAAACTGTAATCACCATGTGGCCTAAATTCCTATCTCTTACTAAAATCAAACCATTCGTCGCCGCGCAACACGAGAAAATTGCGAAACACAAACGGACTCGTAGTCGTCAATTCTGCGAAAAGGTTTTTTGAACGCCTGGCGATTTTACGACTACTTAACCATTCATAATTTTTATCAGACGTCGTTCATTATGCAAAAGGAGTCTACTATTACATGAGCTGCCATATCCATCTGAATAGCTTTTACTTCTTTTTGCCATCGCGATCCGGTCGAAATTCTCGACCCTCTCTAATTCGAGTCGAGCTGATTCAGGAAATTTCGAATCGTCCAGAGGTGTCTCTGCTTGAACTCTTCTGTCACCATGTGTCATGTACAGGAGGTTGAAGGTGGTTGCGCTTTCAAAACTATTTTGATCCCGTTACTAGAATATTCCGCTTTTTGATTGACTTACCCAGACAGACGGCGAATTGCCGTTGAATATAACCCTTGAATGGAGACTGATAAAATTTGCAACATCCCGTGGTCGTAAGGAAGTGAACTACCCACAACTTGAAAATCTGCGAGATTCGATTAGATATTCGACGCTATTCGAAATCTGAGATTGGCCGAGCCCTATTCAAGCGGATGCCAAAAGTCTTTGAATGTCTTCAGTTTTGCATCACCGTTTACAACGTATTGGAAGTCTTCAACTTGTCTTTTACGGGAAACTTGAAACGGGTATGAATGTTTGCTATTTCAAATGGTAAATCTATAAATAAGAAATAATGTAATGGGTTCAGTTTATCAGTGAATGACACACATGACAAGCTTTCTTTTCAGTTATACTATTAGGGATGAAATTAGTGTCAAAGCCTACTTTTGTAAATCAAGATAAAACAGCGCAATATCATTGGTTCATCAAAGTCCAAATGTTTATGTAAAGTATCGCGCGATCTGACTCTTTTTCCACCATTAAACTCTTACTTTAAAACACAAGCCACGCACACAACCGGTACGAAAATTACATGAAAATTTTTATTCCATCCACAGACATTGTCAACATAACAGGGCATTAAAACTTTTTTATCACTGAATAAATGTTCTGAGGCTTCTGGTGATCGGGATTAAAAATGTTCAATGTTAAAATCCACAGCTACGGCCCAATCCACTGGCTTCAAATCCGAGATGAAGATTGAAAACTTGCTCGAGAAATCTACAAATGGCGCAATGTCGGCTCACACTTACAGGCTTCAGCATCATTTTTATAACAATAATCATCCAACAGAAAATGGTATATAACACACATCGTACAATCCAACACGTTTAGCATATTATATGGGAGTACAATGTAACATTGGTTTGTGAAACCCACTTTGGAAAACAGTTGGTGGAATGTCTGTCTTTTGGCGTTCTCCCCATAACTATCGTAAGAACCAGGGCATCTCTAAGAGGGCTTTGGACCTTTACCCAACGTAACAGCAAAAACCAGCCAGCGCTATTCACAAAATTCACCATTCAATTTTTATTACTTTTTCATTTTTTTGTCACAACTAGAGCGCACTGTCACAGTGCCGAAGCTGCGACGATTCGTGCAACGCCAATGATGTTTTAAAACTCGTTGGTGACAAAAAAAACTCGTTGGTGACAAGTCAAGTCCATAAATGTGACAGAAATTATCCGAATTACATGCACTATTGAAAGGGTGTAGACATCATGAAGATACACTTGCATACCAAGCATGGTGTCATTCCATCAAGTATTTTAGGAGTCATGGTGTTTTTTACACTCGTTGGTGACAGACAGACAGACAGACATTGCCACATATAGAGCTGCTCGTCGCAGCCAAAAACATAGCTTATGATCCCTCATTGAAACGAGCTCAACGAGCTTGTTCCAATGAGGGGTCACAAGCTATGTTGCTGACGCAAAAAATCAAAAAAATTAGTACTTCAAGAATTTTATTTGCAAGTGTCGTCTGCTTTTCGTGTTAGGTGGAGGGCTTTAGTGGGGTGTGATACCCTCATCCTCCAATAATTTTTCAAGTCGGGACATTTTCGTCTGGATTGTAGTCTTAGATATCATGTTGCCCTTGTAAGTAAACATGTACTTTCTGATCAGAAAAGATCTGATATTTGGACTGACATCACACACACAGACGGTCATACAAACTGAGGTTTGCAGAAACAGATGCGGATTGTTGAACCTTCTCAATATACAGTTATTGACTTTCATTGAGGTTGATACAGGGAATTATCAACCCGAGAAAACTAATATTCACCTTTGTGAATATTACTTTTCTCGGGTTGATAATTCCTTGTATCAACCTCAAGGGGGGAGCGCGGTGGCTCAGCAGGTAGAGGTGCAGGCTGCAAGCCGAGAGGTCCTCGGTTCGAATCCCACCTGCGGCAACCGCGTTGTGTCCTTGGACAAGACACTTCATCTCCATTGCCCGCGTGGGGGCACGATGACGCCGTGTACTAAGGCGTACTGCACGTCGATGGTACGCATGTCTTCAACCAATCTAACCCTTCCTGTGCTGCAGTGCGGAGTTACGATGTTGGGGAGCTGGCAGCAGCTCGTCGTTGCTCGGTGGTTCTCTCCGGGTACTCCGGCTTCCTCCACCCGTAAAACTGTCACGGTCATGATTGGCCTTTGTGCATAAATGTGTGACCTTAAACATCAATAAATAAATCAATCAACCTCAAGGAAAGTCAATTATTGTTTCATTATTATAACAGAAAAAAAATGTTTGCAAATTCCTTGCTTTATTACATATTTTTCGAAGAATGACAGCATATTAATATGCAACATAATAAATTTAATTTCAATATTTCAATATATATATATATATATAAGAAGCAATATGCATTAACTTATTTGTTCATGTTGTAGTTGATTGTTATATTTAAACAATTCATAAACATTGGAACGGGGAAATTAAAAAAGGAGCTAGTTGGAAATACACCGTCTATTTTTATCCAAGCAGGTATTTGGAATCATTTTATCAGCCCACATGCGCTATTTATAGACAACAATAACAGAGCCGTGAAATATCAACTCGATTTCGATAAAAAAAAATAGAATAGATCAGCAATACTGGAGTGTATGATCAAACCTTCTGTCGAGTGTTTTAGCCAATTAAATTACCGGAGTTTTTCTGTCATATGATAAAGGAGATTCAGGCATGGTTCAGTTTTGGGCTGGCTATCATGACTATCAGTTTTCATAGTCGACTAATCACCAGCATTAGTCGACGGTTAGTCGATTTATAGTCGTTTCCCGTGAATCCAACAATCTCTAATATACTTACAAAATAAATTTAAAACTCACAATGTTTGAATGTGTACCTTTCTGCATCGAGATAAAATAGAAACACTGAAAATTAAACAGAACATTTGTGCAGATGTTTCTGTAACTAATATTCAGACATTTCGAATATAAAACCCCTCCATTCCAACACAAGTTACAACTTTGTACTCCAAGTGAAGTTACTGATGTGGGTCTTGTGGCAATTTTCTCACTTTCGCGGTTACAATCATTCCAAAAGGGGTTGTTCGAGTGTACAAGACCGCAGATTCTATTTACTCTGCAGTGACTTCCCAAACAGCAATTATTAAAAGATACACTATTTGAAAGATACTCTTTAGTACTGATCAACGGGTGCTGATTAATACTACAGAGAACAGGAATTGATCAAATGGCAAGGCTCAGTGTTTTTCAAAATTACGTTGTTGCACAATAATGCGGAAAACAAAGGCCATGGGATATTACAAGTAACTATGGCGAGACATTTCAAAGGTTAACAATCTGTTAATTTACCTCATTACACAGCAGATTTTAATTCGACTTGACCGCTTCAAAAATGAACGACGACCGACTAAAAATAAAAACCGTCGACTACAGCAACAGTCGACTGTTGGTCGATTAATCGATTAATCGCGACAGCCCAAGTTCAGATGCATTATTGTGAACAAAACATTTAGCTTAAAGATTTATATTGATGAACTAATAAAGAGATGATAACAAACCAAATAATTCCAATCTGTCCGTAATCAATGCTATTGATGTAATATGTTGGAAAGTTACAGTTCAGACAAAGTACATACAACAGGCTCTCTTCTGTCCAAATCGCGAAAAATTAAATCCTCTCCAGTGCTTTATGTTACATTCTTCATACGGTTGGGAATAGACCTGGATAGATGACTAAAATGTCCAGTAATATAAATAAGGAATCTGCAATTGGGATTATCGTGAAATCAACGTCAAACTCAATTGCCATGAGTACATGATTTACAATTCAGTTATATATAGTTATACAGCTAGGGAGCGCGGTGGCTCAGTGGTAGACTGTTGGACTTCTATGCCAGAGGTCCCGAGTTCTATCCCCGTCCGGGACGACCCGCGTTGTGTCCTTGGACAATGCACTTTACCCCGGTTGCCTACATGGGGGCACGATGACGCCGTGTACTAAGGCGTACTTTAAGTCGATGGGGCACATGTCTTCAACCACTATAACCCCGCTGAGCGGAGCTTAAACAGAGTTGGAATTTTCAGGAGCTGACAATTGCTCGTCGATGCTCGGTGGTTCTCTCCGAATACTCCGGCTTCCTCCACCCGTAAAACTGTCACGGTCACGATTAGCCATTGTGCATAAGTATGTGACCTTTATCCAACAAATCGCCCGCAACCGCTCGCGTAATATGCAAACTGAGCAGTTGAAAAAATAAAAGAAGAACAATGGGGCAAACAGGGCTGGACCATTGTCAGGGCACCCCAACGTTTATGCCGCATGCATACAATGAAGTTTTTATGGCAGTTTTATCCATAAGAAGACCCAATAGTTATAATTCACCGGAGAGAACAACCGTTAAACAGAGAATACACTTTAAAGATGAAGAGTTTTCTAACCTTAATTTTTGGCACTTTGCTTTGACCCCCTCAGAAAAATGCAAGGGGCTTGCCCCCCCCCCCTGTGTAAGGAGCCCGGGGCGCCCCTGCATGCACTGATACTCAGCCCATGCAATGAACTTTCGGCATATAGAAAGCTTTCGAAATATGGAACCAGTGTTTTTATCACTCAGAAATACATTTCATTTGATAACATGACATTTATGGTCATTTCAGCAGTGGTGATTCTAATCCTTTTTCCAATGTATTTTCTTGAGTTACATGCATACCTTGCAGAAGAACTGACAACTTTTGACTCGTGTTATCTTCGATGGTACAAGGTAGCTAAAACGATTGGAATGCCTTTATCTCAAAGAAATAGATCGATCGAGCCCCACATGCTGCCTTTCCTTTGAACGGGGGGGGGGGGGGCACAAAAATTAGCACGAGAAAGAAGAAAAAATGCAGAAAGGGGGTGGGTAGTCGGTTGGGCCCGTCCGTGAAAAAATAATTCAGCCTAGGTGTATGTAAATGTTTATTTTTGCGCCAGAACCCCTCGTGAGCAGCAAATGTCTTTTAATTTGAAGTTGATGCCCAACTTTAAGCCTTATTGTATGCGGAAGCTATGTGGGTTATTGAACAATGAAGGATTTGTACATTGCCAAACGACTTATTTACAATTCACCACGTGAGCTGCATGCATGCATAATCACCTTCTACGTGTGGCATGTGCACACGTAAATAAACAGAAAATGCAGACAGTTGGGCTGTACTTTCTTTGAAAAAAAAAATCGTTTAGTAAGAATGCATCTGTCAATTTGTTTTCGTTGCAGCATTCTGCAGTCTTCGACTGTTATTTATTAATTAATTTATTTATTTATTTTCTTATTTTGTTGGTGGCAAATACCTTCATACGAGGTTTCAATCCTCTCCACGTCAGCGACAAGAATGATATGAGATCAACTCAGTAGGGTTGTCATACAGATTACTGTGGCAATCCAATTTCTTTGACAGCTAATAACTAACTGCAAAAATATAAACGTCAAGTCAACAGATCTTTTAAAGGGACTGTCTTCATTTGCAAGTTTCATCTTCATATCGGAATCTGTTTACGTTCCGCTACAGATGCCAGTTTCCATGATGCATCGATGATTGCGGTTTGCAAATGGGATCTGCAGTGCTGCGTGCACTATCACAAGACGCTCCCAAGGCAAGAGTCTATTTCCGTGATGGATTCGACGCTGTTGTGGCCTGGAACGAGTCTTTCCCTTAAATAGTCCACAGCCTATGGTTAGATTAAATCATCTGGAATATTTCAGTTGATCGGAAAGCGAACCTATGGTTCGCTTTTCTGACCAACTGGAATATTCCAGACGATTGACACTACAAAATACCATAAACTGTTATGTCCTTTGAATTAACACAAGAAATGCTTCTCTGCCACGTGAGTTGACCCAATATTTGATGTCGTTATAATTATGAATGAAGGCTCACCATTTCTGCTCTAAGTCCCCCTAATTGGGTAATAATACCTTTATGTGTTCATGGTGAATTAAATTATTATTGATCGGAATATCTGTCAACTGCGTACAAAAGAAGAATATCTGCATATCAATGTGAGTGAATGGAATTACACTGTATGAACGGTCATCTGCGCTCAAACTCCACAAAAAGTGAGTAAACAAACAGCCCATAACAGCGTCGATTTCCGAACATAATTTGAGTTAGTGAATGTATAGGGGCTGAACTCTATCATCAACTCTTTCGTCTTGTTTAAAAATCTACTTGTCCAATGGGCAAGCAATTCTCGAATTTCTTTTCCCAATGGTGTCGCCTATACGTAATTCCTTTTCTTTTTCAGGTTCGCATCAACAGTAATGGGATGCTATATTCAATCATTCTTCTCTTCTTAACAGTCGTAATAGCAGTGAGTATATTGGTGGTTAATTTGGCATTTCCCCCATGTTTATTTATTTATTAGTCCCCTACCGGCCTCGCTGGAGGGGACTGTAGGTTTGCACTCCGTCCATCCGTCAGTCTGTCAGTCACACTTTAGTTTTCCGGAGTTTTTTTGGAAACGCTTCAACGGAATGATTTCATTTTTGGTAAACTACTATAGAACGATGACTTACAGATTAAGTTTGAGATTCATGCCGATTGCATTATTCTCGTGTGAGTTACGGCCCTTGGAAATATGGAAAAGCACCAAAATATCAGTTTTCCGGAGTTTTTTTTTGGAAACGCTTCAACGGAATGATTTCATTTTTGGTAGACTACTATAGAACGATGACTTACAGATCAAGTTTGAGTTTCATGCTGATTGCATTATTCTTGTGTGAGTTACGGCCCTTGGAAATATGGAAAAGTACCAAAATATCAGTTTTCCGGAGTTTTTTTGGAAACGCTTCAACGGAATAATTTCATTTTTGGTAAACTACTATAGAACGATGACTTACAGATCAAGTTTGAGTTTCATGCTGATTGCATTATTCTTGTGTGAGTTATGGCCCTTGGAAATATGGAAAAGCGCCAAAATTTCAGTTTTCCGGACTTTTTTTGGAAACGCTTCAATGGAATGATTTCATTTTTGGTAACCTACTATAGAAGGATGACTTACAGATCAAGTTTGAGTTTCATGCTGATTGCCTTATTCTTATGTGAGTTATTGCCCTTGGAAATATGGAAAAGCGCCAAAATATCAGTTTTCCGGACTTTTTCTGGAAACGCTTCAACGGAATGATTTCATTTTTGGTAACCTACTATAGAACGATGACTTACAGATCATGTTTCATTTACACTCTGTCCATCCATCCGTCAGTCTGTCAGTCAGTCTGTCGGTCGTACTTTAGTTTTCCGGACTTTTTTTGGAAATGCTTCAACGGAATGATTTCATTTTTGGTAACCTACTATAGAACGATGACTTACAGATCAAGTTTCATTTACACTCTGTCCATCCATCCGTCAGTCTGTCAGTCTGTCAGTCGGTTATACTTTAGTTTTCCAGACTTTTTTGGAAACGCTTCAACGGAATGATTTTATTTTTGGTAACCTACTATAGAACGATGACTTACAGATCAAGTTTCATTTGTACTCTGTCCATCCGTCAGTCTGTCGGTCAGTCTGTCATTCATACTTTAGTTTTCCGGACTTTTTTTTTGGAAATGCTTCAACCGAATGATTTCATTCTTGGTAACCTACTATAGAACGATAACTTACAGATCAAGTTTGAGTTTCATGCTGACTGCTTTATTCTTGTGTGAGTTATAGCCCTTGGAAATATGGAAAAGCGCCAAAATATCAGTTTTCTGGACTTTTTTGGAAATGCTTGAACGGAATTCATGCTGATCACATCTAGGTTATAACATTTGTATAATTATTAATGCTCATTAGTCAGGTAGGGGACATTGTATTGCTTCAGCGATACGAGTGCTCTTATTTATTTATTTATTTATTTATTTATTTATTTATTTATTTATTTATTTATTTATTCATTCATTCATTCATTCATTCATTCATTCATTCATTCATTCATTCATTCATTTATTTACTTTTGTGTCTATGCTGCCCACATTAAAGGTGTTCCGACCAAGGCGTTGGTTAATGGGTTCTATTTACCAGTAAAACAGAGCGTTTGTTCAATTACTTCTCTACTTCCAGGGGTTTCCACCAACCGCGGTTTCTTTTTTTTTAATGCTCGCAGACGACTTTGTCTTATCTTTGGGGTGATATTATTTAGTTTGTAATGGTTTTCCTTGTTACAATTGATGGGAGAGACACTCTCCCATAGATTGTAACAAGGCAAAGACATGAGTACAAGATTTGATGGCCCAAATAATTTAGCACTCTACCGGTCAAAAAAGATATATGACATGAATATAATTAACTAATAACAAACGAAATAGCTATTTTGAAGAGTAATAAGGCTAATGTATAAAAAATAAGTATACACTGTCAAAACCATAGGTCTGTTTAACCCTTTCAACCCCGGTGTGCATAAAGTTTTGTGTGACGAAAAATTAGTAGTGGACGAGCAGACAAAAAAATCTGAAGCGAGGTTCGGTAATAATTTAATCCAACAGCTCGACAGACGACAGAACTGTTGGATTGAATTGTTACTAAACCTCCGAACAAGCCAGGATGGTCTTGCTCATTACCCCCTTGACGGTATGGACGGAAATGATATTATGATGCAGATGGAATGGCACAATGGGGGCGTATTATTTTTCATGTTAAATTCAAATCGATCTTGTTTGCTTGCATTTGAAAAGTCCGCGTTGTTCCTGATAATTATTGCAAACAACTTCTATATGTCTCTCAGCGGAAATCTTGAAATGTGTGTTGCTCGGAGTTGCTCAACAAAATTGGTCTCGCGGTTAGGTAATTTCTACCCGTTTACCCCTCCAGAGAATACGTGAGATCATGAACAGCAAATCAAACAACAACCCGACACATCACCAAGATCCCAACTGTACCACTTAGAACAAGGCGCCTAGAATCGAAGATCAGAAACTGTCCAACTGATTTACCTCGACGCCTACGTTACGAAATATTTCCGTGGGGTCTCATGAAAGTTTAATCTACTGATGGAATCCACCATGTGTGATTAAAATATTGTTCCTGTGAGAAACTTAATGTAGACAGAGGCGGGAATTGTCGTGTCTGGTAAATCAATAGATTTCAGACGTGGTTTCTAGACATTTTGTTACAACGTGACATCATCAATAAGCGAGAGATACAAATCAGTATCAATAAATAAGATGCGCATCTCTACTCCAGACTTTGGGCTACGCACTTTATCACTTTCTTTGTACCAAAAATGATGTAATTTCAACGGATCTAATTTGCGAATCCATGCCATTTGTCGCGCGTTGTTTTCAATCGTTGACATGAACTCTCTACAAAATTACCCCAGCTGTGGCGTCTCAGAACTAGGCTTACAAGTTGAATGTTGAACATTTGTTCAAGGGAAAAATGATGTACAAAGCAATGAGTTTCGAACTCACTCGCCTTAGGAAAATTTTGTGGTCGGGGTAAATCACCAAACGACATATTTCTTACTACTAGGGCAGGAGGAGCGATAGAGAATTAGATACTGACGAAGCCAACGTTGCACAGAGACAGTGGTGAGTGATAAAAACAGAAACCACGGAAGAGAAGAATAGCGTGATAGCGATTCAGTAGTCACGAAGTGAGAGAGAGGGGCAGATGGAGGCGGGAGAGAAAGGGGGTTCAATTAAAAAACACAAAGGCAGAGCGAGGGAGAGACAAAGAAGAAACGGGAAACACTAGAGTCGGGAAGGAAGAGGTTGCATTGACATTAATTTTCCTGAAAAAAAACTCAACAGCTACATTTTTCTAAGCAATGCAGAAAACAACATATGAGATGTTGTTACTAAGATGGCAGATATAATCCACTCACGTGTGTAATAACAATGCTTGTGAACACATGAAACAACTGTGCTGATTGTGCTTGAACTTTTGAAAATTTGGTCATAAACATGAATCCCCTGTTATCGTGTTGGTGTGCTACCCGTGTCCCCTAACGTCAACAACAAAAAGAAAGAAGTTTGATAAAGATCCTCTACGCATGCTTATTCTCATGTAATTTATCCCCTATTTAATATTTTATGGGATTTCCTTACAATCTAGTCAAGGCTGATCATGACTGAACCAACCCCATGCCCAAAAACAGCCACATATCGACATTCAAAATTTATTATTTTTTTCATTTTTGCATCAAAAACATAGATAATGACGCCTCATTGAAACGAACTCGATGAGCCCATCCCAATGAGGGGTTCAAAGGCGATGTTTTTGAGGCAAACAATTAAAATTTATTCTTATACAACAATTTTTTTTATCAAGTGTCGTCTGCTTTTCGAATTAGGCGAAAGGTTAAAATGTAATGCCTATATTCGCGGTGCACATGTATTTGATGCCAGGTCCGTATCTTTAGATATCGTTTTAAATAGATATCATGGTTTTTGCCAACAAAACCCAAAAGATTAAGGCCGGGGATTAAACTTAAGATCGGTCCGTAAATTTAAACCATTTCAGTTTTTTCTTCAGGCTAATAGTACAAAACGAAATTAATTTGCTGTCTTTTTTAACTGTTACAGTTGAGACTGAAATAAGGATCTCAGTCGACGTGTTTATATCTGATACGACACCCTTGGCAAGTTTGTGTGTACTGAAATTATAGACACGTACAGCATTAATTGTCACGTTTGCACTGAGAGTTAAACCCTGTTAACACCGGGTTCTTTTTGGGGGGATTGCCTCGAACAATACAGGCGATTTCAATTGGGTGAATCCATTTTGTATTTGCATAGGGGTTCAGTAAAATATATTAATCCAACAGCCCTTCGAGGCTCTTGGATTAACTTAGTGCTGACCCTCCTTATATATTGTTGTCCATTAAGTTGTTTGCTCACCGATTGCCTAATTTTCCTTCACGCAAAAATGTATGCGTACTGAAATGTTTACCACCCCTAGCCTCGAAATTAATACTCCTAGCATAAAAAATACTCTCCAGTGTAGACAATCACCACAAAGATTTCCACACGCACGTTACTTCCCCTCTCTTGCGGTTGTACTATTTGCCGACCAGCAACTTGAATTATTGCGTTTATGAGTCCAAGGCCTTTTTCTTTAATGGAGCAATTTACTTTTAAAACTGTTTCGGAAAAGAGGTACCGAGACTGGTGCAGTTGTTTGCAAAGGTTACGGGTAATGGTTTCACTAAAACGCGTAGAATTTTCCGACTCCCTCTGCTAATTACTCGGCAGGTGTGCCGGAGGAACGTACCTTATGATTTCACCTATCACTCCACGTGTGCCTCTCAAATCCTTAAATTCGCCCTACTGTCCAGAATATGTTCCCTTCTCCGGGTGAACCTGCCAAAATGCGCCCCATTGTCATAATTCAGACAGTGGGTTGAATTTGGCAGTTACGCTGGGTGAAGGGTACGTCGTGCAGGAGCACGATCCTGTAGAAATTGACTCACTGTCCGAATTTAACGCTGTTTAACTCTTTAAACCCCAGAGGCCGTTTTTCCGGCTGGATCACAAGTTACGCGATAATGTCATTAAGAGGGATGGCTAGAAGATAAATGTGCAGTGTAGACCAATCAATATTTTCAACGTGCAGCCCTAAGGCTGCACGTTGAAAATATTAATTGGGCTTGCCCCAAATAATGAATATGGACTCTTCCAATAGCTTCCATTGAACTTACATGGAACATACCATCAGTATTCAAAGGGTTAAGGTTCTGGGAAATTTACAAATTCAGGTATATTGCACTGACATTTCATTTTGTTATATTTTATAGGTTGGTTCTATAAGGGCTTCTGGATGGACTCTAACCAAAAAAAACAGTATATTATGTCTCATCGTCTATGCAATATATTTAGTCATCTCATCAATGACCGAGTGTAACGTATTTGGTTACGTAAATCCACCAATGTGTAAAGAATAACAGAATCTTCTCGTCGACTTTTTTGGACAAGTTCACGACGGATTGGAAACAAGAACTCAAGTGCAAACTGACATTTCACATTTCACTGACTCCCATTCGATTCATGTTGAGGTTTTCTAATGTTATAAAAAAATCTTTCAACTTCTGAACTCCACAAAAATCTCAGTGAATTATCCATTGGTCAGAACTCGCTGCCGATAATTCGTTTTGTTTCACCCTCGATGTTATCCGAGATAATGTCAGCCACGAATATTTATTAATTATACACTGGTTTAACAAAAATTGGGCATTATTAGAAGAAACTAGTAATTATTTCAAATAATACACAGTTATTGTTCTAAAACACCCATTTGTCAGAAACAGTACACAGCTGCAGTATACGTGTTGAGTTGACACACAGAAGCACAACGAATGAATAGACAATACAAACTGACCTTCAGTTTCTTCTCAAACATCACGTGCTGTTTTCTTTGAAGAGTTTTCTCTAACAAGTATTCAAAGATCAAACAAGTTGCATTTTCAGCTTTAATTCACCTCAAAGTGATGAAATAGTTTCATTTTTGGAAAGCAGATCGAGAAAGAAGTGTGGGAGCCAAGGCTCCACCCTACGATCCCCAGTACAGAAAGCAAACGATTTACCACGAAACAAAGCGATTAGGACCAACCAGGATGGTTGTAAAAATGTATTTATACTTCGACCCCCACACAACTCAACCGTTCTTTTTTTTTGCGATTCGTTATCCGTGAATTGCACCCTTAAGTTCACGAAGAAAGTAAGTTCCTTCTCAGGAAAGTCGAAACAACGGCGGCATCTTCACCAACTGCCGAAGGCCTACCGCGGCACTAACGTAAGACATCGATAGAGAAGTTCGGGAACCGAGGCTCGAACCCAGTACAGAAAGCGATTGATTTATCGCGAGACTAAGGGGTCTGGTCCAACCAGTTTAGTTGGTAAATGGCCTTTATACCTCGACTGCTACATTTGCATTGAATCGGGGATTCAACGTGAGTTGGGTGTTATGTCATGTAATACCCTCGGCCCAGGGTAGTCGACCAAACAATGGTCATTATCGCGATTGTAATCATTATCCCACCGAGTACCCTTGGCCTCGTAAAGAATCCTTTACGGAATTACTGACCTTTCGCGACCTATGAAAGACCAAATCACTTAAGCTTCAAACTAACGTAGCGGCCATAACCGGCATTCACAAAAACCCATATTAAAATGTACTACTTTTTCAATTTCTGCCTCAAAAACATCTTATGAACCCTTCACCTCCTCATTAGGACGAGCTCCTCGAGCTCGTTGCAATGGCGGGTCATAGGCTATGTTTTGAAGAAGAAAATGAAGTGTGCGAAGTGTTCAATCTGCCATCTTGTATATGATAGTGCGTCTTATTGACAAATTTCCAGATTAAAAAAATGGAAAAGGAGTAAAGAAGTCGAACAATGGGGTCATACGTTTCAGAGTGGAGTCAATTCTGCCGGATTTTACCACAGAGAATTCACATGTACTGCAGAGTTGAACTACCGGCCGCCTTCCATTCAATTACCAAAGTGATTACATATACTCATTGGCGTGGCCACAGGGAGACTTGCCCCGCCCTTACATTTCCGCTGCCCCCCTTACATTTCCGCTGCCCCCCCCCCCCAAAAAAAAAAACATTGGCTCAATGCAACTTTGGCATAACAGAGCTCTAAAATAGCCTGCAATATAGGGCTACAAATGCCTCAGATTCGCTCTTAGAGCACTGAATCTTGCAATTTTATCTCGTGGGGGCGGGTGAGGGCCTAGTCATAACTAGGACACTCCGGTCTGTATCCCCTCCTCCCACTTCCCCGATGGGAAGTTGTTGGGGGGTAGATATCGGGGAGTCCCAATGAGGGTTATGGGAGGTTCCCTCTCAACGGCTTTCCAAATATCATGTTTGACACCCCCCCCCCCCCAAAAAAAAAAAACATGCTAGGGAACCCCCTATTATAGAATCCCGACTACGCGCCTCATCTATACATCGTTATGCATATTCTAAACTAATTCACTTCTTATTTATTTATAATCTTTGGCTCCTTATTGGAACGAGATTGTCAAGGTCTGATGATGGGTCAAAAACCGTTGGTTTGAAGAAAATGATTTTTTTCAGGTATGTCGGCTGATTTGGAACAAAATATAGTTCCTCTCACCAGCAACTTCTTACTGTTAGTTAACCCTTTACCTAACATGAAAAGCAGTCGACACTTGCAAACAAAATTCTTGAATAACTAATTTGTTTCATTTTTTGTCTCAAAAACATAGGTTATGACCCCTCTTTGGAACGAGCTCGACGAGCTCGTTCCAAAAAAGGGTCATAACCTATGTTTTTGAGACAAAAACAATGAAAAAAATAATGGGTAAAGGGTTAAAAAGTGAGACAAACAGCCCAGTTTCCCAGCCCATACAATGGATTATCTGTTGTACTTTACAAATTATTCTCATTTTGTGACTTCATTCTTATTCTTTTTTCCAATAATGACCGCTCAGCCAATCAACTATGGTGCATATACATACACCGTTTGAACATGGAAGTCGCGAAGATGAGGGTTGGGGTTGGAATAAACCCTAATTTATTCCGGCTATGATGGCTCAAATCCCCATGGAAGGCATGCCTTGGTGGTGTTGTTAAAATAGTCGTCAGACGGGATTATGGTTGAAAGATTCGTGCATAAATACATGTGGTAGTCATGACGCCTGGTGTTTCCTATTTAATTAACACGTACCGTTCTTCAAATTTGTCTTACTGGACACATATAGCCCAAATCGAAAACTACAGTCCTCCATATATGACTGGATTCCCTGTGGGAAACCGGAAAGTGAAGCTGCGCTTGTGTACTATGGCAAACAAGCTCTGTTTTACTGATAAAATAAGACCCATTCACCAATAGGCAACATGGGTGTAAACGACTTGTTGGACTTGACTTTATATCCATGTTGCGGTCACCATTAGCTGCTGTGTAGAAATATGTGACCTTAAACACCAATAAATAAATAAATAAAAATATAACGGACTGTGTGTGTTAAATCCCAGTATGGAATCAAGTCTCGTAAGAAAGTATACAATTGACAGGAAGTGCGAATCGACAATGAACTCCAATCCAGACAAAAAAGTCCCCACTGGAAAAAGAACTGGGAGTGTTATACCCCCATACACCACCTTTGATACACCCCGCGCCTGAAAGTACTCCAAAACAACTTTCCACCAACATTCAAACTACAAGATATATACTTATATATATATATATATAACGGCCATTTACATCAGTTGTCGGTGTAAGATGGATATCACTGTTGAAGGTTCAAATGCTTAACTGGTTGAATGCTAGAAGCTACTATCAGGGCTTTCGAAAAAATGAGGGTACCAGAGGGAAAGCCAACATATTATTTGCTCATGTTCCATATTCAGTCAAACTCAAAGAATATTTTGTTTATATAAACTTGTATTATTACAAATTATTGGAGAGTGCTTTTGGGCACTCTCCAATAATTTGTAAAAAAAAACAAATTTTGATGAACAAATTCAGACCACTAAAATTAATCTAGCCCTCAACCAGTTAAATTCTATCGTCCTGTTCACTTTATGGAATTGTATGCATGAATGGCAACACCGTGTTTTCCGTTTCACACAAACACACACGCATACACACCCCGACAAAGACCTTACCAACCACCCGCACACACATAATCTCACGCACACAAACCCAGTCTTGTTTAACCGCTTCTTTGGGGACGTGTTGTTGTTGTTGTTGTTGTTGTTGTAAATCATTTTAGCAGCCAGAGCGAGCCTCCCTCCTTCAATTTTCCGTCGCTCTGTTTATTGCAATTTGCGAGGAGAGGCTAGCAAACTCCAAACTCCAGAATGAATGAAATTGAAATAAATATCTGACACAACTAGAATTTTTCTTTTCAGTTCCATTCGCCTTTTTAGCACACTGTACACGACTTTACTTTTTGGTATCATGAAACAAAATATTTTCCCACAGGCGACCAATATAACGTTTAGGCGAAAAAAAAATATGATCGCATCACTTTAATTTTGGCATTCAAATATCTTTGTCAAGTATAGCCCTTCACACAACTTTTCTGACCAGAAAACAGGGGGTCATGCAACAAATAAGAGAGAAAAACTGACAAGAAGGGAAGTACCGGTCACGTGCACAAATTTTTCAGAGAATTCCCAACAAAAACATTCCAAAAGTCAATTGTATTTTTTAGGTCCAAAGGTCATCAAATCACCATCTTTATCTGGAGTGTTCAACAATAATGCAGGATGTCAATAAAATGTTTCAAACGTTTATTGAAATAATATATTTTCTCAAGGCTGCTTATTTTTAGAGATTGCATCATTTCCGGGTGCAACATTTCAAGGTGGGTAACTCTAATTCAATTATTTAGTTGAGCGATACCTTTTGTAAAGGTCTTTCAATTCAACATCCGGTATTGTGGAATAAATCAATCAAAGACATGGCGTTCTGATTTATCATGATTCATGAGCCTTCATACCGTTGGTGAGGACGACGAGAAAAGTTGGATTGGGGAGGGTCAGCTAGTTCATAAATTAGGAACACCCCTGTGTGTGTAGGACGATGTCTTTCAGTAATTTATTTATTTATTTATTTATTTATTTATTTATTTATTTATTTATTTGTGTTTAAGATGACTTTCGTCATCTATGGCTATATCCTGCCCGCAACACAAGTATAAAACCCAGTTTAGCCAATCGTTTATATCTCTGCCACCCACTATAGCGGACCTCAACCTCAGTCTTTGGTTACCAGGTCCTATTTTACCAATGGAACGGATATTGTATACCACAGTAAACAAGTACCCCTCCTCTATTTCCCCGGATCAGTAGTGACGTAGTTTCAATGAGAAAGTGGTTCCTTTATTTGTCTATTAAAACTGAAGCTCGGAACCCAAGACATAGCAGGAGATTACAATTTTACAATCGTAGTTTCTAGAATTGTATTTTCTACCTATGAATATAACTGATTAAATTGAATCATTAGCATTTTAAAAGATATGGTAATTTGCCATCTGGTAAATTGTTACATCTTTGGAAATGCTAATGGTTCATTTCAACCCATTTAAAGCCATAACTAGAAAATACAACTGTAAAAGTTTGATAGTATTGGTTCCAGGCAGTATTTTAAGTTATTATCTACAAATGCTAAACAAAGTAGTTGCATCCATTGACCAGTGAATTCCACCTCTGGCCGATTCGGTCTATTTGTCACACTTCAGACACTTTTCAACCCGTAGGCAAGCCTTCGGTTAGGAAAATAGTTGAAGCAGAAGAAATAGTCCCAACCGTGACCAGACCTTGAAATGCACACAAAAAAGAGAGGCATTTGGGTAAACGTACATGTGCTGGCATACGACGATGATGCAATGCATGACACGAAAGAACGCCGTCAACTGTTTCAAAGATAGAGTATATTTATCAGTACCCCCACCACGACTTTTTTACACTCTCCTCCGCTCTCTTGTATCGTAAAGACTTGAAATCGGGAAGGCGGTGGCTCGGTGATTACGGCATTGAACCCTCAAACCGAGAAGTCCACACGGTTCGATCTCCGCCAGGGGTAACTGCGTTGAGTCTTCGGGCAGGGCACTTAATCCCGCTAGCCCCAAGGACGTGACGACAGACACGCCCCCCCCCCCCCCCAATCCAGGCCACAATTTTCTATAGTTGCAAATTCGGAGGGCAAGTTATGAGTAGTTGGAAATTCCATCTATCCGGATTTTAGAGCTTCTTTGGTGATGCTGATGTGTCCTTTACTTAATAAAATTCCAACTCGGTTTCAAATCGGCAAAAATTCCAACTGTTACTATTTACAACTACAGTGTCCGCAATGTCGAGTTTCATAAGTATGTATGATGTCAATCGGAATGAGATTTCTATAGGACGTTTACTTTTCGTAATAAAAAAATCCTCGAAATGCACTTCAAGAAAATCGCATCATGTAAAATCGT
Source organism: Pictodentalium vernedei (assembly GCA_031216915.1). Taxonomy (NCBI): domain Eukaryota; kingdom Metazoa; phylum Mollusca; class Scaphopoda; order Dentaliida; family Dentaliidae; genus Pictodentalium; species Pictodentalium vernedei. The sequence goes on along the minus strand of CM062292.1, from coordinate 291,535,978 downwards.
TGTCCTGATTTAATTCCATCATTCGCAGTTACAAAATGATGAAACATCGAAAACTGATCATTCCTGCATAAGATCTGATTTAATGTTAGGAGAGTGTGAATTGCTCAGAGTTCTCAGCTTGAGCATTTGTTTAGCACATATTCAATTCCAAGAATAAAACCAAATAATAATAACAACCTGATAATTCTATCATAAATGTGTTGGCATTTCAGTTACTAAAATCAATTTTATGCCCCCCCCCCCCCCCCCCCTTTCATGGCTTCATTTTCAAACTTTTTCTCGGTAGTGAATTTCCAACAAGCGGGAGGGACCAGGAGGGGGGTACCCCCTCCCGGTCCCCCAACACCTTGTTGGAAATTCAGTACCCTAAACCCCTCCCCAATCGGAAACCTCTAGCCACGTCCCCGGGTAGCCCACGTGGGGCAGGATGGCGCTGTGTACTAAGGCGTACTGCACGTCGATGCTGCACCTGTCTTCAACCAATGCTAACCCTGCTTGTGTTGAGTTACTACGTCTGACAGTTGCTCGGTGGTTCTCTCCGGGTACTCCCCCGTCTTCCTCCACCTGTTGAACTGTCAGACACGAGGTGACCCTGGTTGTCGAAAGAGCGTTAAACTCCAATAAATAAATAGACTTTAAATCAAAGAAATGACATTTCTGTGCATCCATAGTCCATCGCCTATGTTTATATTCAACCGTCTGGAATATTTCAGTTGGTCAGAAAAAACGAACCCTTGTGATTAGATGGACATCACATTAACCCTTTACCTAAAGAATCGACTGCATCCGCTCACCTAATTTTCAAATTTAGCAAAATTTCTAAAAGTTTTAACAAAACCATATCATGTAACCCCTCATTAGAACGCGCGCATTGTCGCAGGATTACGTGGTTGAAATTGATAGAGGGAAATTTATGTTCTTATAAATGCTCAGCTGACAGCCAGTGACTGTCGTCTGAACCCCAGTTCGAACGTAAATCTTGCCACCTTATCAATGCCCTATCCGCTTGGGACTCTTAGGATTCCTGAAGGTGCCCGTGGCTTACAACGCCAAAGAGTGATCAACGATAATTCACTAAAAGATTATTTATTTCCATGTACGAAGAAATATGAAACAAATTACTCACAAAATTATCCACAAGAATACACTAATTACGCGAGCAAAAGTTTATTCTTTAGGGCCCTCGACGTCTCCCACAGCTAGCTGTGTCCGCTGGATCGACCTCACATCATCATCTTCTCACGGTTTGTGATGAATACAAAGTGTCTATTCACTTCTCGTTGCTTCCTCCTCGCAGGGTTAACTTCGCCGTCAGTCGGGCTTAACTCATATAATGTTCTGCTTGTGCGACTCTATCAGCGTTCTTACAGATCAACCACAATTCAATTGGCGTCTACCACAGTTCACGATCACTTTGCGCCTTGTCTGGCTCTCACGGGGTTAAGTTATTCTTCGCCTTCAGCTATGTACTTAACAAAGCTTACATAAAAAATATTCTGCAAAGTGTTCTCAACATCACCAATTCTCGCACCGCCTAAAATTAGCTTAACTCGCGCGCTATTCAAGCGCTTACTCAAGCTCTTAATACGGTTTCTAGACCTCAACGTCACCGCTTTTACTTCTTTGGCTACTGTGCCACAACGGTTCGCAACCGTTAACAAACTACAATCGGTTCCTTACAACCCTCACAATACGCGGACTTTCAATCTCGGTGCCTATGACCCTCGACGGCCAAGGCTGAATTCAGACCTTCTCTGAGTGCCCTCGGGCCAACCGCCTCGCAATGACCCACAGCCTTACACACCTTTCGACTGGAATTGGCTGGAATGAATTTTTCGAGAAATTCCCCGATTTTTATTTAGATAGTCAGAACATTTATTCTCAGTTAATCGCTTCTCTTGAACTTGGCCGCTTAGATCTATCTTAATTTAAAACTCGCTTTAAAGTTCCTTTGAAAGACTCGCATTTTGGTATCTTTTGACATTTCGGAGACAGGCTAGCTGCGTAATATGGGCGTGTGTCCAGAACATATGTGATGCACTGTATTCTACAATTAGATTTTAACCGGCTTTAATTACCCAGATAAATATTACAGAAGAGAATATTGTCTCTCTTACTATTGATCTGTTATCAGATAGTTCAACACGTGCGCCGTAATGGACATTAAATTTCATGCTTAATTTCTAAAGTTTGGGTCATTTATTGATTGCCTGTTTAGATGATAAATAGGTTTTCGGGGTCCGTTATATACCTATATTTACGTTTCATGTTCAACCCAGTCAGAAAGATCATCGAAAATATTTACACTTTTGAACAAGAAAATCACAACTTTTAGCTATCACCTTGACACTCATCTAGCTCGATCCAATGAGAGGTCACATGATAGGGTTTTGTAAAAATTTTGAAAAACAATAATTAAAATAAAAAAATGACATCCTGTGCGTTGGGCAAAGGGTTAAATCAGCGGTTGTCTGCTCGCGAACGGCACAAAAAGTGGGTAAACAAACAGCCCATAATGGTGGCTCAGTAGGTAGAAATGCAGGCTGCAAGCCGAGAGGTCCTCGGTTCGAATCCCACCTGCGGCAACCGCGTTGTGTCCTTGGGCAGGATACTTCATCCCAACTGCCCACGTGGGGGCACGGTGGCGTTGTGTACTAAGGCGCACTGCACGTCGATGGTGCACTTGTCTTCAACCAATGCTAACTCTGCTTGTGTGGAGTTGGTACGGTGGGGAGTCTGACAGTTGCTCGACGTTACTCTGTGGTTCTTTCCGGGTATTCCGGCTTCCCCCATCCGTAAAACTGTCTAACATGAGGTGACCCTAGTTGTCGAAAGTGTCGTTAAACCCCAATAAATAAATAACAGCCCATAATAGCGTCGGATTCCATACTGAATGTGACTGATGATCTGAGAGCTTGCTCTAAACCATCCGATGAGAGTGAGATATCATTCGAAAGGATCTCATATTCATCGCGAATCTACACGAAATTTATGATTCTTGTTCGCTAAATTCGATTAGAGCTTCGGTTTCGATTAAGAGGCCTCTGTTAATAAATTTGTGCAGAGTGCTTTGTAACTGAGTAATATGGCAGGATTTGATACCTCGGTTTTTGTGAGACATCTTCCGTGTTAAGGCAACCAGCGACCTTCAACTCGATAAAGGAAAATAAGCAATAAAGAACAAATAAATGTAATTTCCCACGTACTTCATGCAAATAAAATCAATACCCCCTACTTCTTCTGAAAGATATATCACTTTCAATTTGTGAAACATGCATTAATTTTCTGGAGAGAATGTTTCTTATCCGACTGCAATTCCAGCTGTGAACAGTACAGCTACAAATTATGTTCCATGAACTGCTGTGTTAATTTATAATTCTTCTGTATCTCTTCAACAATATATCCATATGCAAATAAATCTTAACCCACCCACCCATCCTGCCAATTCCTAACATTAATCCTTTACCCAACGTAACGGTCAAAACCGGCCAGCGCTATTCTCAAAAATCGCCAATTAATTTTCATTATTTTTTTCATTTTTTGTCTCAAAAACATAGGTTATGACCCCTCATTGGAACGAGCTCGTTCCAATGAGAGGTCATAACTTATGTTTTTGAGACAAAAAAAGGAAATAATTAGTTATTCAAGATTTTTTTTTTTTTTTGCAGGTGCCGTCTGCTTATCATGTTAGGTAAAGGGTTAAACACAAAATCGACAAACTTCAATATGTAATATAGTATGGTGCCAGGCCGAATGTTTCCATCCAAAGATTTTTCGTTTATTTGGTTTCAACGACACTTTCAACAGCTAGGGTCATAGTGAGTGGGACAGTTTCACGGGTGGGGGGGCCGGAGCACCTGGCCAGAAACCCGTCACATCACACCCACGAGGTGGAAGATTAACAATACAAGCAGATGATATGTGCAATATATATTATAAATACATAGCTTGCATGGAGTTGACTATCCCAAAATACTGTTCCTTTGGGGAAGAATGGGCCTTAGGCGCGTGGACTATTCTTACTCGGTGACCACCACGTTGGCCTATAATTATATTTTATTATGCCAGTAACTGTTATTGACCAATCAGCTTCATTATCTAGTGACCGTATATGAGGCTGTGTATCATCGAGCTGACCGTATATAGAGCTTATATACGGTCAGTTCCGAAATTATGTTTTTGACATCCAACGCTCACTTCGATGTTTTTCCTAATTTCGCGTGTTCAACGAACAACAAATAATTTCGCGTGTGTGTTTATTGAGCAACTTACAACTATAATACGTTTCTTCCAGTCTTTGAGAAATTTTAATAAACAAATGTAAAAAAATACATTAAATAAACCACTAAAACGGCGTGTATAGAAGCCAACTGGCACTGTCTGAGACGAACTCAAGCGAGAATCCTTACCCGAATAATCTGCCCTTCTCAGTTCATGCAAATATTTTCGAGTTACTCCCCCGGACTGTAAATTTTATAGTCTGTTTTGTTTTGATTTGAATGATTGAACTTGAAGGTTGATCGATATCGAACATAAATTACACTTATGGTTGTGTCTCTTTCAAAGAACTGGCATAATAAATACGTTATGGGGCTTTCAGGGGGCGGATATGGTGTGATGTAAGGCTCAGCGAGGTCAATATTAGGCTCGGCTTTCGGCCTCGCCTAATATTGATCTCACTTCGCCTTACATCACACCATATCCGTCCCCTAAAAGCCCCATAACTTATAATACCAGGAAGGATCTTGCTACTCATCAGGGTTCCAATCTTAAATACACTGCCTATTGTCAAATTGTCAAGGACCTTGTCTAAGACAAGCGTTTTTATTCTTTTATTCTTGAACTTAGAAATAAGCAAACAGAATTCCGAAAAACAAATTCTTGCGCCCACCCCCCCCCTCCCCCCAGTCAAGCGTAACAGAACTTTCCACTGCTATTTTCAGAAAGTGTGTAGGGCACGATTCTTTTTAGACTCCTTGAGGATAAAACCAACGGAAATAGAGTCAGAGTTGATAAGCAGGCGAATCGACTTTTCAAAGTTTGCAGAGCGAGGCAAGGCAATTTTATTTAGCCCGCCAAGTCAGTGTGAAAGTACAGTTTCAAAGCAGATTTTTATCAATCTAACCTGATACGAACCAGACCACGCCCCATAAATTACATGTAACTAAATGTTGCAGAGACTCGAATACCAATACTAACAATGAATGGTTATGCCATTTGACCGTATGGGGACACAAAAAACAACGTTCGATGCACCTTAGACATCCCATTTTGCCAAGAAATTCTGGCGTCAAGTGTCATTTTTGCACATTTCCAAATCATATTGGACTTCAGATGATACATCATTTGAAGATACCTCATAAAACAAAAATGATCAGTTTGAACGAATGATAATAACTCATTTTGGAGTGACGCAATATGTGCGTTTGTGACAGTACCATCTAATCTTTCACTGTCCGGTCAATCTATAGATCGTTAGTTGACAATTATCTGCACGCTCAGTTGTGGATTTTGACCGGTCAGTTGAGAAAACCCGTATCATTGATTCTCGAACTTTGGTTCCAACTACATGCACTGGAATTTTTTAATGACTCATCAGGTAGAAAAAGGGTTCATGGACAAATACTTTTGACATTTTGCCGCCGATTGCTGGTAATATTGTCTTGATAGGACAGCGAGCCTCCCCATCCGTCATCTATGTAATCTGTAAAACTTCGACTTGGAAATTTGGACACCTCTTTCCAGAGACTCGCGCTGTGTTGATTTTATAGGTGCATGGGCTATTTCACTGACAAACGAAGAATCATGCGTGAATTTTGCGAACGCGTCGAAATGTATGAAGCCATATTACAATCAAAACCGTTTTTGAATCAGAAGCTGCAATGATGATGTGGGTTCCTGGTGTTGTTGTAAGCGTGTCGCGCTGTGGGAGATACTGCCCTCTAAGCAACTCAATGCAAGTACGTTATTGCCACGTAAAAATCACATCGAATGAACATAACGTTGAAAAAGATAAAATATCACAGTTTGTTAAACCACTGCACCCTATTGTCAAAATAGTAAGGTCACCAGCAGCAAATATTTCCTATAATGCAGTTTGGTATTTAACCAAATATACATCAGTGAACTCTGTCAAACAAGATATAATTCGTTAAATTTGTAGTTAAACAAAAAAGAAACAAGAGTGATTGGAGAAAATGCTGATGCACTACCATTTGCTAGGGGTTAATTTGAAATGTTTCCTCGTTTACTGAACCTCGATCATCAACAGCCCAGATCCCCTTGTTCATACAATACTTTCGAAACTCACACTGCCGGTTGGGAGATTTTTTTGTTTACAACTTAGAATTTGATTTGACAACAGACACCGTTTATTGTTGAAGGGGATCTTTCTATGCACATTTCAGCGTTGTAATGTGTGAAAATCCAAATGAAAATGTGCAACGCCCACACGAACTCACGTCGACAGGGATCCCACCAACCTGAAAAATATGCTAAGAAATGAAAAAGGGACATTATGATATGAAAGGTATTCATTCAGAGATATTTCCAAGAAGTTTCCAAGAAGTTTTCGGACCAAAATGTTCGAGCCGGTTTCTTCATCAGAAAGGTTTATCATGCAAACGTATGCAAGTTAGAGCTGAAACGGTTAAAGGGTTTTCTTGATCGATTAATCAGATGGATAAACATTGGGTAACCGATTAATCACTTGCCCTTTTTAGTAGCTGAATAATTGCCGTACCGTTGATGATTTATAGAATCAACCCTTTACCCAACGTAAAAGGAAAGATCGGCCAGCTCTACATACAAAAATCTCCATTCAGATTTTATTATGTTTTCAATTTTTTCTCAAAACCATAGCTTATGATCACTTATTGGAACAAGCTCGTCGAGCTCGTTCCAATGAGGGATCATAAGCTATGTTTTTGAGACAAAAATTGAAAATTTTTAGTAATGCAAGAATCTATTTTGCAAGTGTCGTCTGCTGTCCGCATTGGGTAAAAGTTAACTTAAGAATGACCAGTTCCAGCTACTGATACAGTATAATGATCATGCAAGTGAACAAGTATGTCATCACATAACTTGCATGCTTTACTCTGTCGCATATAATTGTTGTGAGTCAGTATGACAATGTTTGTCTGTTTTGGAGCAAGTTTGTTACTTTGTTAACCCAGAAAATACAGAAGTTCAAAAGTAACGGCTAATCGATCAATGGCTTTTTTGATCGATCAAGAAATTGATCATTGGTTAATCGATTAATCGGTTAACCGTTTCAACTCTAATGCAAGTAACATATATAATTAGAATTCCGAAACGACAACTCGGTAGTATCGAGTCAATACCACGACACAGGGTCAGAATTCGAATGAAGTTCATTAGCAAGTAAATGAACCTAGAGCGGCGCGTGAGGGTAAGATGTCTTTGCCGTCACCATTCGGCCATACATGCATATTGGGCACTTCACCTCCCTACATCCCAGTAACGACAACTCTGCATGTTTACTTCCCATGTATCGTTATTAATGATGCTTGGTACCTACACCCCTAACTTATCTCATGAAAATCGACTTTCGCTAAAGTTATCTCCCCTGAAATTATTAGACGGGCTAGGAAGACCCAATTAAGAAACATGCAATTGTTGAGAAATCACCTATGACATCAGTAGAAAATTAAGTGAAGTTTCCTTTTGTTACTTCTAATAAACGAAAACAACAGACAGATCACGAAGCTGTCTGTTGTTTTCGTATATTAAAACATTCAAAAGCAAACTTGGCTTTTTATGGCAACCGAATTAGAAGCAACAAAGGAAATGTCCACTTTGACACTTTGTTTAGTGAATGTGTTTGCAGGAGTAGTAAGGGGTGTGGAAATCGGACCTGGTTGGCTTCATACCCCAAAGGTACGCGATGCCTCTGAGGTATGGAGCTTTATTAAAAAGAAAAATTCCTTTAATAATTTTAATTGCAAAAACGCAATATACCCACCCCTCTCTCCTCTTTTAAATTTAATTGGTATGACGTAGTCCCCCTTACAATTGAATGACGTATGATCATTTAAATGAAAGTTTAAAGCATTTAAATTTAAATGTCGAAACATTTGTAAATACCAACAATTGAAAAAGCTGTTGGTCTTCAAAAATGTTCGTTAAAGAATCTGGGAAATGGATAATTAATTTTAAAGTATTTAAATTTATTAACAATTATTCTAACATGTTTTCTTGAAAAAACAAAATGGCGCGTCTGTTTGTGAGAAATACACGTGCTTTATCAAAGCATGCCACATACATGTATTTCTCACAAACTAAATTAATTATCCATTTCATAGATTCTTTTACGAAAATTATTGAAGATCAACAGCTTTTTTCAATTGCTGGTATTTATAAATGTTACGGCATTTAAATTTAAATGTTTGAAAATTTCATTTAAATGATCATACGTCATTCAATTGTAAGGGGGACTACGTAATACCAATTAAATTTAAAAGAGGGGGAGGAGTGAGCATATTGCGTCATATCAATTAAAATTATAAAAATTATTAACTCCCTTCACTCTGATGTCAAAATATCCAAATTTCAAGTAGCCATTTTCCCCATAATGCAATTGGTAATTTAACCAATTCAATCTTGTTTGACAGAGCTCAATGAGCTCTGTCAAACAAAATTAAATTGATTAAATTTCTAGTTGCATTATGGGAAAAATTTGCACCTTGAACTTTAGATATTTCGACATCAGTGTGCAGGGGGTTAAAGAAATTAATTTGTTTTTAAATTTTAATAAAGCTCCATACCTCAAAGGCATCGCGTACCTCTGAAGTATGGTGCCAGCCAGGTCCGGTTTCCACATCTCTTACTACTTGCAGTTTTTTTTTATTCTTCCAAGGAAAAAATAGCATATCTTACCTCCTAGACTTTTATACTATGGGGAAGGGTAGTGTATGTATTATATGTCACGATTCACACATTGTTGATATAATGAACAGATAAAAGTTACAGAACATCAAACGCATTTCAACAGAGAATAATAGTCAAACGTTCAAACTGATTGGGAAAAAAAGTGTAAAAAGCCAGCTTCTGTATTTTTTATACTACTCTGCAAGGAAATGACTGGAGTTTGTGAAACGATGCGCACATCGATGATGCAACGTCGCTAACATTTCGAAATTTCAATTTTTATATGAAATTCCTACACCTTTAGTGTCTAATTTGCTGACAACTTTAGAAAATTAAGGGGAGCTAACTTGTAAATCTCTTCTATTGTCAAAAATTGTCAGCCATGGAGGACTGTGTAACCAGTGGAAATTAGAAAAAGTATAAGTTCAATGATGGAACATACCATATTATACATGCACAGAGGGAACTTTGTTTGAATAAATGATTTCGTCAGTTGCAAGCGACAGTTCTGTTCTTCCTGCCTTGTTGAACTTTCAAATTATGTTTCTGGTTGTAAGTGGCTCAACTCAACCTTTCCATCTAAGAAGTTGTTTCATTTATCAATTGTCTGAAATACTTCTTTTCAATTTAATAAATCAACTTAACCTTTTTCCGCCCAAGGAACATGACACGTCATAATTTTATTAAGTATAATGGGTGCTAAGTGAATGTGTGGAGGTGGATCGATCAATCAATACTTTCAAAGATTTGGGGCCACTATCGTTAGATTAGAAGAGAAAAGCATGTATAATTTAGGACATTTATTAGCAAAACAGTACAAAATACTAACATTTGCGGCGCACTGTCCCCCGAAAGGGATAGTATGTCATTAATTAATTTTGTAGCTACACGTCGTCCCTTGAGTGGAAAAAGACGCCATCTGCAATGCTTTTGCATTGCAGTTGGCGCCTTGTTCCACTCAAGGGATGACTTGTTTCTTGGATTACATTGTTACTGATCTTTTATGCCGTTTTGCAGTGACGTCTGTTCGCAGAATGTCGTGTGACAATTTTGACACTTGTTGCGTTCTTTTATTTATTGGGGTTTAACGACACTTTCGACAGCCAGGGTCATGTCGTGTCGTACAGTATTACGGGTGGAGGAAGTCTGAGAGAACCACCGGGCAGCGACGAGCAATTATCTGACTCCCCAAAGTACTACTTCGTACAAACTGGGTTAGCATTGCTTGAAGACAAGTACACCACCAACGTGCAATACACACAGCGTCACCGTGCCCCTGCGTGGGCAATCGGAGTAAGTGCCTAGCCCAAGGAATAAATGTTGTTTTCTCCCCCACTGCATGTGTAACATACGTATGTCCCGGGTGAGATAGCAGGGAGAGACAGATGTATCCCACCCCACCCGCGTGACGTTATACATTTATAACGTTATTATAACTTATACATATCGTATCAATTTCTTGCTACCAACTAATTCATATTGACGTCATCGGAATGCAGTGTAATCAAAGTTCGATGCTCCAAAACTCTTCAATCCTCAAGCTGCCACCGTTCCTAATCGATTTCGTGGTATATACCTTTGGTATATACATAACTTGTGCATGCTCTTTCCTATCTTTTCTCAAAACAACGAATACAAAATGAGTTGATTGAATCGGCACTTGACTCCGGATTACCTCTGGCTAACGTAATCGCTGCATGGTGGGGGAGAAAAATCATCCTCGATGAGTCTGAAGATGGAAATGGGGAAATCTCACCCTCGGGGCAAGATATTTGAACCAGACCCTCGGCAAGCCTCGGGTCTGGTTCAAATATCTTGCCCCGAGGGTAAGATTTCTCCATCCCACCTCCAGACTCCTCGGGGATCATAATAATCCCTGCTGGTGATCGAACGGACTTTTTGGTTTGAAGTCCAATTAAGTAACCACTGAGCATGCGGGCTCTCACCTATTGCGTGTTATTTGTAAACCCTTGTGAAAAGAAGAAAACCCATCCAAAGCGCGATGACGTTCAGAATAATATTATGGCAATCAATGAGAGCAGAAATAGAACTATAATGCGCTTTTATTAAGAATAATACTTCAATAACCCCCCCATGTATGGTCAGACAGAAGAGGAAGTCATTGATAACAGACTAAATATTTATAACAATGCTTAAAACAGTGACGTCTTTGCAGGTGACCTCCTCTTGCTACATCAAGTAAAAATCCTTGCCAGTAATAATGCCAAATACTTGGAGAACATTAATTGTTTATTGGAATATAAAACACTTCTTGTTTATTTTCATCGTATCTTTAAATTTGATATTACGCATTGCATATTAACCTTTTTACCGATAGACGATATTTGCAAAATATTTTCGTGAATAATTAAACAGTTTTATTTCTAGCTCCAAACCATAATTAATGGCACCTCGTCGGAATGAGCATGATGGGCGAGTTTCATTGAGGGTTCATATTATTCGTTTTATTGGGGTTTAACGATACTTTCCACAGCCAGAGTCATATCGTGTCGGACAGTTTTACGGGTGGAGAAATCTGGAGTGCCCGGTAAGAAACATCGAGCAGCCCCGAGCAACTGTCAGACTCTCCAACTTACTGGCTCTCTAAACAAGCGAAGTCATCAGCAATTGAAGGCAAGTGCTGCATCGACGTACAATACGCCTTATTACACAGCAAGAGCTCCATCGACGTACAGTACGCCTTAGTACATAACACACCGAGCCCCCAACGTGAGCCATCGGAATAAAGTTTCTTGCCCAAGGAAACACCGCAGATGACGCGAACCATCGACCTTTCAGTTCTTTGTCCAATGCTCTAACCATTGAGCCACCACACTCTCCAATGAGGGAGGCATAAAATGTCGTATCATATAATATATGTGCTCCTAAACATGTAACTGGTATGTCAAAATAGTTTCGTGTTGATCCAAGAACCAGCAAATCAAGACTCGATTCGCAACAACTGTTCAATCACAAGACTTTATACTAAAGGTGTAAAATCTATGGGGATATTTGGATAAAATATGTGGCGAGCTGTGTGTCTGAAAGAAAGCAACCAATTCTGCCAAGAACTGTTGGCTACTCGTTGTACCATTAAGAAGCCTGTGATACCCTTCAAGTTATTTCATTTAGGTGTATCATTGTGTGTTGATCTGCCAGCAACGGAACCATTCCAAAGTGCATAGCACTTATAAAAGTAAATTTACTAAAAAAACCAAACTGTATTACTTTTTAAATTACCTATATTTTTTACACTTCAAAGAACTAGAAAAAGGTGTAATTAAGTTACAAAAGATCACGTGGTTTTGATATCCCATCTGGCTGTACAGTTATTATTATTGTTATGTATACAGATAAAGATATATCAGTGGAGGTGACTCGGATTGTTTGTGCCAATCTCGAATAAGCTTCCTCAGTCGCTAGACAAATCCATCACGGGATGGAATGGGTGGAATAGCTTTCCCTGCCTAAAATAAGTGACAGGGAAAGCATTTCCCTGCCTCTCCTAATAAAATGAGATCTGTTGATGTAGGCTCTGGCAGCACGAAGCGGACATAAAGTCGGTCGCCGTCCGTCAGTAGCCAGCAAAATCGTGATACAGATGGAAGGATGAGTGGGTTACGGAATCGAATGTCTTGGCTAAAAATGAGCAATCAGTGGTAAAGACCAGTCTGTTATCAGAGCTTTTGAAGAAAGGTGGCGCAAGGGAGGGAGCGTGCAGCTAACCCTCCCGGCCGAGGCAAAGGCCAACAGAAAGACAATACTGTACGTGAAAAATCCCATAAGAACCTGCGATAAAGGTTCGAATCAATTCGAATTCTCCCCCCCCCCCCCCCTTCACACACACACACACAACGCAGCGTACAAGCTAAGTTCCATTTGGGTGTGAAACGCAACAAGCGAGGTTTTTTCAAGAAAAGTGCCGAATGCGCTTGGAGAGGAACGCATTAATGCACAACCGACAGCAGACCTTCCATTTAGCGGCATAGGCAAAGCCAGTAGAATGCAACCGTGACGAAGAAATGCACTCCAGTGCTCGTCCGGAGTACCTCTACGGAGGTGGCTGGCCATGATAAAAGCTAGGCGTGAAGGCACAGAGACGTCAGAGAGGCGTGCAGTTTCCGCGGGCGACCTTGTTGTAGAGGGAGACGGACTGGCATAGCCGCCAGAAGAGGTCGAAGCTACCTGATCCATGCCCTCTGTGGGGACAGAGGGGCTACGAGGATGATTCTACACCGACAAACTCGGATTTTTTTTAAAAGGCATCTGAGGAAAGGCGTAACCGACGACACCGCCAAATCGAGTGAGAGAGCGCCCACACGAGAGGACCTGGGCAGGGAGACACAAATGTTTCCACTTTCCACCTGGTGGTTCCATCGGCTCACGAAGAGATCTATGCGAGGACGACCCTAACGACTGGAACACGGCCCTGTGAAGCAATCACTCGGTTCGAATGATGCTGCCCTATCGGGACAGGAAATCGGCAAGGACGTTCAAACGATCGGGGATGTGACGAAATATCATCTCGTGTAAACAGAGGATTCTGTGGCAGTCCGCACACCGAAATGAAGTGAATATCTCCCCGATTTCGGATGTAAACAACCAAGGTCGGGTTGTCCGACAACAGGAAGACATGCGATTCAACAGGTGCGGGAATCACACTTGGAAACAGAAAAGGAGCTAGAGACTCCTTTTGCTTAATATGGAGTCCTGCTTGGTCCCGGTCCCAAACTCCATGAATTGACAGACCGAGGGGATCGATCGTTGCCCCAACCCTGATCGCTGGCATCAGCCGTGAGCACCCGATCCGGATTGGGAGGATCCAATCGAATGTCCTGCTTCAGCCACTGCACATTGGTCTAGGGGAGAATGTGAGGATGCAGCGAGCCAGGAAACTCGAGAACCTGGACGAGACGATTCGACACTTACCAAGAAGAGGTGAAGACAAACAGGCGACCCAAAGGAATGAGATCCGTCACAGAACCGTAAAGTCGTGGTCCGACTTCTCTTGGTTGACTCTGAAACTTAGAGACGTAAACAGGCCTAAAAGCTTTTTGACAGCCAACTCTAGAAGGGCCGAGTTTGGAGTGCCTCTGGAGGACGTCGTACAAATACGACGAAGTGGTCACTACAGACTGTGTGATGAAAATCCATCACCTATGCCCTCAGCCGGGTGAATGCCTAAGGAGCTGGGTCAAGCCAGCGGCATGGCCTTGAACTGGTCAAGTCATCCCAGAAAAGTGAGCCTAGGGCATTTCCGAAAGCCTGGTGAATAGGTACGTGGAAATAAGTATCCCACGGTTCGACACTGGCGACAAATTCTCCTTGGTGAATGGAACGGAGAGCCGACCTGAACGTCTCAACATTGAACTGACGGGCAAAAATGGACATGATCAGGACACTCATATCGATAACAAGTCTGAGTTGGGCGTTATCCTTCGGTACCAAGAGTAGTCGCGAGTAAAAATCTGCTGCGAAGACGTTCTCGATGCCCTCGATCGCCAATTTGGAGAGAACATTTTCGATCTCTCTCACCAAAAGTTACCGACGCGCAGGGTAAGCAGGAACGTGGGTTGAAATAGGGACATGAGGCAGATTAGGGTGGCGACGGAAGGATATCCGGAGGTCGTGTGAACCACGTCGAGAACCAACTGGTACGATGTGATGTCTGACCACCAATCGGCAAACAGGGATATCCGTCGCCCAACCTGAGCTGATCGAGGTAGGGACCCTCATTTTCGGCCTCGACGAGGCCAACGTGAGGAGAAACTACCGGGTACCCCCTCTAACGACAGCAGAGCCCATTGACCTCCCTCGTCACCTACTATGCCGACTCCTAGAAGAGACGGATGCGGAGGAAGAAACATCACCATTCGGCGCTGGTTTCGCCGAGGTAGAATTGGTTAAATTCCTAGTTGAATTATGGGAAGATTTTGGAGCTTGAAATTCAGCGTACGTGAGAGTTGATTACCACTAAATTAGTAAGATAACTCTTGATCAAAATCACAAACGCGGGTGTGTGATAGATGAGCGACTAACAAATAGACAAATGTGACGAATTACCTGTTAAATTAGTAGATTTTTCTTTATATGTTCGCGTCACACAAAAAACCGTACCGAATTTGAAACTGAGCCTAAAAGATTAAACTCTGGAAAATGTATAAATCTGATGTTTGTTTGTTTACGAAGGAAGATTTATCGGTTGCACTCACAATACAATACAATAAAATAACTTTATTCACTTTTCGGAATTAATACACATTGGGCTTTCGCCCATAAGTGGAAACAATATATATATGAGTGAGTGGCGCATGAGCCGATATGCACGAAACCCTGAAATTCCTGAAATTTCCCTAACTTGTCCTAGTAAAAATTACTTGGTCTGTGACTGCAAACCCTGCCAAGATTCATATGATGATACTTAGCCTACACGAGCAGAAGTACAGGACATACATGATATGATCGCTCTCATGATGCACAGGCCAGATCCAATGTCCGAGAGTAGTGGATCGGGTCTACGCATCATGAGGTCGGCCTAACTAATATATGATCCCGCGCCTTTAAGGCAGTTGCTATAAAATTACCCAGATTTATTATTTTTTTTCCTACTGTCCAATTTTAGCAGCTCAACTAGTTTATACGTACTCGATCTTTTCCAATAACAGGGCCCAATAAATTTAGTCCTTATATCACTTAATCCACTACATTCTAACAGAAAATGAAATTCGTTTCCACACAACTATTATTACATAATTTACACAGCCTAGTATTTCTTGCACTTCCCACATATCTACCCACCTCAATATTTAATTTGTGTGATGAAATCCGCATCCTAGTTATAAAACATCTTAAATTAAATGGTAAATCTTTAGAAAGATAGTTTTGGATTCCAAAATTTTCAACGATATGCTTATAGAGGTTACATTTGGGTTTATCGCGTATGACCAACCTGACATGCTGCAAATACTGATCCATCAATCTCTGTTTTATCAAATTTATGAACTTATTTTCATTACCAACATTTTGCTCCTGCCAAACGTGACAAAATCACATGAATATAACAGTACTCTCAAACTAATTAATTGATTATCAGGCACTTTTTTGCAAATCAGTGAGGGAGGGGGGGATTTTTAATTTTAATTTTTCTTTTGCAAAAAGTGAGCAAACATGGAGAGGATTTCGGCTGTCTTTTTACACACAGAAATACACAAAGTGTATATTTATACAAATAAATTCATTTTTAATCAATTTTAATTTGAAAAATAAAACATTGATCTAAAATCAAACTGTAGGTACTGCAATTCAAAGGCTTCATATTCTTTCGACGCACTTCATATTATCTTTGAAGTAAAAGTATTCAATCTATGGGGATTTACCTCGTTATAGTTTACGAGAGAGTGCCAATAGTCACTCTCCCATACCCATAAATTGTAACAAGGTAAACATATTGGAGACTCAACTAAATAAATATGCATCAATCAAAAAATGTAAAAAGTTTCAGGTCTCTCTGAGTTTGTACTAAAGTCCAGTGAGGGAAGAGGGGGTCAAATTCAATGAGGGATTGCCTGAAAAACAAAAAAAAACTTTTTTAGCCTTATTTATCTGTAACTTTGGATATTTCGACTACAAGCAGATTTAGGTGTTGGAAGGTTAAAATCAACCACTCGTTGCGTGTCTGGAGGACAAATCCAACTTGTCTAATCGATACTAATATGAAGCGGTTCGAAACGATTTTCTTTGCCATGTCTGTTATTAAACATGAAAAATTGGTTTTATGTTGTTTACTTTGTTCAAATCTTTCCTCAAAATGTCCACTTCAGAACACATTTTCTGGAAAGTTGGAATGGTATGACCAATACAAGTACGACAATGTTTCTATGGATCGTGATTATATTAGTTATCAAAAACTGGGCTATTTGGATTAAAGAGGTCCTCTGTGATATCATCGAACATTTGCCAAGTAAAATCTATACTAATGAAATGGGGGATTTATCACTCTTTCCCGGCTTGGTCATACTGACTTACTTTCCTCACTAGTTGTTCAAACGAGTAGCGTGTGATGTGAATGGCATACATTTTGGAGAGGGGAGCGCCGCCCACATGCACCACCATCGAGAATTTTGTCGGAAATTTGTAGTTTTGCCCAATTTTTACTCACAGAATGGTCTGTCCAATCACGCAAAAAATCATAGTCAGTTGTCAGAAGCAAAGTCAGTCTCAATAAATCGAGGCAACCAACACCAATCGGATACACTCTCGCGAAACTCATCGATAAATCTATTTCCATGCCGCTGTGAATTTCATGTTTCCAAAGAAAATGGCAAAGTCCGACTTCAGAAACTGACTCTGAGAGCTTTGGCACGTACAATACATTATATAATATTTACCCGCCTGCAACTATTTTTCTTGGGAAGAATTTGTGATCCATGTTTACCCTACGGTAACAAAGTTACCAGACTGTTCTGATGGATACATACCTGTTTCGGGGAGATTTATTCTGGCAAGGTGTCTACTATTCCCAGATTAAACACGGCCATCAGCAACGCCACAGCAAAAGTCGTGGCCAATGGCCACGTCTTTTACCATGCCATGCCATCAAAGCTAATTTCAAAGGCTGGTCCGATTCACATATCACCCAACTTAATAAATATCTGTTACGGGTTGATGCCTATACCGTAGTCTTTCAACAAACCAAGCTGATAGGCTCTCTCAGTAATGTTAGATACCCAAGGCAGGTGAGCTTTCCATGTAGTTACCCACAACCAGTTGGACTGACGTCGAGTCTGTGTCCAATGGTTCCAATTAAGGGCAGTATTTGGGACGAGTATTTTTTTAGGTAACAGTACTCTGGCCGTCTCCTGTCCGGCGAGATACAGATTTTTTTTTTGTAAATCCCCCACCCCCACCCCCTCCCCCACCACCACCACCTCACGTCCGGCTGTAGACCACCATTTAACATTTATTAAAAAGAGAAGATCCCAACTTTCAAATTACGAAACTCACCTCAACTCAATATTGTTGGGTTTTTTAACTTTCTTTACCACTTTGGTTTTTTTTAAAGTGGCAAACAACATTTCAACGATATACATTGAGCAATACCCGATACAGCTAATGTGCGATGCAATAGTCTCAACTGACGAGGAGAGTTCAATACAATGTTCGGAAACATATATATCAAGATTGGGAAAGACCGAGAAGACTGTGATGGCTGTTCAAAATATCTCAGTTTTTTACCATAAATGAACGGGAAATCGGACTTAGAAAATGTTGAACATTCCACACTCAAGCACTCACACTCCAAAATATTCCAGTTTAGGGTCATGATGTCCATGAGCTATGTTTTTGAAGCAAAATTGTAGTTTTTAGTTTTTTGTTCAGAATTCGTTTCGCTCTAAAATCTGTTGGGTTAAAAACTAAAAATCAACCCAACTCAACTGGGCTGAGTGAATATGAACCCGATTGGGTTCATATTCCCTCAACCCAGTTGATTTGGGTTGGTTTTTAACCCAACTGATATCAGAATGAAAAAGCTAATGTAAGGTGAATGGTTAACTGGTTATGTTATTTTATAATTATTTGTATTTAATATCACTTTCAGCATTTGTGGCTACATCAAGGCCGCAGAATAGGTATAAGGACAAGTTTAGTCTATCGTTTTTAGATTATCAATGAATTAAATAAGGTACAAGAGGCATGATCCAAAATCTTTTCGTTTCGCGATGTTAAAATTTCTGAGTAGTGATTCAAGGGATATAACTCTGTTGTCTTTAGTTTACAAATGTATGTAAAAAAAATTACACACGTATTTATTTATTTCTTTATTTATTGGTGTTTAAGGTCGCATACCTATGCGCAATGGCTAATCGTGGCCGTGACAGTATTACGTGTGGAGGAAGCCGGCGTACCCGGAGAGAACCACCGAGCATCGACGAGCAACTGTCAGCTCCTCAACATTCTAACTCTGTTCAAGCTCCGCTGAAGCAGGGTTACAGCGGTTTAAGACATGTGCACCATCGACGTGCAGTACGCCTTAGTACACGGCGTCATCGTGCCCCCATGTAGACAACCGGGATAAAGTGCCTGCCCAAAGACAGAACGCGGGTCGTCCCAGACGGGAATCTAACTCGGGACCTCTTTTTCTACGTATGCATATGTGTCATGTGAATGTTTTTTACAAGCTACTAAGTTGTTATAACAAGTTAGCTAAGTTGTTATAACAAGTTAAGCTAAGTTGTTA
This sequence comes from Pictodentalium vernedei, assembly GCA_031216915.1. NCBI lineage: Eukaryota > Metazoa > Mollusca > Scaphopoda > Dentaliida > Dentaliidae > Pictodentalium > Pictodentalium vernedei. The sequence continues at coordinate 291,516,852 of CM062292.1, read as the reverse complement.
TACCAAGTTAGCTATGTTGTTATAACAAGATAGTTAAGTTGTTATAACAAGTTAGCTAAGTTGTTATAACAAGTTAGCTAAGTTGTTATAACAAGTTAAGCTAAGTTGTTATAACAAGTTAAGCAATGTTGTTATAACAAGTTAGCTAAGTTGTTATAGCAAGTTACTAAGTTGTTATAACAAGTTAGTTAACTTGTTATAACAACTTAGAGCAGGTAAAACAAGAGCGCACGTATCGTTGAAGCAATACAATGACCCCTACCGGACTAATGAGCATTAATAATGATACAAATGTTATAACCTACATGTGATCAGCATGAATTCCGTTGAAGCATTTCCCCAAAAACCCCAGAAAACTGATATTTTGGCGCTTTTCCATATTTCCAAGGGCCATAACTCACACAAGAATAATGCAATCAGCATGAAACTCAAACTTGATCTGTAAGTCATCGTTCTATAGTAGGTAACCAAGAATGAAATCATTCGGTTGAAGCATTTCCAAAAAAAAGTCCGGAAAACTAAAGTATGACTGACAGACTGACTGACAGACTGACGGATGGATGTACAGAGTGTAAATGAAACTTGATCTGTAAGTCATCGTTCTATAGTAGTTTACCAAAATGAAATCATTCCGTTGAAGCGTTTCCAGAAAAAAGTGCGGAAAACTGATATTTTGGCGCTTTTCCATATTTCCAAGGGCCATAACTCACACAAGAATAAGGCAATTAGCATGAAGCTCAAACTTTATCTGTAAGTCATCGTTCTATAGTAGGTTACCAAAAATGAAATCATTCCGTTGAGGCGTTCAGGCCTGGCATTCTGAAAAATGCAGGAGGGCAAAAAATCGCTCCCCTCAATCAGCTTAGGAGAGCAATTAGCTTTACACAGCATTTTAAGTATCAAGTTAAACGAACTCATTGAAACTGAAACCAACAGACTACATCAGTGATTTTATTAACTTTACTAAGGTAAAGCGAAATCTCTTAGACATCTAGATGTCTCACTCAACAACCGAACAGACACTTGACAAGACCTGTGTGTGTACCCAGACCTGTTATCCAAGAAAGTCATACGCCTACCACTACCACCTTCAACCCCCCAAGGGGGGTTGAAGGTGGTAGTGGTAGGCGTATGACTTTCCTGGACAACAGGTCTGCTTGAATCTACAGTCATATCCTGGTGCAAGTGCTTCAAGTGACAGGATAGTAGTAATGGTAGTATATTATAGTGTCAATATTCCTTGAATAATGACCCCTCAAACTGTGATGTCAGTTGTTGAACTTGAAACTGACAGAAAAAAAAAAATATTGCTGTGACCAATTTTGCTTCAAATGATTGCAACTGTGTTTGGGTATGGTTGCAGCCATTACCTTTTACCACTAAACCACTTTCAAAATGAAATTACGTGATGTTATGTGGCTTCGAAGTTAAATTACATTTTTGCTTTACAACAAAAATTTAATGTGAGCATAATACATGTAATCTCAATCATCCCAGACCAAAATATTTAGGAGGGCAATTTTTCGCTCTCCTTAATTCTTTCAGGAGGGCAGTAAGGAGAGCTAAAAAATCGCTCTCCTGAAATTGCCAGGCCTGGGCGTTTCCAAAAAAAGTTCGGAAAACTGATATTTTGGCGCTTTTCCCTATTTCCAAGGGCCATAACTCACACAAGAATAACGCAATCAGCATGAAATTCAAACTCGATCTGTAAGTCATCGTTCTATAGTAGTTTACCAAAAATGAAATCATTACGTTGAAGCGTTTCCAAAAAAACTCCGGAAAACGGATAGTTTGGTGCTTTTCCATATTTCCAAGGACCGTAACTCACACAAGAATAATGCAATCGACATGAAACTCAAACATGATCTGTAAGTCATCGTTCTATAGTAGTTTACCAAAAAGGAAATCATTCCGTTGAAGCGTTGCCAAAAAAAACTCCGGAAAACTGATATTTTGGTGTTTTTTCCCCTATTTCCAAGGGCTGTAACTCACACAAGAATAATGTAATCAGCATGAAACTCAAGCTTCATCTGTAAGTCATCGTTCTATAGTAGTTTACCAAAAATAAAATCATTCCGTTGAAGCGTTTCCAAAAAAACTCCAGAAAACTAAAGTGTGACTGACAGACTGACAGACTGACGGATGGACAGAGTGCAAACCTATAGTCCCCTACGGCGATGCCGGTAGGGGACTAAAAATACATCTACTGGCGTCAGCACGCTGCCGTACAGACGTCATGAGAACGCATTGCAGATTTTGAATACCCCAAAATCTGAAATCGGTTTGTTACGGGTTATATCTTTGGAACTTAACTACTATCATCATTGAAGTGATCGCTCTCTGTCTCTCTTCCGTGACATATTAGCACCACACAATAATTCTGCTTAGTTGTTATAATAAAGTAGCTAAGTTAGGTGTAACAAGATAGTCAAGTTGTTATAATAAGATAGCCAAGTTGTTATAATATAGCTAAATTTCTATAACACGATAGCTAAAGTGTGGACACAACCCTAATTGTTACATACCCCAGTGATTACCGGTCCAGTTAGGACCCAGCGAATCACACATTTTCGATTCGAATTGAATCTCGAATCAATGAAGACCGATCCCAGTACTCATTCCACCAACTACTCGACCCGACACCCGAATATATCACTCCACTAACCATCCACCCAGTGTCAGTTTCAGAGATCCAACCAGGAGGCCCGATGCCAACCACCAGATTCATGTGTCTCCGTGTGACTCATTCCAATGGAGATACATTTACTGGACCACTGGATTGAAAGTCGTGGTGCTTTGTGTAATTTGATACGTTCGTGGGATCAGTTGAATGGTACACATCGCTTTTCAAGGTCTGTGCTTTCCACTTGCTGACAAATGGATAATTGTTTGGACAATTATGCAGCCAAGACTTCTCTAGACACTACTTCTACAGTCGAAGTGTTACTTTTTTATGAATGAGAAAAACAACAAGTAGAATTCTCCAGGCATTGAATGACCAGTGGCATAGCCAAGAAAGGCCTGGGGGGGGGGGGGGGGGGGCATGTCCCCTTAAAAATCACAGTCCCCCCTCCATCTCAAAATGGGAAAATTAAAGCACCAGAGGGTCCCAGATTCACTCTCAGGGTATTATTTTTTTTCGGGGGAGTCCCTCCCCCCGAACCCCCACACTGGGAGGGGGATACTGTAGACCTGAGGTGGGGTTGGCCTCGAACCCCACCAATGGTAGGACCATACCCACACCCACCTCCGACTACAGCCTTCGGCTATACTTGTGGCATATATTGATCTGGCACCCCTTATAAAAATTACGCCCCAATCCCGCCCCTCTCAATAGGAAGTCCTAGCTAAGGACACTTTCAGAATCTATGATAAGAATCAAATAAAATTTTTTAGGAGAATCAAAATTGATTCTCATCGGGGTTTTTTGCATCATTTACGCGAATCGATTCTGATTCTCGCATGGATTTTAGGCCCAACTATGTAATTGGATATCTTCAAAACGTAGAAAAAGGTTTTCTGATTCGCGGGTGTTGTTAAAACTGCAATCGTTTGCCAAGTATATATATATAAATACCAATCGGATATTCTCTCGCGAAACTCATCGATAAATCTATTTCCATGCCGCTGTGAATTTCATGTTTCCAAAGAAAAAGGCAAAGTCCGACTTCAGAAACAAGTACATTTTTATCCTTGTTACTGAATGTATGAGAACAAAGATTGGCAATAATGAGTGTGTCAGCCGTATCAGCCAAAGTGGTAGGGTAAGGTCCGGCGAATGTTCGAGATTCGATTCGATTTCGAATCTTGTAACTGATTCGATTCGATTCGAAACCATCTCGATTATTCGAACAAGTCGAATCCTGGAGAGATTTGGATTTCATACAATTCTTTATTTTCGACTTTCTGAAGACAAGAACTCAACCTACAGTTTTCTGGTGAATAAGATTGAACGTATCCAGTCAAACTAGAAAGCATAAATTCAGTCGGAAAATTCATAAAAAAATAACATTTCAAGCAATAGTGGAGATTGCGTTACGACTCGTTTGCATAATATATCGCCCATTAAGTACACCAGGGCGCCATCCGCAATGCTTTGACATTGCAGATGGCGCCTTGATGAACTCAAAGAACGATAAATGGCTTTTTCTTCGGCCGCCTTAGGAATAACTGTCAATTTTCTTATAGTCCAGTATGCCCATTGATACTGGCTTCATGACTGTGAAGACAGCACCAGTAGGTCGGAGTATCGTTACCAGTGAAAAGTAGATTCGATTCGAGATTCGATTAGAGATTCGATTCGGTGTCGAACTTTTTCTTGATTCGATTCGAGAGAAACATCGTTATTCGCCAGGCTCTGCGGTAAGGTTGTGATGACATTCCAACCGTCGTTGTGTGGCAGACTTTTGGATATGTATTCTGTAACATGGTCGACAAGGGTTGTTCGTAAGCCGGAAATGATTCCGTGAGTAATTCTGTATCACTGGTAGGGTTGGCCGAGACACAGCTGTTGTTCAAACTGGAGTGACATAATCCACCAATTCAGAATGTTTGTCTTGTATATGGTACAAACAAATCATGTGGAGGCACGTGTATGTGTAAGAGCTAAAGAGCTGGTGTCCACGAAATACATCCAAGGGGTCGACCCATAGGGTTCGAATGATGGTGCAAAAATGATGTTGGTGGCTTGTGGTCAGGGTATGGAATTATGGATTGCCCGTTGGGTGGTAACTCCGGGTCGTTGGGAGTGACCCGGGAGTAGGGCTGGGCGGTTTTCCGGTTTGGTTCCGGTTTTTCGGGAAACCGGAAAACCGAACCACAATACCCAGCAGAAACCGGCCGAACCGTTTTACTGTGTTTGTGCATAAAGTGATCAAACTATCTTACTGGGACGGAATGGACTAGTGACCACTATAGACTCTCGTCACTTGGTCTATCCGGCAATGGTTCGAATAAGTCGTGTTCTCATTGTCACATGTTCCCTCTTATTGACTCGCCCACCGGACGAGTCAATAAGGGAGAAAATGTGACAATGAGAAGGCAACATAGTTTCGATAAACTTTGTTAATTTTACTATGGGTTTCTGTCTCACTGAATAGGCTTAGCACTGATCCCCTAGAACCGCTAAACTGTTGAGCGGGAAATTAAGCTTAACCCAATACACAAGGAGCTTTTGTGTTGAATGGATTTTTCCAAGTTAATGAAGTGGTATTTACACACTAAAAACTAAAGTGTTAAAACTGACACTTTCAAAGTGTTAAACCCATTCTAACTCTTCAGGTTTAATTTTAACACTCAAAGTGCAATGCTTTAAGCACTTAGACATTACAATCGTCAGACATCTGAAACTTGAATGGATGGCACTTCCCATGTGTCTAGCATTGGTGGTTCTTCCAGAATCGTCCATAATTTGATTTGCGCTTGGTGGGTACATAATTAAAAGGACACAACGTAGATGACGCGGATCAGGCTCAAGAGTTCGAGCCTGATCCGCGTCATCTGCGTTGTTTCCTTTTAAGTGTCTCGACATTACATTTTTCAAGTGGTATTATTGTAACACCTGTCAAGTTCTGGGATATCTACACATGAACAAAGTGCTAGTTCAGCACTTAGTAAGTGTTAAATACAGCACTTCAGGTGTAGTTTTTAACACTTTAGTTTTCAGCGTGTACTATCTGTTCTTGGCACACAGAAAAACCGAACCGAAACCGAAGTTTGTTTCTGACACCGAACCGAAGCCGAATCTGAAAAATCAAAACCTCCCAGCTCTACTCGGGAGAGCCTAATAGACTCTGATTATGTCTCCGTGGACCGGTTGTTAGTACGCGATGTCGGAGTTAGCTTCATTTGTATTCGTAGCTGACTTGGTGTCTTGTAAATTAGTGATATCTGGAAGGAAGTCAGCAGGTAAGGGTGCTTCTGACCAAGGTAACTCGTCTGTCACCAGATTACTGTCATTTGTGGGCAGCCAACGCGTTTGTAGACATGGTGTCGTACATTTGTTTAGTGTGATTGTAGCTGGTGTGGAAGGGCCTAAAGTGGTTATAGAATGCTACTATGGGCAGACATCTGTTTGGACAGGAAGCCCATTGATGTCAACAAGTGTAATGACCACTTGGGGGATTGGCTGTAAATTGTGTTATTTCTTATGGCCAGTAGGGCAACTGAGGGCCGCGTGGAGCCTCAACTAGTCAAAGCTGATAGCCCGATGCGCGTGGGGCTGGTACTGAAGATCACCAATTCAGCAGTTTTGGAAGGCTAAGATGACGACAATCCCCCGTCACCTAAGTCCAACAAGAGCAATAGCTTTCAAAGAAATACTTCGACACAGCTGGTTCGCAATCTTATTCATATTTTCACAAAAAGTCTCTAGATTAAATCTGAAAAAATAATCTTGAACAGTTTTCTTTCAAAAGTGATGACAAAAATGGTAATGTGATAATATAAAAATCTAAGTCCAACAAGGGCAATAACTCTTGAAGAAATTTTACTGGTTCGCAGTCCTCTTCATGATATTATCGCAAAAAGCTATATATTAAATTTTGAATAAAAATCTTGGAAGTGTTTTTCTTCGATATGTGATGAGAAGAAACGGCGATATGATGTGAATAAATACTAACTTCAACAAGGACAAACAAATCTTGAAGAAATACTTGAACACGCCTGGTTCACAATCCCATTAATGACCTTATCTCCAAAAAGCTATATATGAAATTTGAGAAAAATAGTTTGAACGGTTTTCTTTCAAATGTGATGACAAGAAGGAAAAGGGACGGAAGGTCGGACGGACGGACGGACGGACGGACGGATGGGGCGGATGGACGAACGGACCCATTCCTATAACCCCTCTTTAAGTTTTACGATAATAATGAAGAAGATGAATGGGGAAAGAAAAGACGGAGTGTGAACGGTAACCCAAGGGTGCATTGTGGGTAGTGGTTGAATGGCACGCATCGCAAAAAGTGGTGGTGATAAAGTCAGAGACCGAGAGTAAAGTTATATTTTTAACTGGCTTACCTCCTATTAAATAACTAGTTTCTCCTGTGCACCCTTTCCAAAAAAGTGGATATCTGGCTTGGTATTGGTCTTGAAATTATTTTCGTTTTGTGAGACTGTTGCTGTATAGCTGACGTGTTTTCCTCGTTTTATACATCCCACAAAAGTAAAGTCAAAATTTGACGATTTATTTTGGTTTTCATAGCCGTCACTGTTGACACGAGTTATTTTATGTCCTTAGAATCAATCACCACAAAAGTGTATACGTCACAGGTTTGTGCTCAATTGTGCATTCAAGAAGTTCTGGCTCTCGAATAGAACTGTGAAAAAAGGAATAAAAGAAGAAATAAATAACTTAAAACCTCCACTGGTGGATTAGAAAATAAATGATGAAAGAAATCTGCCTATTCCTTAATAAGTAATAGCTACTTACACTTTAACCCTTTACCTAACACGAAAGGCACACGACACTTGCAAATAAAATTATTTAATAACTTTGTTTTTCATTTTAGGCGTCTAAAAGATAGCTTATCACCCTCACTGGAACGAGCTCAACGAGCTCGTTCCAATGAGAGGTCATAAGTAATATTTTTGTGACAAAAATTAAAAAATAAAGAAAATTGAATGGTGATTTTCTGTGAATAACGCTGGGCGATTTTGGACGTTACGATGGGTAAATGGTTTGTGAGTGGCTACTCACTGTCTGTGAGTGGCTTCTCATTGTTTGTGAGTGGCTACTGGTCTCTGGGATTTTTGAAAAGGGTTAAGTAATGACAGTTCAGAGTCACGGTACGGAAGAACTTATTCTTATCAAACAAGTTCTGAACGATGTATAGCACACTGATCCCGCGATGGTGTGAGCCCTGGGTAAATAAACGAGCGACCCGTTTGTAGACTTGCAATATCATATCGTCCAGTAGAATCGGGCTTGAACTCTTGGGGTATCCCCTCCACATGGGGCAGGATGTCATACATGGGCTGTGATTCGCTAAGACACCAGATGTGGGTTTTTTTTTTTTTTTTTTTTGGGGGGGGGGGGGGGTCATTTTCTATACTGGGCGGAGACTGTGATATCCACAACCTTTCTATAGACGGGAGAGGGGGGGGGGGTTCAAGGGAGAAAACTTTATTGGGGGTGGAGGGGTTAGGTGATCTTCTCGACAGAGCGTATGTGTGAGGATATCTCTTTTGAAGAAATTGGTTGCCCTGAAAAGGGCAGGCGCGAAGCCGAGGGTGGAGCTGCTATTTTCACAGCTGATCTGTCACAACATCCAACAAAATGTCTCTTATACGGTCCTTCTCCGGTTCTCATGTAAACGCTTCTGTGTTCTCGCTGAACAGGGGTGGTGGAACAATGGTCGTGGTCTTCTCACGCCAAAAGTCAAACACGACGTGGTGAGTACGGATCGCATCCCAGAGCTCTCGAAACAATTTTATAACTTCCCAAGCTTCGTTTTCTTCCATCAACTCTTCGTTGAAATCTTCTGGGTCGATGTCTTGGATTTCGGTAGCGAGTTAGGTAGCTACTTGGCGTAATTCCGGTGGCTGTGGAGTAATGGCTGCTGCTGATCTCTTTCTAGCCTGATGCGCTATTGCCTTGTTGTTCTCGTGAAATATTATTTAATTATCAGTTCTGGTACGAATACGGTTGCAAACTTCCAGGAACCAGTGGTGCCTGTTGTCAACTCTATGAGATGAATACATATGTGTTTCGTGTCCTATTCATCACAACCTTCGTTTTGATGTATAATGTGTGTATATTTAATTTGAATTTAAGGAATATGAGAGGTGGAAATTTCAAAATAAACAAAATTCTATTTACTTATCTAGCATCTTAACGGGAACTCAGGCTCCCCCCACCCTTAAAAGTAACAAACACGATGGGCCCTGGCTGTTTAAAGTGTCGTTAAACCCCAATAAATATATATTCCATTCCAGTGATTATACCCTACCGTTTTGTTGAAGATGATTATATATTGGTGTCAAATTCATAAAGATGCTGAGATCGACATATCAAAGAAGAATCCCAACCCCACCATCACACACACACACAGACATGCAGAAAACCTGGATTAATCAACTAAGAAAGTAATTTGATTTCAAGAGCGTGAATTGTAATTTTTGACTCGCCTGTATTTCCACGCTCTGTTTGTTTGGAAACTATTGTCCTCCTGTAATAGCTATAGGGAGGGGGCATGGATGTTGTCAGCACCCAAAGATTTAACAACCATGATAACTTATCTGTTCACCAATTCCCATGCCATTGGAAGTTCGTGGAAAGTGTAAACACATGCACGATTTTTGAAGGCATTTATCTAAAAATTTCGTAGGCCTGATTTCGGTAATTCGTGTGCATGAACCACGCCACTGACAACGAGTTGTGGGTTTGTTTTGGAACGCAATTTCCAGCAAACCAATAACACAATAATAATGCTTTTGGGCAAGCAGCGATCGACATTCGTTCCATTTTACAATTAACGTGGTTGTATGAGACAGAAAGTAAATTTTACGACGTTACTGAACTTACTGCATTTGAACGACTGAAAAGGCCCATTTCTTTGAAGTTCTCTCCACTTATTCGGCAGCAGACATGAAATGGGATTAATTACGTCGGCAGTAGCGGGAACTTCCGTGACAAATTTTGCTCGATCTTCAGGCGAATGTTATTTTTTCGTACAAGCAGAATAGATGAATGAAAAACTAGCATCACCAAGTAAGTCAATGTGAATATCTTTTTGTTTTCAAACTTATTTTCTAGTTTTCACATATCGACAACTACAAAATTATAATATCAAGAAATAACGACGCCGTGATCCATTTCTGAATATGGTATTGAGTTGGAGATGGAAATAGATGTTTCGCAGTCATCATAATTCAAGACTGAATCTCACACAAATCACATTGAAGTTGTCCCTGTGGATTAATTGTCCGTTTTTCAGTTAAAGGCCTATACACGTAATGAACTTTTGTTTATTTTGAAAATTCTCAACTCTGATATTCCTTCAATTCAAATTAAATATACACAAAATATACATCAAAATGAAGATTGAGATGTATACTATAGAACACGAAACACGTGTGTAATCAACTCATTGAGTCGACTGTAGGCACCACTGGTTCCTGGAAGTCTGCTGTCGTATTCGTACCAGAACTGATAATTCAATAATATTTCACGAAAACAACTCGTGGCCAAGTGTGCTTTACACATCCAAGAACAAAGCTAGGGGGTCAAAATTCTTCAAAACACGGCGACAGAGCTGCATGGGGGTAAATTCCAAAGCCTTTGCTTTTGTTTACGTATATTTATACTTTCGATTTCCGGCCGACGTCATCGGACGGAAAAAGCATGTAAAAACAACACCGTCTAAAATCAAATAATGAAAAAGATCGCCTTCATACAGTATACTGTTATTATATAGAGATTGCACAGTTGCCATATTCTATGCAAGGTATCATGATACCTGTTGAAATTTCTTTGAATTACGATTTTGTGTTTCGATGGAAATTCGTGGAATCGAATGATTTGCGCATGTCTGTCGAGCATGGAAACCATCTTCGATAAAAAAATGCAGACAGTGTTGTTCTTTTCCCAAATGCAGCCCTATCGCTGTATTCGAAAGTGTTTGGAATGCCTAGCTTTGTTCTTGGATATATGAAGCACATTTGGCCACAAGTTGTTCTGATGAAATATTATTTTGTTATCAGTTCTGGTACAAATACTGTAGCAGACTTCCAGGAACCAGTGGTACCTGCTGTCAACTCTATGAGTTGATTATATGTGTGTTTCGTGTTCTATACATCCCAACCTTCATTTTGATTTATAATTTGTGTATATTTAATTTGCATTTAAGGAATATGAGAGGTGAGAATTTCAAAATAAACAAAATTCTATTACTTATATAGCCCCTTAAGGGGCATATTCAGTGGAATGTTGAAAGTTTGGCCTCCAAATGAGCGTCTGTAAAACAATACAAATTAGGGTTAAAATTTAAAATAGATGGTTGCAAACTTGTGTATGTGTTTATTAATAAGCACAGAGCACCTGAGAAACCCTGTTTGTTAAAAATAATTTAAAACGATTTTTTAATCAACAAATGAAACCCACCTCATTGAAATGTGACGAGCCAAGTGTTAGTAAGTATTTAAAAAAAAACAAAAAGAATTCACTATATTCGAGATATATCTTTTATACTACAAGAGAGGAAGTCTATGTTGTTTTTAAAATTTTGTTGAAAAGTGTAAGTATAAAATTTAGAGATGTTTATGTAATATATATTTTGCCACTGAAAACACATGGTCTGTGGGTAAATAGTGCAGGTATGGTAACAGCCTTTTGAAGGTGCATGTTTTCCCAAATATTCCACTAGCTATGTTTGTTCATTTCGTCATCGGTGAAGTGCCTAAAGTAACTCTATATCAAGAATAAAAGTATCTAAATATGCATAGTATTATGCAGGGTTTTTTTATTTCGAAGGAAAACTTTACATAAGTACCTGTTACCACATTTTACAAGCATTAGTCCCTGTAAATGGTTTTGACAGCTTAAGAAAATAAAACTGAATGTTGGTTTAAACATTAAAAATGTCGCAGGAAATCAAATGAACCACAATACAGATAACATAACAGCTGGGAAAACCTATCTTTCTATCAGTGTTTCTGTATCAAACATGCTCAATCATTTCGCTGAATCGTTTTGGTCAGCCATACAGACATCCATCAAAACATGAAAATAGGTATCAAAAACATGTTTCGGTGTAGGGTGCATTGAATATGGCATTTCGATGCATCAGAGCGAAGCACACAAAAATTTACTGGTAATTGGAAATTTATATCATAGATACTTTTGAGTGCCTAATAATCAAACATGTATGATTATTCTTTTTCGAACAAAATTCCCGCCTGTATGATCTTTATTTGGCCCTGTATGATTATTAATTTTCAGCAATTGAATGTGCAGAGCAGCCATTTATCTCAATAAGTTCACCAAAACAAACTAGTAAGGAACATGTGCATGCAAACACAGGATGTTAACTGGTAGAGATCTGGAAGCATATATTTGGGCTTCATTCTGAAGTACTGTTACAACTTTAAGACCTAGTACTCAGTGGATGTGCTTCATACCATCGCTGAAACAGAATTAATTAGTCTATAAGTTTTTGACTTGTTGCAATTTATGGGAGAACAGGCACTCTCCCATAAATTGCAACAAGTCAGATCCATGTGAAAAGTAATTTAGCCCTTCACCACTTCAAGAGCATCAGACATCTGTGTTATAAAAATGGCTCTGAGCACAGCGACTGGCTCACATCTTGGGATTTTCCACCCTATACTATTATTCGACCCTATACTGTAATTAATTTTCAGAAATTTGCCAACCTGTACTGTTATTTCGCCCTATACTATTATTAGGACAAAGGGTACTCATTTGTTTAACAACGGTGTTGAACAGATCGGCTCAGACGTCATAGAACGGATGTGGGTAGACATGTCATTTCATTAAAAAATCAATTTGGTCAGTTTTCTCAACGATCATAGCTTATGGTATTTTGGTGCTCAGATGCATATCTTTAAAAATATCGTGCGAGTTTCCGCAACAGGGATGTCCACTAAATAATGTATCAATTGGGCATTTGGTGTGTTTGGATTCCAATGTGTACAAAACGACTAACCGAGTAGTCTCCTGCGCAGCCCAGTAGGTATTCACCTAGAGCTCTAAGTGAAGACCTAATGGGATACGTAGGAGATTACTAATCCGAGAGCGAGTGCCCATGAACACACTGTGACACAAATGTTCTCCCGCGACTCAAAAAATGGTTATTTTTATATTTCACCCTTTTAAACATCAGTATTTGAAACTGAACAAATTTCGGGATGGATGTGTGTTATGGATAACAAATTCGTAAATAAACTGCGTGAAGTCAATATTTCAAACGAAGTTACAGAATACTCTGAACAAGGTGTAGCGATCTTACCTGTGGTTTCCACTGATCAACATGAAGCTGTGATTTTCCATATTTTAAAAACTTAAATTAAAGAAAATATATCGGTTAATTATTAAAACAACATACATTTTAAAGTCGTCTAAAGCGAACGCATGCAATTGCATTTTTGTATTGTTTCAGTGCATTTTTGACGAGCAGAAAGTAAATATATTCGATTTCATGTTATGATGTTTGCCATTTTCAAGAACCACCGAAAACATTCCATTTTTTACCGGAGCGCTTTAACACATCCAAGGCGAATTTGGAAAAAACTAAACATCGTCTCCTGTAGCAAAACGGGTGTAACTGAAATGTAATTACTTTCGTGTGATGGGGACGCGGTAGCGTTGCGATAACCTGTTCTCGTCAAATCACCGAAGTTAAGCAACGTCGAGCCCGGTTAGCCCTCGGACGACCGTCTGAGTGATCGATTCGGACTCCCGCGTTGTGTCCTTGGGCAAGGCTCTTAACTCCGTTTGTCAAAATGGGGGCACGATGACGCCGTGTACTGAGGCGTACTGCACGTCGATGGTGCGCATATCTTCAACTAATCTAACCCTGTCTGTGCTGCAGTGCAAAGTTTCTATGTTGGGGAGCTGGCATATCAACTAAGAAAGTAATTTGATTTCAAGAGCGTGAATTGTAATTTTTGACTCACCTGTATTTCCACGCTCTGTTTGTTTGGAAACTATTGTCCTCCTGTAATAGCTATAGGGAGGGGGCATGGATGTTGTCAGCACCCAAAGATTTAACAACCATGATAACTTATCTGTTCACCAATTCCCATGCCATTGGAAGTTCGTGGAAAGTGTAAACACATGCACGATTTTTGAAGGCATTTATCTAAAAATTTCGTAGGCCTGATTTCGGTAATTCGTGTGCATGAACCACGCCACTGACAACGAGTTGTGGGTTTGTTTTGGAACGCAATTTCCAGCAAACCAATAACACAATAATAATGCTTTTGGGCAAGCAGCGATCGACATTCGTTCCATTTTACAATTAACGTGGTTGTATGAGACAGAAAGTAAATTTTACGACGTTACTGAACTTACTGCATTTGAACGACTGAAAAGGCCCATTTCTTTGAAGTTCTCTCCACTTATTCGGCAGCAGACATGAAATGGGATTAATTACGTCGGCAGTAGCGGGAACTTCCGTGACAAATTTTGCTCGATCTTCAGGCGAATGTTATTTTTTCGTACAAGCAGAATAGATGAATGAAAAACTAGCATCACCAAGTAAGTCAATGTGAATATCTTTTTGTTTTCAAACTTATTTTCTAGTTTTCACATATCGACAACTACAAAATTATAATATCAAGAAATAACGACGCCGTGATCCATTTCTGAATATGGTATTGAGTTGGAGATGGAAATAGATGTTTCGCAGTCATCATAATTCAAGACTGAATCTCACACAAATCACATTGAAGTTGTCCCTGTGGATTAATTGTCCGTTTTTCAGTTAAAGGCCTATACACGTAATGAACTTTTGTTTATTTTGAAAATTCTCAACTCTGATATTCCTTCAATTCAAATTAAATATACACAAAATATACATCAAAATGAAGATTGAGATGTATACTATAGAACACGAAACACGTGTGTAATCAACTCATTGAGTCGACTGTAGGCACCACTGGTTCCTGGAAGTCTGCTGTCGTATTCGTACCAGAACTGATAATTCAATAATATTTCACGAAAACAACTCGTGGCCAAGTGTGCTTTACACATCCAAGAACAAAGCTAGGGGGTCAAAATTCTTCAAAACACGGCGACAGAGCTGCATGGGGGTAAATTCCAAAGCCTTTGCTTTTGTTTACGTATATTTATACTTTCGATTTCCGGCCGACGTCATCGGACGGAAAAAGCATGTAAAAACAACACCGTCTAAAATCAAATAATGAAAAAGATCGCCTTCATACAGTATACTGTTATTATATAGAGATTGCACAGTTGCCATATTCTATGCAAGGTATCATGATACCTGTTGAAATTTCTTTGAATTACGATTTTGTGTTTCGATGGAAATTCGTGGAATCGAATGATTTGCGCATGTCTGTCGAGCATGGAAACCATCTTCGATAAAAAAATGCAGACAGTGTTGTTCTTTTCCCAAATGCAGCCCTATCGCTGTATTCGAAAGTGTTTGGAATGCCTAGCTTTGTTCTTGGATATATGAAGCACATTTGGCCACAAGTTGTTCTGATGAAATATTATTTTGTTATCAGTTCTGGTACAAATACTGTAGCAGACTTCCAGGAACCAGTGGTACCTGCTGTCAACTCTATGAGTTGATTATATGTGTGTTTCGTGTTCTATACATCCCAACCTTCATTTTGATTTATAATTTGTGTATATTTAATTTGCATTTAAGGAATATGAGAGGTGAGAATTTCAAAATAAACAAAATTCTATTACTTATATAGCCCCTTAAGGGGCATATTCAGTGGAATGTTGAAAGTTTGGCCTCCAAATGAGCGTCTGTAAAACAATACAAATTAGGGTTAAAATTTAAAATAGATGGTTGCAAACTTGTGTATGTGTTTATTAATAAGCACAGAGCACCTGAGAAACCCTGTTTGTTAAAAATAATTTAAAACGATTTTTTAATCAACAAATGAAACCCACCTCATTGAAATGTGACGAGCCAAGTGTTAGTAAGTATTTAAAAAAAAACAAAAAGAATTCACTATATTCGAGATATATCTTTTATACTACAAGAGAGGAAGTCTATGTTGTTTTTAAAATTTTGTTGAAAAGTGTAAGTATAAAATTTAGAGATGTTTATGTAATATATATTTTGCCACTGAAAACACATGGTCTGTGGGTAAATAGTGCAGGTATGGTAACAGCCTTTTGAAGGTGCATGTTTTCCCAAATATTCCACTAGCTATGTTTGTTCATTTCGTCATCGGTGAAGTGCCTAAAGTAACTCTATATCAAGAATAAAAGTATCTAAATATGCATAGTATTATGCAGGGTTTTTTTTATTTCGAAGGAAAACTTTACATAAGTACCTGTTACCACATTTTACAAGCATTAGTCCCTGTAAATGGTTTTGACAGCTTAAGAAAATAAAACTGAATGTTGGTTTAAACATTAAAAATGTCGCAGGAAATCAAATGAACCACAATACAGATAACATAACAGCTGGGAAAACCTATCTTTCTATCAGTGTTTCTGTATCAAACATGCTCAATCATTTCGCTGAATCGTTTTGGTCAGCCATACAGACATCCATCAAAACATGAAAATAGGTATCAAAAACATGTTTCGGTGTAGGGTGCATTGAATATGGCATTTCGATGCATCAGAGCGAAGCACACAAAAATTTACTGGTAATTGGAAATTTATATCATAGATACTTTTGAGTGCCTAATAATCAAACATGTATGATTATTCTTTTTCGAACAAAATTCCCGCCTGTATGATCTTTATTTGGCCCTGTATGATTATTAATTTTCAGCAATTGAATGTGCAGAGCAGCCATTTATCTCAATAAGTTCACCAAAACAAACTAGTAAGGAACATGTGCATGCAAACACAGGATGTTAACTGGTAGAGATCTGGAAGCATATATTTGGGCTTCATTCTGAAGTACTGTTACAACTTTAAGACCTAGTACTCAGTGGATGTGCTTCATACCATCGCTGAAACAGAATTAATTAGTCTATAAGTTTTTGACTTGTTGCAATTTATGGGAGAACAGGCACTCTCCCATAAATTGCAACAAGTCAGATCCATGTGAAAAGTAATTTAGCCCTTCACCACTTCAAGAGCATCAGACATCTGTGTTATAAAAATGGCTCTGAGCACAGCGACTGGCTCACATCTTGGGATTTTCCACCCTATACTATTATTCGACCCTATACTGTAATTAATTTTCAGAAATTTGCCAACCTGTACTGTTATTTCGCCCTATACTATTATTAGGACAAAGGGTACTCATTTGTTTAACAACGGTGTTGAACAGATCGGCTCAGACGTCATAGAACGGATGTGGGTAGACATGTCATTTCATTAAAAATTCAATTTGGTCAGTTTTCTCAACGATCATAGCTTATGGTATTTTGGTGCTCAGATGCATATCTTTAAAAATATCGTGCGAGTTTCCGCAACAGGGATGTCCACTAAATAATGTATCAATTGGGCATTTGGTGTGTTTGGATTCCAATGTGTACAAAACGACTAACCGAGTAGTCTCCTGCGCAGCCCAGTAGGTATTCACCTAGAGCTCTAAGTGAAGACCTAATGGGATACGTAGGAGATTACTAATCCGAGAGCGAGTGCCCATGAACACACTGTGACACAAATGTTCTCCCGCGACTCAAAAAATGGTTATTTTTATATTTCACCCTTTTAAACATCAGTATTTGAAACTGAACAAATTTCGGGATGGATGTGTGTTATGGATAACAAATTCGTAAATAAACTGCGTGAAGTCAATATTTCAAACGAAGTTACAGAATACTCTGAACAAGGTGTAGCGATCTTACCTGTGGTTTCCACTGATCAACATGAAGCTGTGATTTTCCATATTTTAAAAACTTAAATTAAAGAAAATATATCGGTTAATTATTAAAACAACATACATTTTAAAGTCGTCTAAAGCGAACGCATGCAATTGCATTTTTGTATTGTTTCAGTGCATTTTTGACGAGCAGAAAGTAAATATATTCGATTTCATGTTATGATGTTTGCCATTTTCAAGAACCACCGAAAACATTCCATTTTTTACCGGAGCGCTTTAACACATCCAAGGCGAATTTGGAAAAAACTAAACATCGTCTCCTGTAGCAAAACGGGTGTAACTGAAATGTAATTACTTTCGTGTGATGGGGACGCGGTAGCGTTGCGATAACCTGTTCTCGTCAAATCACCGAAGTTAAGCAACGTCGAGCCCGGTTAGCCCTCGGACGACCGTCTGAGTGATCGATTCGGACTCCCGCGTTGTGTCCTTGGGCAAGGCTCTTAACTCCGTTTGTCAAAATGGGGGCACGATGACGCCGTGTACTGAGGCGTACTGCACGTCGATGGTGCGCATATCTTCAACTAATCTAACCCTGTCTGTGCTGCAGTGCAAAGTTTCTATGTTGGGGAGCTGGCAGCTGCTCGTCGTTGCTCGGTGGTTCTGTCCGGGTACTCCGGCTTCCTCCACCCGTAAAACTGTCACGATCATGCTTAGCCATTGTGCATAAATGTGTGACCTTAAACACCAATAAATAAATAAATAAATAAATAAATATTATACTTTCGTAGGAACGTTTATATACATGCCTTTGGAGTTGCACACTTGTATCAAAGTAACTTTTTGCTATTTTTTTTTATTTGTGCATATATGAGCTTTCTATGTATCACAAGTGTCATACGGATCAAATGAAAATTTGCAAATGCCTGTCAATATTATCGAACTGTACAATTTGCTGTTGTACTTAGCAAATTCTGCTAAACATGACCCTTAAATTGCCTTGCAGATTTGAAGAGAGCAAGTTTCTGAAGTTATCAGATCTCCGAAAACAAACAGTTTCAAAAGTGAAATGTATAATCATGTGACCTAATCCACTTGGCCTTATCTAATGTAACCATATTTCTTTTTCGTGATTTTGCTTGCTTTGGAGAGATTTTAAGGGGTGTTCAACAAAACTTTGGTTTGATTTCAGGAAGTGTTCTCGAAAGGTAGAAGGAGATATGTCCAATAATTTATAAACCAAAAATGTTTGCAATCAAACATAAAATACGTGAAAACTGATATTGTTCATGGAACAGTTGCCACGTGAAAGAATGCACAGTCTGAAAGTCTGTTATAGAAAAAGTGAGAGGCCACACTTTTTACAACACAATACCTTAAAAAATGACTGAATAGATATATTCTGCAATCCTTATGGTACACACTCGAAGAAATCCTTTTTTCAGTCACGAGAGAATGGGCAGTAAGACTAATTCCAAACCATGGCATCTACAATTCCTAAGCCTGCCATTTTGTCTTGTTTATGTTTTGATGAAGAAAGGTCAGAAGGGGTCAAATCCATACTGTTCAGGGCAACGGCAATGGAGGCACAAATGTCCTCATCAATGAAAAATGAAGAATATCCAATGTGTACACATTTTTTCATTTTGCAGTGGTTATACCCCCACAATGCTGTTGGTAACATTTTAATATTCTTGTCCAGTTCATAAAAATGATTCCATCTGTTAGCTGAGGCGAAAAGATACATTGATCTGTTTGTTTTGGTATCATGTGTGTCATTTCTGAGGCTTAGGAATGACAAGCGCCATTTGGATGCTCAAGTGTGGCAACAAAGATAAGAAAAGCTCACAAAATTAAAAGTCCCACTTGAAGAACATTTGTATCTATACTCTCCTAATTTAGAGAGTGTGAATTTTCATTGTGTATTTTACTTGGCATCATTCGTTCCGAAATTATCCTCCTCCTATAGTAATACTAGTAGTTGTATGAGAAGGTTTTACCGTCACCAGAACCAGTAAAGTTTGCAAAAGTATTAGCGGATTTGTTGACTGATTCCAATTCGACAGGAAGTCCATGGAAGACGTGAACAACATCACGATTATTTCGATTGCTGACTTCATTTATCTATAATTTCCGAAGATTTTGGGCCTCATTTCGGTAATTCAAATACCCGGGGATATGTTTATTATGTTTTGCAACACATCAGCTTTGGATAGCAAAGGTGATAAAATTGGTATTGATCAATTTTACACTCAATGTGATTGCATGCAAAGGAAGTTAAATTTACGATGTTACATAATTTCACTGCATAATTTCACTTAACAGGGTTGTTCGTTTATTTTGAACTTATTTGGTAGCAGAACAAAGAAACAGAATACCGAAACTTCTGTGACAAATAATTCGGCCTTCAATCAAATGATATTCGATTCTCATGTCAGTTGATGTGAATAAATTTTTATTTTCAAACCTAATTATCTAATTTTATATTTTACATATCGACAACAACACAATTACAATACTACGAAGCAGAGTTCAGAGGCGTATTATCAGTTTCCTAAAATGGTATCTCTGGATATGAAAATTGAAATGTCGTCGTTCAGTTGAGACTTTTTATTACACGTCTGTTCTATGGAATCCCTACAGCAACACTAAACCGAGCGAAAAAGGAAATCGTTGACGGACTATTTTTAAATAGAAGCGAAATTTCATTGGAATTTTCTACAAATCGTGCAACGCAAGTACAATTTGAATCGCTGGCGATAGCCTAAAATCGTCCCATGAGTTCCAGTAGGCACACAGAACATACTGGAGCTCAGGGGACGGGTTCCCCTCGCAAATTTGGTTGGCGATAAAATGTGTTGTTTTTGTTGATAGTTGTCAAATGAATTGCTGAGTGTCCTTCTACTAATTGTTTTTTATAGACGTGAAGGCGTGTAATAAACACAGAACGACACACGCGTGTGAATGGTTTAATCGATATGGCGCTTGTTCCATCGTGGAAGGATAAAACTCGAGGCCTGCTTTACGGAATCAGCTTGGCATCCTACTTACGGAATTCCTTATATAGCTTATCTATATGTTTTCGTGTTATACAGGGAGAACTGAAGAAATCTGATTGAACATTGATCGAGATTCTAGTCGAGGCTGAGATAGCCAGCATGCATGTAGTAGTGCTACAAGTTAGAAGTAATGGTACAAGGCTGCAAGAGCGGTAGAAAATTATAGTATCGGGTGGTTGCTGTAGAAGTTAATTATAAGAGAGATGATGTGACTATGGACAAGTCAGTAGTAGTGGGGTTGGAGTTTTGGAGATGATGAGTGGTCTGGATGCTGTATAGGAGCTGTATAGGAGCCATAGAGGAGCTAGGAGCTGTATGGGAGCTGAGTCATAGGTATCCTGAAATACCGAAATGAGGCTATATGGCTAGGAGCCATATAGGAGCTGTATAGGAGCTGAGTCATAGGTATCCTGAAATACCGAAATGAGGCTTAGAGGGCTGGTAAATTAGACCTCAGTGAGGGATTTCTCATGGCATCATGCGACAAAAAAGGGATTCCAAACGTTTTCCAAAAGGGATTTCATAGGACTTGGTTGTTAAATACCAAGATGAGACTAAGAGGGATAGTAAATCAGACCTCATTGAGGGATTTCACATAGCCCTCATGGCCTCATACGACAAAAAGGGATTCTCCAAAAGGTATCCTCGAAAGGTATCCTCAAATGCCGAAATGAGGCTAAGAGGGATAGTAAATTAGACCTCATTGAGGGATTTTTTCATAGCCCTCATGGCCCCATACCACAAAAAATGGATTCTCCAAAAGGAATCCTCGAAAGGTATCCTCAAATGATATATTACCATGTCATAGCTATCCTCGAATACCGAAATGAGGCTAAGAGGGATGGTAAATAAGACCTCATTGGGGGATTTTCTCATAGCCCTCATGGCCTCATACGACAACAAAGGGATTCTCCAAAAAATAGCTAAACATATGAGCAGATCCTCACATGAGTATATGGTGGGACTTGAGGTTAGCTTCGTGGCCTTCATGTACACATATGGGCCCTACACTTACTTATAATTCGAATAATTATTGGAAACTACTCTTAAAACCCAAAAAGGTAGAAAACTAGAGGATTCCAAAGGAATCCGAACCAGAAAAGTCCTCTTATATAATGGAACGTGCTTTTTATTGGTGAAAAAGCCCTGGTATGGCGGTCCTAAAATGATTCGGGGGGGGGGGGGGGCATCCGAGCCAAGTAAACAATTATCGGGTTGTTTGTGGTAATTAGATTTATTTTAGTTCAATCGAATGTACATTCAGGGCCCCTCGGTACTTTAGCACTACGTACTACTATTAAAAGTAGGATTCTTGAAGAATCCATGTCGAATAAAGTCGGTCTTGGTGATTTGGATGGATTGTCGGGTAATTTGTGGTAATTCTACGAATCGGGAAACTACTCTTGTACAAAGGAATATACCATCTGAACATATTCCTGTCCTATTGTAGGCATTTGAGTAACATAGCATCCACGTGCTACCATAGAAACCAAGATGGTGGCCTCCAATATACAAAATGGACGACAGAAACACGTATCACTCTAACAACACGCGCCGCGCATGCGCACAAACACCGCGTATCACTATGGGATGACGTCACAGGATGACTGCTCACGTGGGTTACCATGACAATACAACTTGGCGCCACTAGGTCGCGTGACATGACGTCACGTTCGAGGTCCGGCACCGAGGTCCGGCAACTCAGAGGTGAAACATACTACTGAGGATGTTCCGGTTGGTTACTTATGTCGTTGCCATTTTCTATGTCACCAAAATCATGATATATATGTTTTGTTATCTTCTCTGTCATCAAAAGCATAATACTCTTTTTCGTGAAACAGTTGATAAATTAAGGTGCGATATAAGCAATCATGTGAAATTTGAATTTAGCTTGAGATTTGATGATACGTTTTTTTAGATTCCATCAAAAATCTAAAAGATATAAACTTTCATTATTGGGTGTCAAAATTGCGAAGAACTGTCCATAAATACGAATGGACAACAAAAAGTCACAAAATATTATACTGTTTAGATTTTTTACGACATCGAAAATAACCTGTTACTTAATTTCAAGCTAACCTCCCATTACTTATATAGCACCTTAAAGCACATAAGGTAAATAAATGTACGCAAATTGTACATCTAAATGAAGGAGGTGGTGTTTCGAACACAACAAACATAGGAGTTCACCTCACACAGTGCATAGCAGGCATAAACGGTTCCTGAAAGTATGCTTCCGTATTCGTGCCAGAACTGATAAGCAAATAATATTTCACGGGAACAACTCGATACCAAATATGCTTCAGATATGCAAGAACAAAGCTAGGAATTTAAAATACTTCATAGTGCAGCGACATGGCTGCGTGGAGGGAAATTTCAAAGCTGTCGGTTTTCATTTGGAAAGAGCATCGTGCGTTTTGTTTACGTGTAAGTCAATGTCAGCAGATACAAAAAACACCAATATTCACTGACTTCTAGGGCGATAATACAAGTCACAGCTATCAGAGTAAACTTGAATAAATGGCAATTCCACAACATCATGGTCTACATCGAACACAAGAGTGCCCCAGTCGTTACATTACTTGATATGGCTGTGCAGAGGAGGCCGCGCCTTGGACGGGATTCATTTATTATTCTACAGACAGTTTATATGATTACTCAATCAGTTGGAAAATGTGAGAGTATACAAGTGTGTCAATATACAGTCATTTCTGCAATATATTATCCCCTAATAGTAACATTTATTGATATTTTGCCATTGTATTCCATATGCAATCAGTTCGGTCTTTTTTTTAATCCATTTCAGCCATCTTGTAACCCGAAGGCAATGCTTTGGGTAAAAAGTTTGTTCAAACCATGGATGATCGCATATTTTTCTGTTCGCGACAAGCACGAAATGTTGAGCAAGGGGCGTCGTGAAGATGGGGTGGGGTGTAAACATGATTTGTTCCGACAGTGATGGACCAAGCCCGACTGATAAAATATTTCAACTTCATCATCAAGGCATGCCTCCGCAGACGACATGCCTTGGTGATGAAGTTGGAATATCAGTCAGCTTGGATTATAGGTCGAAAGTGAAAGATGGAAAATGAAAAATAGTTTGGCTTTTTTTATAAAACATGTAATCACGCACTGACAGAATGCAGTTATGTCCCTTGATACGCGTGGCCATAGTTTTCTCAGCGATGCGTTTCAAAGAAAGCATCAACACGGTTTGTTTATTTATTGGTTTCTATTTCTGGTTTTGGTTGGACAGCTCTTGTTTTCGTTTCACGAAAATGTTGTGTTAATCTTTGGGCCAGGCCTAAAGACTGGTTGAACAGTCCACCGTATGCGCCTGTAACAAACGTAATTATTCCCAATATTTTGCTTTATTAAAGTGTAAATTGGGTATAGGCATGCCTTAGAATATTAGTGTGGTAATAATAAAAACATATTTATCATATTAATCGAAGAAATGAAGAAAGTTTTGATCGGCCGATTTGTCGTCTGTTCGTCCCCTGAGTACCAATTTGTTCTATTTGCCAGTGGGCACATATAACACATAGGAACTCAGGGGACGTGTTTTTTCAACTAAAGACCCTCATAGTTCTTTCGTGCATAGACACAGATAGCGTTTTTGAGAAGAAAGGCAATATTTTTTTTTCTTTCTTGGGGTGGGGTGGGTTGGGGTGAAACATGTCATCGCACAAAGACTACCAACACAGAATGCTCTACAGTGGGGAGTTTGCAGAAAAGTTTAGGGGGTTTGGGGGAGGAGTTTATATGCTACTATTTTTTTCAAATTGAGCCTGATTGGGCAATCAAATTTCTAACGTACACAGTATTAAATTGTTCTTTGTATAGGAACAGTCTCGTAAAACATTACATCTATATTGCTCTTTGTCAAGTTTAGTAAAGAGCGGAGATGTAGCTTAAAAAGTTATCAACGGTCCTTGAAGAAGGCCAAGAGGCCGAAAGCTTGACAAAGAGCAATATAGATGAGACAAATTTTTAACGTTTTGGGACCCAAAACGGTTACTAAAAGGTTACCGAAAATTAAGTCTAAAAACATATGCCTTAGCCAAAATATCAGTCATATTCCTTCCATACTGCAAAATGTGAGAAACCAGCCACAAAATTTTGAAGATTTTCCTACAAAATTTGTAGAGGGGTATCCCCCCCCCCCCCCCTCCACCCATAAACGTCACTGTTACTACATATGTGGCCTACTACGACAGCCTAGTTCTCAGCTACTAATTATGGCTATCGCCGTCTTATACGCCGTAGACCAGTTAATGATCTTTGCCAACTCTGGAAAAAGTCCAAAATGTGCTTGATGTGGAAATCGAAATCCAGCGTAGAATAAAATGACGTTGAAGTGACGTGAATCTACGTCCCATCATTGACTTCTAACGCCACCGAAAATAGAGAAGCTAAACATTCGTGTCATATGTGGCGAATTTTCGACTTTTCACGAAAAAAGAAATGTCTCTGTCCGGAGACATGTCATCTGTAATGCGAATGGTATTTTTATGGACTTGCCAGCTTATGACTTTGTATTTTGTAATTTAAGTCGAGCAGTGTAGCCTTATACACAACTCTTGTGTTTTTAATTCGGATTGATATGCAAAAGTTTGATGAACTGAAAAAACAAATCTTTGAAAGATATGCGAGATACTATTCTGATGAAGAAGTTGCCAAATTTAACAGGTTCGTTCAATGGACGCTACTGCTCAGTTTTCTTGGGATTGTTTTTGGTAAGTGATTTTCTTATGCGATAGGCCTATTTGATCAATTTTATGCGTGGAATAGAACACTAAAGGTTTAATATAACCGAAAGTTTCCTATACCAGTAGGGGCGTCGAGAGGATGACCAACTGAAGGGAGGGTAAACCTATTTTGTCCCGACTGTCATGACTCAAGCCTTGATTGATAAAATTTTACAACTACATCGGCAAGGCACGACTTCTACGAAGACATGACTTGGTGATGTTGTTGGAATATTATAGAATCGGGATTATAGTTGAAAAGACATCTTTGAAATTTATTTGTGGTTAAATATACTATATAGTCGTGGCGTAACTTAGCATTGAGGTAACACGTATCGAACTCCAAGCCGTTCACGCCGGGGCCAACAGGGGCGCCGGACGCACTTCAGGGCAGGAAGTGGGCAGACCTCGGGGAAAAAAAGGCATTTACTAGCACTAGCAGCATCACTGTGGCATGCCGAAGGCACACAGGCCGAAGGCCCGAGATGACGATGAGCTGATGTGGGGTGTCTTCCCCTAAATGGGAGACGCCCCTGGAAAATTTATTGAATGTTCCCAGAACGAATTTGGAGTGTATTTTAGCTTTACTTCGAGAATAAATCTTTGAAAAAAATTGGGTGACGAACCTGGGAAGGGCATTGCCTCCACCCGCTCGCCACCGAGGGTAGGGAGGGCACCTGCCCTCTTTGCCCCGTGATTCCGGCGCCCTATGCGTGTGACATTATACTAGTCTGGTAAGAAGATATACATGCTTACTAGCAAAAGTCAACATCTTTGACTCCAATCTAGACGAACTGTCCCCGATGGAAAATTATTGAGGGGTGTAACACATCCACTAAACGCCCGTTAGCGACACCGCTGCATGTCAGAAGTTCCCACTAAACCTAGAAAAACATACTATTTTCATCCCATTAACAGTATTTCAATTTCTTATACATGACTTTTATGGTGATTATAAATTCATCTCACAGTATTTCCCCCAAACACAGCGAGGGGTCGGGGCGGGGGGAGGTCGTAAATTTTTTTCCTGACACAAGGCGGGTATGGGTGGGTAGGTCAGCGACTCTGAGAACACGTTTTTTCCATGCCTTGAATTTTTTTCCCGTGAGCTCTTATCTTTCAAATAAGTGATGCATATTGATCAGGGAAGCTTGTGTAGGCTTTTTGCCAACACTCCATCTCCTCTGGATTGACAGGGGGTGATTAGTAGTACAGGATAGGGGCTAGCAGCATAGGTATGTGGACAGACGTTCATCGTTTCCCATCACACCATCAGTGGTTCAGGATTTTGAAAAAAAGTTAAAGCAATTTAAACGAATTATAATTTATGTAATAAATGTAATCTAACCAGATCTGACAATAAAATGACTCTTCTCATCAACAATAGGAGACATTATACAGTCATAATGCCATTTCCCAATGCAACTGATTACTTTCACGGATTCTCATTATGAAATTAGGAATTTCAGTCATACACATGTATGGGGTTGTTATTGATCAGTCAAGCCGTGGGCTCAGTGGGTAGCCTTCAAACCAATTCCCTTCAATTTATGATATTCTGTCAGAAACGGTATTTTTATGGACTTGCTAGCTTGTGACTTTGTATTTTGTAATTTAAGTCGAGCATTGTAGCCTCACACACATCTCTTGTGTTTTTAATTCGGATTGATATACAAACGTTTGATGGCTGGAACCATCAAATAGTCAGGACATTATATCTTATTGGCAGAGAGTTTAACAACAGGGAAACTGATTCCCTGTTAACAAACTGTTTTTTCAATGGTGTAAACAGTTTGTCAAAAGGGAATCAGTTGAGTTAATATGAATTTCAGCCTGCACCATAGTGTATAGCACATGTTAAGGAAGATACTGGATGTCTGGAGAGAAACCTGGCGTATGAAATCTAAAAACTTTGCAAACACATATAAGACACCTGGTTGGGTTATCTTATAATAGAAATAAAATTAACTTCTTTTAAAATAAACTATAACAATCTGCTGCAACAAAGAAAAAAATTAAATCATAGAATAAAGTGTGTTTGGATCATCTGAGTCAGAAAGGATATACGCATGTGTATTATGTTTCAGTGAGATCAAGCTGAATATTGTAACAGCCACTTGGAAAACAGGTTTCGAGCCTCTGAGCTGAATGAACAGCCTCCAATATATTGTATGATAACACTGACATTAATTGCGTAAAAGGTAATATATAAATCACAAGGGCGTCACTCAACACACCATAGCCCCAAAACTTTAAATTTCCATATTGCATCCTGACCAAATTTGGAGAGATATGGTAGACCTTTTCAGCTCAAAGTGGTCACCATTTCTTTCGTACTTTCACATATCACTTGCTAAAATGAATCAACCAAAGCTTATTAACCGCTCCATCAAATGATGTACTACTCAATTCGTCCAAGGTAAAAACGTGCAGATTATGAGGTGTGGATTTCTGACACCAAAAAATCACTCCCCATCATATTGACTATTGACAGGTTTAACACAATATTGAGCTAACAGCCTCTACGAATTGTGTACTTGGTGATGCTTAATAAATTCATATTAGATTATGAAACTAAAACTGGGTGTAGAAATGGGTAGAAAGAGAAAGAAGAAGTAGAAACAGCAGCAAATACAGTGGTGAAACCAGGGGGGGGGGGGGGGGGGGGGGGGCACCAAAAATTTGCAAGACGTGACGTGGGGGTGGGTGGGTCTCTTGAGTGCGCCAAAAATGTTCATTTCCAACTTGTGCAATTTTTTGAATTTTTAAAAATATATCAATATATCAGCTAATATATACCATCATTTGTGTTTCAAACCTTGAAGATGATGTTGTACATCACCCTCTTAACATAAATACAACATCAGGAGGCTTTATATGTGAGAATATTGGGCTTAATCTGGGAAAATGTCACACGTTAGTAAAGGGTGGGTGTCTTGTTCAAAATGTAGAAAATGTGCAGACAATATTTTGGGAAAATTCTCTCTGATGCACTAAATTCAACCCAAGTTATTTATTTATTAATAGAATTTGTATGGATAGAAGAGGAAAGTAGCAAACACCTGAGAATACTGACAGAACAATTCAAATGAAAATTTGTTCCCGTATATGTACACCTGCTCTGGCCAAGCCTGATAATGAACAGCTTGTCATTTGTAGATTGGGCCCACAGCAGCCCACAGAGGTTTAAATTGGTGGTACCAGTTTAAGAACATTATGAAACCCCCCTAAAGACAGTTGTGCCTACTAAGTTTATTTTGGATTTTAATGGGAGAGTGGGGGTGGGTGTCTGAGAACGGTAGTAGAAGATTTGCACGTAGGGGTGGGTGGGTGTAAAAAGGAGCTGAATAAAAAATAGGACGTCAGTCTTGCAAATTTTTAGTGCCCCTCACCCCCCCCCCCCCCCCCCCCCCTGGTGAAACCAGGTAAAACATCCAAATGTTCAACATATTTCACACCTGTTCCTGCTACACTTTTTTTAATACTGATCAGGTGGAATGCCAGTATATGCTATATTCTCTCCTGATTATCCATGTTCACACTGACTGTCAGTGTCTGTGAGAAAGTTTGAATAAATTCATGAACTTGCCAAAAACGGGACCAAATTCCGACCAATCTTCATTAGCTGGTTGTGGGTAGCTTAAATGTCGGGAATGGTTACTGGAACAATACAAACCACGCTCCAGCAAAAATACCGGTTGAAATTGTCAATCAAAGCAGTTTATGTGCGTTTTACTCTTATTTTTGGATGTGAGTACCAAATTTCAAAATGGAAATTTTTTTTTTCCTTAAAGAAAGGGATGGGTAGGTGTCCAAGGGTCGGAAAAAAACTTTTTGCGCCCAGTGTCTGAAAATTTTTTCCTGACCTTCCCCTGCCAAACACGGGGGAAAAGTAAGTTTTCTTTATCGATTGGTAACGACAGTGAACACGCGCCTGTCTCTGGACGTTCAATCCCCATGAGCTGCAATTACCTCTCCTTGTCTGCTTACACACATACACACATATATACATAGATAGAGATTTGTATCAAGTGCTTCTGATGCAAACTGGGGTATAAATCGGGGGGGGGGGGGGGGGAGACACCCTCTCAAAAACTATTGACTTATCTGGCTGAGTTTTCAACCAAAACAGCAATCTTATCTTAATTGGATCATTTAGAAAAAGACGCAAAGTTAAAATGGCCTATTTCTAGTTAAAGCTACATGGAAAGCCTATCTGCCCAGCGTATCCAGAATTATTAGCAGAGCGTGGCAGTTTGGCTTGTTTGACGACCTCAGTATACGTCAATTGCCGTCGTACATCGCACATCAGTGAAATTTTAAAATAACCCGCTGGGCACACTTTTTGATGTGCACGTTATGATTGGTCTATTTCTTCTATTCTCCTCATCTTCCAGCGGAAGGCTCGCCTTCTTGGAAGATAGTTGAAGTGGAATAAATAGATCGAACCGGATAAAGATGGTCTTTATTGGTCTGATACAAACAAATTTATTTACAGTAGCAGAAAATACCTCACGGGAATGCTTGCATATTGAGGCATTAGGGCCCATGAAGCTTTGGAAATCGATTCGATTTGAATTCTTCATGATTGTTCGATTCGAGCACTGATTCGAATATTTTCGAATAGTCGAGATATTCCCAGAATCCTCCGAAGTACCGGTATCTCTTCTTGAACCCATCTGCTATCACCGGGTCTCATGTGCAGGAGACCTGATGATAAAAGAAGAGTTCATGAGGTTCCGCTTACGAAACTACTTTGATTCCGTTAGGGAATGAATATTCCGCGTTTTTGATTGATTTCCCAAGCAGACTAGTAGCCGTCGCACACAATACTGGAAATTGACAATATTTACGTTGTAAGAAGGTGCAGTTTCTACATCTTGAAGAGCCTTTAGATTTACTGATGTGGACCGTACCGCAAAAAACGGTACGCAACTTGTCCAATGCTGTAAAGCGTGTCGTTCCGAGCCATCCCACTGTGACGGTACACTGGCGTACTGGACCACTCCAAGGTGATCCAGGGGGTGGTTCTTGGCCGCCCAGACTGCCCGGTAATGTAATTTTAATTTCTGATTTATCGCAAGGTCGGGGTAAAAAACTTTGTTTATATTTTTCTTTGATTTGCAACTTAAACGAGACCCGCACAAAATCGGTTACGAGAATAGGTTTCTTTCATGCTATCTGGGCATATTGGCACATTGAATCGTCAGACAAGGTCACAAGGGGTAAAATCCACGGGCGCAACCTATGCCATATGCTAATTATGCTCGTCTATGTTTGTGTCCCTGTCTGTGAATAAATGAGTCGCTATGCTGACACTCACGCTAATCACGTTCAATTCAGCTCGACTGACATTGTTTTGGTTTCTTCTAAGAAAATGCCAAGCGAGGCTGGATATAATTAGCAGGGCGTCTGTAGAATGAGGTCCCTACTCCCTAATGGGTTAATTTAGCGACACTAATTGGGTAGTCAGATAGACGAGCTATCGGGCATCTCTGTACCCGCGTAGCAGGTAAAATGTTTACCATTTTGGGAACCTCAATCTGAAGCTGGGTCATTCAGACGAGATCCCATGGCTTGGATGTGTCGCAGGTAAAACTCACTTCAGAAAATGTTTCCCACAGTACACATTTAACGTCAATCTAAACATTCAGTATCTATGGAAGCGTATTGGTGCCAACAAGTATAAAAAAAATTGGATGTCATAAGTCCTAATAATGAGATATTATCTCACCATTAGGACTTATTATCTCATCATTATGAGATATTATCTCATCATTTGGAGGTATTATCTCATCATTAGGAGATAATATCTCATCATTACGAGATAGTATCTCATCATTAGGAGATATTACCTCATCATTAGGAGATAATATCTCATCATTACGAGATATCATCTCATCATTAGGAGATATTATCTCATCATTAGGACATATTATCTCATCATTAGGACTTTTTATCTCATCATTAGGAGATATTATCCCATTATTAGGACTTATTATCTCATCATTAGGAGATAGTATCTCATCATTAGGATTTATTATCTCATCATTAGGAGATATATTATCTCATCATAAGGACTTTCAATCTCATCATTAGGAGATATTATCTCATCATTAGGACTTTTTATCTCATCATTAGGAGATATTATCTCATCATTAGGACATAATTATCTCATCATTAGGAGATATTATCTCTTCATTAGGACGATTTATTTCATCATTAGGAGATATTATCTC
Source organism: Pictodentalium vernedei (assembly GCA_031216915.1). Classification (NCBI taxonomy): domain Eukaryota; kingdom Metazoa; phylum Mollusca; class Scaphopoda; order Dentaliida; family Dentaliidae; genus Pictodentalium; species Pictodentalium vernedei. The sequence goes on along the minus strand of CM062292.1, from coordinate 291,485,353 downwards.
ATCATTAGGACATAATTATCTCATCATTAGGAGATATTATCTCTTCATTAGGACGATTTATTTCATCATTAGGAGATATTATCTCATCATTAGGATGTTTTTATCTCATTATTAGGACATATTATCTCATATTATCTCATCATTAGGACATAATTATCTCATCATTAGGAGATATTATTTCATCATTAGGACTTATTATCTCATCAATAGGAGATATTATCTCATCATTAGGATTTATTATCTCATCATTAGGACTTTTTATCTCATCATTAGGAGATATTATCTCATCACTAGGACATATTATCTCATCATTACGAGATCTGCTCGTCCTATTCAGTGAAGAGTTCAATGTTTTCACATGCCATGGAGGGGCATGGCAGGCCAAAATGAAGTGCGGAGGGGAAAATATTTTACAGCAGCAGATAAATGCTTCATTCCCCCACCCCCACTTCCTTTCACCTCATGCTGGGTTAACCCTTTACCTAACATAATGGACAAAACCGACCAGCGCTATTCGCAAAATAACCATCCATTATGCATCATTTTCTCATTTTTTGTCTCAAAAACATAGCTTATGACCCATCAGGGGAAGAGCTCGTCGAGCTCGTTCCAATGAGGGGTCATAGGCTATGTTTGTGACGCAAAAAATAAAGAAAATATTTAGTCAAGAATTTTGTGTACAAGTGTTGTCAGCCTTTCGTGTTAGGCTAAAGGGTTATTAAGATAGTCTACTCTCCATAGGTTAACGTCCAGGGGAACGATAGTAACTTTCCCTGCCAACTTGAGAACCTGGGTACGTTTTGAAGGCTAGAGAGTGTAAGAGTAACCAATAGAAAAATGACCCTACAAATATCAGAGTGAAAGTACACGAACCAGTTCTAGGGGTTTCATGTATGAATATATATATAGTGTTCCAATTTTTCAGGAAGGTGGGGTGTTGGGGTGAGTCCTCCTCAACAACGCCACAGAGTGGTGGAAATTTAACTGTTCACCGAACGCGACTAGCAGACATTTTAGCTGAACTTTGAATCCAGTTGTCCACCAAACTCCCTCGTAACTCCTTTCCAGTGACTGGAATGGAACTGAACCAGCACTACAAAATTTAACTAGGCCTCATTTCAAGAAACCCCAACTGTTAAATATCTAAATTAGGCCTGTTAGTCGTGATGCGCATGATTGAACGCACGTAGTGGCGAGCTGTGACCGATCACCAGAGGGGGTACCTCATTTTCGTTGGTGGGGCCAGTTTTCCTGGGAAACATTTTGGAAAATGGAAAGTCAGTGAGGCTCTCCAATGGCTTCCTTGTACAAGAGCTCAATTTTTCCCATCAAAATACTCCTTGTATTTGACCTGGAACAAACGTCATAGCCATAAACAAGGAATAGAAGATATCTCCTAATGATGAGATAGTATCATCTAATGATGAGATACTGTCTCGTAATGATGAGATATTATCACCTAATGCTGAGATAATATCTCCTAATGATGAGATATTATCTCGTAATGATGAGATAATATCTCCTAATGATGAGATATTATCTCGTAATGATGATATAATATCTCCTAATGATGGGGTCCTAATGATGAGATAATATCTCCTAATGATGAGATAATATCTCTTAATGATGAGATATTATCTCCTAATGATGAGATAATAAGCCGTAATGATGAGATAATATCTCCTAATGATGAGATAATATCTCATAATGATGAGATAAAGTCATAATGATGAGATATTATCTCCTAATGATGAGATGATATCTCGTAATGATGAGATAGTATCTCCTAATGATGAGATAATAAGTCCTAATGATGAGATAATATCTCGTAATGATGAGATATTATCTCCTAATGATGAGATAATATCTCCTAATGATGAGATAATATCTCATAATGATGAGATAAAAGTCCTAATGATGAGATAATAGGACGAGCAGATCTCGTAAAGATAATAAGTCCTAGTGATGAGATAATATCTCCTAATGATGAGATAAAAAGTCCTAATAATGAGATAATCAATCCTAATGATGAGATAATATCTCCTAATGATGAGATAATAAGACCTAATGATGAGATAATATCTCGTAATGATGAGATAATTATGTCCTAATGATGAGATAATAAGTCCTAATGATGAGATAATGTCTCCCAATGATGAGATAATATCTTATCATTAGGACTTGAGACATCCATTTTTTTTTTATACTTGTTGGCACCAATACGCTTCCATAAGTATCCCCATCAGCACATACAAAGAACGACACACGCGTGTGAATGGATTAATCGATATGGCACAAGTGCCAGAGTGGGTGGATAAAATGAGAGGCCGCAGGCCTCTAGTTTTATCCTCCTGTGGTTGCACAAGTTCCATATAGATTAACCCATTCACGTGCGTGTGGCATCCTGTGTTTATTGCACGCCTTCAAATCTATAAAAATAATTATTGGAAAGACACTCAGCAATTCATTTTACAACTATCAGCAAAAAAGAACACCTTTTATCGCCAACCAAATTTGCGAGGGGAACCCGTGTTACTATTTCGTCCCCTCAGTTCCAATATGTTCTATGTGCCTACTGGCACATAGAACACACTGGAACTCAGGAGGGGGTGGGGGGGGGATTTGTTGCTATCGCTAGCGATTCTAATTGTAATTGCGGTGCATGATTTGTAGACAACTCCAGTGAAATTTCGCTTCTACTTAAAATAGTCAGCCAACGATTCCGTTACGCACATACGTGCGGAACGAATTTTCATTTTCCGCATGGTTTAGTGTTTCTGTAGATGGGAATTACATAGAACAGGCGTGTAATAAAATGTCTTCTATCTCAACACGATCACAAATACCGGTACGCAAATCTTTTAATAGTTTTAGGTTTAGCACTACAGTACAGCCGTTGCGATAACCAGAACAATGGATGGAAACACATTTCAGCAGGGAAGAAAAAAACATGGGACGTTCGTGACAAGTTCCACTCCAGTGAAAATAAGGCTGAAAATTGGGTTCCGCTAAGAAAGAATAAAATGTCTCCAGAATTATATTCAACCAATCTACGAGAAAAATCTTCCCAGAAATATATCAGTTTCCACTGGCGTTTTCATCAGTGGACAAGAAAAAACAAGAACCGGAAATGGCGCGCAACATCGAATGATAATCTACGTCGCAATTATCGAATTCACACAGTTGTCCGTGGCATTAGTATGACAAGAAAAGTGAGAAACCCAAATAGTGACAGGCAAAAAGAAACCTCCAACAGTCATAAGCATGCGAAGGAAGCATTTTCTTCTGGGACTGAAGTATCCGAACATAATCAGCTTGGACATCACAAAACAAAAAGAGAAGCAGAATATAAATGGGACGAATATGATGACGAGGAGAACGAACGTAAGTTCAATTTGCTTTGAAAAATCCGTTTAAAATCTGACGACTGTCACAGGGACGGCGAAACCGGAGGGGGGGGGGGGGGGGGGCTGGGGGTGCTTCAGCCCCTCCACTTTTTTGCCGGGCCATGTTTTTTTGTATGCATATATTTTAACACAACCAATGACTGGTGAAACAAAGCGCGGATCCAAGCCTCCCCTATATTTTCGTCAGCTATGTTTCTCTCGTATTGGTTCAGTTTCGATGGATTTTGGATCATTTTTTGCAGTAAGTGGCAGCAAACGCTAAAATGTATACAATCTGTTAATAAATCGGTTAACTGGAGCAGGTCGTAATCTTGTCGATATACAAGTACCAAATCCCCCCCAGATAGTATAATTGCTTTAAACGTCTGGTAAAGCATGCAGGTGAGGTTTATTTATTAGCGTTGGTCGTTACGACCAACGCTGATAAATAGACCTCACCTGTATGCTTTACCGACGTTTTTTAACGGTTCTCAAACTGTGAAATCTTTGAAATACACCTCCTGAAAAATCTCAAAAAATATCCACTCAGATGCAAGGAAATGGGGGTTTTAGAACCCTGGAATTTAAAATTTTCATACCGACGCCCATCCATCGCCCGATCCAGCCAGCCCCCCACACTTTGAAAATCGTTCCGCCGCCCCTGTTCTGCCATTCCGTGGTTTCCCTGAAGGACCATCTAATATTTCCCATTGCTCCATGATCGAGTATGATTGAGTTGTCAATTCAAAGAGTTTCCGTGATTTTTCCGATCAGGTATATTTTCAATGGTTTTGAAGGAGCTTTCAGATGAGAAATCAAAGATAGATGAGGATGCGTGGGGGCAAAACAAGGGTGCTACCCTCTAAGTGATACATATAGTGGCATAAACATGTAAGCTGAGTGAATTTGTACTCAATATTTTGTATCCTAGCCCTTTACCAAACGTAATGCGAAAACCGACCAGCGCTATTCACAAAATTGCCATTCAATTTTTATTATTTTGTCGTTTTGTGCCTAAAAAACATAGCTTATGACACCCTCACTGGAACGATCTCGAGAAGCTCGTTCCAATGAGAGGTCATAAGCTATGTTTTGACGCAAAAAATGAAACAAATTAGTTATTTTATAATCTTGTTTGCAAGTGTCATCTGTTTGTCGTGTTAGATAAAGGGGTAACCCTCTGCACCTTGGTGTCCTAATATGCTGCTTGAAATTATAATATCTTGTAATCATTGTGCAGTGGGTTAATTCCTACGTCCATAAAAACAGTCTAATGCATGGATCTAATTCAATTTTGCGGTTATTCCACTGCCTTGAGAAGATCCAATGACATTCCAGCAAAATTCAGCTCTTTGAATAAATCTCCCCGATTGCCTAACATCTCATTTCAGTGGTTCTCACGGGCATTCAGGTAATCTCTTGTCGTGAGGGATTTGTAAATTTAAGTACTTTCAAGTAATTTGAGGAGCCGCGAAAATGCTGGCAAGCTAATCACTTTGAAATTACTTTCTGTCTAAAAGAATAAGCGTTCCAAACTACGATACCCTCACAAGACGCACGTAATCGGACATGCATCTGTTTCCTCGTGGGCTATACAGCTAATGTCTGGCGGGCGTCAGATTCGTGTTTGTTCAAATCAAGTCCCTCGGTTCTTATTTGCGACCCTCTTTGTGAGCGCAAATTTCAACTTAGTGCAAGATGAGCAAAATTCTTTAAAAATCTTCAGATGCACTGGTCATAATCTTTTGACATTAGGAAGACAGCATTCCCACGGGGGTCAGATTCAAGTTTGTTTAAATAAGGTCCCTGGGTTCATTTTTCTTCAAAAATCTTCCATAGATCCACTAATCATAATCTTTTGATATATCACAGGCAGCATTCTTATAGGGTCTGTCAAGATGATAGCTAAAAGTGGCGATTTTCTTGTTTAAAAGTGTAAATATTTTCGATAATATTTCTGCCTGGGTTAAATGTAAAGCATAAAGATAGGTATGTGACGGACCTTGAAAACAGATTTGTCAAACTCTGCTAATTAGGCATGAAATTTAAAGTCCATTATGGCGCACTTGTTGTACGCCACATGCTGCTATCTGATAACAGATCATAAGAGAGACAATATTCTCTTCTGTAACAATTATCTGGGTAATTAAAGCCAGTTAAAACCTAATTGGAGAATACAGTGCATCACACATGTTCTGGACCGAGCCGTATTAAATTGTTGACGGACGGACGGACGGATATGGACGGAAGGACGGACGGACGGACATCGGACGGACGTACTTTCTACCGCAGATGTACTTGTGAGGTGATTTTAGTGTTAGGTATGGGGACAATTGCACAACTCACAAGTGGGTTTTTCGCACCCCGCAAGTTGAAAAAAAATCCACAAGTGGTTGGTGTACTAACGGTTTTATCCCCCAACCTCACAAGTAACGACTGTACACGGACGGTCACCTCGCAAGGCCATCTGCGGTGGCTCGGACAGACGGACAGATGGACGACGGACGACTGGCCATGGCATAACCTCAAATTTAACTTACGTCAAAGTTGAGCTAAAAATAAGTTATTCAAGAATTTTGTTTGCAAGTGTCGGCTGCTGTTCATGTTAGGTAAAGTGTTTAGGAATGGACTTAGTTGGTTATAACTTTGTATATGCTTCTTCGTGTGTATGTGTTTTGTTTTTGTTTTGTTTTGTTTTTGTTTGTTTGTTTTTTTGTTTTGTCTTTTTTTGTTTTGTTTTGTTTTGTTTTGTTTTTTTTAGGGGGCGTGGTGGGGGGAGGGGGGCTCAATAACACAGGTATCATTACCGACAAGGATTGTTGAGTTTTCATACAATTTCCTCGGCAGTTGTATATCAATGGAAGACACCACAGACGTTAAGGGGCTATATAAGTAAGGAAATGTTGTTTATTTTGAAATTCTCGCCTCTCATATTCCTTAAATTCAGGCTAAATATACACAAATTATACATCAAAATGAAGGTTGGGGTGTATAGAACACGAAACACATATGTAATCAACTCATAGAGTTGACAGCAGGCACTACTGGTTCCTAGAAGTCTGCTATCGTATTCGTACCAGAACTGAGAATAAAATAATATTTCGCAAGAACAACTAGTGGCCGAATGTGCTTCAGATATTCAATAACAAAGCTAGACATTCAAAACGCTTTCGAGTGCAGCGATAGGACTGCATTTTGGAAAAAGACAACACTGTCTGCATTTTTTATTGAAGATGGTTTCCATGCTCAACAGACATGCGCAAATCACTCGATACCGCGAATTTCCATCGAAAAACAAAATCGTAATTCAAAGAAATTTCAACAGGTGTCATGATACCTTGCATTGAATATGGCAACTGCGAAATCACTATTTAATAACAGTATATTGTATGAAGGCGATCTTTTTCATTGGTATTTGATTTTACACGGCGTTGTTTTCACGTGCTTTTTCCGTCCGATGACGTCGACCGGAAATCGAAAGTATATCCATACGTAAACAAAAGCAAAGACTTTGGAATTTACCCCATGCAGCTCTGTCGCCGTGTTTTGAAGAATTTTGATCCCCTAGCTTTGTTCTTGGATATGTGAAGCACATTTGGCCACAAGTTGTTTTCGTGAAATATTATTAAATTATCAGTTCTGGTACGAATACGGCTGCAGACTTCCAGGAACCAGGGGTGCCAAGAGTCGACTCTATGGGTTGATTACACATGTGTTTCGTGTTCTATACATCTCAATCTTCATTTTGATGTACATTTTGTGTATATTGAATTTGAATTGAAGGAATATCAGAGGTGAAAATTTTCAAAATAAACAAAATTTCATTACTTATATAGGCCCTTAAGGAATTAAAACGTTCATTTTTGCTTATGGAATCTCTCAAGCAGTCATTCCATTAATTTGCAATTCGTGTATCTTGTCCAACGTTTTGGTAAACACTTATTCTGGGCTTGTTACATGCGCTCTCTTATCCTTTTGGCAAAATAATGCTCGAATTTAATGGTAAAAGTTTCGCTAATCCCTCCTCCCCCAGCCCCCCCCCCCCCCACCCAAAAAAATACATTGGCCCAATGTAAGTTTCAAACAACATAGGGCCCCCAAATGGTCTTCAATTTAGGGCTACACACTCTACAAATGCCTCAGATTCGCTCTTTGACCACTAAATTTTGAGGGGCTTGTCCTCGCTAGTTGTCGCCCACTCCACCCACTTCTCTTCTGGGAAGTGCACGACCGGATTGTCCTAATTACGGCTACATGAGGCCTCCGAAATCTCACACAACGGCCTTTCAAATATCCCCCCCCCCCACCCCCCACCCCCGAAAAAACTGGCTAGGGCACCTCCCTATTTTACGCGCCTCCCTATATGTGCCATTATATTTTTAAGCTTTCTTGTAGAATTTGAGCTATCGTCTATGTGGTGACTCCTCTCGTGGCTGCTATGGTTTCAATTCACCCTCCATATATTCTACCTAGCTTCCACTTGAAGAGAGGCGGGCGGAAACCAGAACTTTCATTTCTAATGCAAATTATTTTCAACACATTTAAGTATAAATAAAAGGGTACTGCTCGGCTTCACACTGTGTTCTTTTTGTGCCCATGACTGTATATTTAACAATGGCGGCGGTACTAATATGAAACTGGGGCGGTGAGGCCACTACTTATTTTTTAATTTGTCTAAAAAACATAGCTTATGGCACCGTAGGCTATGTTTTAAGGCAAACAATTAAATGTCTTAGAGATATGCTGCTTTTTTGCAGGTGTCGCCTACTATTCGTTCTAGGTAAAGGATAACATAATAACAATAATTAATTTCTGTTTAAAAACGTATATATTTATCAATGTGAGGCGGGGCGGGGAGGGGGGGGGGGGTGTAAATTTAAATGATCGGAAAAAGTTTCTCCCACTTCACGCTAAAATTGGTTCTGTTAAATATCAACTCAGGTGATTAATAAATTTTTAATCCAAATGATTTTAGAGTGTACTCAAAAACGAAGTGCATGCTGGTACCTACACTCCCACACGCCAGTATCTATACTCCCACGCCATGGGTTCCCATAGGATAAACGATGAAACCGATCAATAAACCCAGCGCCGAAAGTGCTAGCCCGTGGGTTCCCATAATATTGAAATTTGACCTGACCAGGGTTCGTGACTATTGGGGATATTATAGGGGGGGGGGGGGTGGCACCAAAATTATTTTTCAAATAAATATAACAAAACCATATCACGTGCAACCCTCACTTGAAAAAGTCTTTGATATCGCATGTGCGTCGGATAAAGGGTTAAGGAAAAGGAAAATGCGTTTTCGATTTTAAGTGAATATGGTAACTGGTTTTTCTTTCAGATGACAAAGAAAAAGAATTATGGGTGAAAATAGCAGAAAAATGGAAAGGTGTGGCGATACGGGTAATAATCGGAGCGGCCTTTATGTTGACTTTCTGCATGTGTTGCTGTAAATGCTGCATAGTAAGCTTTAAGGCGTGGAGAAGGGGTCAGGCTTTATCAGATAACGCGGGGTTATCGTGTTGGGAAACAATCACATGTCAAGATCCAAGTAAGTACAGTCAGAAAAAATCCTTAATCCTAAACCATATGACGTAATAGCACCTTCTGGTCAGGACTTTTAAAAAATCCCCATTTAAACTTTTGCCCAACGAACTGGATATCAAAAATTATTACACGGTATTTTAATTATTGGGTTTTTTTTCAGTTTTTTTTTTAAATCAACAAAACCATTTCATGAGACCCGACATTGGAACGAGCCCGACACATTCGAAAGCCAGGCGCGTGTCTGACAGTTTTACGCGTGGAGGTAGCCGAAGCGCCCGGAGATAACATCGGACAGCGGCGAGCAACTGTCAGACTCCCCAACGTACTACCTTTACACAAGCAGGGTTAGAATTGGTTGAAGACAAGTGCACCATCGACGTCCAGTATGCTTTAGTACACGGCGCTACCGAGCCCCCTCGTGCGCAGTCGGGGTTAAGTGCTTTGCTCGAGGTCACAATGCAGTTACTCCGGTTGAGATCGAATTTCGATGCTGAGACCACTGAGCCACCGCATTCCCGCCGTTTCAATAAAAAGGGGAGACAATGAGCTTTACACTGACAGTTGCTCGCCGTTGCTCGATGATTTTCCCCGGCACTCCGGCTTATTCCACCTGTAAAACTGTTCGCTATGACCCTGGTTGTTGAAAGTGTCGTTAACTCTTCGCATGCTACTGACAGGTATTCCTGCTTAGCACATGGTTTCTCTTGTCTCTGAAATAAGTATAATCTGTGCATATTTAATCATATTGTCTCCCTGTCAATGGAAATATTTCACCAATGATTTCTTTTGTTACATTTAAATTCATTTTTCATCAAAGCATCCATGACTAGATTTGATAAAAAATATATAGAAAATATTCAGCGGGTTAAGAGTTAAACCCAAATAAACAAGTAAACAAATTCGCAGTGATGTATCACTTGATCGTCTGAGCGATCGATTCGGACTCCCGCGTTGTGTCCTTGGACAAGGCACTTAAACCCCGATTTTCCACATGTGGGCGTACTGCACATCAATAGTGCACATATCTTCAACCAATCTAACCCTAACTGTGCTGCAGAGCGGAGTTACGATGTTGTGGAGCTGGCAGCTGCTTGTTGTCACTCGGTGGTTCTCTCAGAGTTCTCCGTCTTCCTCAACCCGTAAAACGTCAACGACACGATATGCCTTTGGCTGTTAAACTTGTCGTTAAACCTCAATAAATAAATAAATATCACTTGACCGTTGAGTGTTCTCGAGTTATTCATAATTCCTGAGAATTTCGGATTGAAACACGAAAAAAAAAACATTGCCCTGAGAATTTCGGGGTAAAACACGAAAAAACGTTACCTTGGACAACCCGACCAACAAGTAATAACTGGGTCGCCATCTGAAGTTATCGGTTTTACGATCAGACCAAGAGCTTTTCTGTTTTCACTAAAGCAGATTCCTAAATTTTCAGCGCGAATCGAATTTAAATAGTTCATACCTGATGATCTAGTTTTTACTGTTTTGAAGTATTTATTACACTTGGGCTGCTATTTCCACACTCAAAGTATCCCTGTCCTTCTATTGACTGTTAGTATTGTTGCGTACAAAATTACAAAATAGCAACTTCTTGGTGCAAAAAGAAGACGATGGATGGAGTATCTCATCGGATATACTGAAAATAGAAAACGGCTTGAGAATGTTAATGTCTCTAAGACCTAACAGTTAACATTAAGCGGTAATTAAGGAGACTCGACAAATCACCGCACCGCACCACACCGCACCGCACCGCACCGTACCGTACCGTACTCTTGTCACGGACATTTCGGTCTAACGTTCAACAGTCGTGGTACAATAAATGGAATTACAATATTGTGTTTTACTGTCAATAAAGGGTTGACTCGACTAAATATTCTTCTTCGGAAGTTTAAATTTAATTTAATAGGAAACTCTTTCAACAAATACATGTATATTTCACTTCTGCTAGGTCAGTTCTAGAATATGCGTCACCAGTTTGGGACAAGTGCGCTACCTCTGAATCTGATGAGTCCTGAAGAAAATCAAGCGCGAGGCTGTCACTGGAGCCACGAAAAGTGCAAACGAAGCGAGATTATACACTGAAACTGGGTGGGAGTCCCTACAACCGAGAAGTCAAAAAATATAAACTGATCCAGTTCCACAAAAAGTACCACAAACATTTACGAAGTTGTCTTTCGAACTTACTACCTTAAGCTATACTGTTAAAAAAAAAAGAAACGCAAAACGGGTATAGTCACGATAACATGGTAATTGTTGGTGTGTGGCTGTAGATATGGACAACGACATACCGTGGTGGTCTAAACATTATGTAACATTTTGGACAATGGGGCTTAATTTCGGCCACTGTGACCCCAAATAAAAATATTGGAAACTAACAAAACAAAACAAAATTTTCACTGTGTTAATACCTGATCATGAAGTTGCGCGCTCCGAGCATGCGAGGTGAACGTGTGAGGTCATAAATGGAAATCGGTCGAAATTCGCACAGCGTTAAAGGGATCTTGCTCATGCAAAATGCCGCGTTTGACCGAAGCTCAGAGAAATAATGCCATTGGCTGCGTGGAAACACTGGATTCAGATTCGGATGCTGCGAGATTGTTCAAAGTCTCACCGAGCACCATCACACGCCTGTGGATCCTCTACCAAATCCAGACGACAACGCAGGACCTTCCAAGATTAGAGGACCCCGAATGACCACTCCAGATCAGAATCGATACGCCCGGTTACGTCATTTGCGAGAGAGATCAACCACAGCGACCTCTACAGTGTCTACGCTACCAGGTCGGCGGAGGATTTCAGATCAGACTGTTCGCAGCCGTCTATGCGAGGTAGGTCTGCGTGCTAGACGGCCAGTTCGTGGCGTCATTTTGACGACGCAGCATCCTCGACAGCGATTTCAATGGTGTCAGATGCACAGGACATTGCTTCATCAGAGATGGAGAACGGTATGGTTCAGTGACGAGTCACGTTTCCTTCTTCGTCGAGTTGTTGGATGATGCTGTGTACAAACGTCATGAAGAATGTTTTGCGCGTAGCTGAGTTCGGGAGGTGGACAGATTTGGTGGCGGTAGTGTTATGATGTGGGCAGCCATCTCACACACTGGTAGAACGGACCTCGTGCATGTTGAGGGTAACTTGACGGCGCAGAGGTACAGAGATGAAATTTTGCACCACATTATGCAGAACATCAACGCCTTTTTCCAGCATGACAACGTTCGACCGCACACAGCAAGGCTTACGACTGCTTATCTACAGGATAACAACATCGAAGTCCTGCCCTTGCCCTCCAGATTGCCAGATTGGAACCAGATCGAACATCTATGGGATCAAGCGATCGACTCAACCACAACCTTAGACGTTACCACGGTTGGCGCAAGCGTCGTAAAAATAGTGGCCCACCATACCTCAAGCTTCCATCCGGAATCTGATTGCTTCAATGAAAAGAAGGTACCAAGCAGTTTGGACTCAGATAGCGGTCACACTAGATATTGAGTTTGTATGACGTCGACTCTTGGCGTTAATGTCTGGAACGTCTTCATTCATCCATTAAAACTTTGGTTATGAATTGATTTCGTTCTCTATCTCATTAACCCATAACGCGGGAACCTGTTCTACGTTTTAGTTGGAATATTGTAATGAAAAGTGTATGTATATTTTTTTAATTATATCTTTGATGATTTAAGTACAGAAATTATAATTTTATTTGTGTTTGGCATTATTTTTTAGCTTTTGAATACGATAACCATGGAAAATGGATATTATTGGTAAAAGAGGAAATTTATCAATTTGCCAAAAAGTTGACGGAGCGACCTGGTATGGGCTCAATATCGAGTATGAGACCCATTACTGTTAATTACAGCTTTACACCGCCTTCTCATGCTCCCAACTAGGTTCCTGGTGGTCCTTTGTGGGATGTTGTTCCATTCTTGGACCACCATTGCACCAAGCTCCTAGAAACTTCTTGGCTGGACTGAACGGGCTGAAATTGCAAGCTGCAACTCATTCCAGACATGTTTGATTGGATTGAGGTCAGGGGATCTTACTGGCCAGTCCATACGCTCAGTCCCGTCCCTCTGTCGGTACTCCTCGACATCATGGGCAACATGAGGACGGGCATTATCGTCCACCAAAATGAATCTATCACCCACCGCACCTGCATATAATCTGACGTGGACATCCGGGATCCCATCAATATACCGCTGTGCAGTCAATGTACCACGTTCAAGAACACGGAGCTCTGTACGTCCATCCTTGCTGATTCCGCCCCATACCATGATTGACTCTCCACCACAGCGGTGATGCTCAGCAATGTTGGCAGCATGGAATCGCTCTCCTGGTCTTCTCCATACCCTAGAACGCCTGTCTGTGTGGTCTAGGCAGTACCTTGACTCATCTGTAAAAAGTATAGGTCGCCAATCTTTTCTGGCCCATCCAACGTGGTCCATGGACCATTCATATCGTGCCTGGCGGTGGTTCTTCGACAGCTTTTTCATACAGGATTCAGATATAATTTTTCAAGAAACTGGAAATAACTTCTGTGCATAGTATTAAATGTGTTCTTTAACGGAATCAGCAATGGACATTTTTGACAATTTTTCGTGTAAAAATACATCTATGAACATCAGGAATGCATTAGCGGGGTTAAAAGTATGATTTCCAGCATTTCTGAAAAGTGCACTCATTGACCCCTGAGTAACCTCAGTGACTTTGACCCATATTTTGAACCTCCATTGAGTTTCACTTCATTTGGTGTTGGTCCCAAGTCATATAACATACCATGATTGAGATATGATCGTGACCCCCTTTCAAAATGTTTGGTCACGCCCACTTTTTTCAGTGTACAAATGCATGTATGAACTTCGGGAATGCATTAGAGTCTTCAAAAAGTGATTTCCTTTAATTCTGAAAAAATGCACTCAATGGTCCCTAGGTGACATCAGTGACCTTGTCCCATATTTTGAACCTCCATTGAGTTTCGACTCATTTGATGTTGGCCCCAAGTCCATATGTCACACAATGCCTGAGGTAGGAGCATGTCTAACTTTCAAAATTTTGGATTAAAAATGACTAGCCACTCCCCATTTTTTAACTTAAAAATGCATGTATGAACTTTGGGAATGCATTGGAATGGGGGGGGGGCAAAAAATGGGATTTCCAGCAAATTTGAAAAATACACCCAGTGACCCATGGTGCCCTCAGTGATCTTGACCCATATTTTGAACCTCCATCGAGTGTCGACTCATTTGGTGTTGGTTCCAGGTCCGTAGGTCATACCATGCCTGAGATATGTGGGTGACCCACTTTCAAAACATGACTCAGGAATCTAAAGAACAGGATTCCGAGAACTTGAACTGTCTATCAGTATGCCAAAAATCAACGAGATAGGACAATTCATGTTCGAGTTATCGTACAGATAAGGAAGTGCTCAGAAGACAGAAAACAGGAGAATAAAAAGAAGAAGCCGAAGAATAGAAAAAAAGAAAAAGAAACCATACAAAACATAGTTTGTGTGTTTCACACAGACGAATTATATTACTACTGTTTGCAGTAAATGTATATCTGCTTACCACTATTTTCCTCTGATCTACCTTTCATTGCGAGGTTCTTATTTCACGGGGGGGGGGGGGGGGGGGGAGGAACTGTTCCATGAAAGAGACTCCTGTTCCGACTTTTTAACCAGTTCTTTACCGATTTGTTACAATTCGCTAGCGAATGAATTTCTGATAGAAAGTTGAAAAATGGAAGATTGCAGGTACATATTAACATCATTTGAGTCAAATAAGTTTCGTTTCATATAAAACTATATCTCTTCTGTCCATTTGAAGGACAAGAGGAAACAAAGGGGACAAATTGTAAAGTTGTCATGTGTTTTAACAGAAGCTATATTTTGTACAGAAATCCCATTGTCTATACAGTAATTTTGTAAGCCTCGTTTTCCTTCATATAAATATTTTCTTCAATGAAATCTGGGGTATCCGGCAAGATATAATCACTCTCAACATATTTTAAGTTCGACAGCAACCCAAGGGATCCGGAGGACCGAGATTGTGGGCTCTAAACATTCATGCAAAACGCGCGCCAGTTCACTTCTGATCAGTTCGGTTCGCTTTGTTTTTAAATGAACATTGATGTCACCGGTATCACAAGAGTTTCCAAGATCTAATGGATCTCATATGCCCCTTGCCCGCTCCCACTTAATATATACTGTAGCCCAAACAAAAATCCAATATATTATAATATATAAAAGCTACATATATAGCAACTTGTATTACAGGACTCTAAATTTATCCCATAAAATCCTATAGAAACTAAAAGGTCATAAAATATAATTGTCTGCCCAATCTCCAATTTGTTTCTACAAAAGTACTTTAGCGGGGATATCACGTGAACTGTACCGCCGAGGCCATATTCATAAAATGTTTGATGCTTAATTTTGAGATTGACACGAGGATTTATCCACCTTTAAAAGTTGATGAATCTTCGTCTCAAACTCAAAACCATGCAACGTAACATGTATAGTATCACACGGCTTGTTGCAAAATTGGTAAGCAGGCCAGCAAAGACTAGTGTAATAAATATTGGAGAAAACGATTGTTTGAGCAGGCACACTGCGACATTGTGAATTATGATGTGTATATAAAATTACACTCAGTAGTTTAATGTCACAAAATTATTGCAAAACGTACCCACAGCGGTCCTGGACGCTTATACGACAATTTTAAACAAAACGTGGTAGTGCTCGGACGAACCAACACAATATTGCTCACAATATCGTTGTTAAAATCGTCAATTATGCTGCCAAGATAAATGGACGATTTTCTGTGAAGTGAACTGGAGCCTATGATTCTTCTTGTTGAGCGAACTGGATCTTCACTTTTAGCGAACTGGAGCTTACACGAGGTTCAACTTGATAGCAATGTAGAGGAGCACATTTCGACTGTTAATTCTAATTTGATTCTGTTTGCATACAATATTAAAACAAGGTATTTTTGTACTGCTTGGTGAAACTGTTCACCTCTGTGACCTCAAGTGGTCTCTAAAATGTCGACGAATCACCAGTCTTTCATTTTTTTTTTTTTCGGTGAAAATCTAGTGATCGTGGACATTTTTACTGTGTAAACTTAGATAATGATCTATAACTTATGACAACGTGACATGATGTACCTTTTTACCTGCCGGAGAAACGACCGTCCATTCATGCAACATTATATCTATAGAATACTCACCATCCGTCGACTAAAAACGGCTAAAGTCGGTAACGAACTGGAGATTTAATCGCAAGCGAACCGTCTGTAAAGTAAGAACATGAGTCTCTTTCATGGAACAGTTCCTCCCCCGTGTATTTTATCTACAATTAGGGACATGCGGTTGGAAATTTCTGCAATAAAGACCCCCAATATTGATGTTTTTCCCAGTTATTACAACTCATCTCGTCATCATCAGTATAAGATTACGAATTGAGGAAGTTCCACATCAGTACATTCTCCGGGCAAATGATTGAAGTTTCGATTATTTCAGCGTGATTTGTCCCCGACGAATGCATAAACATTTTCTCGGGGTTCTGAGAAGTTAAGGTTCCATAACACGGACAAACTCAACCTCTCACACGCCGCGCCCCCCCCCCCCCCCCCCCTTGTCAGTTTACTTTCCTTAAATATTTCCAATTTGGAATTAATTTATTAATTTTGTCAACCCGAATATCTACTTCATTGTTACTTCTGGTCAGAGAGACGACTTGCACAAGCTTCTGGCTTTTGTCAAATCATGTCGTTGCTCATTTGTATAATACAATACATCATGCAGTGTTGCTTTCCTGGGGAAACGCGGGGATCGCCGTTCCCTTACTTTTTTCTGAGGGGAAACGGTGTTCCCCCACAGTTGCAAGACCTGTAATTTCTTGATCTTGACGAATATCCAACACACTGTGTAGCTAACACTACGAAGGAAGGGGGCATTCTTTGGTAGATTGCACGCTCGTTTGTGTTGGTTTGTAATTCAGTCATGTCTCACCCGAATGACTTTTCCACGTTGTTTTCCTGAGATGGGGGCGGGGTGAATCATTCTCATCTGGCTTTCAAGCTAATGACATTCACTGCCAAAAATCAACGAGAAAGCGATTTTTCAGTAATAAATTTCAAAATTTTCCGGAAAGACACCGGCAAATTGTCGCTGATTGCGGAAAAGACGCGTCCCAGTTCCACGACTGCTCAATTTCGGAAAACATCACTGAATATATGTGATCTTTATTGATGATGTAGGCTAAATCTTGTAAAGTGTTCTCAGTAAATGTATTCACGAAATATCTTCAATAAAAATATTGTTTAGACTAAAGTTCTACTTGGTCGATCGAAACGACGTTTGGTGTGTTGGTTTGCCAGGATTATTCATTGTGGGGTCAGTGTGCAAAAGATCACGGTTCACTGACCTCGAACTTGAAATCGATTTAGGCTCCTTCATATCTTTATCCGATTTGAAGCTCCATTGACAAATAGGTTGAACATGACGGTAGGAAGAACACAAAACATTTTGAGGATACTGTACCAAACGTCAGGGTCAGAGTGGCCTTGAAATTGATGTACATACACTACAAGCAGAATTTCCGCTCTCTATTTAACCGGTAGAGTGCTAAAATATTTTTAGTGATCAAAATGTCTTCACGAGTCTAAGCCTTGTAACCATTTATGGGAGAGTGCGAGTGCACTTTCCATAAATTATTACAAGGAAAGTCCCTTGTTGATCTGTATTCCCCTTGATGTACAGTTAAAACTAGAAGTCCTGTCACGAATAGTGCGCTTATGTAGGCTTAACTGCGCGTTGGAATTGCGCGCAATTGTCATATCGAATGGCTTCCAAAGCACGGCAGGTTCTCCTGGTTACTCATAGCAAACACATGCAATGTTTCTGCCAATGGACCTCCGGGTTACCCGGAGGTCCATTGGCTGAAACATTGCTTGTGCATAGGCCATATGTACAGAATTTGATAGCTTTACTTGGGCCATAACGCGCACATTAACGCGCATATCAACGTGCTATTTGTGCGCATTTCATGACAGGACTTCTAGTTTTAACTGTATATCAGTCCAGACCAGTGATACGATAAACAATGTAGTAGTGGCTTCTTCTTTAACCCTTTACCCAACGCAGACGATATCAAAATTTATTATTTTAAATATCATTTTTAAAAAAATTTCAAAAAATTTCAACAAAACCATATCATGTGACCCCTCGTTGGAACGAGCTCAACGAGCTCGTTCCAACGAGGGGTCACATGATATGGTTTTGTTGAAATTTTGTGAAAAATATTTTTTCAACTGCTGAATTTGCATATTACGCGGGCGATTCGTTGGGTAAAGGGTTAAAACCGGCTTTTTCATATCCAAATTTTATTTTATACCAACTTTTTTTCAGTGTACAATCAAATGAAGAGATGGGCAGCCATGTTTGGAATGAAGCTCGATTACCAAACCTACTTGGAACTGAAGGAACAGGCTGAAAAGGCTTACCAAAGAAGAGAAATGGAAAAATTCGGGTTCGCTTAAAGCATTTGACATTAAAATTGGTTAACACATTGAACAACGTAAATTCCTTTAATTCAGTTCAGTGAACGGGTTTTTTCGAAAAAGGGCGGCGCTATTGGTGTTGAGAGCATAAGCAGGGCCGTCGCAGCCGAGGGAAGTGGTGGGTTACAACACACTCCTCACGGGTCATTTCGGCATGGACCAACCTAAATCAAATGTTAAAATGTCGTAAGTGCGCATGAGCATTCTGATAAAAGTATTCCGTGATGTACGAATAAACATCAACCCTTTACTCAACCAGGACGTAGATAAGGTCGGTCTGACACCCTACCCACCCCCAATATTTTTTTCGAGTCGGACAATTTCGTCTTGAATGGATTCATAGATAACAATTCGCACTTGCTATTAATCATGTATTTTTTTGGAATGGAAACTGGGTATAATATTTGAACTTTTCTCTCACACACCCATCGCCAGTCATGCACATGGAGGTCTGTAATACCGTATTTTGGCTGTTGGGAATCAGCAACAGACGTGTGGTCTAAACTGAACTTGATCCGTCACAATAGGGACAAATCAGGTAACTCATCCCACCTTAAACGGTCATCTTGGCTATACTACTCCTCAACATAGCACAGGTACTCACCACAAGTTGAGAACTGGGGAAAAGGTTATTTTACTATTAAATTATAAAACAATAACATGATTTTGGAGGGCATTATGGTTCATTAGCGGCCCTGCAGCAATGATGAACAGCCCGAGGGTTTATTAAAGGACAGAGACGAAGTCGAGGGCCGTTAATAAGCCCAAGGGCTGTTCATCATTGCTGCAGGGCCGCTAATGAACCATGATGCCTGACAACAATCATGTTATTACTGTTATTACCACGGAATCTAAAATTAGCCAGGCTGCGGGCCGCTAATGGCTGTTTAATGGCTGTTTATACCATTATCGCCCGCGGCCCAGCTCCGTCGAATGACGTCACTGAAATTATGGAGTTTTAACGGGCCTCCAAACTTATGTAATCGACTAGTAACTTATAGACTGAGTGGTAATAATAAAAATTATATTAGCTTTTGGCCAATCCTCTTCGCCCCCTTCGTCGATAAACAATATACAACTACCGTTTCAAAACAAACCAACCGATCATCTTACTCTTCGTCCCACATTTGAACCACTAGATGTAACTTCGAATGCCCGGCGTCAAGTGAATGAGCTAAGAACGAGGGTCAAGAGATATAACGGCGCTAAAGCTTATTATTTCCTCTCAATTAACGCCGAGTATTCGGAAGTGGTTCAAATTTGAGACGAATAGAAAATTGGTTGGTTGGTTGGTTGGTTAGTTGGTTGGTTTTGACAACGGGAGTTGTATACATTGTTATAATTATTTATATATCCATTAACCCTTTACCCAACGTGACGACCAAACCCGACCAGTACTATTCACAAAAATCGCCTTTTAATTTTCATTCTTTTTTTTCATTTTTTGTCTCAAAAACATAGGTTATGACCTCTCTTTGGAACGAGCTCGTTCCAAAGAGGTGTCATAACCTATGTTTTTGAGACAAAAAATGAAAAAAAAATAGTTATTCAAGAATTTTGTTTGCAAGTGTCGTCTGCTTTTCATGTAAGGTAAAGTGTTAAGGATGTGAAGAGGATCGACCAAACGTTAGTTAACAAACAGCATCTTATTAGCTGTGAGCTTTTGTCGAGTATCAGTGCTGTACAACATGGATAGGTAGCAACACTTGCAAAACAACATTTTCACGAGTTGAATAATTAGTTCTTCTCAATTTTTACCTCTAAAACATAGCTGCTGATGTCTCATTGGAACAGGCTTCATGAGCTCATTCCAATGAGGGTGATGAGCTGAGTTTTTCGGCGAAGTATAATAAAATCGGAATAGCGATATGTGTGAATAGCGCAAGCCGGCTATTGCCGTTGATTGATTGATTGATTGATTGATTGTTGGTTGGTTGGTTGGTTGGTTGGTTGGTTGGTTGGTTGGTTGGTTGGTTCTTTATTTCACAATAAAACATATACACAATAATAAACAATAAAACATATACACAATAAGAAACAATAATGACAGCGGTAAAATTACATGAAAACACGTATGTTTATTGTGGGGAATAACACAGCCAGATTGGCTGTGTTCCTGTTATCCCCAATTTCCATTCCATAGCAACATTGTACTGGACATTGGACATTGTGAAATTCTGAACAGAGTATAGAGGGGATAAGCAAACAGTTAGACATGGTTGTCACTTTATCATCTTCCTGCATTTTTACGACGGGAGATAACACTGTGAACACTAGTCTCATATCTAGCATCACTGCATTTCATTTAGGATCATCCCTGACTTAATGGCCATGGAAATCATTTTCGATAAAGTTATCTCTCTTAAGATTTTTAATTGGGCGAAGAAGGTCCAATTAAGAAGCCAGTACTTGTTGGAAAAACAGGTATGACACCGTCCTATAGAAAAGAAAGCCAAGTTTCCCTGTTACTTTTTATTAGCGAAAACAACAGACAGCTCTTCGAGGTGTCTGTTGTTTACGTTTATGAAAAGAAGAAAAAGGAAACTTGGCATTTATGGTAAGCTATTTAGAAGCAATTAGTTAACAGATAATCTGTCACTAAGAATATCTATCAGTATCACACCTACCAATACTAAGCGTCCACTTTAACTCTTTGTTTAGCGAATGTGCTTTTTTTAATCTCCACCCCCCCCCCCAAAAAAAAAAAAAGAATTAGAAAATATCGACTCCAAGAGTTTTATATTAATGGAAAGCAGTGGCGGCGCTACGGGGGGCATGGGGGGGGGGGGCATTTGCCCCCCCCCCCCCCAACGAAGGCTTCCCCCCCCCAGTTGCCCCCCAACCATCTCGCATGCATTTCCATCCACCCTCACACACAAACACATTCAGTCACTCTCTCTCACACACACACACCCCTCTCTTTTTTTATTCCCAATAATTTCCCATACACACTTAGCCCAAAGCCTCAGGCTAGCTGATGAACACATCCAGGCAGTAGAGATTTAAAGACTCGGATGCAGATACTTATAAGTTATAATTAAGTTATGAGCCAACAAAGGCATGTCTATCCATATCCCTTGTCTAAAAAAATTCATGGATTTCGCATTATGACAGACGGGCATTATGAGTCTCTCTCTCTCTCTCTCTCTCTCTCTCTCTCTCTCTCTCTTTCTCTCTCTCTCTCTCTCTCTCTCTCTCTCCTCTCTCTCTCTCTCTCTCTCTCACAGACCCACGCGGATCCAGTTTTGAAAGGAGGACCGCTAATTACCATTACATTTAGTCGAAACTTGGACCCAAAGTCCGTAATATAATTTTTTGGTTTGGTACGTCCGCAGGACGTACCAAACCAAAAAAGTATATTACGGACTTTGGGTCCAAGTTTCGACTACCTCATGACAAAGTAATGATATGATCCTTTACGTATTTGCCCCCCTTCATGGGAGTCTGCCCCTCTAGTTGCCCCCACACAAAAAAATTTCTGGCGCCGCCACTGATGGAAAGGGCAGTCATGATGTTAACACCGTTGATACAATGAAGAGAAAAAATGTTAAAGAATATCAAAAGATGGTGAGAAGGCCGTTTTCTTATTTTTAAATGGGTTTTAACGGAGAATAATGGTCAAAAGTTCAAACTGATTGGGAATAAAAATTGTAAAAAGTCAGCTTCTGTATTCTTATACCATCGATGATAAAATTCGATAACATTTCGAAATTTCAACTTTTATATGCAATTTCCATACCCTTACTGTTAAATTTTCTGGCACCTTTAGGAAATCAACCCTTTACCTAACAAACCGGCCGCATCCGCCCGTTAATATGCAGATTTAGCAGTTGAAAAAATATAAATTTTTAGAAAATTAAAATAAAACTATATAATGTGACCCCTCATTGAAACGAGCTCGACGAGCCCGTTCCAAAGAGGGATCACATGATATGGTTTTGATGCAATAGTTTGAAACTTTCCAAAAAATAGTATTTAAAATCATAAATTGGCTGTCGTCTGCGTTGAGTAAAGGGTCAGGGGGGGGGGGGGGGGGCTACCTTTCCAGTAAATCACTTCCACTGACGAAAATTATCAGCCATGCTTATGGGCTATAATAAAATGTATGGAGGCTTGGAACTAGACTTCGTGGAGAACACTCTGGGGGAAAAAAAACACCGAATAACCGAAAACAAAAAAAGTAATTTTCCGCATCATATTTTCACCTCGATCCTCATATATGTTATGATTCTAAATGTGCCCCCAGAATATGTTCCTTCGCATATTATTAGTTACACAGTTTGTTGGTGGCCTAACATGGTATATATGGTGTTAATTTCACATTGGACGAGAGCGAAGCTTGAGTTCAATATGAAATTAACTGACATCATATATACCATATTAGGCCACCAACAAACTGTGTAACGAATATATCTTACCGACTGCTGCATCGATGCACAGAACTAATAACAACAACGATCAAAATTAAATGAGAGAATTCTCACAATGTGTTCATGTGTCTTTGCCTTGTTAAAATTTATGGGAGACTGCCTACTCTCCCATAACTTGTAACAAGGCAAATTCAAACATACCAAACAGTTTCATTTCGAAGGTAACATGACACACATCCACAGAATATGAAGCCTTTTAAGTTGCCTAACCTGCACTTCAGACCAAATGTGGGCTTCCAACCGGGGGGGGGGGGGGGGGGGGGGGGGGGGGGGTTAGGAAAAAATTTGCAGACACCGATGCCGATTTTTTGTTTTTTGACCGGTCGGAGGAAACACGCACCCACCCCATGTAATTTTTTTCCAGTTTTACAATTTTTTCCGGGGTTATCTGAACCACCCACCCCCACTAAATGCATGCGTCTGCATCATCCTTCCCACCATACTGCACCATAACCAATTTTATCATACAGTATTGAGTGATTGACCTTGTACAGTAGGACAGGTCTTGAAAGAACATCCGTTTTATCAGACCAAAGTGGTCTCTTAAGGAAGATGGTCCCATAACAAATCAAATATAGAGTAAAGCTGGTATGTCCATATAAAACATGGTCTCCAAAAACATCGGTCTCTTAAGGGATGTTCTATTGTAATTCATTAACACTCTTGAATGTCATATCATTAACTTTTTACCTATAGTTATCTCTTCATGTGTTCAGACATGTTGTAGAAATCTACAATATATATGGTATTCGACAGAGTTCAGAGAGCTTTGTAATATATCATACACATTGTTTATTTTTTTGACGAAGGTTTGGGTGGGGCATGGCTGGGTTGGGGGAAGGGATTTATTACCTATTTTAAGTCCAGCCCTAGGTCTGGTACATGATTTTGTTGACACCTGTGTTCTCAGATGTGTTTGAAATAAATTAGCAGTTCAATCAGGTTCAATGTTTAGTAGTTTTTGTGTTACATACTTCCTACAATGGCAATAAGAGTCATTGGTGTAATCTGTAACTGTTCCTGACTTCACACAATTGTCTTTGCTCCTCATCTAAGCCAGCCGATCTCACCAGGGTGAACATATTAGAAATTTAATCAAACGGAACACCCTCAAGATAACTTATCCTCAGAATGCAGTGTTTAATAATTGCAATTAGTGATGCATTTTAACTTGCATTATTCAGTGCATTGTATCACTATAAGCCGAATCATAGCTCAGCCGCAATAACAGTTTTATAATCATATAACCCATGGTTGGCAGCCCCTGATAACTTGAGTGTCTTTTTATTGGTTCTTGAATGATACTTCACTGATTATGGTATACAATTTTGCCCAAAAGTGTCAGAGGAAAAAATTTGCAAGCACCAGAAAAAAAAAAATTTGTCCTCCTTGACCACCCACCCACCCCGGCATCAGTGTTTTGCAAATCCCCCCCCCCCACACCCCTGTTCCAACACTCATTTTTTCAACTTGAAGCTTTATCGGGTGCCGCCATTTTGAATAATTAATGAACAAAGGGGAGATTACCGATAGCTGTAAGCGTGTATTGATGTTGACAGGCAGTATATGGTTTTATATGCAGTCTGCATGTGACCATGTGACGTCTTTGAACCAATGAAATTCCCAGATACTTGTAGGAGGTAAGATATATGTATATATTCGATGCATATATTCGACTTTATCCACTCCCATTCACACTTCTGACTGCAGAGTGTACACATCTACCATGGAGCTACCAGATAGATTGGAGAAAACCATCGCAGCTCTGGGCATCTCATGTCCTGTCTCCTGGACTGTCCAGGAGGTAGGCATGAGTGTCTACCTGAAATTGGAATTCCAAGTCAAGAAACCTGAAAAAGACGAAACACCATCCTCTTCGGGGAGAGGTAGCACCTTTGGAGAGAGGATCCCCTCTCCCACTGGTCCTCCCCCGAAGAGGCACGGAGGCCCTGAGAAGAGAAAGAAGAAGAAGAGTCCATCAACCAAGCGCAGGGACGCCCGGCGCTTGGAGGCATTCCGGAACAGGAAGAAAGAGTTGAGTGAGGGGGTGGAGGTCCTGGAGGCAACCGCCAGTTCCCCTCCTTGTCCCACTGGAACTTTCAATCAACTGCCGGATCCTGAGCCGGTAAAGTTGGATGAGGAACGTCCAGTGGAGACTGAGGAGGAACTGGAAGTTGCTTTTTCACCACCTCCCACCCCTCACTCCCCTCTTCCTTCACTACCGGAACGCCTGGATCAGGAAGATCCGGCCAATTTGACGGTAGAAGAACTCCTCAAAAGATCCAAAGCACTATTAGAAGAGAGCTACAAATACTGTCCTAAAGAGATGCACACCACAGCGGCCCAAGAAATCCAAGCAACATCACCATCACAACCACCTCCAAGGAAAAAACACCGAAAAAGGAACAAACGCGGCTAAACCTCCTCCTTCCTTTTCCTCCTTTGACACGCCTAGACATGCAATACCAATCTTCTACAGTCACCGAGGGTCGAAAGGGGCCTGTCCCCCATACCGTCCCTGCGCGCCTTCGGCGCGCGATATCATTTCTTTCTTCTAATGTGGTTGTTAAAGAGTCAAAGTCGCCTGGTATGTGAAGTACACTGGAGGAGTTGATTACGATATTAAATGTCACGGCGCAAGGGCAAGGTCACACGAAAGCAAAGATGAAAATACACACGGAAGCCCCATGGGGAAAAAGTATATTGAATAAGCCTTTTTCGAAACTGCCATTTTGGCTTTTAATCTATGCAAGGTCACAGGTCGCGAGGTGTAAACACTTCAAGAAAACACGTTGTAAGCATTGGGAGAAAAGAGCAGGTGCGGTGCTTCGGACCCCACCACTACGTTCATTAGTGCGAATTCAAAAAAACATTTAGCCAAAGTTACCATTTGGTTAAGACAGTGGCAATATTGTATGAGAACTTTCATTATTTCGAATTGAGTTCCTATCGACTAAAATGGTGTTTGGATGCATGCTGATCTTGGAGGAAGTATTGATGTCTTGATTTCAACAGAGATAAAAATTACTTTCTTGGGCGTCCAGAATGACCCCGTATGTGACCCCACAAGCAAATGCGTCTCCTGGTCAAGACTGTATCTCTTTCAAATTGTTCGAGTACAACCGACCCAGAGTGTGGAAATTGATTTGATCGAGATAGCAGTATCGTGAGATGCCTCAGTTATATAACAACTCCATTATTTATTTTATTTTTTAGATATGATTTTCTGATTTTCTTTCCTAGAATTACCCATCATCAAGCTCAGCATACATGACTTCAAACTCAGCTGATATGAGGCCGATCTCTGCCAATATGAACCAAGCTAAAGGTACCCCTAACCTCCTTGATGCGTTACTAGCTGCAACCAATTTGCTTACATTGAAATTGTTTGCTGTTATTCGTCGAACGCAATTTGGACAATTGACGTTACCAGACAAAATAA
Source organism: Pictodentalium vernedei (assembly GCA_031216915.1). NCBI lineage: Eukaryota > Metazoa > Mollusca > Scaphopoda > Dentaliida > Dentaliidae > Pictodentalium > Pictodentalium vernedei. Next base: position 291,458,982 of record CM062292.1, on the reverse strand, counting down.
GCTTATTTCGAAACAGTCATCTTGTCTTTTAATCTATGGAAGGTCGAGAGGTGTAAACATTTCAAGAGAACACGTTGTAAGCAATGGGAGAAGAGAGCAGCTGTAGTGCTTCGGATCCCATTACGTTCATTAGTGCGAATTCAAAATACATGTGGCCAAGGTTACTATTTAAGGCAACGGCAATATTGTACGAGAACCTTCGTTATTTCGGATTGAGTTCCTATCGAAATAAATGATGTTTGAATGCACGCTGTGTCGTGGCTCTGTGGCCGTCGGCACTGTTTCGACAACTTTCGGGGATTCTCCAAGCCGAGAAACTGCGTACAACGAGTGTTCCCCTGTTGCCATTCAAAAGAAGTCCTCCCTCCGTAAAAAAAAGTATTTAAACCTGCGGTATCTCATCTTTTAAGGTTGTCTAAGGTTGCCTCTTCAGTTATTTCGAATGATGACATCGGTTCTACGAATTTAAACTTGATATTTCACAAAACTACTGGTCTTGGTTGACACAGAACTCAGCGCGACGAACATGGAAATCGCTTTTTTCACACCCCGCGACCTCTGACCTTACATAGATTAAAAGCCAAGATGGCAGTTTCGAAAAAGGCTTATTGTCTTAAAATATGACAAATTAGTCTACCGAAAATAGATCATATGCCCATAAGAGCAGTTGAAGCCAACGTAGAACTGATAATGGTCTTAGTGGTAGACGCGAGTAAGAATTTAGTGTTGAAAGCAGTGTCAAGGGTTGTGGTGGTAATACTATTAGTTGTGGGTGTTAATAGTAGCAAAATGAGATAAGAATGTGATTGTTGTGGTATTGTAGACGTATTTTTTTAATGGGGTTTTTAGGTCACGCTCAGCAGCTATGGATATAGTTCGGCCAGAGCACAATTATAAAGTCAAGTTTAATCTCACAACCCTGTCGTGGGTTTATACCGGCTCCCGTTATACCAGTTAAGCAGAACTTGTTTACCATAGCCGACATGTACTGTACCGCTTTCCATGGTTCCATTTGGGGTATTGGGGAATGATAGTATGTGGAAGTGGTAGCCAGCAACAAGACTAAACGGCAGAAGAGAATTCAACTGTTCCATGTTGATACTTCTTTTTATGCAAGTACTATATAATAATGGAGGAGTTGTGTATTGGGACCAACAATGATGTGGAACTAAAAATAGTAACAATGAGATGACTCCAGCGCAGGTGGAGTCCCCATCCCTACCATATTATAACATCACACTCATCGGGTATATTAGTGGTGGACTTTGCACGGAACAATGGTTGGATTAGGGGCGTAGAATACACATACAGCCCCAGTCCCTCGAGGGAATTTATGCCACAACATTTTTGTGAAAGGAGAATCATAATAGCTTCGGGATATGAAAGTTATCCAGAGTATCTCTGCGGCAAAAATGCGCAGAATGACACGCGTGTGAATGGGTTAATCGATATGGCACGAGTGCCCACGCGGTAGGATAAAACGAGAGGCCGCAGGCCATGAGTTCTATCCTTTCGCGTTGGCACAAGTGCCATATCGAGTAAAAACATTCACACACACGTTTCGTTCTGTGTTTATTACACGTCTTCACGTATATAAAAAAAAGAATTATTTGAAGAGCACTCAGCAATTCATTTGACAATTATCAACAAAAAGAACACATTTTATCGCAAACCAAATTTGCGTGGGGAACCCGCGTTACTATTTCGTACCCTGAGTTCCAATGTGTTCTATGTGCCTACTGGCACATAGAACACATTGGAACTCAGGGGACGACTTTTAGCTATCGCTAGCGATTCAAATTGTAATTACGTTGCACGAGTTGCAGAAAATTCCAGTGACATTTCGCTTCTTTTTAAAAATAGCAGATCAACGATTTTTGTTCCGCACATATGTGCGGAACAGATTTTCATTTTCCGCATGGTTTAGTGTTGCTGTAGACGGGGATTTCATAGAACAGGCGTTTAATAAATTAAATATCGTATTTGTTGGGAGTATCGTTGTAGGTCCGTGGTGAGCAAACTAGAGAGTATCCATTAAAGCATTAAAACTTCCCGATTTTCTGACGTCACCTGATGAAAAACTACCGGTGACTAGTTCAGATTTTCGCCGATTCAGCGAAGCTCGCTATGAAAACTATTTCATGTGTGGAAGTACAGCATGTTTGGCATTTTTATAATCCCTCGAGTGTTTTCAATCCTTTGATATCCCGATGTAAGTAATATATGGTCAGATTTTGGAACAGCAAGCGAAAATAACTCTACCCCCAAAATTTTCTAATATGATTTTAACAGATTTTATGTTCAACGTAAATAATAGGGACCACCTATTCCTTCGAATAGAATCAAAATGCCTCGAATATAAAACGTTGTAGTCAGATGATGATCTTTCAGTTAGTTCCGTTATTTCAAAAAGAATAAAAATCTCCCAAATGTCCCCTTAAAAATACGTAATTCTCATAAGTAGTAGGAGAGAGGTGGATCGTCCGTTTTTGATTGGACCACGCAGAGGACCCCTGAAGTGACACCATAGTCACGTCACCCAGTTATGTCATATTTGGTTTTCATTGTAGCCACCTTGGATTTGGCTAATGGAATTGTTAACAATTTATATGCCAAATCCAAGATGGTCACATGGGACCAGGTTTTTCAACGCAATTCAGAAATATTCTATTGCTCCTATCTAGTCATTATCCCAAAGCAACGTGTGAAATTTGAAACTGACTGGTGAGAGATACGGCATGTAGAGTGTGCTAAGAGAATTGTGAACGAATACACGTACGGACGGATCGCAACCCATCCCAAGAGCTCATACCTGACGTTGCCATATTGAGCTAAAAAACGTTCATTCTGATTACCGCATGTTTGCATCGTTCAAGAATCTTTAGGCCTTTAATCAATGGCTTTTAGGCCTTTATGCACGATGCTCGATGCTTGCGACTGAAGCAATAAATGCCGATTATTAAAACAGTCAACTGATCTGGGTTGTCATATTCCGTCACGTTGACGAAACCAGATCAAACAAGACGTCGTAGATTGATTGACTGCCATAATAATTTGTTTATTATATGTCTGTGGGTATTTAAAAATTGAATTTTTTGAATTGAGTTTTTATTTCGCGTTTGTAAAGATGTCGAACATGCTGCATGCCGTATCTTTCACCCAATCAGTTTCGCGTTTGTAAAAATGTGAATACCTAGTGGGGTGCGCAGGAGACAAGAGACCTGCATGATATGGGTTGGGAGAGCTGAGAATCGCTTTCTGGGGAGTTAGAATTGATGAAACGGAAACGGCATTCGCGGTTGCTATTTGTAGATGTCATATCGTCAATTAATAAGGCTAAAAAAGTGTTTTGATTTTCAAGCAATCCCTCATTGAATTTGAACCCCTCCTTAGGCATTTTTATTGCCTTTCAGTGTCTTCCAATATTAGTACAAACTCGGGGAGACAACGAAACATATTACATTTTTTTTATTGATGCATATTTATTTAGTTGCGTCACCAATATGTTTACCTTGTTAAAATTTATGGGAGAGGCACTCTCCCATAAATTGTAACGAGGCAAATCCCATAGATTAAATACGTTTACTTCAAAGATGATATGAAGAGCATCGAAAGAATATGAAGCCTTTGTATGTAAAAGGACAGTTGAAATCCTCTCCATATTTGCTCACTTTCAAAACAAAAATAAAAATTAAAAATAAAACCCTCCCTCCCTCCCCCCCCCCCCCTCCCCCGCCGATTTGAAAAAAAATTGCCTGAGAATCAATTAATTTATTTTGTGTGACCTAATTGACGATTTTTGTATTCTCGGTTGGTATTTCGATAAGTGTGTTATTTATTTATTTAGTGATGTTTAAAGTCACTTTTACCACTGCAGAACGGTGACCTGTATCTTGGTACTATTTATTTATTTATTGGTGTTTAAGGTCACATACTTCTGCGCAATGGCTAATCATCACCACAGCATGGAGATAAAGTCGAGGTCAATCGACTCGCACCCCAAGCATTAGTGACTGGGTCATATTTTCCCAGTGAAACAGAGCCTATTTACCACAGTAAACAAGCACTTCTTCACTTCCCGGGGTTCCCGCACGGGGTATCTTGGTACTAAGCCCAAACACCGTCCAATATTGGTCTTGGTATCAGTACCGTGTAAACACCGAATACCGTATCGATCTCGAGAATTTATTTATTTATTGGTGCTTAAGGTCATTTTCAGAATCTTTTCCTATATCGTGACATTTGTATGAAGTAAAGTGAGCTATACCTATGCTGCCCACTTAGAGGACTCTCACCCCTGGCGTTGGTTCAGTGTCCTATTTTACCAATAACGAAGAACGTGTATATCATAGAAAACAAGCACTGTTCGACTTCCCGGGGAGGAAAACACTCCCACAATACCGATACCGGTACAAAGTGGGACATTTCAATATCGCCCAGTTCTGAAGTGTACATTGGTTTGGTGCAGTCCTAATTGTAGTTTGTTTAATAGAATGGCTCAAAATTTGTATCACACTGTGGAATATCCTAGCTGTAAACTTGATGAAAGAGAAAATTTAAATTATCACTTCATTTCAAGGTGCTATACACCCACATCGCGTCCAGTGAATGGCAGGCAACCTTCTAATCCCACACGCGGTCGCCCACAGTATAGTCGATATAATTTGGCCAATTTAATACAGTTCTTTTCCAAATTGGAAAACTTCCAGTTGTGTCAAAGAGGTTTTCAACGATACCAACCGGTGTCAACATACCATGGAATCCTCTCTTTTATTTTCACAAATTATTGTTGTTGTTTTTTTGTGGTATACTGTCTAAATGATATTTTGTATTATATTTCTTGCGGTCAGCCTTCGAGCAGTTGTTCGGAGAAACGAACGCAAGTTAACAAGCTGAGGACTCGACATAAATAAACTGATCTCCAACAATACTGCCACAAAATACATGTATACCAATTTGCACATAATTATGAACAATCAGTGTCAGCACATCAGATGTTGTCAATTAATTATATGTAGCTAATTGTACAATGTTCTAATTTATCCACCAAAGCACCATGTATCATGAATCTTTGTGTTGTGATTAATACTTGTGTATTCTATATCTAGACAAGAATAATACTCGGGACCGAAGAAATATGTGTTTATCAAATACACCACAACCGTAAAGATGCACCTTTAAAAAAATCCAATCCGCACAGTTTCCCCTTAATACAACTAGGAATTTCACCATTTCATTCTTGTTGCAAAGTTCATCCAATGAGGGGCATGGACGGCGAAGCCGGGGTGGGTACATGGGGCAAAAAATCTACCCTCAAGTTTTTACGAATTGAAATAAGAGGAGAGTGAGACAGAGAAAGCGAGAGAGGGAGATTTGGCCAGCTCCGCCAATGTACTTTTAAACCATGTTGCAACCTCAATAAATTCAGAGTGGGAAGAGGCTTTCATTTTAAATGTACAATCGAAACATAGCTGGATTAACCCTTTGAACCCAAGAGGACGCTTTTCCGGCCCAAGGACATGATATTCCATAATGTGATTAGGTAGGTAGGATGGATGCTAAGTGCATGTGTGGAGTAGACTAATCAATATTTTCAACGTGCAGCCCCCGAGACTGAACGTTTAACCCTTCACCCAACGTAACGGCCAAAACCGGCCAGCGCTATTCTCAAAAATCGCCAATTAATTTTCAAAATATTTTCATTTTTTGTCTCAAAAACATAGGTTATGACCCCTCGTTGGAACGAGCTCGTCGAGCTCGTTCCAACGAGGGGCCATAACCTATGTTTTTGAGACAAAAAATGAAAAAATTTAGTTATTCAAGAATTTTTTTGGCAAGTGTCGTCTGCTTTTCACGTTAGGTAAAGGGTTAAAGTATTAATTGGTCTACTCCCAGATAATGAGCATGGCCTCCTCCACTTGTTGCTATTGAACTGACAGGGAAGATACCATCAGTACTCAAAGGGTTAAATATCAAACAAAATCCTGAAACTTGCCTTTCTCTTTCGGGTTCCCACAATTTACTAAGATTTGGGAGCGCCAATTTAAAAAATATTGAGAACTGGATGGCCAGGTTTGGACATAACGTCGAACGCCCTGTAAATTTGGCGAGGATTGAAAGTGCTCCTGGAGGAATATCGAATATATTAGTGACAATCCCTTCCTTTTGTGGAGATTTTTTAGCCTTCTAGGCTGCAACACGCGTATGATATATCGTGTATTCCTGCAATTACTGGCTTTTCCAACATTTTCCATCATTGATGACATTTTAAATTACAGAACATGTTTCCAAATCTTTTTCCATGTGCCGTTTCATGTAAATATACTGTGTCAAAAAAGAAAGTATAATAGAAACAAATGTGAAAAATAGCATAAAAGATGAAATATAATAGTTCTAATGTTGCATGTTTGTGGACAAGAAGTCGTGCAAAGAGTTTAATGACGTTGTTGTTGTCCAACCAACTGTATACAATTTTGCTATGGATTTCAAAATCACACGTGCTACCCGAGAATGTCAAACTGAATGGGTGACCGACGTTTTCTTTGTGTTAACTAGCGCTAGAGAGCCTGAGTTATTGACAAAAACACGCTAGGTTTTGTCTTCCGACATTTTAAATGAAAGTGTCAATAACACTGTAGCTCAACTTGACAAACTTGAACTTGGTAAGCTATAAATGAAACGGCAAAATTGAAGATCATTGGTACCAATGTTATTTGATGAAATTTCAACATAACAGCATTGTGAGTGCACAAGATCAGAGTAATCCATCCATTTTTAAATGTAAACTGTAAGACTGGCTAAAAGAAGAATGTTGATACACAAATGCAGTATGTCCAGAGGTTATTGTAAATGGCAACTTTTTTACAGAAATGAATGCTAATCAATAGCTCTTATTTTAAGGTCTCGCCTTATGAGCCCACAAAGTTAAAAAACAATCCTATGATAAATGTGGCCTGTAGGCAAAGTCAAAGAATGTTGATGCACAAATGCAATACATTAAAAGATTGTTGCTAACAGCAACAGTTTTTGATGGAAATGAAAAGAAAATCAATAGCTCCTAACTTTGTCACCCTGCATAAGCATACAAAGTTTCAAAACAACCTGAAAATGAATGTGCCCTCTGAGGCATGCCAAAAAAGATGTTAATGCACAAATGCACAAAGTAGAAGGTCATTGCTTGTGGCAATGAGGGGTTTTTGTTGTTGTATGGAAATTCATAAATATACCCCGCAGAGAGTGCAAATGGGATAAGTTGATCCACAAATGCAGCAAGTTTAAAGGTTGGTGATAACGACAATAATTTTTTATGGAAATGAAAAAAGCAATAGCTCATATCTAGAGGTCCCCCGAACACACATACCAAGTTTCAAAGTGATCCGTTCATAAGTGTGTCCTGAAGGGGGTGTTAAAAGGAAATATTGAGGTCTGACTAAACTAAGCTCAAAGGTCAGCAGCGGCAACATTTTTTGACAGAAATAGAAGAAAATCGACAGCTCCCATATAGATGTCACCCCACACAAACACACAAAGTTTGCAAGTGACCCAATCATAAATGTGCCCTGCAGGGTGTGTCAAAGGCAAATATTGATGCTCAACTGCACTAAGTTTTTACTAAGTTCATCGAAGGTCATTGCCAATGGCAACATTTTTTGACGAAAAAAGAAGAAAATCAAAAGAGGTAACCCCAAACAAGCATACAAAGTTTCAAACCGATCTGATCATAAAAGTGCCCTGTAGTGCATTCCAAAGGAATATATTGATGCCTGACTAAACTAAGTTCAAAGATCGTTGCCAGCGGCAACATTTTTTGACGGACGGAAATGGAAGAAAATCGACAGCTCCCATCTAGAGGTCACCCCAAACAAGCATGCCAGGTTTCAAAGCAAACTGATCATAATTGTTTCCTGCAGGTTGTGCCAAAGGGAAATAATGAGGTCTGACTAAACCAAGTTCTAAGAACATTGGCCACGACAACAGTTTTTGACGGAAATGGAAGAAAATCGATAGCTCCCATTTAGAGGTCACCCCAAACAAGCATGCCAGGTTTCAAAGCAATCCGATCATAAATGTGCCCTGTAGGGTGTGCGAAAGGGAACTATTGAGGTCTGGCTAAACTAAGTTCTAAGATCGTTGGTCGTGTCAACATTTTTTGACAGAAATGGAAGAAATTCGATAGCTCCCATCTAGAGGTCAACCAAACAAACATGCCAGGTTTCAAAGCAAATCGATCACAAATGTGACCTGCAGGGTGTGCGAATGGGAAATATTGAGGTCTGACTAAACTAAGTTCTAAGAACGTTGTCCGCGGCAACAATTTTTGACGGAAATGGAAGAAAATCGATAGCTCCCATCTAGAGGGCACCCCAAACAAGCATGACAGGTTTCAAAGCAATCCGATCATAAATGTGCCCTGTAGGGTGTGCCAAACGGAAATTTTGAGGTCTGACTAAACTAAGTTCTCAGCACGTTGGCCGCGGCAACATTTTTTTTACGGAAATTGAAGAAAATCGATAGCTCCCATCTAGAGGTCACCCCAAATAAGCATACCGAGTTTCAAAGCGATCTGATCATAAATGCGGCCTGTGAGGTGCGCCAAAGGAAACTGTGGACGTACGTACGTACGCCCGGACGTACATACGTACGTACGCCAACGGACGAGAAGTGATGGCAATAGCTCAGCTTGACTTTGGCAAGTTGAGCTAAAATGCCAAGGTAAACCGAAAATCAGAGGTTGCAAGCCATTGGTATGCATGAGGCAGTGATAACTCCAGATGAACTCGCTGCCGAGTTCGGAGTCACCGTGGCCAGTATTTGTCATCTCACTAGAAGGTACAGAACCACTGGATCTATTGCCGACCGACCGCGTTCAGGTCGACCAAGAGTTACGACCTCTGCACAAGACCGACACATCAGGACGTGTCACTTGCGGGATCACTTCCTTCCGGCGACGAGGACAGCAGCAATTACTCCTGGTATAACTAACAATAGAATCAGTGCACAAACTGTCCGAAACAGACTCGCTGAACACCGCATCCAAAGTAGGCGTCCATACCACGGACCAATCCTTACCCAACGCCACCGTGCCGTCAGAATGGAATGCGTACGTCAGCGTGTTCGCTGGACTCAGCAGCGTTGGGGCACAGTTCTCTTCAGTGATGAATCACGAGTTTGTCTACTGCGCGCTGATGGTAAGGCAAGAGTGCATCGCCGACGAGGAGAACGGTTTTCTGATGCTTGCGTGCGGGGATGCGACCGTTTCGGCGGGGTTAGTGTAATGGCAGGAATTTCCTTGCACCATCGAGCGCAGTTGATCTTCATCGATGGTAATCTGAAAGGCCGGCGATATAGGGACGAAATTCTTAACGCTGTTGTTGTCCCGTTGTTCAACGCTAACGTCGGATTGCAGTTATTCCAGCAAGACAATGCCCTATGTCACGTGGCGCGTATCTGTCGTGACGTTCTTGAGGAGCAGAACTTCTTCCCTGGCCCCCACTTTCGCCTGATTTGGCCCAATCGAGCATCTTTGGAATCAACTGGATCGTCGGGTACGACTTCATGAGCTTCAGACGTTAGGCGATTTACGTAATGTTCTAAGGCAGGAGTGGAACACATTACCACAGGGTGACATGCAGAGACTTATCAGGTCCATGCGCCGTCGATGTTTTACCAGCCAAGAGGCAAACGGTAGACATACACGCTACTGATTGCATGTATGAACTTTTCATTTCACCTCATGTCTGAACTGCGACGTCCTGATGTGACGCTGTAACAGTAAGAACATGAAAGTATGCAAATTCATACAAATATGAATTTACAATAATTTGTTTGGGATTAAAGTCGATAATACTAAAAAGATTACTCCGCAAAGTTTATTATACTTTCTGTTTTGACTCAGTAGATATAAAAAACAAAATTTAAGGATTTTGAACATCAATTACCTGAGATCAGATAATTATTAGAACTCTCTCATCTCAGAATAAAACTGCAATGATGATTAAAATAATGCCTAATCTCCACCCCCCCCCCCCCCCACCTCTCTCTCTCTCAAATATTTCTGGAAATGGTTGAGGCACGTGTCCCCTGCTCGCCCCCCCCCACCTACAGTGCCCCCACCTATGCCATAGGCTAATAATCAGCCTTGAACCCGTTGTTCACACCGTACTCGCGTATTTCCTCGTGTTTCTCTGAAACGTCAAACTCTGGCACAAATTTGATGACCGTGTGTACACGATGGCAATGTTGGATTAGGGCTTCAATTTATCACGACACATCTTGTCGGTCATTTGTTCTCGCCCTAACACCCCCCCCCCCCCCCCCCCCCCAGCCAAAATGTCTTGTAAAAATGGTTCCTGAGAGATGAACGCATATTGAAATAAAAGCGAATTGGTGAAGAAACAAGAGCTGGACTTTCGTCCGGTGCATACCCCCATGTGGGGTACCGCCTAGTGTGGGCATACCTATGACCAACAAATATTATATATGAATATTCATATACGGACTGATGGACGGATGCACAGATGGACGGACACAATCCAGTATACCCCCCCCCCCCCCTCCCCCATCCATTTTCTTCAAAAGTTTTCAACAATTTCCAACAATTTCTAAGTCAAAAGGTATGGTAAATTGTTTGCTGTTTAGAAGTTTTATGCAACGAGGCAGAAGCCTTTGTCATAGGCAAACTGCATGCCATATTTCACTAAAATTCGATAACCCATACCTGAGATACAGGCTGAACAGACAAATAATGTCTATTTCCTTCAATTTCCAAGTCAAAAAGGGGGATAACTCTAAAAAGAGAATGTGAGAGAAAAGAGAAAGTTGAATCCTTTTTTTAAAGCTTATACCATAAGCAGTGTTCATGGCAAATTTCATTGCAACAGAACATTTGATACCCGAGATACAGACAGGCTGAACAGACAAAATTTGGCTCGGACGGACACAATTTCTAAGTGAACAAGTAATAAACAAGAGGCCCCATGGGGCCTGAAACGCTCATCTTGTACAGAACACAATTTAAACAGAGTCCAAGAATGAGTCTACATTAAGCAAGCCATCTTCATAGGCTACACTGTCAATCCTTGAGTCCCTCAGGAGTGACAAAAATAATCTGGGCATCATGCCTTTTCTTCAGTTGATCATAAGTAAAATGTAGAGCTCCCCTATGAAGACCCTTGATACAACCTATGTGGATTAATCTTAGTACCTCTAGAGGGTACTGAATACAAAATTTTTAATTCTTCAGCAAAATGGCCAATTCCGGCTCCCATAGAGAGCCCAAATATTAACCCAGGCTCTTGATTTGAACACAGTTAAATCTGATTTCCCTAGAGATGTTGTGTACCGAATATGAATGCGTTCGGACTGTTGGATCTGAAGAAGAGAAATTGTAAAGAAATTTCTTCGAATTGCACTAAGTTCAAATTTGGGCTACCATAGCGAGCCCAAATATTAACCTATGGATCCGATTTGAACAAACTTGAATCTGACCCCCCTAGAGATGTTGTATACCAAACATGAAAGCATTCTGACAAGTGAATCTGAAGAAGATTTTTGAAGAAATTCCCTCATATCGTACTAAGTTAAATTTCATGTTCCCATATGGAGCCCAAATATTAACCAAGGCACTCGAATTGAACAACCTGGAATCTGACCTCCCTAGAGATGCTGTATACCAAATATAAAAGCATTCCGACTGGTGGATCTGAAGAAGAAGATTTTTAAAGAAATTTCCTCATATTGCACTAAGTAAAAATTTGGGCTACCATAGTGAGCCCAAATATATATCTAGGGATCCGATTTGAACAAACTTGAATCTGACCCCCATAGAGATGTTGCATACCAAATATCAAAGCATTCTGACTGATGGATCTGAAGAAGATTTTTTTTAAATTACCCTCCATATTGAACAAAGATAAAATTTGGGCTTCCGTAGGAAGCCCAAATATTAACCTAGGGACTTGGTTTGAACAATCTAGAATCTGACCCTCATAACAATGATGTATACCAAATATTAAAAGATTCTGACTGGTGGTTCTGAAGAAGAAGATTTTTAAAGAATATTCCCCATATTACCCTATGTTAAAACTTCGGGCTCCTGTAGAGAACCCAAATATGAACCAATGAGCTTTATTTCAACAAACTTTTATCTGACCCCCCTATGAATGCTGTATACCAAATATCAAAAGATTCTGATGATTGGTTCTGGAGAAAAGATTTTTTAAAATTTTTGCAAATATGCTGACTCAGCATTTTTTCGATGCCCATTACAGAACACCCTAACATAACCGATGGCAATTTTTTTTTACCATTCAATTCTACTGGTCATAAGGATACTTCATACCAAATAAAAGCTCTCTGTTCCGTGGGGTTTGGGAAATATGGGCGTTTGAAAATATTTCTATTTTTAGCTCCCAGGGTTCCCATGGGGATGCGGGAATTTTTTTTTTTTTGCATGGGTCAAGTACTTATGACCCAATACTACCACAAAACAAATTTGGTTCATACCGGATCATCGGTTCAGAAAACAGAAATTTTGGGCGGGCCAAAAATCTTACCCCTCCTATTACAAAGCCAAATATTACTTCACGAACTTCGTTTGAACAAACTTGATTCTACAAATCATATGGAAGCTCCATAGCAAATATCAAGTCATTGTACACACTGGTTCTTGAGAAGAAGATTTTTAAAATATTTTTGAGCATTTTCCCCCACTCCCTCCCTATGGGGCTGGGCATGCTGAGTTGAACAAAAATGAAATGCCAATTTGGGATCATCACTCACACAAACTTTCACTTGAATTGGCCCAGTGGCTTTGGAGGAGAAGAGCAAAACATGGTGTTGACGGACGACGGACGATGGACGGAGAGCGATGAGATTAGCTCAGCTTGACTTTGTCAAGATGAGCTAAAAAAAAATAATAAAAAAAATAAATAACTAGTGTGGGCATACCTATGACCCACAAATATTATAAACAAGAGGCCCCACGGGGCCTGAAGCGCTCATCTTGAACAGAACAAGAATGAGTCTACATTAAGCAAGCCATCTCCATAGGCTACACTGTCAATCCTTGAGTCCCTCAGCAGTGACAAAAATAATCTGGGTACCATGCCTTTTCTTCAGTTGATCATAAAGTAAAATGTAGTGCTCCCCTATGAAGCCCCTTGATATAACCTATGTGGATTAATCTCAGTTACACACCTCTAGAGGGTGCTGAATACAAAATTTTAATTCTTCAGCAAAATGACCAATTCCGGCTCCCATAGAGAGCCCAAATATTAACCCAGACTCTTGATTTGAACACAGTTGAATCTTACTTCCAGAGAGATGTTGTGTACCGAATATAAAAGCATTCTGACTGTTGTATCTGTCGAAGAGAAATTGTAAAGAAATTTCTTTGAATTGCACCGAGTTCAAATTTGGGCTACCATTGCGAGCCCAAATATTAACTTATGGATCCGATTTGAACAAACTTGAATCTGACCCCCCTAGAGATGTTGTATACCAAAGGTGAAAGCATTCTGTTGAGTGGATCTGAAGAAGAAGATTTTTGAAGAAATTCCTTCATATTGTACAAAGTTAAATTTCATGCTCCCATATGGAGCCCAAATATTAACTTAGGCACTCGAATTGAACAACCTGGAATCTGACCCCCTAGAGATGTTGTATACCAAGTATGAAAGCATTCCGACTGGTGGATCTGAAGAAGATTTTTAAAGAAATTTCTTCATATTGCACTAAGTAGAAATTTGGGCTACCATAGTGAGCCCAAATATATACCTAGGGATATGATTTGAACAAACTTGAATCTGACCACCTTATAGATGTTGCATACCAAATATCAAGACATTCTGACTGGTGGATCTGAAGAAGAAGATTTTTTTAAATTACCTTCCATACTGAACAAAGATAAAATTTGGGCTTCCGTAGGAAGCCCAAATATTAACCTGGGACTTGGTTTGAACAATCTTGAGTCTGCCCCTCATAACAATGATGTATACCAAACATTAAAAGATTCTGACTGGTGGTTCTGAAGAAGATTTTAAAAGAATATTCCCCATATTACCCTATGTTAAAACTTCGGGCTCCTGTAAAGAGCCCAAATATGAACCAATGAGGTTTATTTCAACAAACTTTTATCTGACCCCCTATGAATGCTGTATACCAAATATCAAAAGATTCTGATGATTGGTAGATTTTTTTTTTAATTTTTGCAAATATGCTGACTCAGCATTTTTTCGATGCCCATTACAGAACACCCTAACATAACCGATGGCAATTTTTTTTTACCATTCAATTCTACTGGTCCTAAGGATACGTCATACCAAATAACAGCTCTCTGTTCCATGTGGTTTGGGAAATATGGGCATTTGGAAATATTTATATATTTAGCTCCCAGGGTTCCCATGGGGGTGCGGGGATTTTTTTTTGCATGGGTCAAGTACCTATGACCCAATAATACCACAAACTAAATTTGGTTCATACTGGACCATCGGTTCAGAAAATAGAAATTTTGGGCAGGGCCAAAAATCTTACCCCTCCTATTACAAAGCCAAATATTACTTCACGAACTTCGTTTAACAAACTTGATTCTACACCTAGCAAATATCAAGTCATTGTACACACTGGTTCTTGAGAAGAAGATTTTAAAAATATTTTGGAGCATTTTCCCCCACTCCCTCCCTATGGGGCTGGGCATGCCGAGTTGAACAAAAATGAAATGCTCCTTTGGGACCATCGCTCACACAAACTTTCACTTGAATGGCCCAGTGGCTTTGGAGGTGAAGATCAAAACATGGTGTTGACGGACGACGGACAGACGACGGATGGCAGATGGAGAGCGATGAGATTAGCTCAGCTTGACTTTGTCAAGATGAGCTAAAAATAATAACTTACTTAAGTTATGCATATTTGCGGCTGGACTCACACAAGGATGCACAGATGGACGAATGGATGGAGGGATGGACGGACGGACGCATGTAATCCAGTATACACCCATTCTCTTCGAAAGTGGGGGTATAATAAGTATTAAACAGACTTACTTCAAACAGTAACGTTTAATGATTATGAAATAAATATAAATATATTATGTCTACATATACATATGATCATGATATATAAACTGACTTAAATACACGACAAAAACTCTGAAAGATCATTGTACACAAAATATTTAACAACAACAGTTTCAATTAATATAATATCCAAATTAATTCTTTCACTTAGAAAAAAATCTGCTTACATGGACTGCCGATGTTTCTTGATTCGACGTTTACATCAGTATGATCTATCGTGATGGGAATGGTGTGCAACTAAATACGCTGAAATGAACTAAAATTCCAACATTTTCACCCTTTTACCCAAACGCAGCAGATAACAAAATTTATTATTTTATGTTTCAAAACATTTCAACTAAACCATATCATGTGCCCCCATTGGAACGAGCTCTACAAGCTCATTCCAATAATGGGTTACATGACATGGCTTTGTTGAATTTTTGGTAAAAATGGTATTTTTTCAACCGCTCAATCTGTAAATTACCCGGGAGGATGCGGCCGATTCGTTAGGTAACGGGTGAAGAATAAATCTGTGAAATTTAGATTTCTCAAAATGAAAATAACACAAGATTTAACTGGTCAGTTGACAGATATTTTATTTTAATGAATCTGAATGAAAACAATGGTCAAGTTATAAAAATGAAATTTCAGCATCGAAATCGAAATCGTAGAAGTCACCAAATCTGCTTAAATGTCTCATCCCTGAAGTTAGAAGTGTGTGACTATAAATTGAAATCGCAAAAATCACTAAATTTGCTGAAATGTCTCATCCACAGGGTGAGAAGCGTGTGACTATAAATCAAAATCGCAGAAATCACCAAATTTGCAGAAATATCTCATCCCTGAAGTTAGAAGCGTGTGACAATATCCTGATAACATAAGTTTTAATAACATCAAGTTCACGCAATTCCTTATTTATACAACAGCGGAACCTTTAACACTGAATTGCCACTTTATTTTGTTAGTGAGAATTATTCAATTAACCAGCATATTCAATAAACAGGGAAGCGGCCACTTCCACGTATTCTAGAGATAAAATATGCATTTATTCTATGAGACCTTGTTTGAAAGAGCTGGTGGGGATCTGTCAAACAACATATAAGATTAATATAGGTTATTCCACTTTGCGGTATGAGATGGTGTATTGAAGTTGAGATCTCGTCTCTGGGCACACATCGACGAGTCCGTTAGGATGAGTCGATATATGACACAGAGGCAATGTCGAGCCTTCAATACACCATCTCGGAAACCCACTTGGTGATAATAACCAATTTATCTTACAATATTCCACCTTTTCTTGACCTATTCCAATATTTTTTGACAATCATTCAGTGTCTTTGAATTGATTTTTTATGAATGAAGATCATGACATCATAGTATTGCATTCTTTCCATGTGCAGAACAAAATCCCCATTCACTGTTCAAATTGTACTGTGACCGCTGAAGTTTAATCCTTTACCCAACGTAACGGCCAAAACCGGCCAGCGCTATTCTCAAAAATCGCCAATTAATTTTCAAAATATTTCCATTTTTTGTCTCAAAAACATAGGTTATGACCCCTCATTGGAACGAGCTCGTCGAGCTCGTTCCAACGAGGGGTCATAACCTATGTTTTTGAGACAAAAAATGAAAAAAATTAGTTATTCAAGAATTTTTTTTGCAAGTGTCGTCTGCTTTTCATGTTAGGTAAAGGGTTAAAGTAGTGCTTCAGCGATGTTTTTTGTTTGTTTTTGTTTTGTTTTATTCTTCAGGTTTAACAAGTTGCTGGCTTATCTAAAAGAAAAATATCACAATGGCCAAAAATGATCTTGTGGAATTTATTTTGTTGAGTTGGTGATTTATATATCATTTAATTACTGTTATCAAAAATTGGTAGCCCCGTGTTATTGTGTGTATAATCAGTTTCAGTTGAGCACAGGTAAAAATGTTTTCTCTGAATCGAATGATCCCACGTGCTTTTCCAACACCTGAATATAGACTGATGTTCGGTCAAGACGTTTTAAGGGGTCGTCCAACCTAACTTTGGTCAATTTTTTGACATTTTTCCCAATGCCTCAGAAACAGATAAGAGAAGTAAGGAAAGGCAAATTATATATCAAATTAATGAGTAAAGTGCATAGAAAAGGTACATATAATTTTTTTCAGGAAAAAAAGTGAATTTTATGATTTTGAAGAAGATTAATTTGCAAATGGCATAAGTAACGAACCGGTAAAACCACAAAATAATCGGTAATTCGAAAGCCTTGTCCTCAATATAACGATAACATGCTACAGACTCAGAGAAAGCATTTTTTTGACAAACACTCTGGTGGGTTTTGACGTTTGAATGTAATAACATCAACACAAATTTTTGATGTTCCGGATGTGGCCATGTTTCAACGATGTTTTTCCGGTCATGTGATTACGATGTGGTTCTTGCAGAAATACTCAATTTGGGCAATCGTAAGAATGCAAGGACGTGATCACGCCCTTTATTTGTTCGAGACAATGTATGAGCGGATTTGCAAACAGGTGACAGCAAGTACTTGAGCTGTTAATGTCATAACTGCAAAATATGGTTCGAAATTCCCTCTCGTGTTTACAGGCCGTCTGAACTTTTTTGTTGACAAAAAATCTGAATTATTGCGCACTAGATAGACAACATGAACCACTTGTAAAAAAAATAACCGAGTGTATAAAATCAGGACGATACACATAAAATAAGGCAATATTCATAACAAAGTAAGCAGAATGCTTCAGAAACCACTTTTTCACGAAGTTTATTCCAAGTGACCTGGAAATATATTGAGCGTGTTAATTTCCCCCTGTCGCTGCAAAGTTATTCACTTCCTAGTAACCATGGAATTTGAAGGCGGGTATGTTTGATGTCTGCAAAGGACCGATTGAAGATGGGTTGAAAATGATGCATTCGTGCTTTTAAATAAGGTGCGCTTGGACGATGCTGAGAATTTAGTTTTTTCTTGCAACCAACCATAGTAATACAAGCGTCGATCAGTGTCTTTTATGATCGTTTTACACTGACAAATGTGACAAATCTCCTTCACCGGAAACCATCCCCCAATTTGCATATCACAATAAACATAACCGCTGTCACGGAGTGTTAGCGTGGTCGTGTGGTCAAAACCGAAACGAATTATCGAATGCACGGTCAATATTAGCTGCAATTGGCTTTTAAATAAATGAAATACACGAAATATTCGCAATTTCTTCATTATTCATGCCGAGTTACTTTTTAATCAAACCACATGCGTTCAGTTTCGTTTGTCGGCATCAAACTGATATTGTTTGTGGTAATTAAATAGTACGAGAAGGCGAAGGAAGCCAAATATTTTCCATCATCTATTATTTAATTCAAATTGATAATTTCTTTTATTTTACTGAAATTATGAACTGATAAGGTGGGTGTGTTGCGATTATTATGCCCCAGACCTGGAAGTTGGAAAATGAAAGGTGCATCTAGGGCCGTGCAGTGGTGACCCCTGTCCTCTTCATCTTAGTCTTGCCCATTCATCATTACATGTACCAACATTCCCCCTTGTATCTCAACCATTGCTACTCCAATTTGAAGGATATTTGGTTTTGTGATCGAGCATCATGGGGAAACAATGCCTGTGTAGCTGCTGTAGCATGTGTTTCTTCCCACATTTTTTCAGAGTTGTGGTACTTTTTCACTCTTTCGACTATTTGAGTTAGAAAATTTTGTTTATAACTAGTTGATTTGTTACAATTTGTTGCAAAGTGCCTGCTAATACCCTCAATTGTATTGCTACAGAATTTTCTTGTGAAGATTTTGTTCCTATTACTTATCAAGCAACAACCTAATGAATATTCTTTATAAAGCCACCAATCTGATGTTTGACACTTTTATCAGAGCTGTTTTGAAGGCTTTTGGAACTCAAAATGTTGATTATGGCAGGACTTTTCTATTCACCCATTAATCGATAAATTAAGTGTTATAGTTGGAAGTAAGAAGCATGAAAGGTCCAGAACTAAAACTCTAAAAAGAATGTTTTGCAATGTAACATGATTTTTGCAGATACACTTATTTGGAGGTTTACCTGTCTGATAGTGTTTGGAACATGTGTGGCCAGGATCTTCAAAAAGAAAAAAGAGTTAAACTTTGAGAAAAAAGGCATATGCCTTGAGTGCCAGAGGTAAAGTCATACAAGGAAGAGCCCCCCCCCCCTGAAATTTTTTGTGTCAAATGGAGCTCACTTGTCATCTTGTAGGGATTGCTTTGTGTACCGCGTTCTTGAAAAAAATATGTGAGACCCTCTGGATGTGCTCTTCTGATCTCAATATGTCAATAAGCCTCCTTGGGGAAAGTACATGCAATAATGGTTATGTAAGGTTGATTTGATGTGTTTTGAATAACAATGTACTTTTAAGTACTTTAGATGGTTTATTGCAGTGACAGGTTACAGTTACCCTTATTTCTTCTCCAACAGATATCATGAGTGTATTGGTGTCCAAGAGTTAAACAAAGCTAATATACTTATTGATAAACCAGACAAATTTAACAATTTAATCACTATCAAACTGATGCATGGGATAAAAGGGGTTACAGTGCAAGGGGTTTGTAAATATATTTATTCAACTACAATGTATGACTTTGCAGTGCATTCTACATAGGAGAATATCATATTTTCTTTCCAAACCATTACAGTAACACATACATCTTGATATTGGGAGACACTCTTTTGTCCTTCCATACTTCTTCTGCTGGACTCCTTCAAGTTGACCTTTGTTGAACTCCCCAAATCAAACATAAACAAAAGAAAATGTCTGCCTTCAATCAGTGAGCACTCCACTTATAACATTTGGTCTCAATCTTCATTACTTTCATGAATTAGGAAAAGATTTCTTCGAGTATGTACTTAAATGTTTATAGAATACAGCTGTTATTTTATTTTGAGGTATTTTATTGTAAAAATTTTGTTCTCTTACTTATGCCATAGCAGACTTTCAGGTGGTGCTATTTACACATGGCAGCAGTTCCATGGCAAATTTCAGTTTCCACATGTTCTATGTTTCATTCCAAGCATTTTGGTATATAATTTATTGGGGTTATTCATTTTGGGCCTTTTTTAGACTTGAAAGGAAATTACATGAAATTTGACCAAAGTTAGGTTGGACGTCCCCTTAACTTGTAGTAGGGAAAATACGTTCTTGTTGTAAGATAAATGTTTTTATTATATGACTAGGTAATTTAACTGCTAAATGTCACTACTATTTGACGATCTGTTCCTGGTGCTCGGAAAATCCTGAGTGGAATCCGATTTCATATCACTATAGTATGACGGATGCATTTGAATCCGCACAATTAGCCGTTCCGGTCGCAGAGAGTACTTTACTCCAAGCTGGAATGGGTGCGCTCGAACGGCTGTCTGGGGTGTTTTTTTAATCCTCTTCATATTTTTTATCAAATTTGTGTGCATCAGGGGATTCCCCGGAAGTATACACCTGTTACAAAAATGAGTGTAAACAAAAATAGTTCTTTTTTACTTCAATCCAATTTACCAAAAAAGGTTGGGGGAATTGTTCATGCTTGCGTTGGCATGTAATGTTGAACTGTAAGGTGTATAATAAACCTTTTATCGCTACAGTGAAGTGATCTGGGTCATCGCATCACGTGTTGTTGAGGAGGTCAAATCACCGGACCAAACCAGCATCTCGTTGAGATCAGATCGCTGGAACAAACCAGCTGCCTGCAGTAGCTCGTTTAATCCGACAATCTGACCTCCCCAACTCGACGAGATACAACGACCAAGATCACTTCACTGTAGAGACAATATGTATGTATTTGGATGCACTGTGAGAAAATATGTCTATAAACAAGGAATGTCAGTCACTGAGTAATTTCTTGACATATTACAAGATTTCTTATTCCATTAACAGTAGTCTTCTCTGTAACCAATATGCGATTAACAGGTCAAATTCGTACAGAAGGTGGTAAATGGTTGCAAATGGTAGTAAAGTGTGCTCCACTACATTTGTCACTCATTTCACAAAGTCTGGAATCCAGAGTTCCTGACTACAACTTCCTGCCTGACCAAAAAGTGGCGAAAGCCACTGTTGTGACCTTACACATTTGTTTCTTTTTCCCAGTAGCAGAAAAATAATCATATAAAACCGGTTTATTATAATTCATTGCAAAGCACCAATAAACACTCTGATAAATTGTAACAAAACAATTATCCAAGAATAAAATTTTGATAAACTAAGACTCCCCTTTTTTGATAACATGGTATCTATGAAATAAATAATAATGTGACAAATGACCTTTGAAAAAATAAATTAGCACAACCAGTTAAAAAGTATGAATACCAAGAAATGGAAACAAACATTCTCTCGATGACTTCTTGATTTTAGAGGGACAATAAGCCATAATTTTTTTTTTTTTTTTTTTTTTGCGGAGGGGTAGGGGGGTGTCACTCTGTGTACAGAACTAATGAATTCTAATTACAAAAGTACACTAGTATTAAATCATTTGGATGCAATTACACAGGAAGCAAAAATGTTGAAAATGACCAAGATTTGAATGGAAATTTCTGTGTACAAACCTGGTCAGTTTTGGCTGATGTATTAGTTAAGAGTCAACACTGGAGGTGATGCAGACAATTTGATGGTAAAATTGACCAATGTTTAATGTACTATGGTAGTTTATCACCCTCAGAAGAAAATATTAAAGCCAAGTCAAATTTATTATTCATTTATTGGTGTTTAAGGTCAGATATTTCAGCAAAATGGCTAATTGTGATTACAACAAGGCTATAAGGTCAAGTCCAGCCAATCGTTTATACCCATGTTGCCCATTTTCTAAGACTTCCACCCAGGCATTGGTGACTGGATCCTATTTTACAAGTAAAACAAAGCTTCTCACAATAAATAAAAACACTGTTTCATTTTGTGGGTTCCCATTGGGAAAGGCCAAGACTGAAAGTTGAGAGTGTCAATGTTTTCTTCTGAAGGGGATATCATCCATTACACAATCAACAAAGCTAAGTAGGTTTTTATAATACTGAATGCCCATTAGAAATAATTATTTACTCACAAGTTATGAACATATTTCTTACAGTGGAATCCTGATAATTGAATATCACTTTGCCAGAGAATAAAATGTACAAGACCTCTAAAATGGTTAACCAATTAATCAATAATCATCATCTTGATCGATTCAAAAAGTAATTGATCGATTAACCGTTTCTCTTGAACTACTGTATTCTGTGGGTTAACGAAGGAACAAACTTGCTCCAAAACAGGCAAACACTGTCACACTGGCTCACATCAATTATATGAGACAGAGTAAAGCATGCAAGTTACTTGCTGACATACTTGTTTACCTGCATGATCATCATAGTGAATTAGTGGCTGGAAATTGTCATTCTTAACCCTTTACCCATTGCAGGTAGCAGATGATACTTGCAAAATATATTCAAGTATTTCTAAAGATTTTCAATTTTTGTCTCAACAAGATGTACTGTCACAGTGCCGAAGCTGTGATGATTCATGCAATGCCAAAAATGTGCAATTTGTGACACAAAAACTTGTTGGTGACAAAAAAAACTTGTTGGTGGCAAGTCCATAAATGTGACAGAAATTATCTGAATGACGTGCACTATTGAGAGGGTGTAGACATCATGAAGATATACTTGTATACCAAGTATGGTGTCATTCCATTAAGTATTTTAAGAGTTTTTGTGTTTTTTAAACTCATTGGTGACAGACAAAATTTGTCTCGGACGGACACAATTTGTAAGTGAACAAGTCATAAAAAAAAAAATAATAAAAAAAAAAAATAACTAGTGAGGGCATACCTATCACCAACAAAATTTATAAAAAATAATAATTTACTTAAGTTATGAATATTTTTGGATGGACTTACACACGGATAGACGGACGGAGGGATGGACAGATGCATGGATGGACGGACGGATGCACAGATGCATGTAATCCAGTATACCCCCATTTTCTTCGAAAGTGGGGGTATAATTACTTCTTAAGGTATGGTAAATGGTTAGGTGTTGTTAAGTTGTATACATTCATCCAATGCACGCAATATCACAACATGTTATAATTTGTTTTTTCAAATTTTTCCAAAAACTTTCAATAAAACCATATTATGTGACCCCTCATTGGAACGAGCTCGTTCCAAAGAGGGCCAAATGATATGGTTTGGTTGAATTTTTTTTTCCCCAACAGCCCAATTAGTGTAGTATGTGGGCAGATGCAGACAATTAGTTAGATAAAGGGTCAGAAGATATACAATCAAGTGGGCTCCACTGTATCAGCAAAACAATAACAGCCTATGAATGGGAACAGTCCTCTTATCAATGATACCCTGGTGCTATACTCTGTTGAATTTCCCATCATATCAAGTCATGCCTGTTTTACAACAATCATGACTTTATTTTAGAAGAGACCATCGAAAACATGCAGCAGGTTAACCCTTTACCCAACATGAAAATCAGACGAAACTTGCAAAAAAATACTTGAATAACTAATTTTTGAGACAAAAAATGAAAATTAATTGGCGATTTTTGAGAATGGCGCTGACCAGTTTTGACCCTTACTTTGGGTAAAGGGTTAAGCAATAATATAAACTCTGAGGTGAGATCTAACTACGGATGTGGTCGGTGGTAGCATGTGTTAATTTTTGATGTTCAGTTGTTCAGTTGTTTTTGAAGTCAGCAGATGATAATACAAAGCATTAACGACCATTGCAATGCATAAGCATAATTATGTTGTCAAGGATGGGTGGAGCCAAAGAGTGTAATGACAGAAAATATCAAATGGTAATTGTTGAATGAGATGCCTATTGTATCATATGAACTATAATAATAAACTGTTTTTCTTCTCAAGGATTCTGAAACTCTATGGTGCATGTAATCTGAATCTTGATGTAAAATGAAAACAAAAACTGCCTAAACTGATGAGACAAATGTACAAACAGACACATAGAATCATTAATTATAGTATTGACACTGTTAAGATTAACTACTACACAGATCACCATTTATTTTATAATTAGTTTAATTACTGTCCTTGGGCTGCAACAAGACTCAAATAACATTGATCATGCTGCCAGTCTTGGGGCAAAAAAACATCATCAAATATAATTAAATTTATTATATGACAGAAAAAATCTGGTAATTTAATTGGCTAAAACACTCGTCAGAAGTGTTGATATACTATAGTATTGCTGATCTATTCCATTCTTATCGAAATAGAGTTGATATTTCACTACTCTGCCATTGTTGTCTATAAATAGCACAGGTAGGTCGATATAATGATTCCAAATACCTGTTTGCAATAAAAATAGAAATGGTATTTCCAACTTGCACCTTCCTTCTTCCAATGTTTAGGAACCGTTCAAATATAACAATTAACTACAACATGAACAAATAATGAACATTGCTTCTTATATACATAAGATATATATGTTGAAATTAAATTTATTTTGTTCCATATGAATATGCCATTTTTCTTTGAAAAATATGTTATAAAGCAAGGAAGTTGCAAATGATTTTTCTGTCATAATTATAAAACAATAAATGACTTTCCTTGAGGCTGCAACAAGGAATTATCAATCCTTTAAAAGCAATATTCACTTACCTCGGCCTACGCCCTCACTGAATATTACTTTTCTCAGGTTGATAATTCATTGTATCAACCTCAGAAAGAAAAAAATTGTATATCTCAGGTAAATCCAGTGTGTAAAAACCCTAAAACTGTAATTATTATTTTATTGGTGTTTAAGAACACTTTTTTCGACATGAGGTGACCCTGCCTGTAGAAAGTGTCGTTACACCCCAACAAATAAATAAATAAGAACACTTTCAGCATCTATGACTATATCATGACCACAATACATGTATAAAATCAAGTTTTGCCAAATCTTTTCACTGATTCTGCCCAGTTCAGAGAATTCACAACCGAGGCATTGTCTACCGGGTCCTATTATATAAGTAAAACAGAACTTGTATACTGGCAAAGGGTTAAATTGCACTGCTTAATTTCCCCTGGGTTTCCATCTGGGAAATCTCTATACAGATATGATCTGGGGGCCAATAATTTAACCCTTTTGCCAACATGACTAATGAACGACACACTAGCAAAAAAATTCCTGAAGAACTAATAACTAAAAATGTTCAATGTCTGCCTCAAAAACATTGTTTATGACCATCTAATAAGCTTGAGCAAAAGAGGGGATCGTAAGATATGTTTCAAAGGAAAAAATAATAAAAAAATAAGAAAATATCAACAGGAATTTTTCTGGTGAGATATGGCCATTACGGTACTTTGTTCACTAAAGTGGGATTTTTCTTGATCAGAATGCAATCTGGTTGAAATATACATTTCTTAATACTGGCGAGAATCCAAGAATCGATTCACACAAAGGTTTGCACAACAAAACCAGTGAGAATCCATGCATATTCTTGCTGCACTTCTGCTTGGATTTGTGTGAAAAGAATTGAGTCAATTTAACCCTTTGCCTAAAATAACAGCAGCAAATTAACCAATACAAGACATTTACTTTGTTAATAAAATTATACAAATTTGGCTGTCATTGGAACCTGTTCAATGAGCCGGTTCCAATAACATCCACATTTGTAAGGTTTATTGGTAAATATTGTTTATTTTTTAAAAAGCAGTTGATGTTTTAAAAATTAAAAAGCTGTGTTGGGTAAAGGGTTAGCATGTGTTATCAATATGCAACAGGGGTTCAACCATGGTGACCTCATGGGATTCCGGGACACTCATAGCAGGTGAGGATTATTGCAACCATTTTCACGAGAATCCAAATGGGTTCTCCCAAATTGAGATGAAATATACTTATACATCTGAGATTTCATAACGAAAAAGAGGTTCGGATTCTCGCAACCATTTTTGCAAGAATCCAAAATGGATTTTCCCAAATTTAGATAAAATATAAGCCCTGCATACTTATACACCCAAGATCTCATAACGAAAAACAGGTACTGATTCTTGCAAACATTTTTGTGAGAATCCAAATGGATTCTCCCAAATTGAAATAAAATATAAGCCCTGCATTCTTATACACCTGAGATTTCGTAAATAATGAAGAATAGGTACAGATTCTTGCAACCTTTTCTGCAAGAATCCAAATGGATTCTCCCAAATTTAGATAAAATATAAGCCCTGCATACTTATACACCTGAGATTTCATAAATAACGAAAAACAAAGGAAAATAAGTATCATCTCGGACTCAATGTTCTATTTCTTTTCTAACAGATGAGATTCTAGTGCTGAGAGGATACTTTTGAATGGAGTGAGGATACTTTTGAATGGATCGTGACCCGGTTGTGATCAAAATTCCCTGTTTTTGTGATCACAGTACTGTTCATTACGTAAAGAGATAAACCGTTCACAAATGAATTTCCAGAATTGTATTTTCTACTCTCAAATATAAATGCAGTGAATCCTTAGCATTTCATAAGATAGGTAAATTGGCATGTCTGTCAAAACACTAATAATTCATTCTACCATTTATATTTAAAATTATTTACGCAGGAGTTGTCAAAATGAAATGTGGGGTTCTATTATCACCAGACCAGTTTCGATCACTTGGATCTCATCAGTGGTTTTAACCAGTGACAGGGATCCAAGTGATCAAAACTGGTCTGGTAATAATAGAACTCGAAATTTCTTTTGGCAACTCCTGCTTAACCCTTTACCCAACGTAACGGCCAAAACCGGCCAGCGCTATTCTCAAAAATCGCCAATTAATTTGCATTATTTTTTTCATTTTTTGTCTCAAAAACATAGGTTATGACCCCTCATTGGAACGAGCTCGTTCCAGTGAGGGGTCATAACCTATGTTTTTGGGACAACAAATGAAAAAAAATAGTTATTCATGAATTTTTTTGACAAGTGTCGTCTGCTTTTCATGTTCGGTAAAGGGTTAAATACATTTACGTTCATTTCACCATAAGAAATATGGGAAAGAAACCCACTACTTCAAAGAGTTACAGCAGTATGTTAACAGAGATGCTGACATTTAACACTTTGGCATCCGAAACCACAGTCGTTTAAATTGTACCAAGCAAAAAGGCCAGGGCAGAGGAAAGCAGGTATACTAGTAAGTACTGATCAATTCCAATGAACAGAATGGACCACTTGTCCGTCTATTGTTTATATGACATCATATTAGACATATCTCATCTTTACTGTCAACACCCCAGACAGGTCATCTTGCTTTCTCTATGGAAGTGTATAAAAGCAACAATAACACACAGCCAGTAGGCCTTTAATGGTTGAACTAAGACAACCTTTTCATTTGTATTTAAAGATCAGAAATACAAATGCCGATAAAACATTTTTAAAAGCTTTATAGTACTGTTATCTGGCCTTTTGGTTATATCATTAGCGCAGAAGCAAACTAAGATTTACCCTTCACCCAAAGCAGACAATATCAAAATTTATTATCTTAAATATCATTTTTAAAAATTTTTCCAAACATTTCAACAAAACCATATCATGTGACCCCCTCATTGGAATGCGCACGATGAGCTCGTTCCAAAGAGGGGTCACATGATATGGTTTTGTTGAAATTTTTTGAAAAAAAAATTTTTTTTCAGCTGCTGAATTTGCATATTATGTGGGCGGATGTGGCCGATTCGTTGGGTAAAGGGTTAAATAAGTTAAAGAAAAAATAGTTTTGCAATTGTGCATAAATTGTTTGAACGACCATTTCCTTCACCTTTTACCTCAACTGAAACAAAGTTTACCACATATAAATCACCATCAAATAACTCATTGTGGAAAATATCGTTGACAACACATCTGACATGGGAATGACATCAGAAGTCAACACTAACGTTAATCGTAATATTGTGAGTTAGTTGGCTTCAGAAGTAGAATTGATTTAATCTTCTCTTATGTTTCATTAACTGTCTGTCTACCTAGCTATTACAAATAGCAGACAAGTTATGCAGAAAACATTTCCTGAATAACTAAATATTTTCATTTTTTGTCTTGAAAACATAGCTTATGACCCCTCTGGCACCAAATCAATGATCCAGTGAGGGACATGAGCTCTGTTTCTGAGGCAAAAATTGAAACCAAATATTTATTATATTTATTTATTGGTGTTTAAAGTCACATATTTCTGCACAAAGACTAAACATGACAAGAAGAGTTTTACGGGTGGAGGAAGCCAGAGTACCAAGAGAGAACCAATGAGCAACATCAAGCAACTGTCAGCTCCCAAACATACTAACTCCACACAAGCAGGGTTAGCACTGGCTGAAGACAGGTGCACCATTGACGTGCAGTATGCCTTAGTACACAACGCCACCGTGCCCCCACATGGGCAATGGAGATGAAGTGTCTTGCCCTAAGACACAACGTGGTTGCCACAGGTGGGATTCGAACCAAACACCTCGCGGCTTGCAGCCTGCACCTCTACCAACTGAGCCACCATGCCCCCTGAAACCAAATAACCAATGAAAGAGTCAATGACTCTGTAGCTCAACTTGGATATGACAGGAATTAGTACTTGCTGTGACCAAGACAACAGAATAATGAATATGACAGGAATTAGTATTTGTTTTGGCCCAGTCAACAATAATAAAAGAATTACAAGGTGACTGTAATGGACTACAGATTAAGACCAATCATTGTAGATTATTATTTTTGGGTGGAAATTTTCAGTCCCAAACAAAATATTTTCAGACTAAAATTTTTTCTTCTTCTTAAAATTGACCAAAATGCATCAAAACACAAAAAACTAATTTCCGGATTTTGGTCCAAAATTTTCTAAGTCCCACCCGGACCCCAAATTTTCAGTGTAAAAAAAATTTTTTTTTTTTTTTGTCTTAAAATTGACCAAAACGCATAAAAAACCAAAAAACTAATTTCCGGATTTTGGTCCAAAATTTTCTAAGTCCCACCCGGACCCCTAATTTGCATAATTTATTCACGAGAAAAACTCTGTATTATATGTAATGTATCCCATGGTACTAAACATTCATACAAAAATTTATTCAAATCAGATCTTTCATTTGGAAGTTCTGCGCAAAAATCTGATTGCACTTAATTTTGAACAAAATGGCTGCTAGCGGCCATCTTGAATTTCAGACTGGACCCAAAAACACCCCTTCTCGTCCCACAGTGATAACAAAGGCACCCAAGAAGTTTCGAGAAGATCGGTTCATAAATACGGCCTCTAGCCCGAGCCGTATTGGGATTTGCACTCACAGTGCTGAAAGTAACACTAAATAAATCAAAGTTAGCCTAATTTGCATAATTTACGCACAAGAAAAAAACCTTTAATATATGTAATGTATCCCATGGTACTAAACATTCATACAAAAAATTATTCAAATCAGAGCTTTCATATGGAAGTTCTGTACAAAAAACAGATTTCGGCATCGTCGGTACAAAATGGCTGCTGGCAGCCATCTGGAATTTGGGACTGCACCCCAAAATACTCGTTCTCGTCCCACGGTCATAACAAAGGTACCCAAGAAGTTTCGTAAAGATTGGTTCATAAATACGGCCTCTAGCCCGAGCCATAGCAGCTTGGCACTTACAGCTCTGAAAGTAACACTAAATAAATCAAAGTTAGTCTAATTTGTATAATTTACGCACGAGAAAAAAACACGTATTATATGTGATGTATCCCATTGTACTATACATTTATACAAAACTTTATTCAAATCAGAACTTTCATACAGAAGTTCTGTACAAAAAACTGATTTTTGCATCATCGGTACAAAATGGCCACTGGCAGCCAGCTTGAATTTCGGACCACACCCAAAAACACTCGTTCCCATCCCAGGGTCATAACAAAGGTACCCAAGAAGTTTCGTAAAGATTGGTTCATAAATACGGCCTCTAGCACGAGCCATAGCAGCTTGGCACTTACAGCTCTGAAAGTAACACTAAATAAATCAAAGTCAGTCTCACTTGCATAATTTACGCACGAGAAAAAAACCCGTATTATATGTGATGTATCCCATGGTACTAAACATTTATACAAAACTTTATTCAAATCAGAACTTTCATACAGAAGTTCTGTACAAAAAACTGATTTTTGCATCATCGGTACAAAATGGCCGCTGGCAGCCATCTTGAATTTCGGACCACACCTAAAAACACTTGTTCCCATCCCAGGGTCATAACAAAGGTATACAAGAAGTTTCGTAAAGATCGGTTCATAAATACGACCTCTAGCCCGAGCCATAGCCAATTGTTGATGTACGGACAGACGGACGGACTGACGGACGGACAGACGGACGACGGGCCATGACAATAGCTCAAATTTGACTTCGTCAAAGTTGAGCTAAAAATTTGGTTGGCAATTTTTGTGAACAGCATGAACAGCTTTAGTCATTATGTTAACAAAAAGGTTAAATACATATAATGTGATAAAAAAAATCTTAAATTCGTCACAATCTGACATGAAATGTCTGAACCCTGTTCACTAAAATTGATCTGAGCCGAGGCTCAGGTCAATTTTAGTGAACTTAGTACAGAAATTTCATATGAAAATGTGTTACATTGGAGATCGTCTACATGTATATACGATTTTTGATTTGTCTCAATCGTGAAACGTCAGATATATATCAGAAGAGTTTATTTATTCAAATTGCTCATTGTTTTCATTTGTTAACTCTCCCAGAAACATGGTCTTTCAATGCTTAAACACTGCAATGTAATGATCAGTTTAAAGGGGCTCACAGAATATGCTGCAAAAGAAGTCAAAAGCTATATTTTTCAGCAGAAATTGGCCAGGCCCTCCCTCCTCCCAACATACCCACTTTCTTTTTTTTCTCTCCTCTCTCTGCTCTGTGTGGTATATTTCTCTTGTTATTTTTTTATGAACAATGTTGTATGAAATTTATTTATTGGTGTTTTAAGGTCACATATTTCTGCCCAATGGCTAATCATGACTGCAACAGTTTTATGGGTGAAGGAAGCCGGAGAGAACCACCGAGCAATGGCGAGCAACTGTCAGCTCGCCAACATACTGACTCCACACAAGCAGGGTTAGCATTGGTTGAGGACAGGTGCACCATCGAGTTGTATGAAAAATGCTGTAACTTGTTTCTAATGTAAAAATCAATGTAAATTTCTACAGAATATGAAAAGGAGGTAATATTTATATACTGGCATTTAACATCACTTTCAGCACCTATGGCTATATCATAAATGCAACATAGGTATGGAGTAAAGTTTACCCACCAGTTTACACCTTTGTTGCCCCACTTCAGAGGACTTCCAACACTAGTGTTGGCTCCTGGGTCATATTTTACCAGTACAACTGAACTTGTTTACCACAGTAATCAAGCACTGCTCTGCTTCCTGAGGTTTGCATGGGGAAAGAAAGGTGATACGTCAGTTAGTAAGATGCTTACAATATAACATATGTAATTGACACAGGCTGCAAAATCAGTGACATTCCCAATTGAAATCCAGACTCACCTTGATGAATCCAAATGTCATAAACAGCACTTTTTTTAATAGGTTGCTTTGAAATTAAAATTGGCATATGTTCATTATAATTTTTCCAAGCTTTAGGATCATTATTTCTCTACTGGAAAATTATCCTGCACATACAGCCTGGAAGCTGCTTGACTTTAATATGAATTGTATGTATCTGTTGTGGTTTAAATTGGAGTCAAGTAGAATCTGAGACAGACAATATATACAGACAATATCTCAGTTTGATGGAGCAGAAAGTGGAATTTTTGTTTCTAACAGTAGTAGAGGATAACCTTTTCAAAACCTTTTAACTAACAAATTGGGAACAGCCACCCATGTGTCGTATGTTACAAACTGAATAGTTGAAAAAAAAAAAAACATACCATGTGATCCTTCATTTGAACGCGCTCATTGAGCTCATTCCAATGAGGTGTTCCATGCAGGGACCGACCTAGTAATTAGTCAGTGTGAATTTGACTCCTAAAATGCTGATTTGGCTCCTGAATCTTAAATTTTGGCTTCCAAGTTGACTTGTAAGGCACTATTTCCTCCATTTGTCACTTGACTAGGAACTATTATGAAAATGAATGGTTTTTGGTGTGAAATGAAATTATTTTTAATCATTTTTCAATCATTTGAGAAATCACTTTAATTTTGCCCCAAAATAATGTTATTAAATATACAAATGTATGTCCTACACAGCTGAAAGCTTCAAACAAGAAGAGTATTATCAAAAAGTAATATAACTTAAACTACAGTTAATATATTTGGGCCTAAAAATGCTGGTGTGAAGGAGCTGCAACTGAAAGGCTTTGTGTTCTGTAAATGTACTTCATATTATCTTTGAAGTGAAAGTGCATCATTTGTGTGGATTTGTTTTGTTACAATTTATGGGAGAGTGCCTATAGGCACTCTCCCATAAATTGTAACAAGGCAAAACACATGAAGAAATATTGACAATCAACAATAATTTAGCACTCTACCAAATAAGAAGTAAATCTTGCTTCTAGATTTCAAAAGTAGGCTCCAAGTCTGACTCTTGTTTTTAAATGCTCAGGTCGGTCCCTGGTTCCATGATATGGTTTTGTTGAAATTTTGTGAAAAATTTGAAAACAAAATAATTAAAACAAATTTTTATATCGTGTGCATTAGTAACAGGTTAGTACATGTAATAATTCTATATGTAGGTCTTATCTGAAATTGGAGTAAAGTAGAATCTGAGATTCTACAAGTAAACACATGAATCGGATATCTACGTTATACTAAATATTAGTAGAAACTGGAGTCAGAGTTTCTATCAGCAGAAATTGAAAACAGACAATACAAACAGATAATATTCTAATTTGTCGCAGCAGAAAGTGGAATCTTTATTTCTAACAGAACAAAACAGGATAAGCCATTCAAACCTTTACTTAACAAATCTGCATCATCGTATAATTTACAACTGAGTCGAAAAAAATTATTTTTCAACCAAATCATATCACATGATCTCTCATTGAACAAACTATATTTTATTACTTCTAGCATTCGGGAATCTTAAGATAGCAATAAAGGCTAAAACAATAACCGATGTTCATAAATACACTCAACCCAGTGATTTTGTCAATAAGGTGTTAAAAGTGGAGTTTAAACAAACATTTAACATTAATTGTCAGTGAGTGGTAAGAAGGCATTGTTATTTCTTCAATGAAACACTGAAGGTTACCAACTTTACAAAAGGCAGCATTTAGCATTTAATCAGATAAAACAAGTTATTAATTGAAAATAGAATGTGTTTTCATTTTTGGAATTCATTTTAAAAAATCGCGACATCGACGCCGTAGCTGCGACGGGTGGTGCAATCTCATCAATTCTAAGTTCATCAAGGGCCATAACTCCATGAAAAATATTTGGAACAACACATGCATTGAACAGTGGCTAGACATCAATAAGATACACTTACATGCCAAATATAAAGTCATTCCATTAAGTATTTCAAAAGTTATTGAGTTTTGAAACTCGTTGGTCACAAACTCGTTGGTCACAGACAGACAGACAGACAGACAGACCGACCGACAGACCATCCGACAGACAGACCGACAGACCGACATTGTCACTTATAGAGCTGCTAGTCGCAGCTAAAAATTTTCTCAATCTTGTATAAGTATTTCCATTAGTTCTTCGAATCCTGCACTCTTTGTAACAAGTAACCTACTAATCATGTACATTTTACATGTAAATTTTAATGTAGTGTGTGATATGGCAGTTACCAGTTTTTTTTTATAACCAGAAAGTGTGACTAACCCTGTGCAATGCAAAGGGTTAGTCACACTTTCTGGTTACAAAAAAATTTCATTATTAACCAAGTAAAAAACCCTGTGCATGATAGAGCCTTAGTTTAAATCTGATCTATATCATCTCTCTACCCAATGTAATGGCCAAAACCAACCAGTTTTGTTCCCGAACTTAGTTTGTGACTCCTCATTGGAATAGATTGTGGAAAGGTTTTTGTTTTTTTTCGTGGACTCCACAAATGAAAACATATTCTATTTTCAATTAATAGCTTGTTTTAAATACGTCATACCATAGCGAGTGACTCAGCATTCAGACTGACTAAGTATTTAATCAGTGGCATAGATATAACTTAAGGTGATCACCCTTTTTCGCCAAGTGAGGATTTTGTCCAAACTTCTGATTTTTTCCATGTCCAATTGTCTGTTCACTCTTGAAATAATTGTCAGTTCATTTTTCACAACTTGAACAATTTATTTGGATCAGACAGCAAAAAAACCCCACCCTTCCCTCTCCCATTAGCAAGCCAGAAAATAAGCGGACTGACATCTGCAAAATGAGGTCCCCAGAGGGTGAATTTAGTGATGCTACCCTGCACAGCAGGGTAGCATCACTAAATTTACACTCTCTGAACCTCAGTCTGAATCAATGTCTCAAAAGTAAACAGAAAGAGGTACCCAGAGGATAAATTGGCCCACTGAATGGGATAGCATCATCAAATTCACCCCTGGGGACCTCATTCTGCAAATGTCAGACTGCTTATTTTCAGGCCTGCCCATTAGTGCTTACAGGCCTAATATTCTTAAAAACGCAGGAGGGCTAAAAATTGTTCCCATCGCATGGCCTTAGGGATCAATTAGCTCTCCTCTAGCTTACAAATTTATTTATTTATTAGGGTTTAACGACACTTTAACAGCCAGGGTCATATCATGTTGGTGACAGTTTTATGAGTGGAGAAAGCCGGAGTACCCGGAGAGAACCACCGAGGAACGACGAGCAGCTGGCAACTCCCCAACATCATAACTCCGCACTGCAGCACAGGCAGGGTTAGATTGGTTGAAGACATGCGCACCATCGGCATGCAGTACGCCTTAGTACACGGCATCATTGTGCCCCCATGTGGACAATCGTGGTGAAGTGATTTGCCCAAGGACACAATGCAGGAGTCCGAATCAATCGCTCAGATGGTTACCCATCCAAGGATTAACCGGGCTCGACGTTGCTTAACTGCGGTGATCTGACGAGAACTAGTTACTGCAATGCCACCGCACCCCTAACTTACAAATCTGAAAGTGGCAGAATGAAGTTTTACTATTAATGAAATCTGCTAAGTGGGCTTTGTGTATTTTATTTGGTGCTGCTAACAAGGTAGTCTCTGTGAGACGGCTACATTGGCCCTCCCACATCTCTGGGCCTTGCAGAGGTGTGGGAGTGGCAGTGGGGTAGTCTTACAGAGACCACCAACACAGCAGAGATCTGAAAAGTTGTGGGTTTTAGAAATAGGCTGTTATGGTAATCATTATTCTCTAATGCCAGGAGGGCTAATTTTCGCCCTCCTTAATTTTTTTTAAGGCACACAGTAGGCGAGGGAATAAATCACTCTGCTGAAAATGCCAGGTCTGTGCTTAGGCACAAACACACTTTGTTTGGCACTAAAATACCTAGAATAGATAAAAAAAAAATTACCAAGGGACAGTTTAGGCCAGTGTGAAGACTGGCACTCACTGAGTCCTTTCACACATTTCCTTGACTCAATACTGATGTGCACGCTGCAATTTCTCTAGATTCTCATGTTATCACTTGACTGTCTACAGTACAGTTGTCATGGACTGGCCATAATCCACACGTGGCAGTGACATCCATGCATATGTTTAACAGGTAATAAAAATCACCTTCAATAAAATTTAATTAATTAAGCAAGGGTTGTACCCTAGGCTTCATTAATTAAATTTTTGATTATTATTCCTATAATTAGTGTTTGGAATCTAATATTATTGAGTCTTTGGAAATATTGCCCACCCGTGAAAAGTGACCATTCCATGGCAGCCATACTGTACTCCAACGGTGATGCATCATATGCACCTGACATAAGATCTCAGTCAATGCAGAGTTCCTATTGTGAAGATAAATTACAGACCCGATATATGGAAAATACAACTTGATGACATGTTCGTGAGCATTCACAATTTTTCATCATGTCAATAAGGTCTTGATTTTCTTGTCGGCATGACAGCCAAAGCTTAACTTAGTGATCCCCAGCATCCATGTACACAAAATATTTCACAATAAACACCAGACGACTATAATTATTAAGCTAAATGTTTGAGCAACATTTAAATGCAAGTCTTCATTCTTACAAGTAGGTTGTGCAGAACAAAAACACCTGGGCTGATATATCGGCAAAGCTGGATTCATGTGGTGATTATTCTGTCGAAAATATCTTATTTTTATTCAAAAATTTTAACTGCTGTGAATGTCCGGAAGCAATTCCTTGCGATTTTAGTGTAATCGTATTGACTGACCATCATTATCGGACATGTCAAGCACCTCAGATGAACTGTCTTTGTGCAGAAGGGCCTTTAACCCTTGAGGGTCGACTTCTGACTTTGATCACATTTTTTGGCAACAGAACAGATGCCCCCTACATGCAGTCTTTGGGTTAACTCACACATTACATTCTATGTCCCTTGGTAGTTGTTCTTAGGCAGGTCTTGGTGGCCTATAATGGCAGCCAAGTCGTGCAAAAAACAGCAACAAAGTCACAGGAGATGGACTGTCAAAGTGTAGCAAAAATATGTGAAAATCTGTAGGCCCTTAAGGGTTAATATCATTCTTTGCCTTCAGCAGGAAGACTTTCCTGCACACACAAAAATACCCTGTTGTTTGATCAGGGTTTAATTCCGGCACTTGTTTCTAGTTAATAAAATACATCCCTACCAACAGGAGCGGACCCCTTATCAATTATTTCTTTGGTGTGAGACTCTTTTGAATTTTTCATGAAATCAAGTCATGGCTGAATTATCAGCCATGGTTTGCTTTTATGAAAATTTGAGAAAATATTCAGCAGGTTAAGAGTTAAATATATCAGCATCATTTGTCTATTTTCCTGTCAACAAAAATAACAATTGCTACCCCCAAAAAGTTCCTCTTCTGATCACCTCAGTTTCTAATTATTTGTACAGCTCTGTAGATAAAAAGTTAATAATGATCACAGTTACAGCTACTTGTACCACAACACTTTCAAAATGATGAAATGGACACGATACTGAGGTAAAAAAAAAAAAAATTCCAACAATTAATAGGCACTACATTTTTTTAAAAACAGCTATCACATGATAACATTTTTTTTTCTTATAATGAGGAGACCATAAACAAAAAAAAACATATGCTATCACTTATTACATCTACACTACTTTAGCAGTCTGGCAAATACTCAAGTACATGTATTCATATTTAACCAACCTAAACATGGAAACAAAACATAAGAATTTTTCACTGCTTCAGTGCAGAAATATTATAAAATCAAGCTTCAACCCCTTCAGCTTAACCCTCTGCATACTGATGTCAAAATACCAAAGTTTTCAGCAGTAAGTTTTTCCCACAATGCAACTGAGAATTTAATAAATTATATGTTGTTTGACAGAGCTCACTGAGCTCTGTCAAACAAGATATGATTTGTTAAATTTTTCATACTGCTTAGGCAATATAGGGTCAATATCGAACATTTTGAAATACTGCCAGAGTGCTAGGAGTTAAGCATCAGCTGGAAGGGTCATAAAATTTAGAAGCAATGACACATTCAAGAGTAAACAATAGGGAGAATTTGTAATACAACTGAACCCACTCAACTGGCCATCTCTTTATTGAATAACCCTGTTAAAAGAATATAACATCCCAACACATAACTATTTACTATAGTTTTAGTAAGAATTTGCCCTGTTAACTGCATATAGGTTATGGAGTAAACTCCTGTTAATTGAATAAAAATATCTTGCAATCCATTGAAGAAATACTCAAGATACCCACAGAATTCTATATGTTATAGACATCTCTGGCCTCATAACATCAAATAGAAGCATTTAATCTATAATATCTTGTTCAAAAGAGCTCCATGAGCATTGTCAAACAAGATATAATACAATAAATGTTAAATTTATCACCAGAATTATTGTAAAAAAATGCCGCTCAGGATCACCGATCCAATGTCGAGTTGTGACAACAGTTCCTCGCACCAAGGCCAACACACCTATGAAGTTTCATGACTCTAGGTTGAACCACTATCAAGTTCTCATCCGGAAACCAATTGTTGCAATATACTATGTTCAAGGTCACTGTGACCTTGACCTTTGACCTGGTGAGTCCAACATCAATAGGGTTCTTCCTCGCACCAAGGCCAACACGCCTGTAAAGTTTCATGACTCTAGGTTGAACCACTATCAAGTTATCATCCGGAAACCAATTGTTGCGATATACTATGTTCAAGGTCACTGTGACCTTGACCTTTGACCTGGTGAGTCCAAGATCAACAGGGTTCTTCCTCGCACCAAGGCCAACACACCTATGAAGTTTCATGACTCTAGGTTGAACCACTATCAAGTTATCATCCGGAAACCAATTGTTGCGATATACTATGTTAAAGGTCACTGTGACCTTGACCTTTGATCTGGTGAGTCCAAGATCAATAGAGTTCTTCCTCGCACCAAGGCCAACCCACCTATGAAGTTTCATGAATGTAGGTTGAACTACTATCAAGTTATCATCCGGAAAGGAATTGTTGCGATTTACTATGTTCACGGTCACGTTGACCTTGACCTTTGACGTAGTGAGTCCAAAATCAATAGGGTTCTTCCCCTCACCAAGGCCAATCTACCTATGAAGTTTCATGAATGTGAGTTGAACCATTATCAAGTTATCATCCGGAAACCAATTGTTTAAGATTTACTACGTTCAAGGTCACTGTGACCTTGACCTTCGATGTAGCATGTCCAAAATCAATAGGGTTCTTCCTCCCACCAAGACCAACCTATGTATGAAGTTTAATGAATGTGAGTTCAACCACTATCAAGTTATCATCCGGAAACCAATTGTTTACGCCCGCCCGCCCGCCCGCCCGCCATTCACCAAACTATAAGTCGAGTTTGACTTCGTCACAACTCGACTAAAAACCTAATTCCTGTTAATTGAATACTCCTGTTAATTGAATAATTTTCACATTCCAATGAGGAGTCTGAACACATTTTGTGAATAGTACTGGCTAGTTCTTGACCATTATGTTGGGTAAAGAGTTGATATAGATGAGACTTACTTTAAGGGTTTCAGTGCACAGGGTTATTTAGTCAGTTAATAATGAACATTTTTTAGGTCCAGAAAGTGTGCAATGCACAGTGTTAGTCACTCTTTCTGGTAATAGAAATTTGGTAACTGCCATATCACACACTACATGAAATTGTACACTCACTAAGCAGGGTTCCTGCACCAAATTGAGAAGTGAATTCCAGGAGTTTCCAGGAGGTTCAGATCAATTTTTCAAGGCGTTTCCAGGAGTCAGCTGGGTGAAATTCAAGGGTTTTCAAGGAGTATAAAGCGACCATATGTTGGGAAGAAGGGAAAATGTTTGGAGTTGAATTAATCCAGTGAGCAACAGACTCGATTTTCCCAAAATTCCAGGAGTTTCCAGGAGGTGCTTCAAAATTCAAGGAGTTTCCAGGTCCTTGGGAGGGGGGGGGTTTGAAATTCAAGGACTTTCAAGGAATTCAAGGAGGCACGGGAACCCTGCTAAGGCAGTTTACCACACAGGGTTAATCGCAAAATAGAGATGATCTTATTTATAATGAAAATTTTTTACAACCAGAAAGTGTGACTCACCCTGTACAGGGCACAGGGTTATTCACCCTTTCTGTTTATAACAAACTGGTAACAGAATATTACATGTATACATATATTACAATAAGTGAGAACATAAAATTACAATTAGTGGTAACAGCGATATCACACACTACATGAAAATATACACTGACTAAGGTTGTAAAAATGCACAGGGTGCAGGCTTCAAGAATCTAATGGAAATACTTATCCTGGATTGTGGAATTGTTCTTAAAGTGAATTAATCCTTTACCCAACATAACAGCGAAAACCGTCCAGCGCTATTCACAAAAATTACCATTTGCAAAAACTGAAAAAAAATTAGTTAACCCTTTACGTAACACAGCGGCCAGAAAATTAACCAGAATAAGCCTAACACAGCCTAAAATATCTCAGAAGTTTCTCAATAAAACTATACAAATATGGATATCATTAGAACCAGCTCTTCGAGCTGGTTCTAATGATATCCATATTTGTATGGTTTTATTGAAAAATTATTAAATTTGTTTTTATTTTTTTAAAATACTGTGTTAGGTAAAGGGTTAATCAAGAATGTTGTTTGCAAGTGTTGTTTGCTTTTCATGTTAGGTAAAGGGTTTTAAACTGACACAACAACTGCTGATTCTCAAGTATTTTCTTCACAACAAATAAAAATGGGCAGAAATTGTTTTAGAATGAGAATTTAGTCAAAATTTAATAAGAGAAGCATTACAGAACAACATTTTTTGATAAAAGTTCAATAATTTTGAACTGAGTCTCATTATCTCCCACAAGTTTAAAATTTCCTTGATAATTTACAGCTTGGTGCATCATATAACACAACAGTTTTTCTTCAATTAAGAGAGATTAATGTTTATTTATTTTTTTATTTATTTATTGACATGCAGTATCCCTTAGTACAGAGTGCCACCATGCCCCCCACATGGGTAATCAGGATTAAGAGCCCTTTCCAAGGACACAATGCAGTTACCCCTGGCAGTGATCAAACCGTGGACCTTTCAGTTTGAAGACCAATGCCATAACCACTAAGCTACCAAGCTCCCGGCCAAGTGTTTGGAATTTATATGCAATTAACGGAATTAATCTATGAAGCAATATCCAATTAACCCTTTA
Source organism: Pictodentalium vernedei (assembly GCA_031216915.1). Lineage (NCBI taxonomy): Eukaryota > Metazoa > Mollusca > Scaphopoda > Dentaliida > Dentaliidae > Pictodentalium > Pictodentalium vernedei. Next base: position 291,418,230 of record CM062292.1, on the reverse strand, counting down.
CCCTACACACGATTTCAAAATTTGTTATTTTAATTGTTACTGTTTCAACATATTAAAACAAAACCACATCATGTGACCTCTCACTGGAATGAGTATAACACGCATGTTCCAATGAGGGGGTCACATGTTATGGTTTCGTAAAAATTTTGTCACTTGTTTTTCTTTCAACTACTCATTTTTTAAACTATGTGGGCAGATATGGCTGACTTATTAGGTACAGTACGGCCACCGCGGATTGGTCACTTTCCATGGGGTGGGCAGTATTTCCATGTACACAATAATATTAAGATTGCCAATGCTAATTATAGGAATAATCACCAAAAATTTTAATTAATGAAGCACCAGTGCTTCATTAATTGAAATTTTGTTGATGATTTTTATTACCTGATAAATACATGCATGGATATCATTGCCTAAGCGTGGATTACGTCCAGTTCACGGCGACTTTACTTTAACACACTTATAAGGATAAAAAATAATCACAAAAAAGATCAGCTTCATCCCACATCCTCAAAGACTTGAAGTAAATAAGAAAAAAAAAAGATTAATTATGGCCAAAAGAGTCTGTATTAATTTTTTTTTAAATTTTTATAAGCAACGAAAACCAGACACCAAATTTTTCAAAATGCCCAGTTATTCAAACAACAGTGCGTCAACATATGTATAAAAAAATGCTATCAACATTTAACAGATGATTTATCCTAACGTTCACAATTTATCTGTATATACAAATATCTGGGATTGAATATTACATGTATACATATATTACAATTAGTGAGAACATAAAATTAATGCAGGATTTCACATTAACCGAATATCTCGACCCATTTCACTGAATCGTGCAAGCCTCTGAAGATTCTCCTTGTCTACCTGCAGCTTTTGCAAAGCATATTGCTTGCATCCAGTCATTTTGCACAGATTCATTGTCTGCCTGAATATAGAATACTCGTCCATTGTTTTTTGGTTTTATAGAGAAGGCATACTGCTTCTTGTCAACAGTGCTCTCAGATATAGCTGCACTTGTCAATGGAATTCTTTTGGGTGTGCTCTGAAAGAGAAATATATATTATTGTCAGGTTAGGTTTTATAAAAAAATATTGTTTGGCAGGCATCTCATACGTCACTGAAAATCTGTCTTGACACTTTTTTTTCCAAAAAATTTCTTTGATGAAACTGTTTTGTAACTGTAGGCATAAAATTTCAACCAACTACAGTACAGTCTCTGTGAATTGGTCGTAATCCACACGTGGGTAGTGATGTCCATGCATGCGTTTACCAGGTAATAAAAATCATCATCAGCACAATTTCAATTAATGAAATGCTAGGTTGCACCCAGTGCTTCATTAATTAAATTTTTGATGATTATTCCTTTAACCCTTTTACTCAATGCAGACGATATCTAAATTTATTATTTTAAATATCATTTTTGAAAATTTAAAAAAAAAATGTCAACAAAATCATATCATGTGACCCCTCATTGGAATGCGCTCAACAAGCTCGTTCCAAAGAGGGGTCACATGATATGGTTTTGTTGACATTTTTTGAAAAATAATATTTTTTCAGCTGCTGAATTTGCATATTACTCAGGCGGATGTGGCCAATTTGTTGGGTAAAGGGTTAATTAGTGTTTGGGTTTAACATTATTGTGTCCATGGAAATATTGTCCACTCTGAAAAGTGACCAGTCCACAGCAGCAGCATCTTGTCCAAGACTAGTCAGTGAGTCCTTGTCAAACAAAATATAGTTGGATAAATTTGTAACTGCATTATGGGAAGTTTTCACTGGTGAAAACATTAGTTTTTCCACAAAAGTGTAAGTAGTAAAATTTTTGGCCATTTCCGTGACTTTTTGCAGATAAACAAAAAAAACTCCTTCCCCCTTCATCAGAAAATTGAGGAAAAATTGGCTGTCACTCATGTGTGGACTTCATTTAAACAAATGAATAGAAAAATCCATGGGTTTCTATGTTAAATCTGGACCCCCTCTGGTGAACCCACTCACCCCAGGAGTAGAATTTCCTAAGAAACAGAGAATCTGATTCTCGTAATGATACTTGAAAATTCATTTCTGAACTGTAGAAGAGAATGGACATCATGTCATTTTGATTCCCACAAAGTTTTTTGAAATTCTGCCCCTCAAGTGAAAACTTTCATCTGGGAGTAAGAGAAAAGCTATTAGTCAACTTCAAAAATTGATAGTCGCAACATAGTCGCAACAGCCCTAGAATCCACGCTGAACAGCCATGTAAGGATTGGAGATAAGGGGTATTCTCGCCCTCCAATTTTCCAAATCCTCCTGTATAATTCCCATGCAACGTGTTTTACATTGGCCATCACTGTACTTTGACATCCCCACCCCACCCCAAATTAATTCTCTGGCAATGGAGGGCCGCAGTTTCCCTTCCCATCTCGTATGTCAATGTTCTCATAAAAAATTTAAATGACCCCCCCTCCCCATCCCACCCCACCCCCTCTTCAACTATATCTATATATATTCCATGGTTCTGGTTTAACAGGTTTCCATGGTTCTGGTAAAGCAGTGTATCTTTCTCCCTTCATCTCAACCTCTCCCCCAGGAATAAGACCTTCCTACATATAATAATCATTCACTTTTAAAAATCTTCCTGTTTTGGCTGCCAGAGACATATTGCCAAGCGATTCTGTTAGGTAAAATTCGAGCTAACATGTCCTTGTCAATAGGCTACTGAGAAACATCATAAGGTTTATACAATAATCGGAAGCTGTTTGGTTATGCTTTTGGTGACTAATCCTGTTGCGATGTGCTGTCTCATTAACCCTTTACCCAACTAACGGCCAAAACCGACCAGCGATATTAACAAAAATTGCCAATTAATTTTCATTATTTTTTTCATTTTTTGTCTAAAACATAGGTTATGACCCCTCGTTGGAACGAGCTCATTGAGCTCGTTCCAATGAGGGGTCATAACTAGGGCTTCACAGTATTTTATCAAAACTCAGTATTTTTTTCAGTATCGATACCGTACTGAGTCAATTTCAACTCACTCGATATACCAACCTTCACGATATCGTCGATTAAAAATGTCAGTTTTCTCGAACTAATGATAAACTTAACTTTTTTGACTTGAACTTTATCTAAATTGATCACACGCACACTCAAAAATATGAAGCATGTAAAGCTATCCAATCATTTCGAGGGATCTCCACAGGCTGCTTGTCATAAATGATTGACTGATTTTTCTAATACTAATTGAATGAACTGCACAAAGTGTTTTGATTAATACACATGCCTCTTCTATTCTATTCTATTTGAAACAGATCTGTGGCTTATTCCCTGCATTATAATTGGTTGTAATAAAATCAAAGGCAGTGCCACAGTACTGACTTTTGGCCAGTGCTTGTGTAGTACTTTGCTTTAGAAATAAGCCATACGATTGTTTGGCGATTGTTTCAATAGTGACTATTATGTACAAGCAATGAGAAGAGTTGTTAAGGTCAATGAGCATCATTAGAATAAAAAACATTGGCTCATGTTTGTTTTGCGATTTATTTACTGAACAATGTTAGCTTGTTTGTGTGACCCTGTAATTGGCTTAATGTTCAATGAAGCTGCATAAAAAAGTGATTTATATTGTTAGATTTATTTAATTATTACAAGACTTAAAAAATTAATTAAACAAGGATTGTCAGTTCCTAAACACTCGATATTTACTCATTTCATAGTATTTAAAACAAGAGGCCCCATGGGGCCTTAATTCTCACCTGTCAAAGTGGTTCAAAGAAGTATTTGGGGGTCACATTGATTTAGACATGGTTCATCAACATTACAAAGATATGAAGTCATGAAATTTTAGGGGAAAACAGTAAGGAATGGATTTGAACAAACTTGAGCCTAACATACTCCCTCCTGCTACCCCCACCCATAGAGAGCCCAAATATTAAGACAGGGACTCAAATTGAACAAACTTGAATCTGATCCCCTTTGAAATGTTATATACCAAATACGAAAGAATTCTGACTGGTGGATCTGAAGAAGAAGGTTTTTAAAGAAATGTCCTCACATTGAATGAAGTTAAACTTTGGGCCCCAATTGTGAACCAAAATATTAACCAATGGACCCAAGTTGAACAACCTTGAATCTGACTCACCTGATGTTGTATACCAAATATGAAAGGATTCTGACTGGTGGATCTGAAGATTACTTGAATAAGTTGTTCAAAGAAGCATTCAGCTAATAATTTTCAACTGTCCGAATTCAATGAACTACTGAACCTGTTCACAACCATTTAAATCTCAACACAGGGAATCATAGCCTATTCTTTGTTTCCAAATTTAAATTTTTCCCGATTTGGGGGTGGGGTGTAATTTCTGTTTCTCCAAGTACGTGTTACCTACTTTGTGTTTTATTTGTAATTACAGTTATGGATTAAACCCCTGTTCTACAGGTGAGGTTCGCTTGTATGAGTTTAACTTCTAGTGTTCAACCGAATACCAGAAATGGCTGCTGACCGATCACCAGTTATTTGAGTTCACAATCATCTGATTCCGATGCCGATTCCGATTGTAATACTATGCACTACTAGACGAGTCGAGGCTTGAAAGAACTACATTAAACCAGGCCCGTCGGAACCGGGGGGGCTGCAGCCCCCCCCAATAATTTGCTCATATTTCGTCGTTAGTTTATCCATGATGGGAGCAACCGATGTAATCTGAATAAAACTGGACATTGCGTTATTTAACTCAGATTAGAACAGTGGCGTAGGAACCGGGGGGAGGGGTGTAAGGGAGATAACCCCCCCACCCCCCCCCACCCCCACCCCCACAAATTTGTCAAAAGTAGGCTTTACTGGGCTGGGTTTGTGGTTTCTCCACACGGGATGCCCACTGGTTACCATATTCCGACATTGCTGTTAATGATTACTGGATTGAGTGGGTTCTATGTGGGCTTTCTTCCACCAATAAAACTGACAGTCGTGTTTTCGCCTAATTGTGGAAAGCGATGTTAAACCCCAACCAACCACAGGGTAATTCATTGCATGTTCACTATTCCTGTCATTCTGCTCGGAAATCACGCTGAATTGATCAGAAAGCTGACGTATTTCCTTATTGACGATGTATTTGCTCAGAATCACTCAGAATGCATATTTGTACATCTTAAATTAAAAAAAATTCCCCGTAGAGGCCCCCCACCAACGACGAGGGGGGTACCCTCTCTCGTGCTCACCCCCCACTCGCCTCTTCGTGGTTCGGATGACGCTTCGCGTCATAGGAATATACAATTTATTTGCTCAGAATCAACTAGAATGCATGTTTTTACATCTTAAATTCGAAAATTTTCCCGGGGAAGGTCCCCGGACCCTCCACCAATGAGACGGAGGATACCCCCTCTCGTGTTCACCCCCACTCGCCGCTCGGATGACGCGTCGGGTCATGGGAATATAGGTCCTACCCCCCTCCCCCCCCCCCCCCAAATAAAATTAGCTTACTACGCCCCTGGATTAGAATTATGAACGTATCATTGAATTATAACATGTACCTGCATATGTTGATGTGCAAACGTTTTGAGCAATTCCATTGGCAGCTTAGAAGACCACGACAAACGTTGGCGTAATGATAAAACTAATGAATCCACCTTAAGGCCTGACTGTTTTTTAGCATGACGGAATACGACCACGGCCTGCAGGTGAGCCCGGTGTGAGAACCGTGCCCAAATATTATGGTTTTCTATTGGGATTTTTGAAACATTTTGTTAAAAAAACAACTTTTGCCGTTTAAAAAAATCAAGAGGTTTTTGCTACAAAAGCTCCCAGAATGCTTCCTTTGATTGCCCTTTTCAAAAAATTTTCTAGGGGAGTAACCCCCCCTCCCCTCCCCCCTCAAAAAGCTTGTGCCTTCAGCACTCGCGCCAGATGCCTTTGGCATCTGAATACCCCATACCCATTTAGTATCAGCCAGTTCACCCAAATTAGCAATATCAGGCCCCCAATATAAATTTCGTTCCGACGGGCCTGTAAACTGAACATATTTCCCAATGTTAAACGTCGTTGACTTGGGTAGCAGTAAAATCACCAGTTGCGCACAACTGGATGGTATATGTGGCTCCCAGAGCCACGTATACTGCCTAAGTGCACGCGACTGGTGATTTTACTGCAACCTGAGTCAATCGAGTGCAACCTTCATTTTTCTGGTATGAACTGCCAATTGCAGCAAGTACGCTCAATTGTAGGCTTTAGATTTCATTTAACTTGTATATCATGAAAAGAGGCATCTAGAGAAATTAAAAATACACAATGTGGTGGTTTTTCAGTTTTATTGAATGGTATCATTAACATCACTTTACATTAACAATTGCAGAAGATAATAAAATGTGGTTAATATCATCACAAAAAAATGCTTGACAACAATCGGTTGAACCGATGTTCCAGGAGCCGTTGCCGTTGTCACCCGATTGCCCACAATCAGCCAATTGGGGTGGCAGATTCCAATCATCAGTTGAACACTATTAACTTCAATGTCACAGAACGTTGGATCAATTGGAACTTTTCAGAACCAGCATCTAATTTCAACTTGTGAACCATGGTATTTTTTATTTCCGATTTAACTGCATGTGGAATTGTGCAGCCTATACTGTCACATATTGGACATTTTCATTCTCATTAAACGATGGAGGTTGAATAATATCACTTTTTAAAAAGCTGATTTCTAAAACCTCCAACATGATAAGATATATAGAGGATATCTAATGTTTTCTTGTGAATACCAGGATTTATCTCATGAGTGAGTGAGAGAATTCGTATTTTCACGAGCAGCTTGCTACGAGTGAAAATACAAATTCTCTCACTCACAAATGAGATTAATCTTGGTATTCACAAGAAGACATTAGATTTTCATTTTATTATACCCCTTTCATTTGAAGCTTCAACTGAAACAATCCAAACCGACGCCCATACCACGCAAGAAATCTGTTTACACAATCAGCTGATCGCTGTTTCCGCTGACACAGATCACAATGGATGTTGTGTACATCCACACAAAATAGTTTTTGAGATTGTTGGCGAAATGACATAATTTTTAGCCACAAACAAATTCAGTAAAATGAAATTTCTACTTCATTTTCGCTTCAATAGTAACTCTTCAACATTGAATTGAAATAATTCAACAATTTAATTCTGAAACAGTGAATTCTGATGGGTCTTGTTATACTCACTAGTGATTTTGTTTTGAGCTTGTGAAAATTCATTTGTAAATTTCAAGTTCACATGAAATGTTAATCACCGAGGTGTTTGATCTTATTAGAGAGGGGAGAACGCAATTTATTTTTTACCGATTCCTATTATAATTAGACGTTAGGGGGTGTAATAAATATATGTATGTATCGTTTATCTGCGTTTCCCACATTTGCACTCGAGCAACAATGGCATTTAGGCCTGTCGGTTTTAGAGCTACCAAGAAAATGAAACTGGGTTTATAAAATCGTTTATGACCACGTAAAAAATGTGAGATAATTGTGGTCATGCTGCATCCACTTCTGACTTGCAGTGTTATTTGATGCTGTGTATTTAAAAAAAAAACGATCGAACTTCGCCATCACTTTTGAGGATAAGCCTATTTCGCGATTTATACCGTGAATATTCGTATACTGGATTAATTGCATACTGCTCAGTTTTCAGAGATATTGGCAATTATATTAATTGCTTCCACACAACTTCATGCAGGCATGTTACATTGAATTATTGTTCACGGCATTCTCACGTGCTGGCATCCGTGAAATGATTCGTGATATTTTTCTAGAATGCAGTTCGGTTTTCAATAGACTGAGCTTCATGACTACAGCAGCTGTTACAATATTTCTGACAGCATTGGCATTGTTAGGGTTGGGACGATACAGCAAATTCATGGTATGATACGTATCTAGGTACACAAGTCACGATACGATATGTATCTAGATACATATCTTGATATTCATCCTGGTATTGAAGCTACAGTTAAGATCATAGGGACAATGGTGGAGCCAGCAATTCATAGTTGTGGAGCACAGCATAGGCATTGACTTGAGTGTTTTAGTAATGTCAGATCATTTTCCTTCCATTTCGCAAAATGAACCATTGCGAATATCGTCAGTCTGGGATGATGGGATGAGTATGCTCAAAATTTCTTCTTTGGTTGTTGATTTGGCTCATTTGAAAGTTTCCCTTTAGTTTCGTTGGTCGCCATTACAGTCTTAAATAAATCCAATTATTTAATTCACAGTATGGCAAGTTATGAGTTGTGGGTAATTTCTGTTCACACTGCCATCACATGGGTGTCACGTTGAACTTTTTCACAAACAAAATTTGCCTCCATGTTTATGCCAAGGTTAAGTGAGAGAAGAGGTTCATTCCAATAAATTCCTGCATATTTTTTGTTGAATAAAGTACTTCATTAAAATCTATATTAGATGGTCCAGGAATATATTATATATGTCTATATCCATAAATTCCTTTGTAAAACATGATTTAGTATTTATTTATTGGTGTTTAAGGTCACATACTTCTGCACAATGGCTAATCATGACCACAACATGGAGATAAAGTCAAGGTCAGTCAATCGTTTATACCCCATGTTGCCTGTTTTAGAGGACTCGCATCCCAAGCATTAGTGACTGGGTCCTATTTTACTAGTGAAACAGAGCTTGTTTACCACTGTAAACAAGCACTGCTTCACGTCCCGGGGTTTCCGCGGGGATAAAACATGATTATTTGAAGAGAAAGATGGCTTTTAGTTGAGAGCACAAATTCTACGCATCCTTCCTCATCGCTTTTTAAATGTGTCATATTGGGATTAAAATAAGTTATTGGCATCTGTGAAATGATTGGTGATATTTTTTCCATGAATATGTGAAACCGGGACACTCCATGATGACTGTACTCACTGTAATACCAAGATAATTGTATAGGCAGCACTAAGCACTTCTAGTTCTACCAAACATGGATGCATAACGTTCTATACTATACACTTTGGTCAAAAGCTTCAGTTTATGATTGTATGCCTGCTGACATCCTCCTACCCCTACTCTCCACCCCTCCCCCCCCCCCCCCCCAAAAAAAAAGTATATATATAAGTAAGGGAAATTTTTTCACTTTTGTAATATCCACTTCTGATATTCCATAAATTCAAATTAAATATATAGAGGATATTCACGAAAATTTGATGAATACCGAAAATATCTCGTGAGTGGCTACAAAGAAATATGAGGATCTTCACGAGCGACGCAGTCGCGAGTGAAGATCCTCATATTTCTTGTAGCCACGAACGAGATATTTTCGGTATTCATCAAATTTTCGTGAATTTTCTTTTTATTTAATGCTCTACGACTACAAACTCTCCAATTTGTGGCCTTTATTTGCCATTAAGGCGCAAAATTTATGTGCCGAACCAGCGTCCATACAAAAATTACAACAACCAAACTCCAACCATTGGAATGTGTGAATATCCGCACAAAAAGTAGTCCCGTCTTATTTCTCCCCTAACTTTACGATTTACCAAGGCTGGCGAATTGAAATAATCGCAATGTGTTTCGAAGAAATAGAACAATAACAAAAAACACCACTTTCTTATTTTCAATAACAAGACACGTCATTTTATTTTTTTTTAACTCAATGCACTGAAGACGTGTGAAGTTGAACTGAAGAAATTTGAAAGTGATTTCGGCTTTTCGCTGGAAGGTGAATGAGAAAGTCAAACTTTGAAACCGCTGATTTAATGAATTGATTTAGTCACTGTCACTATCAATTATTCGAATTCGTTTGTATTTGGGACTCTGGAATTCATTACTGATGTGCTGACTCGTTTAAAGTACATGTGATTCGTCATCCGAACCTACGATGAAATATCGATTTCTAAATATCATTTTGATATTTCGTTTTGCCGACCGACAGGGGAATATGACTTAATTTTTCAGCGTGAATTGATGCCTGAGCATTAAATAAATACGAATTATACATAAATCAAAATGAAGGTTGGGATGTAAAGAACACAAAAAATATATGAAATCAACTCATGGAATTAACAGTAGGCACCACTGGTTCCTGGAAGTCTACCATATTAGTACCAGAACTGATAATAAAATAGTATTTCCGGAGAACAACTTGTGGCCAAATGCTCTCCATATATCTAAGAACAAAGCTAGGCATTCAAAACACTTGAGGATGCAGTGCTAGGACTGCATTTGAGAAAAGGACAACACAGTCATCATTTTTTATTGAAAATGGATTCCATGTTTGAAAGACATGTGCAAATAACTCGGTATCATGAATTTCAATCGAAAAACAAAATTGCAATTCTAAGAAATTCCAACAGATATCATGATACATGTACCTTGCAAGTAATATGGCAACTGTGCAGTCTCCATATAATAAAATTTAAATAAACCGATAGTGTAAACAAAGACGACAGTTTTTTTAATTTACCTCCATGCAGCTCTGGCGCAGCATTTTGAAGAATTTGTAGTGTAGAGCTGATGATCGGAAATGGCAATCGGCATCGAAATTATAATCGGAGGTAGTCACTAAACATCGTTTTTTCTGATCATCAGAGAAATAATTTCACAATGTTCCAGTGCACAATGATGCTCTGAAGAGGTGTTATTTTCGTATAGAATAAACGTATAGTGTTTTCAAGTAAAAAATTTATTCTACGAGTAGGATTAAGAATGAAACCAACAAGTCTCTGGTGAGTTGGTTTCATTCTTAATTCTACGAGAAGAATAAATTTTTTACTTGAAAACACTATACGTTTATTTTGTTTATCCCATAAATCTTTTACAGGACTGTCATGGCGAAATCGTGCTGTTACTCGCTACAAAACACAGCGAGATATTAGGAGTACATAGGTCCAGTTCGAAGACAAGCAAAATTGCGAAAAATAAAAAAAGGCGTATTGATACATTTCTGTCTAAAAATAATTCCCCTACAACCCTGAGCTAAACTTACCAAAATACTTTATTAAATGAACAATGTGTAGTATTTTCTACAGGCATTGTGTAATACTTTTAAAAAGGTTTCAAGAAAACAACAACTGAACTGTTAATTATACTACATGAATGCCGTAGAGGTCAGAGGTCAACAAGTCCATCTATATTATAGGAATAAATTCTCTCAGTGTTAAACCAATGGGGAAAATTTATGACCCCACTAGGTGAATAAAGCAAAAATTTATCCAAGGCCTTTATTGTACAAATAAACAGTCATTTATGGGATGAAGTTGTTCTAACAAACAAGACATTCAATTCGCCTATCTGTTTCAAGAAAGTGCTCTGAAAGCATTCAATCATTTTACTCTTGTTGAGAAATATGAAAATTTCGGTAAAAATCAGTGGAGCAGAACAAAACGCAAACTGGTTCTGTAGGCCACCATGTTAGACTAACATACCCCAAAACAGCTCAATATCTGGAAGCGTGTACAAAAAAAAGTCCGGAAAACTGTAATTTTGATGAACTTTTCAAAGTCCAAGGGTCGTAATTTCGGTAAAAATCAGTGGAGCGGAAAAAAATGCAAACTTGATCTGTAGGCCACCATGTTAGACTCACATACCAAAAATCAGTTCAATATCTGGAAGCGTGTAGAAAAAAAGTCTGGAAAACTGTAATTTTGATGAACTTTTCAAAGTTCAAGGGCCGTAATTTCGGTAAAAATCAGTGGAGCGGAACAAAATGCAAACTTGATCTGTAGGCCACCATGTTAGACTAACATACCAAAAATCAGCTCAATATCTGGAAGCGTGTAGAAAAAAAGTCCGGAAAACTGTAATTTTGATGAATTTTTCAGAGTCCAAGGGCCGTAATTTCGGTAAAAATCAGTGGAGCGGAAAAAAATGCAAACTTGATCTGTAGGTCACCATGTTAGACTCACATACCAAAAATCAGTTCAATATCTGGAAGCGTGTAGAAAAAAAGTCTGGAAAACTGTAATTTTGATGAATTTTTCAAAGTTCAAGGGCCGTAATTTCGGTAAAAATCAGTGGAGCGGAACAAAATGCAAACTTGATCTGTAGGCCACCATGTTAGACTAACATACCAAAAATCAGCTCAATATCTGGAAGCGTGTAGAAAAAAAGTCCGGAAAACTGTAATTTTGATGAATTTTTCAGAGTCCAAGGGCCGTAATTTCGGTAAAAATCAGTGGAGCGGAAAAAAATGCATACTTGATCTGTAGGCCGCCATGTTAGACTCACATACCAAAAATCAGCTCAATATCTGGAAGCGTGTAGAAAAAAAGTCCGGAAAACTGTAATTTTGATGAATTTTTCAGAGTCCAAGGGTCGTAGTTTCGGTAAAAATCAGTGGAGCGAAAAAAAATGCAAACTTGATCTGTAGGCCACCATGTTAGACTCACATACCAAAAATCAGCTCAATATCTGGAAGCGTGTAGAAAAAAGTCCGGAAAACAAGTAGGACTGACTGACGGACCAGTCAAAAACATTATACCCCAGCAACTTCGTTGCGTGGGGTATAATTACCCAGAAAGACGAATATGCATTGTTTTACACCCCCCCCCCCCCCCCAAATATAGAATGCAACTGCTACATTTTATAAAGAAGAATATGCTTTATTTTATTCCCCCCCCCCCCCCCCAACATACAGATGATGAACTGAACAAAATTTTAAAAAAGACGAGTATGCTCCACAGTTTCTCCCGAATTTCCTATTTTCGTTTTTCTCAAGCCCACCCTCCCAACATACAATGCAGATGAAAATAATGTCAAATACCGGTACACTTTGATAGAGTTCAGATTCATGTGATAATTTTTCTGAAACCCTTCAATAGCACATCGTGACCTTGTTGTCATTTGATCTATTTTTAATGTTGAGAATTTCATTTTTTGTTGCTGTTCAGTGCATTGAATGTGTTTAATCGAAGGAATAATTACCTGGTTCTGTTGATGGTGCTTGGACTATACTGCATTATATCGATTTATTTATGGTACCCTTTAATTGTTGTTGTAATTTAAGGTCAGTACAACATAACATTTGTGGGTTTTCTCAAACTTTTTGAAAACAAAAATTTGATTGGTCAATTCATCAGACGTTAGATTGACAAGGAAAACAATACTTACCTGTCAATAGGGCTGAAACGGATAGACGGATAACCAGTTTGTGAATAAATGTCTGTGACTTTGTATCAAACTGCCAACAATTGAGTGCACTGCAGGTTGTTTTCTGCATGGGCAGCAGTGAGCACATGCCTGTCAGTGTAACATTGTCTTCTACACACAAATTTGACATTCTTCTCTTTGACGAGTGTGTTGTTGATTGCAGATTATAATGCTGAAAAACTCCCTCAGTTTGAGTAATGGTGCTTTCAGAATAATTTTACTGTTAGGTACTTTATAAACGTGTTTCAGAAAACCATGTTTTGATTTTCTCGAAGAATGTATGTCACAAAAAACCTATTTTAAAGTATAGCATTGTAAAATTCGTTTTTCAATTGGCAATGTCGGATGAGGAGCTCTTGGTCAATGGGACATATTATAATTTCTCACCAAACCCCCCTTTCATGACTCGTAACATATTCCTGCCAGAAATTTCATTGCGAGGAATAGGTAAATGTGGAACTGTTTGTGACTTTTGTCTTAGCAGTGAACAGAAAAAGATATTCAGAAAATTAGGATTACATATTCACTCGTTGATCATATCAAATTCAAGCCACTCAAGGTAAGAGGCTCTTTGCTAATACAGTTAACTAATAACTATGCCTAACTACAGTTTACAAACTGGTTGGAAAAAACTCAACTAACATCAATGACATTTGTCCCTCACTTCAAATGCATGCCCGTGGGAACAAATTACACTCACGATTTTTGTTTCTGGTGTGCTACATGCTGTGCACCTGTGATTTACACATGTCGTGAGCCTGTGATTTTCAAATGGCAAGGCCTGTTTTTGTGACCGGCAATACAGGGTGACCACAGTTATAATGTCTCATCACTATTATGTGGGACCACTGCAGTCATATAATTTGTTAACAATCGTTTGCACATTGGCAATTCCCACTGGCACTCAATCGTGTTCGTTTGTATATGTTTTGCGAAAGTCAGATGGCAGTGTTTTGAACTGTTTTCTCACCAGTCTTTATTGATTTTGCATCGTAGACAATGCAATAATACTAGCAGTTGAAACTAACGGGTATCCAGTTGAAATCCGGTTATACCAGGCAGTTAGCCGGTTACAAAAATGAGCCAACCATTTCAGCACTACCTGTCAATAAAATTATTTCAAACACATGACGTATTGTAATGTGTTAGCTAACATTGCGACGAACAGGTATTAACTGAACCCAATAATCGGAAGTCTGCTGACTATCTGTGACATAAAATTGGTAATCGCTTTGTGGGATAAGATTGCAATAGGCCCAGCACTAGAATTTTGATGTCCTAGCTTTGTTCTTGGATATCTGAAGCACATTTGGCCATGAGCTGTTTGCCTTAAATAGTAATTTGTAATCAGTTATGGTATGAATACAGCGGCAGACTTCCAGGAACCATTAGTACTTGCTGTCAACTCTGTGAGTTGATTTCATATATTTTTTGAGTTCTATACGTCTCAACCTTCATTTTGATGTATAATTTGTGTATATTTGATTCAAATTTCCCTTACTTATAGAGAACCTTAAATAATTCCATTATGAAGGTGTAATAAAAGTAAGGGGAATTTGTCCCCACCTCTGATATCCTAGTTCAGCAATCTCAACATAGTGGCTACCCCCTATGTTCAGATTCCTCCCATTCAAATCTGTTGTAAAATTTGCCAATAAGTTTGATTGGGAACTCAAAACACAAAAACAGGAATATATATCAAGCTTTCACCCTACTAACCAGATGAATTCGATAGTCCAGGCCTGGCATTCTGAATGAAAGTGTCAATGACACTGTAGCTTAACTTGTGTGTGGTGTTTGATGAAAAGAATAATGTTCAATGTTTATGAAAGGATTATGAAATAAGACAAGAATTGTGATAATTGGGAATATGTTCATTTCTGTTCCCTGTATGCTATGTTTATGATAAAAATAATATGAGGTGTACACTGTACTAAAGAGCTGAGGGGTGGGTTAAAATGACCTCACAGTTAATGTATGTGGCCCTCACAGTTAATGTATATCAACAAAAGTTACCAAGTCACAGTGAAATTATTCCAAAACGAGTCATCCTATCAAGTTACATTAAAATCCCCTCATAAATATGGCCTGTAGACTGTGCTAAAGGTTTTCGGGCTTCGGGCCCTTGTAGCCGTCAGTTTCCCAATTGTGTCCAAAGGGGACGTTCTCATCTAGACATTATATGAAGTCAATCTACCAAGTTACAATGAAATCCCTTAATAAATATGACCTGTAGACTGTGCTAAAGGTTTTTTGGCTTTGGGCTCTGGCAGCCATCATGGTTGAAAGATCGCAACCAAAAGGGGACATTCTCATCTGGACACTATTTGGAGTCATCCTACCAAGCTACAATGAAATCCCTTCATAATTATGACCTGTAGACTGATCTAAAGGTTTTCGGGCTTTGGGCCCCTGAAGCTGTCACAGTTGGCCAATTCTGTCCAAAAGGGGACGTTCTCATCTAGACGTTACATGAAGTAAACCTACCAAGTTACAATGAAATCCCTTCATAAATAGGACCTGTAGACTGTGCTAAACGTTTTCGGGCTTCAGGCTCGGGCAGCCATCATGGTTGAATGATCGCAACCAAAGGGGACAATCTCATCTGGGCATCATCTGGAGTGATCCTAAGAAGTTACAATGAAATCCCTTCATAAATATGACCTGTAGACTGTACTCAAGGTTTTTGGGCTTCGGGCACCTGTAGCCATCACAGTTGACCAATCACGACCAAAAGGGGATGTCATCATCTAGGCATGATATGGAGTCAACCTAACAGGTTACAATGAAATCCTTCTATAAATATAACCTTTTGCCTATGCTAAAGGTTTTTGGGCTCCGGCACCCATCAAGGCTGAATGATCACGGCCAAAATGGGACGTTCTCATCTAGACATTATTTGGAGTCATCCTACCAAGTTACAATGAAATCCCTTCATAAATATGACCTGTAGACAGTGCAAAAGTTTTTTGGGCTTCGGGCACTTTTAGCCGTCAAAGTTGCCCAATCATGTCCAAAAGGGGACGTTCTCATCTAGACATTATATGAAGTCAACCTACCAGGTTACAATGAAATCCCTTCATAAATATGACCTGTAGACTGTGCTTAAGGTTTTCGGGCTTCGGGCTCGGGCAGCCATCATGGTTGAATGATCGCAACCAAAGGGGACAATCTCATCTGGGCATCATCTGGAGTGATCCTACGAAGTTACAATGAAATCCCTTCATAAATATGACCTGTAGACTGTGCTCAAGGTTTTCGGGCTTCGGGCACCTGTAGCCATCACAGTTGACCAATCACGACCAAAAGGGGATGTCATCATCTAGGCATTATATGGAGTCAACCTTACAGGTTACAATGAAATCCTTCTATAAATATAACCTTTTGCCTATGCTAAAGGTTTTTGGGCTCGGGCACCCATCAAGGCTGAATGATCATGGCCAAAATGGGACGTTCTCATCTAGACATTATTTGGAGTCATCCTACCAAGTTACAATGAAATCCCCTCATAAATATGACCTGTAGACTGTGCTAAAGGTTTTCGGACTTCGGGCACCTTTAGCCGCCACAGTAGCCCAATCATGTCCAAAAGGGGACGTTCTCATCTGGACATTATATGAAGTTAACTTACTAAGTTACAATGAAATCCCTTCATAAATATGACCTGTAGACTGTGCTAAAGGTTTTCGGGCTTCGGGCTCGGGCAGCCATCATGACTGAATGATCGCAACCATAGGGGACAATCTCATCTGGAGTGATCCTAAGAAGTTACAATGAAATCCCTTCATAAATATGACCTGTAGACTATGCTCAAGGTTTTCGGGCTTCGGGCACTAGTAGCCATCACAACTGACCAAGGCATTACATGGAGTCAACCTAACAGGTTACAATTAAATCCTTCCATAAATATGACCTTTTGCCTATGCTAAAGGTTTTTGGGCTCGGGCACCCATCAAGGCTGCATGATCGCGATCAAAATGGGATGTTCTCATCTAGACATTATTTGGAGTCATCCTACCAAGTTACAATGAAATCCTTTCATAAATATGACCTCTAGACTGTGCTAAAGGTTTTTGGGCTTTGGGCCCCTGTAGCCGTCACAGTTGCCCAATCATGCCCAAAAGGTGACTTTCTCATCTAGACATTGTATGAAGACAACCCACCAAGTTACAATGAAATTCCTCAATAAATATGACCTGTAGACTGTGGTAAAGGTTTTGGGGTTTTGGGCTCAGGCAGTCGTCACGGTTGGCAGATCATGCCCAAATGGGGAAATTCTCATCTAGACATCATAAGGAGTCATCCTACCAAGTTACAATGAAATCCCTCCACATTAAACATGACCTGCAGACTGTGCTAAAAGTTTTTGGGTTTCGGGCTTGGGCGACCATCATGGTTGATAGATCATGCCCAAAAGAGGACGTTCTCATCTAGGCATTATACAGAGGCATCCTACCAAGTTACAATGAAATCCCTTCATAAATACGACCTGTAGACTGTGCTAATGGTCACCGTTTTCGGGTTTTGGGCTCGGGCAGCCATACCGGTTGCCCGATCGCGACCAAAGGGGACGTTCTCATCTAGACATGACCCCAAACCTGCATATGAAATTTCTTGACGATCAGACAAGAACTGCGGAGTGTAGCCCGTGCTAAAGGAAAATGTGAACAGACATCACAGACTAACAGACTTCCGCACGCGTGATGGCAATAGCTTATGTTGACTATGTAAAGTTAAGCTAAAAATTTAGGGGAACTAAAAATCGCTCTCCTGAAATGATCCTGGAGAGCCAATAGGTCTCCTAATTTTTTTTGACATGGAAGGCAGTTGGAAATATCATATGAATGCAGTTAAACACTGTGGCCAGACATGCTCTTCTCACAAAGTTGCATTGCGTAATTTGGATAGTTGTAATATATGTTACTTCTAAAGTTACTCAATACTGATGAAGTCGTCGGTCCCGACAACTCACAACTGTCACAAGGCAATCATGGTTCAACTTCATCCCCTTCAAGTTCATCCCATCAGATAAATTTTGAATTTCAGTTCATTGCACCTGAGCCAGCAGTATAGTACATGACATACGTATATGTCCATTTATAAGTCACACTTTTTTACCTGAAATGTTATGTCAAAATCGGGGGTGCGTCTTATACATGGGTACAACTTGATGCAGAGAATTTTCTGGGCACTGACTTCTTCGGACAATTGTATAACACAGTACAGTTGTGTGGTTTTGACTGAGTGCAGATTCACAAAAATTATTTTCTTTTCATTTTATTTCAGTTTAAATTCTTCAGAAAATAAATTGTCAATAAAATATTATGTGCGTTTTCTGTTACTTTTGTCCATAAATAATAATAAGTATTCTATTTAGTCATTGTTGTTCAATCGGCCCATGTGTTTACATCAGTGCGTGTACCGGAAATCAACAGGTTTGTGAGGCCAATATGGATGAAACCATAAAAAATACAAAATCATCAAAATAACAAAGAAAAAATAAATAATAACACATTAAAGGCATGCCAGCAATACCTGGAGAGAGGTATTTATATATTCCATGAACTCCAATTCACTGATGTGTAATGTCCGGTTATAAATTACGCACACGTGCACCAGGTAAAGTTAGTTCCAATAGCACCAACAATGCTTAAGTGGGACAACAATTTGAAAACAATTTGTGTTGTAACCTGTGCATTTGTTGTATTTTTATTGGTTTTTCCTCTCACGTTCCAGAAAAACCAACTTAATCACAACTGCGCAGGTTATGGGGCAAATGGTACTCTGATTCTGAAACTGTGAAGTTTCAGTCACAAACGAGCATTGGATTTTCTTGACAGGAATGAAGGCATTGGAGTGATAAACAAACAATGAAAAACAAATAAATGGGAGTATTTTTTAAGAATAATTTTCCTTTATTCTTTTATCTTATTCGCCACGTGGTAACTCATGAAAACTTACCTATTTCCGTTGCGTCCCAAATTGGCAAAACGTAACTTGCAACTAATTCTTTTGACTGCATATATTTAAAAATGGGGGTGCGACTTATATGAGCTTTTGGCAAAAGGGAGGAATTCCAAGTGTGAGTTTGGGGTGTGACTTACACATGGGGGCGACTCATACATGGACATATACAGGTACTTATCTTTGTGCACCCAGGAGAGCGAAATTTCGCGGACCTTAATGGTTCTAGGCACATGTTAAGGCGCGCGAAAAAATCGTGCGTCTGAAAACACCAGGCCCGATAGTCCACGTATTTCTTTACATCTTTGCAGAGTCTATTGATCCTAACTGTGTTTTATCCTTTACTTATCGACAGTGCCACTGAGAGAAAATATGGGCCCCGGGGAGATCAATTAGATGGTACCACCTCACCTGGGTCCCTTGTTTCAAACCCAACTTACCAAGGATCAATAAAAATATTCACCCTTCCCCCGACCAAAATCTATTATGACTCAATTGTCTCTCAAAGACTAGATTGGGTTACACAAGAGAATGGTAAGAAGGGATATATATATAATTTCAGAACAGCATATAGTGGGCGGATCTACCCACGATATATATCTAATAACTTAGACAGTCTTGAAAGCAGGGGTTTAGCCAGAGATGCATCCAGCCGCCTTTTGTACGCCCTGTTCACAATTTGGACGCATTGTTTTTTCAAAAAGACGGCCCTTCTGATGTTGCTATGCGTCCCTCACAGTGCCCTGTTGATTGTCTTTCCTAAATGTTACAAATGCCACCGGTTCCCTGTGTGTTAATCGCATAGAAAATACCCCAATTCCAATATGATACTGTCAGATACTGATGGATATCACGGAAATCTGTGTACGGTCGATCCCATTCGAGGGCTATTGGCCCCACCTCCCCATACTACACAACGCTCGTTTAGACCTATAGGCCTACATTTTATAACCGGTCGACTCCACATAGCGTTATATGGGAATTTGCGGTTTCATTTCATTTTTATTATCTGTTTATAAAAAAATGTTACAGAAATTGGAATCCTGTAAGGGCAGTTCAACTTTTTGTTATAGGCTACTGTCAGCAATACGGAGCCAACACCCCTCTTTTGGAGAACTCTTTTTAAAATGTACTACGGTAACCCATGGTAAGTCCAAACTATCCTTGTTTTACCAGTGTATTTTGGGACTTACCATGGTTTACCATTGGTACTTTTTTATAAAGAAATTGAAGAATCCCCCTTCCCAACCCCGTTCCCATTATCTACCTGCTTTAGATTTGATCTGAAATCCAGAGAATGCAAATGGCGACATCACCTGCCAATCTTTCTACTGTCTCCACCCATTCAGTGACACGAATGACGTTAAGATCTAATTTTGCTTATGGATAACCTCGAGCGTACGTTGCAGTGAAATGCTGATGATCACACGTGTTCTAAACTTTGAGCTGTGAATTTCACCCATCCTAGTTTCAATGACAAATTTAGTCCACTCATTGGCATTTCCATCGAGGTCAGTCGACTGTTGACAGAATAATGCCACATCTACAATGTTTATAGTGCGCACTGAAAGCCAGGCCTGGCATTCTGAAAAATGCAGGAGGGCAAAAAATCGCTCTCCTCAATCAGCTTAGGAGAGCAATTAGCTTTACACAGCATTTTAAGTATCCAGTTGAACGAACTCATTGAAACTGAAACCAACAGACTACATCAGTGATTTTATTAACTTTACTAAGGTAAAGCGAAATCTCTTAGACATCTAGATATCTCACTCAACAACCGAACACACACTTGGCAAGACCTGTGTGTGTACCCAGACCTGTTGTCCAAGAAAGTCATACGCCTACCACTACCACCTTCAACCCCCCAAGGGGGGTTGAAGGTGGTAGTAGTAGGCGTATGACTTTCTTGGACAACAGGTCTGCTTGGATCTACAGTCACATCCTCGTGCAAGTGCTTCAAGTTACAGGATAGTAGTAATGGTAGTATATTATAGTGTCAATATTCCTTGAATAATTACCCCTCAAACTGTGATATCAGTTGTTGAACTTGAAACTGACAGAAAAAAAAATATTGCTGTGACCCATTTTGCTTGAAATGATTGCAACTGTGTTTGGGTATGGTTGCAGCCATTAATTTTACCACTAAACCACTTTCAAAATGAAATTACGTGATGTTATGTGACTTCGAAGTTAAATTACATTTTTGCTTTACAACAAAAATTGAATGTGAGCACAATACAAAATATTACATGTAATCTCAATCATCCCAGACCAAAATATTTAGGAGGGCAATTTTTCGCTCTCCTTAATTCTTTCAGGAGGGCAGTAAGGAGAGCTAAAAAATCGCTCTCCTGAAATTGCCAAGCCTGGAAAGCCGCGCTCTTATCACATGCATTGCATCAATTGCATGATGGAATGGAAGTTATGGAACGACCACCCATTGTAAGTTGTATGAAGCCAAAACGGACAGGCTTGTCACAGACTCACAGGTCAGTAATTGCACTTACAAAGTTATAAGTTACACCCCAATTCCTTTGTCTTCTGCGGCCGGGTTGGTATAATGAGAGATGAATGAAATACCTGATAGAACTGTACTTAATTGAATACAATAGTAACATGTAATCACGTACCAAGATACCAACACGGGTCAATGCGTTTTGTGAACTTTGGTTTAAGACAGTTACTAAGGTAACCTCGCTGCAGGTATTCATGAATTTGAACAACCTACCTCTGTGCTGTAACACTCACCGCTCGTGGGCAGGTTGTTCAAATTCATGAATACATGAATGTACCTACTACCTCGAGGCTCCACCTGAGTTAGTAACTATTACATCAATACACGGTTGGGGTTAGGCCGTTAGGGGGAGCCCGGGGGCGGGGAGGGACATAAGTCTGTGGCCCCAATGATTAAATGTCAGTACATTTGGGTGGGAAAATTGTAACATGCTGTTAAAAAAATGTCTTTTTGCCCACTCAAAATTAAAAGTAGATTCAACCCCTAAAACTCAGCAGAAGGCTCCATTTGATGCTAGATTTGCATTTGCCTCCGAAGACTCCAACTTGCCCCTCTCCCAAATTTGGACACCCTATTTCCAAATCCTGGCTAAACCCCTGCTTGAAAGGAATATATGCTTACTAGTGAATTCAGGGCCAATCGGGGGCCCATGGCCCGCCTGTCGATTCACACACACTTGGCATTGAAAAAAGCTTGCAAACTAGCTGTCTCGGGTGGCGCAGCTTCGTCGTCTCAGGCCCCCGACTGAACACGGGTAAAACGACAACTAACACTTCGATGTCGTTCATGTTTTTGCAAAGTCCAGAGAATACAGGACGATTCGGCGACATCGCCAAACCGTCCAGAAAAAATGTTCCGGCGAACTGTCCAATGGATCCGTCGAATCGTCCAAGGCATGGGACGGATAACATAGAGTAGTGGCTCATAATTTTTTTGAAATTTTGCCTTTTATTTTTAATGTGTTGTTTGTTTGTAATTTCGATGCTAAATTATTGGGTATTTTTTTAATAGATTTTAGTCCTTCAGTGCTATTTTTTCCATCCTCTTATTGTGTGTGTAATGTACTTAAAAGGAAGTCTTTTCATTTTAGAATGTAAGAAATTGTAAAACAAACAGATTATCCACTTACCATTGACCTTGACTGAAAATATTTAAATAAAAAAATATTAGAAATAATCTTATTCCTTGTCTTTCACCATCCCTCTCATACCTATTTTCTTCCGCCGAACCGTCCCTATTTTTTTACGCTGAACCGTCACGACAGGTTCGACGGAGAATTTTTTTTCTCTGCCGAACCGTCCAGGCACTGTCGCCGAATCGTCCTGTTACCAGTCCAGAGATGCTGCCAACATGAATATTGTTTTGGAATTGTAACTCCTAATAAAATGCCCCCACACAGTGATCATAATCAACCTCATCTTCATGAACACGATCGCATTTCCATTTCTACATCGATATTTGTTTAGGCGCAACTCCGGGGTTATTATTTTACAGCCAATAGAAGCATACAGTAACATAGTCTTTGTAAGACTGTGACCTGGGGCCCTCCTGGCCCTCACAGTCTTTGAGAGACCCGTTCAAATCTAGTCTGACTAAAAATGAAAGAAACTGACCGCATTTGGGTCGACTCAGTTCACGCTTCACATCGAAGACACAAATCACATAATCAACATTCTACTTGTCGTACTCAGCCCAAATATAATTTATTTACGTGTCTGCATCATTTTTTAACGCAAACACAACATCAAATTCAAGAAATGTTGAAAAATATCCGTCTTCACCACGCCAAAAAACACCGATTTCTAAGATATACAAATTGTACTACACATGCGCACAGTATCTGTGCGCATGCATAGTAGAATTTGTTTATCTTTGAAACATGATGTTATTTTACGTGTTGAAGTCGGATATTTTTCAACATTTCTTGAATTTGCTGCTGTGTTTGCGTTAAAAAATGATGCAGACACGTAAATAAATTATATTTGGGCTGAGTACGACGGGTAGAATGTTGATTATGTGATTTGTGTCTTCGATATGAAGCGTGAACTGAGTCGACCCAAATGCGGTCAGTTTCTTTCATTTTTAGTCAGACTAGATTTGAACGGGTCTCTAAAAGACTGTGAGGGCCAGGAGAGCCCCGGGTCACAGTCTTACAAAGACTAACAGCAACATGGACGATATCCAAGCAGTGGTTGACACTTCACCAGTTCTGGTGCGAGTACAGTACCTGACTTCCAGGAACTGGATGGGGTGCCTTCTGTCAACTCTATGAGTTGATTACATATATTTTTCGTGTTCTATACCTCCCTAGACCCAACCTTCAAATTCGACAATATGCCTTATATGGCTTCATTTTGGTGTATAATCTGTGTATATTTAATTTGAATTTATGGAATATCAGAGGTGGGAATTATAAAAATGAACAGATTTCCCTTACTTCTATAGCACATTAAGGTGATTACAGAATAGACCACTTTCCATCATCTAAAACAAAACGGCAACAGATGATGACGTAAGTGAAATAAAACATTGTCAATTGTCACGAAACGAAGGAAACTAACTTCAGGCGTTTTCCCGTAAAACAAATCTGTATTTTTCAAGAGAAACCACTGTTTCTTCCATTTTCTTGACAGTTTACTACGTTTCATCAACCACCCTTTTAATTCGTTATGAGTGATGGTATCGTCATGTTGATTACTGCTTGCATTTGTATTCAAACTGTTGGTTCGGCTTTCTACCGATCGATCCGAAGCCATTTTGACATTACTGTCAACAAATCAACAAGGTCTCAGGGGCAGTGTTCACTTTTTGTTCCCGTACTTACTACAGTATAATGGTAACAGTCACGCTCACCTTTTTCCCCAGCTTCTTGTAACCTCGCGACAAAAGCTGGATGGGAAAATATGAGAAACGATGAGAGTGAACAGAAATATAATAAATAAATAAATAAATGGACGAAAGTAAAGGTTCCATTTTCTTATGAAATGGCTTTAATGAAAACATGGGATATTTTTTTAAAGGGCGATGGAGCCGAAAGCTCCTGAGCGAGACGTCGGCGATAGCCGGCGCCGAGCGACATCGTCCTTTATATTGTTTTCACTATTTTTTATCGTAGGAAGTAGTTAACGAGATGAGACTTCACGAGAATGACTCTGGCTGATTAAACTTTTGGTTCCGCTCTACAGTTTCGCACTATTGCGCAGGGGGGAAATTCTAAACAAAGGGCATATATTAAAACTAAGGCCATGTAAAATAGAGATATAGTTTTAGTATCAGATATATGGTTACATTAGGCTTTTTGTTGGAGAAGAGAATCTGAAGTTTTGGTCCCAAAGTTGGAGTCTGATACATAGGGGTAAATTACCAGATGAATTATGGGAAACAGTGGCTTCGAAAAATTGGCTGTTTTTTAAAATGTAATTTTTACACGGATTTGTTACCAGACAAGTAACTAAATTCGAAAATACAGCAGTGCTGGGCATAAAAAAACGGACGATGATAATGTGCCAATGCAGTTTTACTGAAAAGACCATCTTTAAAATAATAAAACTGAGTATCACGAATGTAATTTCATGTAAAACATTACGTTAATGAAAAATCTGGGGAATAAAGACGTGGCATCAATATTGACCCGCCTGTTTTTATTTCTAATGCATTTTGGGTCCGTATACCGAATTTGGTCAAAATCGGTATACGTTGCTACGGGGCGCTCTCGTTGCTAGGGAAGTCACAAGACGTACACTTTGATCTGTCTGTTTTCATTTGCAATGCATTTTGGGTCTGTATACCGAATTTGGTCCAAATCGGCCCAGTAGCATTCCGTTGCTAAGGGGGCGCTCGGATGGTTAGGGAACTCACGTGACGTCAACATTGATCTGTCAATTTTCATTTGCAATGCATTTTGGGTGCATATACCAAAAATGGTCAAAATTGGCCCAGTAGTTAGCCCGTTACTAAGGGGGGCGCTCTGGTTGCTAGGGAAGTGACGAGACGTAAACGTTGTTCTCGGGTGATTAGGGAACTCACGTGACGTCAACATTGATCTGTCTGTTTTCATTTGCAATGCATTTTGGGTTCGTACACCGAATTTGGTCAAAATCGGCCAGGTAGTTAGCCCGTTGCTAAGGGGGGGGGGGAGATCTTGTTGCTAGGGAAGTCACGTGACGTCATCATTCATCTATTTGTTTTCATTTACAATGCATTTTGGCTCCATATACTGAATTTGGTCCAAATCGACTGAGTAGTTAGCCCGTTGCTAAGGGGGCGCTCTAGTTGCTAGGGAATTCAAGTGACGTCAACATTGATCTGTCTGTTTTCATTTGCAATGCATTTTTGGTCCGCATACTGAATTTGGTCCAAATCGGCCCAGTAATTAGCCCGTTGCTAAGGGGGCGCTCTTGTTGCTAGGAAGTCACGTGACGTCATCATTCATCTGTCTGTTTTTATTTGCAATGCATTTTGGGTCTCTATACTGAATTGTGTCCAAATCGGCCGAGTAGGTAGCCCGTTGCGTAGGGGGCGCTCTGGTTGCTAGGGAAGCCACGTGACGTCAACATTGATCTGTCTGTTTTCATTTGCAATGTATTTTGGGTCCGTACACTGAATTTGGTCCAAATCGGCCCAGTAGTTAGTCTGTTGCTAAGGGGGCGCTCTGGTTGCTAGGGAAGTCACGTGACGTCAACATTGATCTGTTTGTTTTCATTTGCAATGCATTTTGGATCCGTATACCGAATTTAGTCAAAATCGGCCCAGTAGTTACTCCGCTATTGCCGAAGTCTCGCTCGGGAGCCTTCGGCTTCACCGCCCTTTGAAAAATGAGACGGAAACATATAAAAAAAATTTTGCATTTTAGAAACAAGGGACGCTCTGCTCCAGGAGGTGGGTTGGTGGGAAAATTCTGCTTTTGAGGCTGCTAGGTGGCTGAAAATGACTGGTTTCGGTATTTTTTCAGGTTGAAGTCTTGCCTTTGACAATAAATAATTCCACCCACATTCAGATTGTTTATTCCTACTTAGTCAGATAATGTTATATGTTTTTTGTGGATTTGGGAAATGTAATACATGTGATGGGTTGGATAACTAAGTTACAGAATATTTGCATTTGAAGAGAATGTTTGGCATGTCATATTTGGAAATGCCTGGAAAACTATGGAGTGAAACCTTAAAGAGCATTCTGCCGTCGGTGTCAATTCTTGAACCAGGAAGTTCTTTATTTGTGTTTGAGTTATAAATACGCCAATTTTCAAAAAACTTGTCATTATTTCTGGTTTGTGTTCTATTGTTAGTAGTAGTTAACATTCATCAAGTGATATCTCAGCAGTGGAAATTTTGAGAAATTCATTGATGTAGTCTAATTTCGCACTTGTTTTGAATTTTCGTCAATATTTCGAAAACATTAAGGAAGAGAACTGCCTTTCCTAAACACCAAGCCTTGTATTCATGACAAATATATGCAGTTATGGACAGCCTGGTTGTTATTGTTGACCAGAGGTTTGTAGTCATGGTGTCTACTTTTTCATTTTGGTCATTGGTGTTATGTCTGTGTGTCATCCGTCCGTCAAGCTGTTCACGCTTTTATATCTAGATAGCACCCCCCCCCCCCCCCCCCCAAAGCTATGGTTATTAGTGCTTATTGTTTTACATTTTGATTGTATTTAACAGTGCTATTGGCAGGACCTGGGTAGTCAATGTGGCTGGTGGTAATAACAAAAATACTCTCTGAAGTGGCTCAGAGAAATAGGGGGTGTTGAGATGGTGTGGTGTTGTTGTGAAAATCGGGCGAAATCTGGCTGAAAAAGCTATTCGGCAATCAGAAAGTCCATGCTGTATCGTTTTACTGGTTGAAAATAGAGACTTGTGGTTTTTGTTCATTCAACTCAGGATAGACTCCAGATTATTTTGCCTGAGTGAAATCCAGGGGGAGATCACTCTTGTTTTCTCTTTAAGGTTCCGCTCTACAGTTTCTCACTATTGCACAGGGGTGAAATTCTAAACAAAGGGCATATGTTGAAACTAAGGCCATGTAAAATAGAGATATATTTTTAGTATCAGATATTTGGTTACATTAGGCTTTTTTTTGGACAAGAGAATCTGAAGTTTTGGTCCCAAAGTTGGAGTCTGATACATGGGGTAAATTACCAGATGGATTATGGGAAACAGTGGCTTCGAAAAATTGGCTATTTTTTAAAATGTAATTTTTATACGGGTTTGTTACCAGACAGGTAACTAAAAAATGAGACGGAAACATAGAAATTTTTTTTGCATTTTAGAAACAAGGGACGCTCTGCTCCAGGGGTGGGTAGGTGGGGTTGGTGGGAAAATTCTGCTTTTGAGGCTGCTTGGTGGCTGAAAATGACTGGTTTCGGTATTTTTTCAGGCAATTTTTCAGGTTGAAGTCTTGCCTTTGACAATAAATAATTCCACCCACATTCAGATTGTTTATTTCTACTTAGTCAGATAGTGTTATATGTTTTTTGTGGATTTGGGAAATGTAATACATGTAATGGGCTAGATAACTAAGTTGCAGAATATTTGCATTTGAAGAGAGTGTATGGCATGCCATATTTGGAAATGCCTGGAAAATGTGGAGCGGAACCTTTAGGGATTTTTCCCAAAGGAACCGGGGACAAATGAGGTTACATTTTTTCAAGGATACTCGGACGCTTTAAGAAGTGATGGCTCTCCACCATTGCTTTCATCCTCATTGGGTCAAGGGGCCCTTAATATACTGGGTGAGGGGGAGGTGGGGGCTAATGGGTCACTGATTATGTCACGTGACGTCCATAGCAAGTAAAGCACGCCCCTAGCAAAGGGCAAACTACTGGGCCAATTTTGACCAACATGCATTGCAAATGAAAACAGACAGGCCACTAGTGTCGTCACGTGACTTCCTTAGCAACTAGAGCGCCCCTTAGTAACGGGCTGACTACTGGGCCGATTTGGACCAAATTCGATATACGGACCCAAAATGCATTGCAAATGAAAACAGACAACATGCATTGCAAATGAAAACAGACAGGCCACTAGTGTCGTCACGTGACTTCCTTAGCAACTAGAGCGCCCCCTTAGCAACGGGCTGACTACTGGGCCGATTTGGACCAAATTCGGTATACGGAACCAAAATGCATTGCAAACGAAAACAGTCAGATCAATGATGACGTCACGTGATTTCCCTAGCAACCAGAGCGCCCCCTTAGCAATTGACTAACTACTGGGCCGATTTTGACCAAGTTCGGTATACGGACCCAGAATGCATTGCAAATGAAAACAGACAGATCAATGATGACGTCAGTGACTTCCCTAGCAATCATAGCTCCCCCTTAGCAACGGGCTAACTACTGGGCCGATTTTGACCAAATTCGGTATACTGACCCAAAATGCATTGCAAATGAAAACAGACAGATAAATGATGACTGACGTCACGTGACTTCCCTATCAATCAGAGAGCCCTTAGCAACGGGCTAACTACTGGGCCGATTTGGACCAAATTCAGTATACGGACCCAAAATGCATTGCTAATTAAAACAG
The DNA here is from genome assembly GCA_031216915.1 of Pictodentalium vernedei. Classification (NCBI taxonomy): domain Eukaryota; kingdom Metazoa; phylum Mollusca; class Scaphopoda; order Dentaliida; family Dentaliidae; genus Pictodentalium; species Pictodentalium vernedei. Next base: position 291,389,115 of record CM062292.1, on the reverse strand, counting down.
ACAGATAAATGATGTCGTCACGTGACTTTCCAGCAACCAGAGCGCCCCTTAGCACCGGGATAACTACTGGGCGGATTTTGACCAAATTCGGTATACGGACCCAAAATGCATTACAAATGAAAACGGACAGATCAAAGTTTACGTCTCGTGACTTCCCTAGCAACCACAGCGCCCCCGTAGCAACGGGCTAACTATTGGGCCGAGTTTGACCATATTCGGTATACGGACCCAAAATACATTGCAAATGAAAACAGACAGATCAATGTTGACGTCACGTGACTTCCCTAGCAGCCAGAGCACCCCTTTAGCAACGGGCTAACTACTGGGCCGATTTCGACCAAATGCGGTATACAGACGTAAAATGCATTGCAAATGAAAACAGAAGCTCAAATTTTAAGTCGTTACTTTCCTAGCAACGAGAGTGCCCCTTAGCAACGGGCTAACTACTGGACCGATTTTGACCAAATTCGGTATACTGACCCAAAATGCATTGCAAATAAAACAGGCAGGTCAATGTTGACGTCACGCCTTTATTCCCCAGATATTTCTTCAACGTAATGTTCTAAATGAAACTACATTTGTGATACTCAGTCTTATTATTTTAAAGATGGTCTTTTCGGTAAAGCTGCATTGGCATATTATCATCGTCCTTTTTTGCACAGCACTGCTCTATTTTCTTGTGTTATTATTGAAACGATAAGTTCCAAATCGTCGGTCGTACTAAAATGAGACCGAAAGTAGAAAAAGACATCAAAAACGAGGACAAGGTACCAGACCACGGGTAGTCGGCACAGGTTGCGAATGTGGAAAAATTGTGTTTGATAACTATTGTTGATCGATCACCTTAATAGATATATAAATATAACAAGATGTGCATGCCCCTTTTAAAATCAAAAACAGCCGACCATCTTTCTATTCGTCTCAAATTTGAACCACTGGGTGCATATCCGGTGCCAAGTGAAAGAGATAATAAGCTTTATCACTTGATCGTTTGGGGCGTTTTTAAATCGTTCACAATTCCCAAGAACGTCGGGATAAGATGCCAAAAAATTACCGAGGACAAATTCGCGAACAAGGATCCAATGAGAAATACTTATCAAAATACTCTCATTCCGAGTTCTCAACTTGTGCCGAGTACCTGTGCTAGGAACCAGAGACTTCAAATAAACGGGTAGGATTACTTACCGAGAACAACCGAGAACAAATTAAAATAATAAATAAAGCGAAAAGTAAATATTAATTGTTAGCATATAGGTGCTCTATGTTGTATATAAAATATGAAAAAGTCAAATTCAGAGCTTTTAGACCGACTCAGTCTGTGGTGATGGGGATTATTTATCAATTTCGTATTCGCCGCCAAACCGAGAAAAGATTACTCGCCGAGAACAAGATTGTGACTGTTAATTAATACTGAGAAGAGACTGCTCGCCGAGAACAAGATTGTGACTGTTAATTAACACCGACTGCGTGTCGATTCATTTGTTCTCGGTTCAAAAGTTAATAAATAATTCCCATCACATAGACTTTAAATTTGTTTTTTCTAAATATAGAAACACAATTCCCATCACCATTTACCAGGGCTTTGGACCTGCAAGTCAATAGCAGTTACATAACATGCGGCCAGATTGAAAGTTTTGTCAATTCCAATTATTGAACCACTTTGAATTGCGGATTTCAAAAGATGAATTTGGTCCTCCGACGTCGGTATGACATATTACTGAAGGCGGTTTTTTCGGGTTAAGACTTATTCAAAGCCAACTCAACGCAGGTACGAACTCTCAGACAGTTCCGTGGAACGAGACTCATCTCCAAACAAAGCAACCGATATGGCATTAAATAGACAGCTTTCTTTCCCAGTCAGAAATTGCAACATAGTCTTTCCACCGAGGACCGAGAAATTTATCCTGGTAATGTCTCCTCATAGGATGGTAGTAATGGACGTCAGTGACCTTTATTGTCGGACTTTCATTGCGCAAGAAGATTTTCTCCCTCTTGCAGCATCAAAACATGACCCATTGTTGGCCACTGCTGTGAGCCTCAAGTGAGAATCTTACCAGTCAAAAGACAAATGTGACTAAGGGAAGACTAGGACAAATGAAAAAACGCCTTAACTTTCAGTTTCACACATTCCAAGTGATACCAGCAATCACAAATATCACAAGTTATGCTTCTGATTTTGTGGCACTCTTCACCACAAACTCCACATGGATACAGCGGTACTTTTATTTTCATTTTCAAATTTTGTTTTGTTCTCGGCAAATAGCCTCCTCTCGGTTCCGCGCCGAATGTGGGAATTAATAAATAATCCCATTCACCGTAGATCTGGCTAGTTTAAAATTGTTTTGTTACTAATTTGTACATAATATATAGTATATACATGCATTATACGCAAACAATAAACTTTTATTTTCATTTTGAAATATTATTTTGTTTTGTTCTCAGCAAGTAGTCTCTAGAGTAGATACATGCCTTATACGCAAACAATAGACTTCTGTTTCATTTTTAAATTTTGTTTTGTTCTCGGCAAGTAGCCGCTTCTCGGTTCGGCTCCGAGTGTGGGAATTAATAAATAATCCCATTCACAATTCACATGGCTGGTTTAAAATTGTTTGGTTACAAATTTGCACATAATATTTCGATCTTTATATATTATTTTGTTTTGTTCTCGGCAAGTAGTCACTTCTCGGTTCGGCGCCGAAGGCAAAGGATTAATGAATAACTCCCTTCACCATAGACTTGGTCGGTCTAAAGTTGTTTTTTTCTAGCTTTTACATAAACAGAGTACCTATATGCCAACAATTAATATTTATTTTTGCCTTTATTTATTATTTTAATTTGTTCTCGGTTGTTCTCGGTAAGTAGTCTCACCGCAAATAAGCATTATCTGGGGTATACTCAACCAGATGCGTGGTAAACGGGGAGCACAAGGGGCACGTGCCCCCAACTTTTTTTCTGTGTATAGATTAACATAATAGGCTTTGCAGATGAATTCTACTACACAGTATGCAGGTAGATTAAAAGAAATCAGCTGTTCCAGGCTGACCGCATTGGGAGTTATGTAGGTGTGCCGAGGATTTGACGTTGTAAAAAATATCAGGTCATGTATGTAGTATTTGTTGAAGAATGTCATACGTAAATACGCAAATTCTGCTTCATTAGAAATGTAGCATTTGCATGTTATAGGCAATTTATTGCATAATTCAAGGGATGAAATTCGAGCAGCTTTTTAAAAAAATGAAACATGCTGCTGAAAATCAGTTTTTGTCTATTAAAGAAAACCACTGGACTTTCAGCCCAAAAGTCACCAGAATGCACCTTTGACGTCCCTGTTTTTTTTTTAATTTTCTGGGGGAGGGGAGGGGAGAACCTCCCATCAGACCCCCTCAATTAGCTGTTTACCCTCGCAACAGATGCTTAATTCGACATCTGCTGGTTTGTGCCACCCAAGACTGCAATGCTTCCTACGCCACTGTACTCAACATATATCCGAACTTTGGTAGCACTATTTTGACCGTAACCCATGATATTTTACATTTAATATATAAAGCGACTTTTCTTTCTCACATTTTCACAAGGAGGGATAACGAGATCGCAGATAGCCTAAGGGAGTACTAGATACCCCATAATAACGCCATCTAATGACAGGGAGTATACTAACTATATATACAAAGTTTGGTACAGTCGCATAACTTTAACCTCTGAAATTCCCTTTTTAATGTATGATATGACCTCAGACTTGCGGTCTTAATTTTCACAAGTAGGAACACAAAGAGACCGTGGATAATCTACTGACCTAAAAAACACTAAACAAGCGCAATGTGTGCGCTATATCATATATCTTGTGTGTTGAAAAGATGGTGGCAATATTTTTATTTTTACCCATATATTTTATGTTTTATGTTTACCAAAAGATCAAATTTGTGGTCTCACTTTCAGCCAGAGACATAGGAACAGAAATTAGGCCATTTAAGTGGATTATTTTTATTAGGTGTGAATGGCTATCAAACTCTATCTTCTTACCATAACACTCAAACATTGCTATTATCACAAACTATAAATCCATGGGCGCATGGAGCATTTCTGACAGAAAAAACAATTTTTCTACCAAGCTTTCGGTCTGCTGAAGATCTTTACCCGGGTACAGACACAAGAACAGAAAAACTTACACACAGAGCACAAATTCAACGAAAAGATAAAAACTCTCGCAAACAAGGTTCTGACAGAACAGATGTGGCATTAAAGCCAGAGAAAAAACACTGTGGCCAAAATTTTAAGTATTTGGTGAAATATGCTTCTTAATAAACTTTGAAAAAGTCCATATGTACTCTGCCCCCCAGTTGGCGTTACCTGATGGCAACATGGCCTGCTATCAAGACCTGAAGAATTGCTAGGAATTCTGTTAAGACCGAGAGGTCTGTATGTGCATAGTTGAATGATCCAGAGTGTTTTTAGAGAAACGCGCTCATCGTTTCTCCAGCTGGGCTTGGAGTCAATTATGAAGACCTGGAACGAAGTAAAAAGTGGTCAGTCGACATGCAGCTTGTGTAATAGCACAGGCACGTACTATCTTCTTGAACGACTGGTTGTTCACACGTTGTTTCGGCGACATATTGACAGTGGTAGCACTACGGGGTGGGGGTGGATGGACTATTTCCCCCCTAAACTTAGACTTTGACCCAATTACTCCATCAACTGCACACAGGTCCATCCATCCTAACCCTTACACTTTGTGCACCCACCCTCCCCCCCCCCCCCCCCACACACACGCACACACACATACTATCCACCCCCCACACACAGAACACAGGGGCCAATCCAGTCCCCCAAAAATATTATTGAATATTGGCACGAATTCTCGAAGCTTTTTGATATCAGGTTCAAATATAGTCAGCAAAAATTTATTTCGCTGAACTAAATTTTTCACAAAAACTCGCTTTGGCTGAGAGGAGAATCTTGAGCATCATCATTGAAACAATTCGGAAAGTGAGGGACTTTAACGTGATACCCAAACTGATGACGCGAAGTTTGTTGTTGCTCAAGATTTAATACACTGGACCACGAGAACATATTATGTACGATCACAGGTTAAACCATATAGATTTGAATTAAGTAAAGGCAAAGATAACAACCGCCTAACAGATGTGGGATTAGGAACTAATGCGGTTAGTCTGTCTGGTGCCGGTGTAAAAGGAATGGAAGTCCGTAGGAACGTTAGTCCCTCTGGACCATTATTCCGCGGAATTATAGTCCTAGGTCTAACATTTCTAGGAATAGTAGTCCGCCGGACTACTATTCCTAGAAATGTTAGACCTAGGACTATAATTCCGCGGAATAATAGTCCAGAGGGACTAAATTTCCTACGGACTTCCATTCCTGTTACACCGGCCAATGACCTAACAGCCCAAGGGAAGTCTCTTTTAGATCGCGATTTAACTTTTGTTCCAACACTGAAGCCTAAAACCGGTAATCAGATAAATGTACCGTCGTATAACTGTAAGTTTCTTTGGCAAATTAAATTAGAAGACCGCTTCAGAAACTCTAGCGGCCGGAAATTTCCTTTTACAAAATCATCTGGTTGGTCACCCCCAGATAGTGAAGTAGATCCCCAAATTATGGAGACTAACAAACGAATCCTCCAAAAGGTTTCAGTATGAACATACTCTCCGATACAGATAATTTAACACATGGTGAACGGAGAGCCCCCACGAAACTTCGAAAAAATAAGAAATTAGTAATTAAACCAGCCGACAAAGGTGAGTCGGCAGTCTCTCTATCTCGGGATAATTATATAAAGAAAGCCATGAGACAACTCAACAATACTAAACATTATAAGAAAATAGATTAACTTATTTGACCTAGTAATGTCGAAAATTTCAATAAGAACTTAAGATTTCTCCTCGACGAAGGTCACATTACCAAAAGACAATTGAAATATTTAACAGCTAAGCTCAGTGCTCAAACAAGACAATTTTACACCAAACCAAAGATCCTCAATGGCCGTTCATCATGGACGGATGACATGACTCCACACGAGAGACCAATTGTATCAGATTGTCACTCGGAATCTTATGCGATCTCGGAACTAATTGATTATCATCTGAAACCTATATCAACTTGATAGACATCCGAGCTATCTCAAAATACACAGAACTTCCTGTTAAAAATTTCTAAATTGGAAATATCGAAAAATGCAATTCTGGCTACTTTGGATATCGACAGTTTGTATATAGACATTGAAACTGAAAATAAAGAAAACCATACAAACGGATAACATTTATTGCATGATGAAACATTAAGAACAAGGCACAAAGTTAACGAATGCAACACAAACGTGTTTGATACAAACTCAAGACAAATCCCACACGCACAAAATGCATCCAACCAGAACACACTCTTCACATATAGAGATTTAAGAGAATCGTTTATATACATGTAAATATTCAGAATTTCAAATGCTGTTTTATCTGAACACGAATGCTTTAAATTTAGCAGAAATTCGAAAAATAAATGGCCTTATAGGGTGGCGCCCTAAAATACAAGATTATTCAAATCCTAAGGTTCACCCTCCCACCCCTTCTTAGGGGCCACATTGGACCCTAAAAGTGACAAAATGGTCAAAATCGTAATTATTGATGGAAATTCGCGGAACAAACGGCGTCATAGGGTGGAGCCCGAAAATACAAGATCATTCAAATCCTAAGGTTCACCCTCCCACCCCTTTTTAGGGGCCAGATTGAACCCTAAAAGTGACCAAATGGTCAAAAACGTAATTATTGACGGAAATTCGCGGAACAAACGGCGTCATAGGGTGGCGCCCGAAAATACAAGATCATTCAAATCCTAAGGTTCACCCTCCAACCCCTTTTTAGGGGCCATATTGGACCCTAAAAGTGACCAAATGGTCAAACTCGTAACTGTTGGCCGTAATTCGCGGAACAAGCTGCCTTATAGGGTGGCGCCCTAAAATGCAAGATTATTCAAACCCTAAGGTTCGCCCTCTCACCCCTTTTTAGGGGCCAGATTGGAACCTAAAAGTGACCAAACGGTCAAAATCGTAATTATTGACCGAAATTCGGCGAACACTCGGCATTATAGAGTGGCGCCCTAAAATACAAGATTATTCAAATCCTAAGGTTCACCCTTCCACCCCTTTTTAGGGGCCACATTGGACCCTAAAAGTGACCAAATGATCAAAATCGTAATTATTGATGGAAATTCGGTGAACAAACGGCGTCATAGGGTCGCGCCCGAAAATACAAGATCATTCAAATCCTAAGGTTCACCCTCCCACCCCTTTTTAGGGGCCACATTGGACCCTAAAAGTGACCAAATGGTCAAAATCGTAATTATTGACGGAAATTCGCGGAACAAACGGCGTCATAGGGTGGCGCCCGAAAATACAAGATCATTCAAATCCTAAGGTTCACCCTCCCACCCCTTTTTAGGGGCCACATTGGACCCTAAAAGTGACCAAAATGGTCAAAATCGTAATTATTGACGGAAATACGCGGAACAAACGGCGTCATAGAGTGGTGCCCGAAAATACAAGATCATTCAAATCCTAAGGTTCACCCTCCAACCCCTTTTTGGGGGCCATATTGAACCCTAAAAATGACCAAATGGTCAAACTCGTAACTGTTGGCCGTAATTCCCGGAACAAACTGCCTTATAGGGTGGCGCCATAAAATGCAAGATTATTCAAATCCTAAGGCGAACTTTTAGGGGCCAGATTGGACCCTAAAAGTGACCAAACGGTCAAAATAGTAATTATTGACCGAAATTCGGCGAACACACGGCATTATAGGGTGGCGCCCTAAAATACAAGATTATTTAAATCCTACGGTTCACCCTCCCACCCCTTTTTAGGGGCCACATTGGACCCTAAAAGTGACCAAATGGTCAAACTCGTAATTGTTGATGGAAATTCGCGGAACAAACGGCGTCATAGGGTGGCGCCCAAAAATACAAGATCATTCAAATCCTAAGGTTCACCCTCCAACCCCTTTTTAGGGGCCAGATTGGACCCTAAAAGTGACCAAATGGTCAAAATCGTAATTATTGACGGAAATTCGCGGAACAAACGGCGTCATAGGGTGGCGCCCTAAAATACAAGATTATTTAAATCCTAAGGTTCACCCTCCCACCCCGTTTTAGGGGCCACATTGGACCCTACAAGTGACCAAATGGTCAAAATCGTAATTATTGACCGAATTTCGCGGAACAAACGGCCTTAAAAGGTGGCGCCCTAAAATGTAAGATTATTCAAATCCTAAATTTCACTCTCCCGCCCCTTTTTAGGGGCCAGATTGGACATTAAAAATGACCAAACGGTCAAAATCGTAATTATTGACGGAAATTCGCGGAACAAACGGCGTCATAGGGTGGCGCCCTAAAATACAAGATCATTCAAATCCTAAGGTTCACCCTCCATCCCTTTTTAGGGCCCACATTGGACCCTAAAAGTGACCAAATGGTCAAACTCGTAACTGTTGGCCGCAATTCGCGGAACAAACGGCATTATAGGGTGGCGCCCTAAAATGCAAGATTATTCAAATCCTAAGGTTCGCCCTCTCTCCCCTTTTTAGTGGCCAGATTGGACCTTAATAGTGACCAAACGGTCAAAATCGTAATTATTGGCCGAAATTCGGCGAACACACGGCATTATAGGGTGGCGCCCTAAAATACAAGATTATTCAAATCCTAAGGTTCACCCTCCCACCCCTTTTTAGGGGCCACATTGGACCCTAAAAGTGACCAAATGGTCAAAATCGTAATTATTGACCGAAATTCGCGGAACACACGGCGTTATATGGTGGCACCCTAAAGTACAAGTTTATTCAAAGCCTAAGGTTCACCCTCCCACTCCTTTTTAGGGGCCAAATTGGTCCCTAAAAGTGACAAAATGGTCAAAATCGTAATTATTGATGGAAATCGCGGAACAAACGGCGTCATAGAGTGGCGCCCAAAAATACAGGATCATTCAAATCCTAAGGTTCACCCTCCAACCCCTTTTTAGGGGCCACAATGGACCCTAAATGTGACCAAATGGTCAAAATCGTAATTGTTGGCCGTAATTCGCGGAACAAACGGAGTTATAGGGTGGCGCCCTAAAATGTAAGATTATTCAAATCCTAAGGTTCACCCTCCCACCCCTTTTTAGGGGCCACATCGGTCAAGCGTTGGAAAAACAATAAGTGTTGTTTGTCTGTTAGTGACCACTTGATGCACATTGCTTTTCATCGTGTCCTTTATTATTATCTCGGATTGTATTATGCAACTGAAACCCAGTGATAGAGTTCAAGATTTTTGTTGAGTAACCAGACGATTGTTACGAAATAGTATTTTGTAATGATTGACTTATAATTGTCATTGAAAGATGAAGTAGTTTTATTTTTACTCACTCACACATTTTGTAATTAGCGATAATTTTAGTTTTGATGCCGAAATATCGTCACATCATTCAACAAATTGCTAACACTGATATATACATCAATCCCTATGTATGATCTTCCAGTGGTGGGCCATGGAGTGATGGAGGTGGGAGAGGGCAGGTGGACCCAGGTGCAAACTGCCACTTACTGTTTTTAAACCCATCTTTCCTCGGGAGGCGCCAGAATCGATCGCAGAGCTTCAGAATTTGAAATGTCAGACTGCACTAAGTTTATATAAAATGAAACAAACTTATCACCCAGAAGTAATTTCTTTCACTTTATATAAGGTTAGTGAATTTTGCTCCCTAGTGTGCCCACCCGCTGTCTCTGGACACTTCGGCTAGTGTCCAATCCGTGTACATCTAATTTTCCTCTTTATATTTCTAGCCCAGTTAGCACAAACGATTACCAATGAAGCTGATTTTTTCTTCTTTATATTTCTTGCCCAGTTAGCACATACGATTACCATTGAAGCTGATGTCTTGGCACAATCCTTACTACCTTTCCCTCACAGACACTGGCACAGATTGGGCATGAAGTAATTGGTTCTTGATTCCCCTCGCCCACTATACATATTGTGTATGATACACAATAATGTGTTTAGCAGGAGACTGGAATTAACAAACAATGAATTGTGTACGATATAACACTTTGCCCCCCCCCCCTCCTTCCAAAAAGTGCTACAAGGCATTTCTCTCAATGCTGCCTTAGTCTTAGTCTTTGTTGAGGAAAACAAACGCAACAGTCTCTATTTATCACAAGTGTGTAACTCGACAATGCATTTAAAAAAGACAATGCTATTTTCCGGTAATATTTCCCTGTACTTTTCCCGTTGTGGTCTACAGAAATCAGTCGCCTAGCCGCCTGGCTTGGGGGGAGGGATAAGGTGATCATGACCATGTTTCACATAACAAAAACTCCCCAAATCATGCTTGTCCCAAATGGAGCTACACACACTAAAATGCACGGAGTTTTGCAAAATGTTCTGTTTGGTCTTCATGGCATTGCTTTCACCTCCCTACTTCCCTGAAGGGAAGTACGAGGAGTGGAAATGACAGAGGTCCTAGTTAGAATTGAGGGGGGACCTTCGAAATCCCACCGAGTCTTTTCAAATATCAAGGTTGCCCACACACACATACTTTAAGAACGAAAACAAACTGGCTAGCCCCCCACCCCCACACACACAGACAATTATAAAATCCGGGCTACGCCCCTGCTATATTGTATATAACTATATATAATCGATTTCTCTATTTTCGAAATGGGGATGTGTGGGTGGGGCGGGGGGGGGGGGGGGGCAAGTTCGATATAACGCTGACATATTTCGAAGGACAGACCCCATGGAATTGGGCGTATCCCCCCCCCCCCCCCCACGGTTTGAGGGCCTGAAGGCACCTATACGTATATTTTTTTCAAATTCTGAAGCACTGAAATCGATTCTGATGCCTCCTGGGAATGATAGATGTTAAAAAACAGTAAGTGACAGTTTGTATTTGGGGGGTAAGTGACAGTGTGTATTTGAATAGAAGATCCCCTCCCGTCCCCACCACTGGGAGCTCACACACAGGGATTGGTGGAGTGTGCACATGGGGGTCCCAGTTATAATGGCTCCTAAGGCTTTGGGTGGGTATCATTGGGGTATCAAGAATAAACAGAAAGATAGTGCTTGAAATACATGTATATTGTTATTGATAGAATAAAGAATAAAAAGATTAAAACAGCTATGATAGTGGACTGTTTTTAGTTTGAAAACCAAAAGCTTCAGTAGTATGTCGTGTGGTTTTCAGGGATCATTGGCAGGACCCCCGCAGGGGGACCTCGGAAGGGAAAGCAGTAGTGTGTCATGTGGTTTTCAGGGATCATTGGCAGGACCCCGCAGGGGGACCTCGGAAGGGAAGCAGTAGTATGTCTCGTATGTTTGAGTCCTCATTGGCAGGACCCCGCAGGGGGGACCTCGGAAGGGAAGCAGTAGTGTGTCATGTGGTTTTCAGGGATCATTGGCAGGACCCCCGCAGGGGGACCTCGGAAGGGAAGCAGTAGTATGTCTCGTATGTTTGAGTCCTCATTGGCAGGATCCCGCAGGGGGACCTCGGAAGGGAAGCAGTAGTGTGTCATGTGGTTTTTCAGGGATCATTGGCAGGACCCCGCAGGCGGACCTCGGAAGGGAAGCAGTAGTATGTCGTGTGGTTTTCAGGGATCATTGGCAGGACCCCGCTGGGGGACCTCGGAAGGGAAGCAGTAGTATGTCAGGGGCTTTTCAGGGATCATTGGCAGGATCTCATCGGGGGACCCCGGTACAGAGTCGTTGAAGGCAGCCAATAAGCTATCGAGCAGTTACTGATAAGTCATTGCTCGAATGACTCGAATCCCATCGAGCAAATGAGCTTTAGAGTAATTGCTCGATCGAGTGACTCGGCATATTGCTCGAACGACTCGAATGAGCCAACGAGCAATTGTTTCGTTCGAGTGACTCCTCGAACGACTCTTAGGCACATTTCAGGAAAAAGGGATTCCATAGCCACAGTTTTCGAAAAAGGGGTTCCACAAATGGGATTCCCCAAAAGGGATTCCATAAGTGGGATTCCGTCTTACCTCGAGTGCCTCGCATATATTGCTCGAACGACTCAAATCCCATCAAGCAAATGAGCTAACGAGCAATTGCTCGTTCGAGTGACTCCTCGAACGACTCTTAGACTCATTTCAGAAAAAAGGGATTCCTTAACCACAGCCGTTTTCAAAAAAGGGATTCCACAAATGGGATTCCCCAAAAGGGATTCCATAAGTGGGATTCTGTCTTACCTCGAGTGACTCGCATATATTGCTCGAACGACTCGGATCCCATCGAGCAAATGAGCTAACGAGCAATTGCTCGTTCGAGTGACTCCTCGAACGACTCTTAGAATCATTTCAGAAAAAAGGGATTCCAAAAAGGGATTCTTAAAAAGGGATTCCGTAAGTAGGGCTTTTTTAGTCGTATGAGGCCATGAAGGCTATGTGAAAGATATGGCGGTCCTATTGCACTACGTGCTGCAAAATATTCTTGAAGAATCCATATCACATATAGTCGGGTTTGTTTGGGGTTTTTTTTGGTGATTTGAGGATTGGTGGGAAGTAGTGGGGTCTGGTGGGGACTATTTGGGGCTGGTGGGGACTAGAGGCTAATTGTCGTAAAAACCTGTGGTTTCTACAACCGGATCTCCACATCTCCTCCTACTTCCCTTCCCCTCTGGCTCTCTCTCTTCAATGGTCCCCCCTGCGGGGTCCCCCGATGAGATCCCCCAACTAACCCCTGAAAAGCCCTTGACATACTACTGCTTCCCTTCCGAGGTCCCCCTGCGGGGTCCTGCCAATGATCCCTGAAAAGCCCCTGACATACTACTGCTTCCCTTGCGAGGTCCCCCTGCGGGGGTCCTGCCAATGATCCCTGTAAACCACATGACATACTACTGCTCCCCTTCCGAGGTCCCCCTGCGGGGGTCCTGCCAATGAGGACTCAAACATACGAGACATACTACTGCTTCCCTTCCGAGGTCCCCCCGCGGGGTCTTGCCAATGATCCCTGAAAACCACATGACATACTACTGCTTTCCTTCCGAGGTCCCCCCTGCGGGGTCCCTGCCAATGATCCCTGAAAACCACATGACATACTACTGCTTCCCTTCCGAGGTCCCCCTGCGGGGGTCCTGCCAATGAGGACTCAAACATATGAGACATACTACTGCTTCCCTTCCGAGGTCCCCCTGCGGGGTCCTGCCAATGATCCCTGAAACCACACGACATACTACTGCTTCCCTTTCGAGGTCCCCCCACTGAAGTCCCCCAAACTATCCCTCAAAACCACATTACATACTACTGCTTCCCTTCCGAGGTCCCCCACCGAGGTCCCCCAAACTATCCCTTAAAACCACATTACATACTACTGCTATCTAACTGAAAAGCCCCTGACATTACTACTGCTTCCCTTCCGAGGTCCCCCTGCGGGGGTCCCTGCCAATGATCCCTGTAAACCACATGACACACAACTGCTTCCCCTTCCGAGGTCCCCCTGCGGGGCCCTGCCAATGAGGACTCAAACAAACGAGACATACTACTGCTTCCCTTCCGAGGTCCCCCTGCGGGGGTCTTGCCAATGATCCCTGAAAACCACATGACATACTACTGCTTCCCTTCCGAGGTCCCCCTGCGGGGGTCCCTGCCAATGAGGACTCAAACATACGAGACATACTACTGCTTCCCTTCAGAACGCACTTGTTCCAGTCGTTTGTGTTTTTTCCTCCCATTTGCATTTCTCAGAGATGATTATATTATTAAATACATAAAAATATATTATGCGGCAATCAACTATTTTTTACAAGATTATCATCCACTGAATGTTGAATATGACTGCAACATCTTTGTTTTCGTAGTAGTCAGAGTGGATTTCGACAATGACGGACAACCCAATAGTACAAATTAACTGAGGTATGCAATCAAACAAGGTTTGATAAAAATAAAAATAAGAAGCTTGCTCATCAGGCTTTATGCGGATTGATTCGGTTGAGGGGGGTTGATGTCGCCTTACACACAAATATCACTCCACAATAACACTGATCATAAGGAACAGATCAAGCAAAAGCAATTATTTATACCTTCTTCAGATACTAAAGGTCACTTCCATAAATGAGGTGTTCACCCGACAGTGGCCGATGAAAGCCCAACCCATAACTGATATTCCAAACCTATCTGCTTATTGACAGACATGTACCAACACTACAAGTAATTATACAAGTAAATAGGTGAATAAATATGTTTTTTGGTCAGCATATGCCAGACCAGAATATGATATTAGAAGCATACGCGTGTGGTGATGGTCTCTGAAGTTGAACACGTCTATAGTGGGTGCTTTATATTGGACTGTACCTCTATTTTTTACACAACACAGCTTGGCGGATTTATGAGTTGTCCCACTGAGGTGTTCAATGTTAGCAGTAACTTAAGCAAATCTGTAATGCCATATCATGGGTTTTACAGAAGGATGCAATCCAGAAATGACCACTGTATGTGTTTCCATCGGAGAAGACTTTTACTGTAGATAATGCCTGCTGATATCCCCCGTGTCCGGTTTTGCCAGCCCCTATCAACACATAACTACCATTTTTAAAGCCCAGATAGAGGTCCCAAAAAAAGGTTTTTCTATCGGGCTAGTTGAACTGTCAATCGCCCTCTATTCCAAAGGGGTCCCCATCAACGCCAAGAACATCCAACGATGATTGCCAAGTATAGTAACTGTTTCTAATATACCCATTTGTGTCCTTGATGTTTTGTAACTGGCCCTTTTGGAAGTCTTAGCATGGTCCTAAATGATGTCCGATCGGGGAACCCGAGATGTCAATCTTTTTAGTCCTCGCTGCCTCTCATAAACCACAAAATATCTAGCTCTTTTCACAAACTTTGTTGATATTTTGTAACTGGCCCTTTTCGGGGTCTTAGTAGGGGCCCGATATGGCGTCCGATTGGGGATGAGGTCGTGTGAATTTTGTATTCCTCGGATGCAATCTATCAGCAATAAAATATCTGATGATTTTTACCTATTTTTGTAACATTTTACAACTGGGGCGTTTCAGGGCTTCAGTAGGGCCCATAAATAGGGACGAAGGATGAACCCGAGGATTTGAATAATCTCGTAATTTACGGTTGCCACCCTAGAAGGCCATTTGTTCTCAATATTTCAGCCAATAATTACCATTTTGACCGTTTGGTCACTTTTAGAGTCCAATTTGGCCCCTAAAAATGATCGGGAGGGTTAACGTTAGGATTTGAAGAAGCTTATATTTTCGGGCGCCACCCTATAACAATAACAATAATAATAATAAATACAGTTTAGAGCCGTGAATCCACCTAATTGCTCCCAGGCTTTGCACCAAAAAAAAAAAAGAAATGAAAAAAAAAAAAAAACGCTGTTTGTTCCGCACATTTCCATCAATAATTATGACTTTGACCATTTGGTCACTTTTAGGGTCCAATCTGGATGACTTTGACCATTTGGTCACTTTTAGGGTCCAATCTGGCCCCTAAAAATGGGTGGGAGGGTGAACCTAAGGACTTGAATAATATTGCATTTTAGGGCGCCATCCTAAAACGCCGTTTGTTAAGCGAACTTCGACCAACAATTACGATTTTGACGATTTTGGTCACTTTTAGGTCCAATGTGGCCCTAAAAAGGGGCTGGAGGGTGAACCTTATGATTGAATGATCTTGTATTTTAGGGCGCCACCCTATAACGCCAATTGTTCCGCGAATTACGATAAATAATTACGATTTTGAATTTGGTCACATTTAGGGCCCAATGAAGCCCCCTAAAAAGCAGTACGAGGGCGAACCTTAGGATTTGAATTATCTTGCAGTTAGGGCGCCACCCTATAACGCCGTTTGTTCCGCGAATTTCCGTCAATAATTTTCGATTTTGACCATTTTGGTCACTTTTAGGGTCCAATCTGGCCCCTAAGAAGGGGTGGGAGGGTGAAACTTTAGGATTTGAATAATCTTGTATTTAGGGCGCCACCCTATAAGGCCTTTTGTTCCGCGAATTTCCGTCAATAATTACGATTTTGACCATTTGGTCACTTTTAGGGTCCAATCTGGCCCCTAAAAAGGGGTGGGGGTGAACCTTAGGATTTGAAAAATCTTGCATTTTAGGGCGCCAACCCTATAACGCCGTATGTTCCGCAAACTACGGCCAACAGTTACGAGTTTGACCATTTGGTAACTTTTAGGGTCCAATATGGCCCCTAAAAGGGTTGGAGGGTGAACCTTAGGATTTGAATGATCTTGTATTTTTGGGCGCCACCCTATGATGCCATTTGTTCCGCGATTTCCATCAATAATTACGATTTTGACCATTTTGTCACTTTTAGGGTCCAATCTGGCCCCTAAAAAGGAGTGGGAGGGTGAACCTTAGGATTTGAATAATCTTGTATTTTAGGGCGCCACCCTATAACTCCGGTGTGTTCCGCGAATTTCGGGTCAATAATTACGATTGTGACCATTTGGTCACTTTTAGGGTCCAATGTGACCCCTAAAAAGGGGTGGGAGGAGAACCTTAGGATTTGAATAATCTTGTATTTTAGGGCGCCACCCTATAAGGCCGTTTGTTCCGCGAATTTCTGTCAATATTTACGATTTTGACCATTTGGTCACTTTTAGGGTCCAATGTGGCCCCTAAAAAGGAGTGGGAAGGTGAACCTTAGGATATGATAATCTTGTATTTTAGGGCGCCACCCTATAACGCTGTGTGTTCCGCGAATTTCGGTCAATAATTACGATTTTGACCATTTGGTCACTTTTAGGGTCCAATCTGGCCCCTAAAAAGGGGTGGGAGTGTGAACCTTAGGATTTGAATAATCTTGCATTTTAGGGCGCCACCATATAACGCCGTGTGTTCGCCGAATTTCGGTCAATAATTACGATTTTGACCGTTTGGTCACTTTTAGGGTCCAATCTCGCCCCTAAAAAGGGGGTGGGAGAGCGAACCTTAGGATTTGAATTATCTTGCATTTTAGGGTGCCACCCTATAATGCCATTTGTTTCGCGAATTACGGCCAACAGTTACGAGTTTGACCATTTGGTCACTTTTTGGGTCCAATCTGGCCCCTAAAACGGGGTGGGAGTGTGAACCTTAGGATTTGAATAATCTTACATTTTAGGGCGTCACCCCATAACGCCGTGTGTTCGCCGAATTTCGGTCAATAATTACGATTTTGACCATTTGGGTCACATTTAGGGTCCAATCTGGCCCCTAAAAAGGGGTGGGAGGGCGAACCTTAGGATTTGAATAATCTTGCATTTTAGGGCGCCACCCTATAACGCCGTATGTTCCGCGAATTACGGCCAACAGTTACGAGTTTGACCATTTGGTAACTTTTAGGGTCCAATATGGCCCCTAAAAAGGGTTGGAGGGTGAACCTTAGGATTTGAATGATTTTGTATTTTTGGGCGCCACCCTATGACGCCATTTGTTCCGCGATTTCCATCAATAATTACGATTTTTGACAATTTTGTCACTTTTAGGGTCCAATCTGGCCCCTAAAAGGGTGAACCTTAGGATTTGAATAATCTTGCATTTAGGGCGCCACCCTATAACGCCGTGTGTTCCGCGAATTTCGGTCAATAATTACGATTTTGACCATTTGGTCACTTTTAGGGTCCAATGTGGCCCCTAAAAGGGGTGAGAGGGTGAACCTTAGGATTTGAATAATCTTGCATTTTAGGGCGCCACCCTATAACGCCGTGTGTTCCGCGAATTTCGGTCAATAATTACGATTTTGACCATTTGGTCACTTTTAGGGTCCAATGTGGCCCCTAAAAAGGGGTGAGAGGGTGAACCTTAGGATTTGAATAATCTTGTATTTTAGGGCGCCACCCAATAAGGCCGTTTGTTCCGCGAATTTCCGTCAATAATTACGATTTTGACCATTTGGTCACTTTTAGGGTCCAATGTGGCCCCTAAAAAAGGAGTGGGAGGGTGAACCTTAGGATTTGAATAATCTTGTATTTTAGGGCGCCACCCTATAACGCTGTGTGTTCTGCGAATTTCGGTCAATAATTATGATTTTTGACCATTTGGTCACTTTTAAGGTCCAATCTGGCCCCTAAAAAGGGGTGGGAGTGTGAACCTTAGGATTTTAATAATCTTGCATTTTAGGGTGCCACCCTATAACGCCGTGTGTTCGCCGAATTTCGGTCAATAATTACGATTTTGGCCATTTGGTCACTTTTAGGGCCCAATCTGGCCCCTAAAAAGGGGTGGGAGTGTGAACCTTAGGATTTTAATAATCTTGCATTTTAGGGCGCCACCCTATAACGCCGTGTGTTCGCCGAATTTCGGTCAATAATTACGATTTTGGCCGTTTGGTGGGAGAGCGAACCTTAGGTTTGAATAATCTTGCATTTTAGTGCACCAACCCTATAATGCCATATGTTCCGCGTATTACGGCCAACAGTTACGAGTTTGACCATTTGGTAACTTTTAGGGTCCAATATGGCCCCTAAAAGGGTTGGAGGGTAAACCTTAGGATTTGAATGATCTTGTATTTTTGGGCGCCACCCTATGACGCCGTGTGTTCCGCGATTTCCATCAATAATTACGATTTTGACCTTTTTGTCACTTTTAGGGTCCAATCTGGCCACTAAAAAGGAGTGGGAGGGTGAAGCTTAGGATTTGGATAATCTTGTATTTTAGGGCGCCACCCTATAACGCTGTGTGTTCCGCGAATTTCGGTCAATAATTACGATTTTGACCATTTGGTCACTTTTAGGGGTCCAATCTGGCCCCTAAAAAGGGTGGGAGAGTGAACCTTAGGATTTTAATAATCTTGCATTTTAGGGCGCCACCCTATAACGCCGTGTGTTCGCCGAATTTCGGTCAATAATTACGATTTTGGCCGTTTGGGTCACTTTTAGGGCCCAATCTGGCCCCTAAAAAGGGGTGGGAGAGCGAACCTTAGGATTTGAATAATCTTGCATTTTAGTGCGCCAACCCTATAATGCCGTATGTTCCGCGTATTACGGCCAACAGTTACGAGTTTGACCATTTGGTAACTTTTAGGGTCCAATATGGCCACTAAAAGGGTTGGAGGGTGAATCTTAGGATTTGAATGATCTTGTATTTTCGGGCGCCACCCTATGACGCGTTTGTTCCGCGATTTCCATCAATAATTACGATTTTGACCATTTTGTCACTGGAGTGGCAGGGTGAACCTTAGGATTTGAATAATCTTGTATTTTAGGGCGCCACCCTATAACGCCGTGTGTTCCGCGAATTTCGGTCAATAATTACGATTTTGACCATTTGGTCACTTTTAGGGTCCAATCTGGCCCCTAAAAAGGGGTGGCAGGGCGAACCTTAGGATTTGAATAATCTTGCATTTTAGGGCGCCACCCTATAACGCCGTTTGTTCCGCGAATTACGGCCAACAGTTACCAGTTTGACCATTTGGTCACTTTTAGGGTCCAATATGGCCCCTAAAAAGGGGTTGGAGGGTGAACCTTAGGATTTGAATGATCTTGTATTTTCGGGCGCCACCCTATGACGTCGTTTGTTCCGCGAATTTCCATCAATAATTACGATTTTGACCATTTGGTCACTTTAGGGTCCAATGTGGCCCCTAGAAATGGTTGGGAGGGTGAACCTTAGGATTTGAATAATCTTGTATTTTAGGGCGCCACCCTATAATGCCGTGTGTTCGCCGAATTTCGGTCAATAATTACGATTTTGACCGTTTGGTCACTTTTAGGGTCCAATGTGGCCCCTAAAAAGGGGTGAGAGGGCGAACCTTAGGATTTGAATAATCTTGCATTTTAGGGCGCCACCCTATAAGGCAGTTTGTTCCGCGAATTACGGCCAACAGTTACGAGTTTGAACATTTGGTCACTTTTAGGGTCCAATATGGCCCCTAAAACGGGGATGGAGGGTGAACCTTATGATTTGAATGATCTTGTATTTTCCGGCGCCACCCTATGACGCCGTTTGTTCCGCGAATTTCCGTCAATAATTACGATTTTGACCATTTGGTCAGTTTTAGGGTCCAATCTGGCCCCTAAAAAGGGGTTGGAGGGTGAACCTTAGGATTTGAATGATCTTGTATTTTCGGGCGCCACCCTATGACGCCGTTTGTTTCGCGAATTTCCATCAATAATTACGATTTTGACCATTTGGTCACTTTAAGGGTCCAAGGTGGCCCCTAAAAAGGGGTGGGAGGGTGAACCTTAGGATTTGAATAATCTTGTATTTTAGGGCGCCACCCTATAAGGCCATTCATTTTTCGAATTTCTGCTAAATTTAGAAAGTCGAATAAGGAACTGGGAATAAGTAACGGATTTCACAGCGCTAATGCACTTTCAAAGCTCCAGAAACCCAAGAGAATCAAATTGTCAAGACTTTATACCCCAATTAAACTAATTCAGGTGGGGTACAATTTCTAGAGAACCTACAAGGGCAAATTAACAATGCATCACTTTTCAAAAGATAGATAATAAGGCCGAAAAAATGAAACTTTAATTAGACCGAAATTATAGGAGGGGGGGGGGGGGGGGGGGGGGGGTAAAAAGTTTCCAATTCAACGTCTGTCCTGCTCAGAACATTTTGAAATATAAACGGAGAACACCAAAAGCGCCAATAACATCGCATTAATATCTCCCCTTAAGCAAAAACACGCCAGGTGCACAAAAAGTAAGGAAGCCCAGACCTGCAAGCTTTACTCGCAATTAAGCCATTTGATAAAATCAAAGACGCCATATTGATAAAGGTGTTAAATCGGTTAAAAATGCATTTGAAAAATATCCGGATGCAAAACGCTTAGACGAATAAATTTTTAATCTTTTAGAGCTGAGTTTAAAAAGGTAATGACTTTCATTTTAATAGAGAATATTGTTTACAAATAATGGGTTGTCCTATGGGCAAAATATTCAGTGCTAATTTTGCAAGTATTTATGTAGCGGAATGGGAGGAAAATGCCTTAAGCAAATGTGCAAAGCATCCTCTCGTATAATTCAGATATTTAGATGACATTTTTTTGTCATTTGGGAACGTTCAAAAGAAGATTTTGATGAATTTTTAGATATTTTAAACAATCATGATCCAAACATTAAATTAACAGCTGCTATCAGTGAAAATTCTGTTGATTTTCTAGATGTGACCGTGTATAAAGGTAAGCATTTCCAGGCACCCGGTCAGTTAGATTATCAAGTATATTTTAAACCAACTGGTGTTGGAATGCGAATAGTACAAAAAAAAAAAAAAACTCCTTCGACAGTAACAACACAGTGAATTTTGTGACGTTATTCGTTCTGTTTTGGCCATTATCGGGAATAACATTGACGCACAGTCTTATTATCCTAATTGTCTTACTTATTGTTGCTGGGGATATCGAATCCAAACCAGGCCCAAATGATTCTACTTCTGATCATCAATCAACACTATCAATCGTCCATTATAATGTTCGTAGTTTACGTTTTAAACTTGCACGGATTGTTCTCCCTGCCTGTTCGTAATGACAGAAACGGCTTTGGTGGTGGCATTGTAGTTTACTTCACAAATGGGCTGCACTACAAACGTTTAACTAATCTGGAATTCGATAATTCTATCATGTGGTTCGAAAATTCTTCGAAGTTATTTCGTTATCTTCTCGGGGTATCATACCGATCTCCCCAGTACTGTGATCCTAACTATTGGGACCTTCTTGACGGCTCAATTAAAGAAGCTCCAAATTTAAATCGCTCACGTATCCTCTGTGGCGATTTCAACTCTAACCTGCTAAACACCTAAGCTAAACTGAACTACTGAATCATTTCAATCTAATTAATGTTATAACTAAACCTACACGTATTACACCGCAATCTGAAACGTTACTTGATCCCATTCTCTTAACCGATTCTGTTCGAACTACTGAATCAGATACTATTGACCTTGCATTGTCTAACCACCTCGGAGTGTATACCCACGTTGCCCTTGACAGTATCTCATGAGGCTTTTTATCGCTTTGTACGGAACTACAACCAAGCCGATTTTAATTTAGCTAACTTTCTCCTTAGTCACGTGGATTGGAACACATTCCTAGAATCTGATGACATAAACCTTTATGCAAAGCAAATTTGTAAACACCTATCTTGAAATCATCGATAAATGCATACCTCAATCTAAAATACTTATACATCCAAAGGACAAATACTGGTTTACGTCGGAATTACGTACCGAAATACGTCGACGTGATAAACTTGGGGAAAAGCCAAGAGAACCGGGAGCGATACTGATTGGATTTTATTCAAACACTGTCGTAACAAGGTCAATAACATGAAAAAGTATGCCAAAGCCCAATTCGAAGAAAAATTGCAAGATACAGTAACTAATTTTACATCCCCCAAACAATTCTGGCACATCGCCAAACATGTCCGCGGCAATCATTCACGCAAATCAACCCCTCCTCTTTCCCGCTATCCCAACTCCACTGCCGACATGGCCTTCACCGACGCAGAAAAAGCTAACTTACTGAATGAAACCTTTATAAACAATGGATTTGACAATGATCAAAATCATACCCTTCCCGAATTTATTCCTAAATGCACTCGCAATCTCTCAAACATATTTTTTTTACAGAAGATGATATTACTTCAATAATCAAGTCCCTAAAAAGTAACAAAGCTCATGGACACGCCGGCATTAGTGCCAGAATGCTTAAGGGAACTGTGAATTCGGTTGCACTCCCACTGAGCATCCTCTTCCGCAAATCTCTGGATTTACATAAATTCCCATCTGAATTGAAGAAAGCCGATGTTATCCCAATATTCAAGAAAGATAACCCAACAGAAGTGACGAACTATAGGCCTATTTCATTGTTACCGACTCTGGCTAAAATATTTGAAAAAAACTAGTTCTGAAGTATCTATTTAGTTGTTTCCAAGAAAATAAATTAGTGTATGAATTCCAATCAGGATTTCTTCCAGGCCACTCCACAACTTTCCAGTTATTAGAACTCTACCATTCCATTTGTCTCTCTCTTGATAAAGGCCTCCAGATCCGCGCAATTTTCTGCCTCATTTCAAAAGCGTTGAGAGAGTCTAGCATAAAGGCCTTGTTTTCAAACTTTGCCAATATGGCATCTCTGGAACCCCTATTGAATGGATTCAGGACTACCTGCACGAAAGAAAGCAAAGGGTTCTCCTCCAAACTACCTTTTCCGACTATAGACTCATTCAAACTGGAGTGCCCCAAGGCTCGGTTCTCGGACCGTTTCTCTTCCTAATATATATCTCTATATCGATGACATTGCTGAAATCGTCGATGCTTTTGCTAGACGGTATGCCGATGATACATGTGTAACTGATAACAACAACAATATTGAAAATCTTACCGTTTCCCTCAATCGAAACCGTAGAAAAATTAACACCTGGTCTCTTCAATGGCTCGTCTCATTCAACCTTGCTAAGACAAAGGCATTTCTATTCCACTATGGCAGTAATGACGGAACAGATTATCCCACCTTAATTTTTGATAGTAATCCAGTCTCATTCACTGACGGTCACAAGCACCTGGGATTAATTCTCCAATCTAATCTAAACTGGGACTCCCAGATAACTGAAATATGCAAGAATGTCATCACCCGTCTATCTTTTCTTAGCAAACTGAAATTCATTTTCAACAGAAAAACCTTGGAACAAATCTGTCTCACCTTTTTTCAACCACTATTTGATTACGGCGACAGAGTGTGGGACTGCGCACCCAAATATCTGACCCAGAATCTTGACAGACTTCAGCTTGATACTGCGCGTGTCAATACTGGCTTAACGCGATCTGTCTCTGCTGATCAAGTTCTGGCTGAACTAGGGTGGCCATCCCTTTTGAAGCGACGTGAAAAGCACAAATACTGCATTCTTTTCAAAATTATCAAACAATGAAACTCCAAATTACCTCAATGCATTGTTACCCCCCTCGAACGCATGATATCTCAATGTATAATCTTCGCAACCCCAACAGATTCACGTATTATGCAGCAAGAACGCAGCGTTTCAAAAAATCCTTTTTCCCGTCCACCGCAAAAAGCTGGAACAACTTACCAGACGTACTCGCCGGTACCGCAACACTAACGGAGTTCAAACAAACCTATGCCCAATTGAACTTGATCCCCAAACCACCTCTTTATTTCCGTGTGGGTAAAAGAAAGGCCTACATTTTACACTGAAAATTACGTAATAACTGCAGCGACCTAAATAATGACAAGTTCCAAAACAATATTCTGGCCACTCCAAAGTGTATGTGTGGTAATCCCTGTGAAAATGCTTATCAATTTTTCTGCAGGGATCACCATTTCGACAAAATGTAAAATCGGAAATTTGAGTGTTGCTGTAAAGCAAACACAACTATCGATTAAACCGAGATGAAGCTGCAGAATTGAAACGAAAAACCCTTGATAATAATTTTGAAGTAACGAATCGTTGTCCGATTTATAATCGGCGATGATGTTTAAGTCTGGACATCGAAATCCGAGTAATAAAAAAAAAAAACACTTTGGCCGGCTCCCAACTGCCTCCATATCCCCTTGCTTCTTCTCTCCTCCCAACATCCGGAGACGAACTGCTTGATGACATCCCTTGCACCATTCTTCCCAATCTCTCCGATTAGCACGTTAACCCTCTCCTTTGAATCACTCACTAACCACATGTCGTCCCTTCTCCCATCCCACTTCACCATTACACTCCAAGTGAATCTTGTTCTGTTAGACTGGTATTTTGGGCATTCTAGTAGAAAGCGTTCCAGGGTCTCCACCACGCCTAAATTACACATTTGTCATCCCTTTTCATTGTTTTTCCCAATTTTTCCCCTCAGCTCCAAGGACCGTGCCCTCAGCTTGAACAACAGTGACCCCCCCCCCCCCCCCCAATGGTGACATCAAGGTACACTACAAAACCAGGCTTCTCTTTATCACGCAGACCACCCAAAGATCTCATTGATTTGACCCCTTCTCGACAATTAAGGTTATCATCCTCCATGACTCTTTCTCTGACGATTTTTTACCCTCGGTTGCCCCAGTGTCTAGATCCGTGATCTCCAATGAGTAGTTCTCTATTAACTCCGTCACTTGGACCATCCGCCCTGTCTTGGTATTTGAGTTGAAAATACTTTGGAACATTACTTTACACCATCGGCTGTCAGGGAGATTTGCCAAATAATTAAGATAAAAGAGTTTCAATAAGTCTATCCTGTCCTTGATCCTCATCCACCCAAGCTCCCCCGATTGCTTCTAGTGCTGTGGCATTACTCGATCCCGTTATCGATCGGCCTGCGTCGTTCTGCGGGGTTTCCCAGCTCTTTGCAGCCGTTTGGTTATGGGCTACCACTTCCGTACCATATATTATACCTGTCTAACCCGCCAGTTCCCAAATGGTTTTCCCCACGAAAACCGTATTGAAACTGTTTCTCCCTATAAGTTTCATTTGGTTAACGATTCGCCTCCCCTTCAGAATCAATTTATTCGTGTGGTTTCGGTAGATGCCTCTTCCTGTGATGTTCATGTTTACCCACAGATACTCGTAATAATAACACTTTGGGCGGCCGCTGATTTGTCGCGGTACTCCGACGAGAAGGCCTTGGTTACCCCTGCACTGCCAACTGCCCCCTATTCCCATGCTTCTCCTTTCCTCCCAACACTCTGAGACGAACTGCTTGATGACATCCCTTGCCCCATTCTTCCCAATCTCTCCGATTAGCATATTAACCCTCTCCTTTGAGTCGCCCCCTAGCCACACGTCCTTCATTCCCCCATCCCACTTCCCCATTATGTTCCCCGTGAATCTTGTTCTTTTAGACTGATATTTTGGACATTCTAGAAGAAAGTGTTCCAGGGTCTCCACCACGCCCAAATTACACATCTGGCACTCCTTTTCACTGTTTTTCCCAATTTTCTCCTCAGCTCCAGGGACCGATACCTCAGCTTGAACAACAGTGACCCCCCAAGGTGTCATCAAGGTACTCTTCAAAACCAGGCTTCTCTTTATCACGCAGGCCACCCAAAGATCTCTTTGATTTAACCCCCTCTCACCAATTACGATTACAATCCCCCATGACCCTTTCTCTGACGATCTTTTTACCCTGGTTTGCCCCAACGTCAAGGTCCGAGATCTCCAATGAGTAGTTTTCTACTAGCTCCCTCACCTGGACCATCCGCCACGTTTTGATATTAGAGTTGAAATTTCTCAGGAACATTACTTTACAGCATCGGCTATCGGGGAGATTTATCAAATAATTAAGATAACTGAGTTTCAATAGGTCTATCTTGTCCTTGATCCTCATCCACCCAAGCTCACCCCTGATTGCTTCTAGCGCTGCGGCATTACTCGACCCTGTTATCCATCGGCTTGCATCGTTCTGCAGGATTTCCAAGCTCTTAACAGCCGTCTGGTTTAGGGGTACAACTTCCGTACCGTATGTTATACTTGGCAGACCCACCATTTCCCAAATGGTTTTCCCCACGAAAACCTTAATGAAACTGTTTCTCCCTATAAGTTTCATTTGGTTAAGGATTCGCTTCCCCTTCAGAATCAGTTTATTTGTGTGGTTTCGGTAGATGCCTCTTCCTGTGATGTTTATATTTACCCCCAGGTACTCATAGTCACTAGTCTCTCCTACACTGAGAAGTCTGTTGTTACCTTCCGGAATGCAGAACTCCCCCACTCTCCACCTTCGAGGTGGGTCCACTTTGCGGCCCACGGGTATAACTTTGCTCTTGCTTTCATTAAGTTCGAGTCTCCATTTGCTCCCATATTTCCCAACATCTTCGCTAGCCCCTCTTCGCTTTCTGACATTGACACTAACACCATATCGTCTGCAAAAAATAGCCCTGGGATCTTCAAGTCACCAACTGCTATCCCCTCGTCGCTACGCAGGAGTTCATCTCCTAAACCTTTGATGTACAATGCGAACAGAATTGCCGAAAGGATACACCCGTTTTAGGTCTATCTCCATAAGCACACGTTTTGTTGTTATGTTTCCCTGTTTGATTTCATCACATCGTCGCAAAGCATTTAGTGTTCACAGTGAGCATGGTTAAGCCTCTTTAAATTGTGTTCGCCCGTTCGATCCGTTGACGGCAGTTCTTTATGGTGTAGAGTATATGTCAATGCAATGGAATCAACACTGCAAATCTGTTTGCCGTAATATCCAAGTTTACTCCATGGGTTTTATTCAGCAATAAAAAAGACTGAACCGACTTCACTGTTATATTTTGGGGGGATTTGGGAAAAGGTTATGCGGAAAATATATGATATTTTCTTGAAATCACTGGCCTTTAATAATATCGTAAATAGCATTTCTTGGACCTGTTCTTGGTTTTGCACGTGACATGGAGCCGGTGCTCAAACGTTGACACAAACATTTATAATGACTGGTTTGCCAACAGGTGCGCGAAATGTTGAGTAACTGTCATTACGCTACTTTTGTTTTCAAAACAAATATTGAGCAAAAATCAATCACATTTTAATGGAAAAAAACATTTTTAAAGTGTTTGTTGTACATGAATGTTGAAAATCTGAAAACAACGGAAATAATTTTCAATTCAAATTTCAAGTGGATGTTGTGACCCGGAACTGATTTCAGAAGGAATACCAGGAAACGGACAGATGTCGTGACTTTTTGGCATGTCACTTCCACTGATGTTGAACCAACAAAGTACTCCACCTCCGAAATTCCGCACCATGTCGGAGGAGGAGGTGGCTGTTAATTGCAAATTTTCATTCTTTATGCAGATAGGTTTAGCCAGAGAACAAATCAACATTGACGGAGATTTGACGTTCAGTGGTCTGAAAGAGATCGCATTTGCACTTGTTGACAGGAAGGTAAGTTTGTCAACTTTGAATGTCAAAACAATAAAGTGTTAAAATAATACAAAGGTTTTTTTCGCAGACCAGTCTTACGACAAAAGACCCAGTCGCAATAGAACGAAGTCTAACTAAGTGCAATATAAAACAGTATGACACTGTGTTTTTGGCATTAGCCCATCTGTCACTATGGTATGGATCCTTCAGGTTGGCCAAGACTTGCCTTTACTAGTACTAGACTTTATGCCAATGATGGAAAGAAATTCAAGATTTTAATGAAACTCCACTTGAACTGTTTTCAACCATTGATTCTTACTTTGTAACAGTAATAATTTGTGTATATTTAATTTAAATTTATGGAATATCAGAGGTGGGATTTTCAAAGTAAACAAATTTCCCTTACTTGCAGTACTACCTCTATGGACTGGTCACTTTCTACAGGTGGGCAATATTTTCTTGGACACAATAATATTAGATTCCAAACACTAATTACAGGAATAATCATCAAAAAGTTAATGAGGCACCAGGTTCAACCTGGTGCTTAATTAATTAGAATTTTGCCGATGGTGATTTTTATTACCTGGTAAACGCATGCATGGACATCACTGTCCATGCGTGAATTACGACCAGTCCACAGTGACTGTACTGTATATAGCACCTAAAGGTGCTGTATAAGAAATAGAAATTTGTTTACTTTCAAATTCCCACCTCATATTTTCCATAAAATTGATAAATTCAAATTAATTACACACCAAAATGAAGGCTGTGATGTAAAGAACACGAAAAATATATGCAATCAACTCAGAGTTGACAGCAGGCACCAGTGGTTCCTAGAAGTCTGCTACCGTATCCATACCAGAACTGATAATAAAATAATAAATAAAACAGCTCAAGATGCTATATACATGTAAGTAAGGGAAATTTGTTTACTTTGAAATTCCCATCTCTGATGTTACATGAATTCAAATTAAATATACACAAATTCTACATCAAAATGAAGGTTGTGATGTATAGAACGTGAAAAATACATGGAATCAACTCACACTAGTCGCAGAGTTGACCGCAGGCACCAGTGGTTCCTGGAAGTCTGCTATTGTATTCATACCAGAACTGATAATAAAATAATATTTCCAGAGAAAAACTTGTGTGCCAAATGTGCTTCATATATCCAAGAACAAAGCTAGACATTCAAAATACTTTATGATGCAGTGACAGGACTGCATTTGGGAAAAGGACAACACTGTCTGCATATACCGACCCTACAACCCCCCCCCCCCCGACACCCCCACCACCACCACCACTGCCCCTCCCCCTCTCCCCAAGCTAGAAATGTCCAACAAGGTAGCTAATTAGATGCCACTGGCATACTGTATGTAGGTACCCCTTTCGGAAATATTCACCCTCCTCTTCCTCTATGCTGGAGTCTCTAACTTCGACCCTGAATACAATTCAGGGTTGGGGCAAATACACTGCAAATGTATTGAATGTGAATACACAAATTTAAACTGTTTTTGAATACAAATAAAAATACTTCACAATGTATTCATGAATACAGATATGACTACTTGAATGAACGCTTACAGATTATATCTTCTAAAATAAATTTAAAAAAACTAGAGTATCTTGGAGCATTGTCAATAAAATCATACAAATGTCAATGCCTATGGAACCAGCTCTTCAAGTTTATTCCTATGACATCCATATATATGAAAAAATAAATAACTGTTTTTCTTCGGAACACTTTGTCTGATCAAGGATTAACTAAGTTTACATTTAATCAATTATTCAGTTACTGTGCTGCTGGTAATTTAATCACAATAATATTTCAGCATTACCTAAAACATGTCCTATGGAAAAAGCTCATCAAGCTTATAATTTTTTGTTTCTGAACACTGTATTGGGTAAATTAAGAATTTACTCTGAATTGTTTTACCGCACCGAAAGTGCGCAGGGACATTGTAGGGCAGACCCCTTTCGACCCTCATTTATGGTATATTTTTCCATTAATTTTGAGATATCAGCATCATATCTGAATGGTGTAAAGGTGGAAGAGGATGGGTGTTGATATTCTGTATTGTTGTTCTTCAGGCAAGTATAGTCTGCCACTTATTATGTTGTAGATTAGGCCTTCATCGGCAAGTATAGTCTGCCTTGGGCTCTGTAGTTGGTGTGTTCAGCTCTTGACGGACATTGAGAATGAAAACAATGGACCTTAACAAGGTGCCACCAACCTGAACGTTCCTGGTTCAGGTAACAGGCCAGCTATTTCTTATTGGGTTGGGACCTGAGGTGCGCTAAAGAAGCGCTTTAAGAAAATGGTCTAGAAAGCAGGATGGAGGACCAACGCTTGCCTCCCTGGAGGTGGATGCCCATCTCTGGGGATGGAGTGACGGATGTGCTGAAGCCATAATGGTTATTGAGTTGCCATAGCAGTTACTGTAATCCATATCGGTTATTGGGGAAGAAGGTAGAGGCTGAAAAATAGTTAAAAAAACTTGGAGTTAAAGTGGCAAAAGATAGAGGATAGAAAGAAAATGTGCAGCTGTAAAGTTGGCTACCTTTCTGGAGAATGGAGAATGTCTTTGTCATGTGTGATTTTTTAGGTAAGTATAGTCTTCCGCTAGATAAGTGTTGGAGCTATCACTGGCAACTATTGTCTGCCTCAAGCTCTTCTGTTGTTGGTTGTTGGCTGTTTTGATGTTGCTTTGTGGTCGATCTGTGTGTGGGGTGGTCGGGGCCTCTTTCTTCCTGTTGTATCTGCTCTGGTTCGTTTGTGGTGGTCTGTTCTATGTATCAGCTATGGCTGAAAGTAGAGAGGTATAAAATGATGATTAGTGCCCCCTTATCTGTGTGGCGTCTGTTCTTGTCTTGTGTGTCTCAGGCTGTGTGGCCGTACGATTGTCTCTTTCACATCTGTTCTTGTCTTCGTGTGTGTTCAGGCAAGTATAATCTGCCGCTTACAAGGTTGTTGGAGCTATCATTGGCAAGTATTGTCTGCCTCAAGCTATTCCGGTGTTCTGAGTCTGCTTGTGAAGGATCTTGTGGGCTGTAGTGGTGGAAGGTGTAGGGTCTGTATGCTGGTTTGTTTGTCTGACGTAATGGCTGAAAATATGAAGCTGTAGACATGGTTAGTCATGTTCCCCCTCCCTCCATAAACTTTGCTTCTTGTTGTGGGGTGGGAGAAGGGTGGGAGGGTGTTAGTCTTCCCACCCCCTTTTTCCATGAGAAGTGGACGTTTTTTGCAGATGAGATTCCTGTATGTCTCAAGTTCGCCTCTGCTCTGGAGACACAGCCCCTGGCCCCTTACTGGAGCAAGCTCTTAGAGCTCGTTTCAGTACTGCACCACAGACTGTGCTTCCGAGGCAGAAGATGAAGTTATTTTTATTTGCTTCTGAGCCGGATCGCAGTAGTGGGAGAACAAGTTTATTTTGGGAGGGCAAAGAACAGGCTTACACAAAATACCACATCCGAGGGTGTTTCTTTCCTGTTTTACCCTCCATTAAGATTCCTAATTCAGTTTGCCGTTTTAGTTATTTTGGGAGGGCGAAGAACAGGCTTACACAAAATACCACACCTGAGGGTGTTTCTTTCCTGTTTGTTTTACCCTCTGCTAATATTCTTAACTGAATTTGCTGTTTTAGTTATTTTGGGTTATTTTGAGAGGGAGAAGAACAGGCTTACACAAAACACCACACCTGAGAGTGTTTCTTTCCTATTTTACCCTTTGCTGGGGTTCCTATTTGGATTGCCGTTTTAGTTATTTTGGGAGGGAGAAGAACAGGCTTACACAAAATACCACACCCGGGGATGTTTATTTCCTGTTCCTTCCTCCGGGGTTTGGTTCCTACTTGAGTTTATCGGATTGGGGGCATTTTTGGGGGTCTTTGTCTACTGGCACATATGTCCCTTAATTCTGTTATTAGCTTGCTGTTCTTGAGGCGATCCTGGTTTTTGGCAGCCAGCGTGGCTAGGCAGTCTTTTATGCTTGGGAATTTGGCCCTTTCGCGTAGTTGTTTGATGGTGGTGTCTTATGGGGCTTGGAGGGTTATTCTTAGTGCTTGGTTCTGTACTCAGGGTAAATTAAGGGATAACTGAGTTTATATTTAATCAAATGTGCAATTACTGAACTGTTGGAATTAAGTTGTAATTCAGCCACAATAATATTTCATCTCTATCAGTGTACACTTTATTTCAACTGGTGCTGTAAATATAAGATTATGTTAATTGGATATTGGAGTTGTTTAAGGATTAAGAATTTATACAGTGGCCAGACTGATATCCATTGGTCTGATAATAATCTTATTAATTAGATCATCTGCTAGGAAACAATTCTTTGAAGGTCAAGACAAAAATACTATTAACTGCCAACCTTTTCAGTGAATTAGCCTGCTGCAGTTAAAAATATTCTAACTGGTATAAAAAAAAATAAATATATTCTGTTATTAAATATTTTAATTTCAAATTCTATTTTATTATATTGAAAAACCAGGCACTTCTAATGTACTAGTTTAATTCCTGACTATTCTCTGATATTGATAATCACATTTTTTTTTTACAAAATACTCCATATATTTAAAATAAGACAAGTTTTCATGAATACACCTCAAATTTGACTGCATTTGAATACGAATACGAATACAAATACTTTAAAATTGTATGAATACTGAATACATCCGAATACATGAAAAAATGTATTGAATATGACTGAATAACAAATACGAATATGAATACCCCAATCCTGAATCCCTGATACAATTGATTCAAGACTCCCCCTTCCTAATTTATCTTCATAGTACAACTGCAACATTACGGGTTTACCACATACTGGAAATATTCTAAATATGGAATGTGTTCAAATGAATGTTTTATCCAATGGGTATTGTGAATTATTTTATATACATGTCTTGAATGTGCGTTACAGTACGGCCACCATGGATTGGTTGTTTTCCACAGAAGGGGTTGTATTTTCATGGACACAATAATATTATATTTCAAACACTAATTATAGGAATAATCATCAAAAATTTAATTAATTAAGCACTGGGTACAACCCTGTGCTTCATTAATTAAAATTTTGCTGATTGATGATTTTTATTACCTGGTAAAGACATGCATGGACATCACTGCCCACGTGTGGATTATGACCAATCCACGGCAACTGTACTTTACATGTAAATAATTTATTCTAAGATCTGAAACGGACATTAAACAAATCTTCTGATGTACACAAAGTTATCAGATTCCAACTGAGGTAGTTCACTTAATATTTTATGATTACAAATTACATGTATATTATATGCTTTCCTCAGATATGGTTATTAATTCTTGTACTTTGGTTGTACATTGACAGCTTTTAATTGGGAATGTCTTGCTTTCTATCCACTGTCATCTCATGTAGTTTACAAAGTCTTTTTTTTCTTGCGTTCACTTTGCACTTTCTCAGCCATACAGTTGAATGTTGGTAAGAGCTTTTCTGCTGGGAGGAAAGTCAATGCCGACATTTGTCAGAACTTGTGTGTGGAACCTTTTTCTCGATAGGCAACCTGCAGTGGATAAATTATGGGTGAGGGTTTAGGGATATCACATTTTCAAATCGTCCCTTTTGTGCAATGAGGAGTCATAAGCTATATTTTTGAAGCCAAAAATGAAAATTTATAGTTACACGAAAAACATTTTTTACTAGTGTCATCTTCGATTTTTGTTAGGTAAAAGGTTAAACCAGCAGCTGTCGTAAATAATTTCCCACATTTTCTAAATTTTGCCCCCAAAGACCTCCTTAACCATAAAGCTGTGTCAAGGCATCCTTCACCCTATCAACCCCAAATGTTCCTAGCTATAACTCTCCATCCCCCAGTAGATTTAACCCTTGTTAAATTAAAAGCATAGGCCAACCCGTTTTCATGGTTGTCAGTGTTTTAGTGATAATTCTGGCCTGTTAATTTGAAGCAAACAGCCATTTGGGTCACTTGGAGGTTACCTAAATTGAAAAACACAGAACAAAAAAGGGGTTGCACCAAATTGTTGGCGGGTCCCGCAAAAAATGTTAAGCAAGTAATGATCTAGTCTGAATGGATAGGGGAATGATTTTGAGCATTAACCAGTCTTCAGCTATATGTGTACAGGTGTTTGTATGTGCCTGAAGTATAGCCACTCTGTTGGCCAATCATTGGCCAACAGAGCAGCTGTATTTCAGGCAGATGCAAACACCTACATGTATGCTGATGATTGGTTGATGCTCAACATCATTTTAAACTGTTGATCATCTTAAGATGTATCAAAAATACACAGGAAATGGCAGCAACTCATGTTGCTGCCATTATGTCTCAGGTCTTATGTCTCTGTGATTATGGAGATGACATACTGTTCTGCAGCATGCTATTCCATGCCAAGATTAGACTATATTTACAATTAATTTGCATCTGAATTGCTGCAACACAGTCTCATTATTGTTCGTAAGGATTCATATCTATGCATCAGCCATCAGGGTATTGCCCATAGGTGCAAGAACTTGGCTATGATACAACAGTTCATATATAAGCATAGTCAAAGACATATATATTTAGGTTACTTAATGGGTTACTTGAATCAAGTACAGGAGAACGAACGATAGGTTACCAAAGCTCAGACCAGGTGAACGATAAATAGGTTATGCAAAATTTTGAAAACATGAGGCCTGTAATTCACATTCTCACCCCACAGCTCCTGACAATTTCAAGTTTGTAAGTTACATTATAAACTTACCCGTGTCATAGAATCTATGAGTTCATCTGGTATATTTGTCACAAGAAACAGCTTGTTCATTTTGACGTACAGTTTTTTTGCACTGTGTGAACTTGTAAGAAACTTTGCTCTTAGCATCCTTGTGAGCTCATGACAGGCTGGTGGATTTTGAAACTATGAATTGCTGGGTACCTGTCATATAATATAAAATAGATTGGTTGTTTTCATTGTTGTGTCATATGAACAAAACTTGTTAACCCTTGACCCAATCCAGCTTTTTAGCTTAATTTGATAAAGTCAAGATATGCTGTTGCCATCACGTATGAGGAAGTCTGTGAGTGTGTGAATCTGTTCACATTTTCTTTAGCACAGGCTACACCCCGTAGTACTTGTTCGATCATCACGAAATTTCATATGCAGATTTGAGGTCATGTCTAGATGAGAACGTCCCCTGTTGGTTGCAATCGGTCAACCGTGATGGTTGTGTGAGCCAAAACCCGAAAACCTTTAGCACAGTCTACAGGCTGTATTTATGAAGTGATTTTATTGTAACTTCTTAGGATGACTCTGTATATTGTCTAGATGGGAACATCCTTTTTTGGTCGGGTTCAGTCAGTCATGACGGCTGCAGGGGCACGTTACCTAGATTCCTTTAGCACAGTCAGCTTGCATTTACGAAGGGATTTCATTGCAAATGTGTGAGATGGCTCAGTATAATGTTTAGATGAGAACATCCTATTTTAACTGTGATCAGTCAACCGTGATGGCCACAGAGGCACTTGACCTAGATTTGTTTCGCACAGTTCATATTTATGAAACAATTTCATTGTAACTTGGAAAGGTAACTCTGTATAATGCCTAAATGAGACTGTCCTATTTTGGTTTACAATCGGTCAGCCGTTACTGCTGCCTGGTCACGTGACGTAGATTCCTTTAGCATTGTTTACAGGTTGTTTTTATGAAGGGATTTCATTGTAACTTGGTAGAATAACTTGGTATGAGATCTAGATGAGATGTTCCTATTTTGGTCGTGATCGGTCAACTGTGACTGCCGAACTGTCACATGACCTAGATTCCTTTAGCAAAGTCTACAAGTTATATTTATGAAAAGATGTCATTTTAACTTGGTAGGATGACTCGTTTTGGAATAATTTTACTGTAACTTAGTAACTTTGGTTGACATACATTAACTGTGAGGGCCACATTAACCCATATGTCAGTTCTTTAGTACAGTCTACACCTCAAATTATTCTTTTTGAAAACATAGCATATAGGGAACAGAAATTAACATATTCTCAATTATCACATTTCTTGTCTTATTTCATAATCCTTTCATAAACATTGAACATTATTCTTTTCATCAAACACTACACACAGTCAAGTTAAGCTTTGGTGTCATTGACTCATTAATTTTTGAAACATAAACTGTATTTGATAATATTTTGAAAAATAAACAATATTTACCAAAAAATTTTTACAAATATGGATGTCATTGGAACCGGCTCATTGAGTCAGTTTCAATGACAGCCATATTTGTACAATTTTATTGACAAAAATGTAAGGGTATTTCAGGTAATGTTAGCCTTGTATTAGTTAATGACCAGTCCATGGCGGCTGTACTGTTTGAGGCTTTATTGTTCTAAACTTGTAACAAACCCACCCTAACCTAATTCTAAAATCAATCCTAACCCTAAATCAAACATGCCATGTCCAAAAGGAGTGGATGCTGCAATCCTGAATTTCCTGTACTGTAATTTTGAATCCCTAAACTTGTGATAATGTGCAGCACATAGCACTCAAGGTTAGTGATGAACCGATTATCAAAGCTTGCTATGAACCGATTACCGATTATTTCTCTGCCGATTGTGCCGATTTTGTGCCGATTCTGATGGTTGAAATAGGACCAAGAAGAAAATCTGTTAGTGCCTGTCATACTGCAGAATTTTGTTGATAAATCACCAATTTCAAAAGCTTAATACCACATAAGTTCTGAGTATGCATGTTTAGTGCTGGGGAATATTAGCCAAAATAATATTTGCATTTTTGGTAATTAGGGTTCGGGAAGATCGTTATAAATGACACAATCTCACGATATTGTTCTCTTGTGAAGATTGTGGTTTATTCTGGTAAATAGTGTTGATACAGGTTTGTATTCTAAGATTCGCTATTGGGTTTAGCCAAACATGTTTGTTTGACAACATGCTGGAAGGGAGGATAAATGTCCTGTGTGGAAGTACATGACATCAGGATGAAAGAGTTCAGTGCTGGAAAGGAGGATAAATGTCCAGTGTGGAAGTACGTGACATCAAAACAACAAAAGAAAGTCGATTTCAAATAATTTATTATCAAATTTCTGAAATTTTGTTTTCTATAGATCCACCTGAAAAGGGTCTTAAAGACCATTTTCATGCAAATTTATAGAAATAAAATGTCAAGGTACCAAGTTTATGTGTTGGTATACTGTGACTATATTGATCTTCTTTTCTGAAGAAACATCATTTTCAGACTGTTTCGGTTTTGATATGAGAGTTTCAGCTTATTTCAGGTACCTTCCCCTCTCATCCCTGCCATGTACTTTGAAAAACAGAGTTAACTTACAAACACAAATTCGCCACATATAAACTATGCAACAAGCAGATTACGGTAGAATATTGCAGTGCTGGAAATAAACAAAATTGACAGGTGTAGTTTTAAGCTCCTGTGAAATCAGAGACAGGAGTAAATTGCACCTGTAAAATGTTTGTATATGAATTTCTTATCAACCTACTCACAATTGTTTACTCTAGGCTTGCACTACAGTGGAAGTCCCTAACTCGGATAAAATACTCTCTATTTTTGTCTTTCCCAAGCAAGTTGGGAAAGAAAAGTGGTGCAAAAGCACCAATAAAAATAAGCCCAAACTGGGTCGAGTGCAACCGGCGCAGACCCAGTACGGGACGCTCTCTCCCAAGTACAACTCCATCAGTGTTCCACCAGCTCGATGTTTGATGATTCCTGATTCATTATACCACAGTGTATCCTTTGTATTCTCAGGAACAGTGTTTTATATTCTCTTTTCTGTTATATGTCCATAATGTATATTTATGTGCTCTCTCTCGAGTCGCGCGCGATTGTCGTGTGCCACGCGGTTCGGACTTAGATTTTTCACAATTATTGTTAATGCTTTTTGTGCAAAATTTTCTAATTGTGTTAGAGTTAGGTGTCAGCGGGGTACCACTCCTACAGTGTTTCTTCTTTTTTTTGAGAGTAGTCTTCCTGTTGTGTTGTTCCCGGTCGACCGTCTGGGGTCTTTGTTTCTGTCACCTTTCTCTCTTCTTTGGGGGTGTTCTGTTTTCTGATCTCACCTTCTCTCACCTCTATCATGCCCAGGACAATTCCTTGTGGGCAATGTCTGCTGCCAAAGCATGTGGACGATGTACATTCGTCTTGTTCCTCCTGTAATGGGTGTTTGGCCGAGTGGCCGTGTGGTGTCTGTGGAACATGGTCTTCCACCTTCTGGGCATCAGTAAACCGTGTCGTTCGTTCTCGTGGCCGTGCCTCCCGCTCCCGCGGGAAAGGAGAACGTGGTCGTTCGGGGCCTCCCGAGCCGACTTTGTCTGGTGAGAGTTATTCCTCCTCCGTGGGGGATGTGCAGTCTTTTCCTGTGGTGGATACTGCAGGAGCCGTTGAGTGTTCTGGTGAAGAGATGCCTGGTTCCGGGACTACGGTCCCCCTCCAGTCGACATCTGAGGCTGTCACTAGGGTTGTGACTCCTCCTTCGGAGCCGAGCCGGTGTGCTCTCTCCACTTTTTCACCAGCCTCAACGACTCTCGACGTATCTACTACTGCTGCTGGTCCGTCTGCTTCGTTGTCTGTTTCAGCCGGCCTCGGCTTTTCGCTGCAGGGGACTGCAGGAATGTCCGATACTGTAGACGTGGGATATCGGCCTCAGCCTTCCCTGACTTCAACTCGGCGAAGTCGGAAGGGGCTGCCGGCCGAGCCCATCTCTGTGGTCTCTTCGCCGTCGAGCACCACAGTTGTGTCTTTGGATTCGGATGTTCGTAGTGGAAACACTATGAACTCCGTGGCGTTTCCGTCTTCTCACTCTGGTCACACGCCCAGTTTTGGGGGACCAATGCCTTTTGTGCAGCCTGGACCTTCTGCTCCGCAGAGGTCCGCGGTGACTCTCATGAGTTCTCACAATATTGATCCTCGGGGTGCATCGTACCCCTATACACTTCTGCCTTCAGATGTTTCGGCTGCCGCCCGTCGTCCCGCGTCGGGTGTTTTGGAGGATCGTGACCCTTCGCTGGTTAAGAGGGTCAGAGGTGAAGCCACTTTGCCGGTTCGCTCCCCTGTCGAACCGGTCAGTACGGGCAGTGAGCTTAGGGAGGCCCTCTCCTTACTCACTCAGGTTCTTTCTAAGAGCCTTCCTGTTGCTTCCAGCGAGGCTATGGGTGGTTTCCAGGCGCCTCCTATGGCGCCGCCTCCCGGGATTGGAAACAGGCCGGTTTCCGATTCCTCTGGTGTCCCGACACCATGGGAGGCGTCGGCTGGTTTGCCCACGATGGGCTATGTGTCTTCCGACTCTGGGGAGGAGTCCGACATGCTTGAGGTCGAGGGCCAGCATTCTTCGGACTTGGGGGCGGGTCTTGACTTTGTGTTTGGGTTTCTGCCTGGGCTCAAACCTGCTAACCAACCGACAGTGTCAGCCTGGCCGCGATCATCGGCTGCTCGCCAACAGCCTATGGAGCAACCTGCTTCTGGGCGCCTTCGACCGTGCCAGTCGGTACAGGTGGTTGAAGCTTTTTCAGCATTGGATGCCAAGCTGAATTCCAAGGCTTTGAAGACTTCGTTCTTCACCAGGGTTGACACCTTTTTGCCTCCTGTGCGTTATCGTTCCTACGATTCTGCCAATCCGTCAGTCTGCCAGGCTTTGACGGTTCTGGATCAGGACTCCACTTCCCTCGGGCTTTCCAAGCCCAAGTCTGCCGTCATTCCAATGACGACTCTGGAGTCCACATTGGGCTTATCTAGAGAGATGCTTGGCATGCTTTCTCTCTCAGATCACGTCGTCTCAGCTTTGGTTGCTTATCTGCCTCCAGATAAGTTTGATGAGGTACAGGCTCCTTTGCGTGTGCTGTCCAAGGCGCTTATGCACCTTACTCACACGCATGCCTGTAACACGGCTAATTTGGAATTAGTTCGAAGGGACGCTGTGCTGGACACAGGACGATCCCTTCCCGAGGAGCAGCGTGCTACTCTTCGATCTACTTCTTTGGCAGGTCCGCAACTTTTCCATGGTTCCGTGTCGACGGTCTGGGATGACGTCCTACGTCATTCCAAAGATCAGCTGCTGTTTCGTCAGCTTGATCAGCCTTCTAGGGGAGGCAAGGGCCGTTCCAAGCCTAACAAGTACCCTTCTGCTTCCTCTGTGAAGCAAAAGGCTGGTCCTTCTGCCGCCGCCTCTGCTTCTTACTCACGGGGTAAAGGTAGGGGTCGGCAGAATCGAGGGAAGGCTCAGGATTCTTCATTTAGCAGAGGAGGTGGTTTCTCCTCTCGCGGGCCTCGTCGGGGCTCGAAATGAAGGTCCTCACCTCGACTCGTCCCAGGTTGGAGGAAGGATAGCAGAGTTCGCAGACCATTGGGCCACCATCACATCCGATCCATGGGTGTCAGATGTTGTTCGGTCCGGGCTGCGAATATCCTTCCGTCGGCACCCCACTCTGTCAAGGGTGCCTCTTCCAACCACAGTTCCTTCAGACGTTTTACGTCGGGAACTTTTGTCCACAGAGATTGCCAATCTCCTGGCAAAGGGGGCGATCGAGGTCGTCAAGAACGTTCAGTCAGTGGGTTTCTATTCCCGTCTGTTCTTGGTGCCGAAGAAGGACGGCCGACTCCGACCGGTTATCGATCTGAGTATCCTGAACCAGTCTATCATTGCTCCCAAGTTCCGCATGGAGACTTTCAGGTCGGTCCGCCAATCTATTCACCAGGGAGTTTTCGCAGCCAGCATCGACCTGCGAGACGCTTACTTCCACGTTCCGATGCATCGGGCGTCACGGAAGTATCTCAGGTTCGCTTTTCTGGGGCGAGTTTACCAGTTCAAGACCATGCCTTTCGGCCTCAACCTGGCTCTTTGGGCATTCACCAGACTGATGTCGCATGTGATAGCGTTCCATTGCACACAGTCCAGGGTGACTACTTCGGCATATCTGGACAATATCCTCCAGAGGCATTCCAATGCTGCCTTACTGGAGTCAGATGTCGCCACTCTGTTGAGCTTGCTCACGTCGCTAGGATTCAGAGTCAACGAGGAGAAGTCGGACCTGGTCCCTTCTGAGTCGTTTTGTCATCTGGGGATGTCTTTCCAAACCAAATTCAATTTGGTAGCGGTTCCCCAGGCCAAGGCTGTGATTCTCTCAGCTTTTACTCTGACTCTGTCCCAGTCCATGTCCGCGACCGCTCGGAGTTTTCTCCGGCTGATCGGTCTCTGCGGTTCGGTGACGGATCTCATTCCTCTAGGACGGCTGCGTGTCAGATCTCTCCAACACTTTCTGCTCAGTCGTTGGAGGCCGAATGTAGATTCTCTGGATCAGGTGCTTCCGTTTCCGGACTCTCTGTATCCTCACCTTCTTCCCTGGACAGATGTTCAGTGGATTACGCAGGGTGTTCCACTGGACTTACCCACGTCCGATCGCGTTCTGACAGCAGATGCCAGCGATCTCGGATGGGGTGCGACATTGGATCCTCTCGGTCTTTCCCTACACGGGATGTGTGACCAGGATCAAGCAGCTCTACACATCAACCAGAAGGAGCTTCTTGCTCTTCTTCTGAGTTTCAGGCAGTGGATCCCTCACATGTCGAATCGCCAGGTCCTTCTACTATCCGACAATTCGACAGTGGTTGCTTACATTCGGAACCAGGGCGGCACGCACTCGGTTCCGATGTACGAGTTAGCTTGGGATCTTCTACTGCTCGCTCAGGATGTTCACGCCAGAGTGGTTGTTCGTCACATTCCCGGTCGTCTGAATGTCCTAGCCGACTCCCTGTCCCGACAGGGCAGGGTTATTTCCACCGAGTGAATGCTTCACAGGGCAGTGTTCCAGTCGCTTTGCGATCTCTGGGGACGTCCCCACATCGACCTCTTTGCGACTCGTTGGAACTATCAGGTGGACACTTTCGTGTCCCCGTGTCCAGATCCTCTGGCTTTTGCCGTGGACGCTCTGTCACTCGATTGGAACGGTCTAGTACGCCTTCCCGCCGGTTCCGATTCTTCCTCAGGTTCTCGCCAAAATTCGAACCTGCAGTTGTCGAATCATTCTGATCGCTCCCCTGTCGCCTCAGCGGGTGTGGATCAATCAGCTCCGCTCGCTGATGGCGGCGGTTCTGGCACGTCTCCCACTACGTCGCGACCTTCTTTGTCAAGGTCGCCCGAGGAGGTTTCACGTCGACCCGACTTCATTGTGCCTTCACGCATATCTTTTGTCAGGTCCTGTCTCCTCCGTAGAGGTTTTTCGAGACGAGCAGTGGAGTGCATTTCTTCTTCAAGGAGGCACTCCACTGGGTTAGCTTATGCAGCTAAATGGAAGGTCTTCTGTCGATGGTGTGCTGATCACTCTGTTGATTATGCCAATCCTTCGATTTCACAGATTGCGGAGTTTCTGGTATATCTGTTTGATTCTAGGGGTCTCCAGCCTGTTACCATCAAGGGTTACAGGTCTATGCTTTCAGAGACTTTTTCTTATGTGGGGAAGCGTCGTATCGGCACTAATCCTTACCTCTCCAAGCTTGTTCGGCACTTTTCTTTGAAAAGGCCTCGGACTTTGCAGCTTACTCCACGATGGAATCTTTCGTGGGTGTTGCTTTTCTTGGGGGGGGGGGGGGGGGGGGCACCGTTCCAACCTTTATCCCAGGTGGATATGCATTTTCTCACATATAAGACGGCGTTTCTGATGGCATTTGCTTCGGCCAGACGGGTTAGTGAGCTTCACGCCCTCTCGGTTGACCCGGCCTTTTTTAGGAGCTCTCCCAACAGTGTTACTTTTACCACTGATTGCTCCTTTTTGGCCAAGAATCAGTTACCAGATACTACTCCTCCTCCTATCTGTATCAGGGCTCTTCCTTCTGTTGAGGGTAATCGCCCTTTGCTCTGTCCGGTCCGTGCTATTCGCATTTATCTTGATCGGACACGCTTCATCCGGAAAGGCAGAAAACGTTTTTTTTCTGTCTCTCATTCCGGGTCGACAGAAGATCTCTCCTCAATCCATTTCTCGATGGATTTGTCTTGCTATTCGTATGGCTTATGGTCGTTTAGCAGCTGGCGATTGTATTACCAATCGTATTTCTGCCCATGAGGTGCGGGCACTGTCCACCTCTTGGGCTTATTCTAACTCCGTCAAGTTGTCGGATGTTATGCAGGCAGCCTACTGGAGAAATGCTTCTACTTTCTCCACCTTTTATTTGCGCCAGTTGCAGGAGCAGTCGGAGGACCTTTTTGCCCTGGGTCCTCTTTCTTCTGCTCAGGCTGTTGTCTGCCATAGCCATTAGGCTTCTTGAAGGTCAGTTTCAGCCTTGTGCTGTTACTGCCCTTTTTCTGTCTGTGTGTCACACAGGCTCATATGTCTCTTTTCATTGTCCTTTACCAATGATTGCGACATTATGGTTGATAAGCCTCGGGACCTCTTCCTTCTACTTCACGGTTCCAGTGCACTGGGGTTATGTGGGGGTTGGTTATGCGATTCCCTCCAGCCTTTTGTCTATTCAGCCTAGAGTAAACAATTGTGAGTAGGTTGATAAGAAATCTAAATTTTATAGTAAATTTCCTTTCTTATTATACCTACCACAATTGTTTACATGGAGGCCCTCCCGTCTTCTTTACAGGTAAAAAATCTTTCCTCCTAACGTTTACGGATTCAAAAAGAATGAGTCTTTAGAGACGGTATATGCGCACTGGCAACGGAAGTTGTGGAGTTGTACTTGGGAGAGAGCGTCCCGTACTGGGTCTGCGCCGGTTGCACTCGACCCAGTTTTGGCTTATTTTTATTGGTGCTTTTGCACCACTTTTCTTTCCCAACTTACTTGGGAAAGACAAAAATAGAGAGTATTTTATCCGAGTTAGGGACTTCCACTGTAGTGCAAGCCTAGAGTAAACAATTGTGGTAGGTATAATAAGAAAGGAAATTTACTATAAAATTTAGATTTTCGAGGGAATACTGTCACCAAACACCAGAAGCCTTAACCCTTTGAACTCTAGTAGTATCTTCCATGTCAGTTCAATGGCAGAAATTAGAAGAGTCCGTATTCATTATTTGGGGTAGGCCAATCAATATTGGCTGCACCTTGAAAATATTGATTGCTCTACCCCACACATTTACTGAACAGCCATCCTCTTTAATGACGATATGACGTATCATGTTCCTGGCCACAAAAGCGGCTGATTGGGTTCAAGGAGCTAAATGTATAAGGAGTTGCTGAATTATGACAGTAACTTGCCACTGGTTGCAGAGTGCTGCTTTCTAAAAAAACAGCACACATTTATATGCCCTCACGGTATATTAGTGCTCCACAATA
Organism: Pictodentalium vernedei; assembly: GCA_031216915.1. Taxonomy (NCBI): domain Eukaryota; kingdom Metazoa; phylum Mollusca; class Scaphopoda; order Dentaliida; family Dentaliidae; genus Pictodentalium; species Pictodentalium vernedei. The sequence goes on along the minus strand of CM062292.1, from coordinate 291,345,070 downwards.
TTTTTCAACGCATGCATTTTTTAGCTCCCGTAAAGTAGAAAACACAGGTGCTGACGGGAGCAATTGCACTTACATCCATCTCATTTCCAGTACTGATACTGAAAACACCACGTTGAATCATAAGCCAAAAGACCATGTTGAATCGAGTCACAAAGTTGATTATGCCGCCCTGAATTGTTTGGAAGCGAAGACGGTTTTTAAAAGCCCCCTGAAATTGAATACAGGATTTCATGAGTTGCCACCTCCTTACTGGTAGTTTCAGTGTAGAGTGGAGTCATCATTTGATTCCATTATGCATGTACACATGCTAAACTGCTCAAAGTTGACTTTGTTGATGTTAAATGTCAATGAGTGAACAAATTTTGCCATTGAAACTGACTTTTGTAGTTCCCATTCAGATGTTCAGAACATGCGTGATCATCAATATTTGACAGAAAATTGCAGTCAAGGATTTTTGGAAGCAAATGCAAGCATAACGTCATATGCATTTGGAGAAGCCATTGCAAAATTGACTGCTACTGTCGCCATTTATGCTGCTTTGATCTCAGATCAAATCATCTTTAAGTCAAACACAAAATCAAGAATGGGGTGGGAGTAGTAGGGTGTGCGTGTCACTTATGGTTGGGTAGGCATCCACATGAGTTAGGAACTACTTGCCCAGTATAGTGCTACAGAAGCACCAAGTCATGCGTTGAGATCATTGACTTCCTGGAAAGAACTTCAGTTTCAAAAAGTGACTTTTGTTGCAGTTTCAGTATTTGATTGTGTTTTTCCATTCTGTTTGAATAAATAGAAATGGAAACCAGAACTCAGAATCAACTCTTTTGTAAAGAACGACTCCAAAACCCATGCAAGATTTCACAACTATGCAACTCTAGTTCATGCATACATACCAGAGTTATGTACCTTGTTACACTAACAAAATTGTCCCTACAAACATTTTGCATTATTACTCGAGCATTGGTTGTCAGGTTTTGGTGTCCTTTGGATTGGTGATACTGCAAAGCATCATCTGGTGTGTTTAGTGGCAAGTTAGAAGTTAACATACATGTACATGTAAAAAGGGATACATGTACTCCACTCTTTTTTGATGCATCCAATTGCCTCCATGGGGATGCTTTTGGGAAAGGGTGAGTCAGTCAGTGTGGTCCTCTGATGACCTTTGTGTGCATGCTGTTGTATGTTTGGTGTAGAGTATGATAGTACAGTGGAACCCACTTCATTGTATATCCCTTAATTGAATATCCTTTTTAGTGGAATAAAACTTTCAAACACAAAACCAACTACCATACCATCAGTGGTAATTTGACCTGTTAATTGCATTTATGCCCTAGAGTAAACTTCTTTTAATTGAAAAAGAAATTTTGCAATATGGTAAGAAATTACACTAACAGTCACCAAATTCCTCTTGTTTACAGGCCTATTTGTCCTCTGTACATTCAACACAGGCAGTTAATCTATTATATCTTGTTTTCATGAGCTCTGTCAAACAAGCTATAACAGAAGAAATGCTGTATTTATCTTAAGAGTACAGAACAGTGACCAAATCCCTGTTAATTGAATACTGCCGTTAATTGTATAATTTTCTTGTGAAAAGTTGCTATTCATTCATTTAACAGGGTTCCACCACATATGATAGTATCACCTCTGGTAGTTGATGTCCATGTGTTATTGGGGACAATACCATGTCGCCTGGTCTTGGGTCTGTATAAAAAATGAGTTACCAAAGATGGGTGGGTGGGTGGTGGGGGGGGGGGGGGGGGTTGTCTGTGTCTTCCCACCGCCTCCATCTGTCTATGCATGACCGACTCAAACTAGAGTCTGTGGAATTTCCAGAAGTCTACTAGATTATAATGTACAAATTAAAGATCTGTTTCAGAAGTTTGCATCCAGGCATAAAATCACTGAGTAGATGACAAGTACTCTATCAAATGATGCCAACATTTTTTATCCAGGGTGACAAGTACTTCTTTCAAATAAACAATTGATGTGCAAAGGTGCATATGCCCTGTAGATATCTGTATAATGTATACATACAATAGATAATTGACTGAATTTAAATCTATTTCAAGATTGCAAACCGGTTGTTATGAAATTGTCATATCAGTACATACAAAGCAAGGTTGACATGATTCTTGCTGCAGAGCTCTATCTTTCATTGTTATGATCTGTTCTGGAAGGCAACAATACATAAAAACTACCCATAAAACCACATAATTAGGTATTGCTTATTGGTATAATCCCCTTAAATGTATACATTTTCAAGCATCAAACCATTTACCACTCCATCAGTGCTGAAATACTGATAGGAATCATATAACCATTTAACCATGTAGTTATAACCATTTCATTACTAATTGACCACCTGTTGCTTTAGAACAGAGATTATACATATCCTAGGATGTTTCCCCATCGGAACCCCTGTGGTAAACAAGCTCTGTTTTGCTGGTGAAATAGGATCAGGTCACTGAGGGGTGGTTGTGGGGGAGGGGGGTGTGGTCCTCTAACATGGAAAACCTTGGTATAAACAATGGACTGACCTAGACTTTATATCCATGTTGCTGTCATGTTTTGCCCTTGTTCAGAAATACATGTTTATTTCATGCCTGTTCTATGAAATCCTCATCTACAGCATGCGGGAAATGAAAATCTGTTCTGCACATATGTGTGGTACAGAAATCGTTGATGGACTATTTTTAAGTAGAAATGAAATTTCACTGGAATTTTCTACAAATTGTGCAAAGCAATTATAGCTGAAAATTGTCCCCTGAGTTACAGTGTGTTCTATGTGGCAGGAGACAAATAGAACACATTGGAACTCAGGGAATGAAATAGTTACCCGGGTTCCCCTCACAAATTTGGTTGGCGATAAAATGTGTTGTTTTTGCTGATAGTTGTCAAATGAATTGCTGAGTGTTCTAATAATTGTTTTCAGGGTTCTTGTGCCTCCTTGAATTCCTTGAAATTCCTTGAATTTCAAAACCCCCTCCCAAGGACCTGGAAACTCTTTGAATTTTGAAGCACCTTCTGGAAACTCCTGGAATTTTAGAAAAATCGAGTCGGTTGCTCACTGGATTAATTCAACTCCTAACATTTGGGCCGTGAGCTGCAAAAAGGGACCTTACAGGATATCCAATGAAAACAGAGAAAGATGTCAAAAACGAACGACGTAAAAATTGTGGGCGTGATCAAATAAGTTTTATAAATTCACGCGGCTTTTTATTTATTTTTTTTTCTTAACATACGAGGAACGCACTGATTTAATGTATTTAATAAATTAAAACTGATTACCATAACTAAATAAATGTTTTATGTCAGAGATAGAATCAGACTCTCAAAACATTCTCTTGAATTGTGATGAATTGAACAGTTCTTTGCCAGTGAAACAGCCGAGGCGACAGTGCAACACGCGTTCTTGACTTTCAAGAAGACGTGTTGTCTACTGTGTAGCAAACCAGCTTCAGACGTACCCAATTGTTTGGTTGTTTCCTTATGACTTTACATGTTTCCTATTAATCGATGACATTAATGTCATAAAACTTCAAGACACACAGCATTTTCTGATGAAAATTAACACACACAAAAGATATATTGACAAAAACACGCCGATTTCATTGTTTTCCAAGAGAGTTTGATGGGCTGTCAGCAGACGTGAAACGACTGATTTTTCGCTTCACTCTGTTTGGTTTAATCTGTTTAAATGACGTTTCACACTCGCTGAATTGTTTACATCAACAAGTGTTTCTATTTTTCACTGTGTGGCGTCAAAAAGAAAGTTGCCGAGAACTCAGGTTTCAAAATCATCTTTGTTTCCGTCACTTGTTCTAACATGAATTCGTCATGATGCAGTAATACCTTCTGAAAAAAGTTACAAGTTACAAATTTTATTTGCCTGGGATAAAATGATTTTTAACGTTGGAATGTTTTATTGTTTTTTTTTTGTTGTTGTTGTTTCTGTTTTTATTTGAAGTTCCACTGTGGCGTAAAAATGACTAAAGTTGTCTGTTTTGTATTCAAAGTCTACTCTACGTCACAACTAGTACTAGTCATTACTGTACAGAGATCATACTGACAAAGCCTTGCGGTGTTCTATTTTCTAACAGCACAGTTGGACTGCGAAATTGAATGTGATTTGTTTTTTACAGCCCTGGATACAGCATGTCCACAGCCTGCATTCTTTATAAACTCAAAAGCCGCAACACCCCATGTCCAGTGCTGTAACTTAGTGTCGATGCTACGGGTGGGGGTGAGGTAAACGGTATTTACCCCGTCCCCAAATATAGATTTTACCAGCCACCCCCTTTCTCCCACTCATCACAAACACATTCACACACCCTCTCTCACACAAACATTGACTCAGCTTGTTTTTATTATTGTCATACACACCCAGCCGATGAACGTATTCAGTAAAGAATTACAAGCTCGAATGCAGTTAGCCTACACAGTTTGTAAATATTGCCCTCAAAATATGGGTCGTAGGCCCTACCTCATTATTTTCAATGTTCAAAAACTGTGTAAACCTTTAAAAGCCACCAGAATAGTCCAAAAGCACAATTTTTTGTCTGTTTTTTTTATCTGGGAGGAGAGGTCTGGGAGCTTAAGAAAAATTGAATCGCCTGCCCCCTCCCCCTCACAAAAAAATAATACACTAATAAATAAATAAAAATAGAAATAAAACCCTCCAATAAATATTCAAGGATTGCTCCTGCCTTAAAAAGTATTGATATGCACCTCTACCCTTTCCCCCCTCAACCTATTCTCACCCATGGGGAGCATATCATGTCCCCTACTTGTCCCCCCCCCCCCCCCCCCCCCCCCCCCCCCTCCACGCAAGATTTTCTAACGCCGCTCCTGCTACTGATCAACTTAGCTCACAATTGTGTCAGTTTTTTTTTCAATTGGAGCCTTATCAATTTTTTGATCGTGGTGCAACTCAATTATATTTATTTAACAAAATTTTTAAAAATGACAAAATTCAAGTATCTTTCAAAACTTTCCTTCGAAACTGTTCGAGAAATATTTCTCGATTCTGGTAATTGTTGCTGGGAATAATGTATACCATTTTCCTAAACTCATTTTAAGAAGGGATTTGCGTTTCAAAGAAGTAGAAAGTTAAAAAAAAAACCCTTCAATTTTTTCTATTCCTCATAGGAGGCGGGGCGTCAGCTGTAAACAAAAATACATGAGGTCCAAAATTTAGCCCTTGGAATAATCTCTGGTGGGGTCAGTAAAACATTTGCAAGACACTAGGCCCTGTGGGGTGCCCCCCCCCCTTTCTGAAGCCGAACCATTTTTTAGCTCAACTTTGACGAAGTCAAATTTGAGCTATTGTCATGGCCCGTCGTCCGTCCATCCGTCCGTCCGTCTGTCCGTACGTCAACAATTGGCTATGGCTCGGGCTAGAGGTCGTATTTATGAACCGATCTTTACGAAACTTCTTGTGTACCTTTGTTATGACCCTGGGACGGGAACGAGTGTTTTTAGGTGTGGTCCGAAATTCAAGATGGCTGCCAGTGGCCATTTTGTACCGATGATGCAAAAATCAGTTTTTTGTACAGAACTTCTATATGAAAGTTCTGATTTGAATAAAGTTTTGTATAAATGTTTAGTACCATGGGATACATCACATATAATACGGGTTTTTTTCTCGTGCGTATATTATGCAAATTAGACTGACTTTGATTTATTTAGTGTTACTTTCAGAGCTGTAAGTGCCAAGCTGCTATGGCTTGGGCTAGAGGCCGTATTTATGAACCGATCTTTACAAAACTTCTTGGGTACCTTTGTTATGACCGTGGGACGAGAACGAGTGTTTTTGGGTGCGGTCAGAAATACAAGATGGCTGCCAGCCACCATTTTGTACCAACGATGCAGAAATCTGTTTTTTGTACAGAACTTCCATATGAAAGCTCTGATTTGAATAATTTTTTGTATGAATGTTTAGTACCATGGGATACATCACATATAATACGGGTTTTTTTCTCGTACAAATTAGACTAATTTTGATGTTTTTTGGGGTTACTTTCAGCACTGTAAGTGCAAATGCCAATACGGCTCGGGCTAGAGGTCGTATTTATGAACCGATCTTTACGAAACTTCTTGGGTACCTTTGGTATCACCGTGGGACGAGAACGAGTGTTTTTGGGTCCGGTCCGAAATTCAAGATGGCCGATGGCAGCCATTTTGTACAAAATTAGGTGCAATCAGATTTTTGCACATAACTTCCATATGAAAGCCCTGATTTGAATAATTATTTTGTGTGAATGTTTAGTACCATGGGATGCATCACATATAATACAGGTTTTTTTCTCGTGCAGAAATTATGCAAATTAGATGAACTTTGATTTTTTCAGTGCGACTTGCACACAGTAAGTACACATGTCAATACGGCTCAGACTAGAGTCTGTATTTATGAACTGATCTTCACGAAATGTCTTGGGTACCTTTATTATCACCTTGGGACGAGAACGAGTGTTTCTGGGTGCGGTCTAAAATTCAAGATGGCTGCCAGTGGCCATTTTGTACCGAAATTAGGTCTAATCAGTTTTTTGTATACATCTTCTATACAGCTCAGACTAGAGGCCATATTTATGAACCAATCTTCACGAAACTTCTTGGGTACCTTTGTTATCACCGTGGGATGAGAGCGAGTGTTTTTGGGTGTGGTCCGAAATTCAAGATGGCCACCAGCAGCCATTTTGTACCAAAATTAGTGCAATCAGTCTTTTGTATAGAACTTCTGTATGAAAGTTCTGATTTGAATAAATTTTTGTATGAATGTTTAGTAACATGGAATACATCACATATTGTAAGGTGTTTTTTTTCGTGCCGAAATTATGCAAATTAGATGAACTTTGATTTATTCAGTGCTATTTACACAATGTAAGCACACATGTCAATACGGCTCAGGGTAGAGGCTGTATTTATGAACCGATCTTCACAAAACTTCTTGGGTACCTTTGTTATCTCCTTGGGATGAGAATGAGTGTTTCTGGGTACGGTCCAAAATTCAAGATGGCTGCCAGTGGCCATTTTGTACCGAAATTAGGTCCATTCAGTTTTTTGTCACAAGTTCTATACAGCTCGTATTTATGAACTGATCTTCACAAAACTTCTTGAGTACTTTTGTTTTCACCTTGGGACAGGAACGAGTGTGTTTTGGGGTGCCTTTGTTATCACTGTGCTATGAGAACAAATATTTTGGGGTTCAGTCAGACCCACTCTGGGACTCAAAGATTTTTTCTAGTTCAGCATCTGACTGTCACCCACCTTTACAATACTTTACCTATACATTTGTTACAGGCAACGGTCAGTATTCATGTACAGACCGTTACAATACTTTATATGTACCTTTGTTATCAGGTCATTACCTAGATGCTTGTCATTGCTGTGTCACATACTATACATGTACATGTCTTTGTCTTGACAAGTTGAGCTACAGTGTCATTGACACTTTCATTTAAAATACACGTTTTCCACATTTATTTCGCTGATAAAAGACCTTTGAGCATTGTTGTATCTTTGGTCGTCACTTTCGAACATGATAGGTAAAAGATATAGGTTTTATTTGCTTTGAAAGTTACTTCTGTTTTCATATTTCTCATCAAAATTGAATTTTTGCACACACACACACGCATGCACGCACGCACGGCACGCACACACAGTCTTGTTGACCCTACGTACCGAGGTACCCCATTGTTTGTCCTTTATGTGGACTAACGATTTCTACCTCGTTTTGCCAGTACAGTTCTGGGAAAACAACCGAGGTAAAGGGTTTCTTTTGTCTTTTGTACCTCGGTAAGGCAAAACACGCAAACTCTTTTGTCTAGTTACCTCGTCAAGTTGGTAAGACAAACCCGCACGCACGCACGCACGCACGCACGCACGCACGCACGCACAAAATGGCTCAAATTTTGTTTTTAGGTAGTCCAAGGGCGGAATGTTGCTTTTTCGGCCTCGTGTATTCTTTTTACAGCTGACCTCCTACTAGTCCTCATGAACTGAAGTCCCTTCGTGACAACTGAGTTCTTTTTTTGATGAAACATGAAATAATAAACTTGTTCGAATGATTGATTGGGTGATAAGGCAGACTGCATGTAAGCCTGAAATAATTAGATGATGTAATTTTACTGCAGCATGATGTCAATATCACAAATACGCATACACAACAACACAGAAGGGAATACCCGTGAGTGGTGGGGGTGGGTCCTGTAAAAATAATACACTAGGTCCGAAAATCAATATTCTGCTTTGGGCTATCCAGAAAAAGAATTTGAGCATAACAAATTGTCTTTGTGTGTGTGTGTGTGTGGGGGGGGGGGGGGGGGCAATTTTTTTTTTCAATTTTAATGTACGACAACCTTTAAAAAAAATATCGTTCAAGGCAAATGAAACTGTCATGTTCTCAAATGACCACTAATGACATGCATGACAATGATCAAAGGTCTTCAATGACTGAATGAAAAAAAAGTCGATTTGAAAAAATGCTTCGGCCTTGGCGGTCCCCTTTCCCCGGGGCCCTGTATCTTGCAGTTTTTATCCACCCACCTCCCCCAACAAATCGTGTTTTTAATTTTTTATTTATTTTTTACAACTCATCCACCCCCTCCCTCCCTCCACCACACCCCAGGAATACCGAGAGACAAAAACAAAAACAATACTTACCACGTTATCGTGTAAAATAGTTAATTTGCACAGTATTGTTTTTGTTTGCTTGTTTGGGTTTTTTGCATGTCTTGTCACTGATCCCTTTTCTCCTGAAAGGAGCGAGAGGTGGTTGGGAATGGGAGTTGTCTTGAAAAACTAAAAACTACAGTCGGTAATCAATAACTCGAAATCGGATGATTCGAATATATGAGATAAATGGAAGTTGGCTATCAGTCCTAGCAATCAGGGACTAGCAATCCCCCTCCACCCCTCTCAGGAAATATAGACCGTCGCTGTTCTATATTTTCTGGGAGGTGTGGAGGTGGTTCCTTTGTCCAGATTACAAGTTTCTGTGTTCTTGTGTTTAAGGCTTCCAAATCTCTCAAATACATCTAAGTGCATAACTCGAAGACTGGGATAATTCGAAGTTACCGGTCGGCTCCCGTAAACTTTGAGTTTCGACTGTACATGTGAATTGTGATTCTGCAAAACGTGTTAATGGTGGAGTCGAAATCTGCTGAATGGCAACAAAATTTAGAATTGGGAAGACAATCTTGCAGTACATTGTACTTCAAGATAACTTTTTAATGGAAGCTCAAATAAATAAATCAGTTTTTGTGATGTGCCTAAAATTATGTTGTCTTCAAGATTTCATTTCACGCCATTTCATATCAAAGAAAACGTTGGCATTTATTTAAGCCTCCGACAAATACGCTTACTGCAAAATCATAACGCCTCCAATTTTTTTCTCCTATACTACATGGAATTTATTGGTTGATACTGGGAAATTACTACAAGAAATGTTGTCACGAAGATGAAATACGTGATTGCTCATTCTCACACATTGTTTCTAACTTTAGAGTCAGTGTCAGTGAACCTCACCCCCTGTCCAGGTTACCAAGGGCCGGATTCAGAAATATAGGGGTCCTGGCCAGCCTCGAGTAGAAGCTCAATTTTTTCTTACACTCCTAACATCCAGATCCCGAAGTGATCTGGCCGACGAGCGACTTAATTGGGGTCTTGTGGTGGTTGTGGGGGGGGGGGGGGGGGGGGGGGTGGGGGGTGAGGTTACCCCAGGTAAATTTGGATTTCTGGGGGCTCTCAGGAAGTTTCTGAAAGCACTTAGAGCTCCAAAATGTGGAATATTTCAACAGGAAAATGGGTATTTCAAACAATATGACAAAATTCCCTGCCAAATGTGTGTGTGTGTTGGGGGGGGGGGGGGGGCTTCAAATGTGGGGCTCTGTGCATCCGCCCAGTCTGTCCATTCTTAAATACGGCCCTAAGGTTACCTCACTGCTCTGGGAATATTTGTTTCAGTTTTTCTCATCGAATGAAGGGATGTGTGACCTATTTGTGGCCTATAACAGTCTCTCCCGACAAAAGGAGTAAAACTTGTGACAGTATTCCTCAGTCACCTTTTTAGGTTTCTTGTATAGAAGACTCATAAGCGACATTCACTCAATCTAACTTTCATTTAAATACAGTTTGCGATTTCTGAATTTATTTATTGGTGCCAGCATCAAGGCTATATCATGGCTCAACATAACTATAAAGTCAAGGTCTTGCCAATCATTTATGCCAATGTTTCCCTCTTACTGAGGGGCGGCACCCATCGGCTTTTGTTATCAAGTCCTATTTTACCAATGGAGACAGGTGGAGGTGAACAATCTACATCAATGGACATGCAGACTTTTATATCCACGGGAAGAAGTTTTAAGATTGATATTGATGAGTTTGATATCACCAACACACACAACATGCGGCCAAACATGCTGAGCTTGATAATCCCTCCTGGCAAAGGTTGAGACTAATGACAATCAGGCAACTTTCGAAGGAAACTCACTTAGGTCTTGGCAGAATCTACATTTGATTTCAGGACGTTTTAAAATTGAAATTGTTCAGTTTGATGGCCTGCTCCACGAATTTTGTAGGGCCTACATGTTCAGACCCAAACGTGTTTCAATAATGTTATGTTTAAAATCGAGACGCATTTTAGAGTTACGCTTCACCACAACTAAATGAGTTTAGAAATTCCACATTAAGTTGTGTTTTGGAGCAACATCTTAACACGTTCCGAAATTGGACACAAACTGACGAGAGAAAACATTTTTGTACGAAATCCTTGCACTTCAGAGGCACTTAGAAATTGATTACGGGATTTTGTAAGCATTTTGGTGTTTAAATTCCAAACCGAAATACGTGCTTTGCATAATTGACACTCAGAAATCATGTCTTTGTCTTGTGAATATCAATTAATCCAAAGCTTGTCCGGGGACAAAAAAATAAGAGAAAATAACAATTTAAAATTAATGGGCAACACATTAATATTTAGCAAAAAACAAACAAAAAACCAGCCTGTTTTTTGTTTAATAATTTTTACAGTGGTCCGAGAATAGGCCTATGAACATGTGCATGGGAGTGGGGGGGGGGGGATGGGATGGTTAAATACTCATTGGGGTAGCCAGGATTTTTGATTGGGGGTAGCAAAATATATGAACGAATGTATGTATAGTATGCTAGGGTAGTACATTTAGATAATTTTCTATGCAGAGCTGTGCAAATGGAAGACTCAAGAGTCACTGGTACTGCATAGAGAATAATAAAATGTTACCACAAAATTATCAGGGCGAATTTGAATGCAGTAGTGTTATATGTGAATCCATCCATGAATAAATCTTTAAGAATGTTTTTCCTGAAGTCGTCATTAAGTGGGACAGGATATGTTATAGGCATAATATATCACGCTGGCTGGACGGCGGTGAGAGTGAGTTGAGTACGCACTGCCATTGGTTGGAGATTCGGTGTTGGTTCTCTCGAGAAAAAAATTGTCGTCCGTGCTCTGATGCCTTTGCGACATCGTCAACGTTGGCCCATATTGCCGTTATTGGAAATGGCACTGTAAAATTACTATTGGTCCCGTTTCTTTTTCTTCTTCTTTTCTGTCATTATTATTGTCTGTTTTCAGCCTCCTTGTTATATTGGTGAGGAGGGTCGTGTGATAATGGATTTTCTTTATTCAATTTGCCGATGCATGGAAAGCAACCGAAAACGTGTAATGGTAGTTTATCTTCCTTCACTCTTAAATATTGCATTTTTTCGAAAAAAGAAATAACTTGTTACTGTTCGCTAAACGTTCACATTTTCACGAGAGATAACGTTGCACATATGCATCGTATAAGTATTACGTTGAAACGTCAAATGGTCGATTCAAGTTATGGGGCTGTTGGACATCCAACTTTACACGTAACGTTGACCCATTTATAAATGTCAGATGAACCTAAAGTAAACTTTGTTGGAATCCTCGATTTCAGGAGAGTACAGATGTAACTCTAACTTAATTTCGAATTTTCGACCCTAAGGTCCTTTTTCGCAGCTCACGGCCCATTTTTCCTTCTTCCCAACACATGGTCGCTTTATACTCCTTGAAAACCCTTGAATTTCACCCAGCTGACTCCTGGAAACTCGTTGAGAAATTGATCTGAACCTCCTGGAAACTCTTGGAAGTCACTTCTCAATTTGGTGCAGGAACCTTGTTTTTTATCAGTGTGTGAATGGGTTAATCGATATGGCACTTGTGCCATCGCAGAAGGATAAAACTCTAGGCCTATGGCATCTCATTCTATTTTTCCATGCTGGCACTCGTGCCATATTGATTAACCCATTCTCACATGTGTGTCATTCTGTGTGTATGTGACCTTACACACCAATAATTAAATCCTACGGTGTTGAACTATTGTAAGGTAGTCAGGACCAAGATGAAACTATTTTCTATTAGTGGATTCAGATAAAATGGAAGATTCCGAAATATGACTTCTTCAAATCTTGTATGAAATATTCAGACCAAATGGGCTGTAACTTGTAAAAATCTCACATGAAATACTCAAGTCTGGCCCAAGTATTTTATGCCATATTTGCTAAAATTATTATTCGTTACATCTACACTTTGTACTGTGATAACAAAAGCAGACTGAAAATTTCCAGCACAATTATCTCATTGCTTCCCCCTCAGAAAATTGAAGAATCTCATTTGTCGATAAAGAATTGCAATCATGAACCATGAATCTCAGAAACTATTTTCAGTGGTTTTTCATGGTTCTCCTTTTAGAAACCCTGGGAAGTGGAGCAGTGTTTGTTTACTGCAGTAAACAAGTTCTGCTTTACCAATGTCCAGGGAGTGAAAGTCCCCTAAAAGCTATTAAAAAACAAATATGTTTTCATTTTTTGGAATTCACTTGAAAAATATTTCCACATAAGTATTTAAGTATTTCTCCAAGTTCTTTGAATCCTGCATCCTATGAAACTTGTAACCAACTAACCCTGTGCGTTTTTACAGCCTTAGTCAGTGTATATTTCCATGTAGTATGTGATATGGCAGTCTATCAAGTTGACAACTAATCCCGTGAAATGCCCATGGTTAGCCAGTGTATACATGTAGTACAGCCTTAGTGTAAATCTTATCCATAGAAACTCTTGACCCCAGTTATATTCTCAAAAAGCATTTAAACTCAGTTTATTGGAATGGATTGTGTGGAAAGGTTTTGCTTAATGAATTCCAAAAATGAAAACATATTCTATTTTCAATTGTAAGTCGCTGGTTAAATTTAATCTGGTTCTTTTTCTGAATGCGTAATTTGATTGGCTGAGAGCCAGCAGGTAAATTCACTCTTGCCAAATGTGGGTTAATTAGAACATGTATGCATCCACGCTACATGCGAGAAGCAAAACTAAACTGCTCCTATCACAGATCGACCACACTCCAGAATTATTTTCTCTGGCAACAGTTGTCAGAGTGCATGTTTCGAAGTACACCTTGTAAATTTGATCATGGCAAATAGACCAAGATCGAAAATGACATTTTTAGCTCAACTTTGGCGAAGCCAAATTTGAGCTTATGCCATGGTCCCTCTGTCCGTCTGCCCGTCAACAATTGGATACGGCTCAGGCTAGAGGCTGTATTTATGAACCGATCTGTACAAAACTTCTTGGGTACCTTTGTTATGACCGTGGGACGAGAACAAGTGTTTTTGGGTGCAGTCCGAAATTCAAGATGGCTGCCAGCCGCCATTTTCTATTTTGTACAGAACTTCCATATGAAAGCTCTGATTTGAATAATTTTTTGTATGAATGTTTAGTATCATGGGATACATCACATATAATACGGGTTTTTTTCTCGTGCGTAAATTATGCAAATTAGACTAACTTGGATGTTTTTTGGTGTTACTTTCAGCACTGTAAGTGCAAATGCCAATACGGCTCGGGTTAGAGGCTGTATTTATGAACCAATCTTTACGAAACTCCTTGGGTACCTTTGTTATCACCGTGGGACGAGAACGAGTGTTTTGGGGTCTGGTCCGAAATTCAAGATGGCCGATGGCAGCCATTTTGTACAAAATTTGGTGCAATCAGATTTTTGCACAGAACTTCCATATGAAAGCGCTGATTTGAATAATTTTTTGTGTGAATGTTTAGTACCATGGGATACATCACATATAATACAGGTTTTTTTCTTGTGCAGAAATTATGCAAATTAGATGAACTTGGATTTTTTCAGTGCTACTTACACACAGTAAGTACACATGTCAATACGGCTCGGGCTAGAGTCTGTATTTATGAACCGATCTTCACGAAACGTCTTGGGTACCTTTGTTATCACCTTGGGACGAGAATGAATGTTTCTGGGTGCAGTCCAAAATTCAAGATGGCTGCCAGTGGCCATTTTGTACCGAAATTAGGTCTAATCAGTTTTTTGTACACAACTTCTATACGGCTCAGGCTAGAGGCCGTATTTATGAACCGATCTTTACGAAACTTTTTGGGTACCTTTGTTATCACCGTGGGATGAGAACGAGTGTTTTTGGGTGTGGTCCGAAATTCAAGATGTCCACCAGCAGCCATTTTGTACCAAAATTAGTGCAATCAGTCTTTTGTACAGAACTTCTGTAGGAAAGTTCTGATTTGAATAAATTTTTGTATGAATGTTTAGTAACATGGAATACATCACATATAGTACAGGTTTTTTTCTCGTGCAGAAATTATGCAAATTAGATGAACTTTGATTTATTCAGTGCTACTTATACACTGTAAGTGCACATGTCAATACGGCTCGGGCTGGAGGCTGTATTTATGAACCGATCTTCACAAAACCTCTTGGGTACCTTTGTTATCACCTTGGGACGAGAACGAGTATTTCTGGGTGAGGTCCAAAATTCAAGGTGGCTGCCAGTGGCCATATTGTACCGAAATTAGGTCCAATCAGTTTTTTGTCACAACTTCTACACAGCTCATATTTGTGAACTGATCTTCACGAAACTACTTGGGTACCTTTGTTTTCACCTTGGGACAGGAATGAGTGTGTTTTGGGGTGCCTTTGTTATCACTGTGCTATGAGAACAAATATTTTGGGGTTCAGTCAGACCCACTCTGGGACTCAAAGATTTTTTTCTAGTTTAGCATCTGACTGTTACCCACCTTTACAATACTTTACCTATACATTTGTTACAGGCAATGGTCAGTATTTATGTACAGACCATTACAATACTTTATATGTACCTTTGTTATCAGGTCATTACCTAGATGTTTGTCATTGCTGTGTCACATACTATACATGTACATGTCTTTGCCTTGACAAGTTGAGCTACAGTGTCATTGACACTTTCATTTTATTTGTTTTTCATCAAATAAAACAGGTTTGGAAAATTTTTTCGCTTCTAACGTTCATTGGAGATTCCAGTGGAGATAAGCATCTCTTGTTTCCTTGGTCATTTGGGAATTTGACTATGGAAAACCATTTTTTAATGAGCCTCTTAGAAATATTCGAGCCCCTTCTAATGAAACAAGAGACCTTTATCTCCCAATTAATAGTTTGTTTAAAGCAGGCAGCACAACCATAAACGATTAGCTAAACTTGACTTCATCCCTACAGTACATTCACTGTGGACTGGTCGTAATCCATATGTGGGCAGTGAGATCATGCGATTACCAGGTAATAAAAATCAGCAACAAAATTTTAATTAATGAAGCACCGGGTTGTACCCGGTGCATCATTAATTAAATTTTTGATAATTATTCCTGTAACTGGTGTTTGGAATCTAATATTATTGTGTCTGTGGAAATATTGTTCACCCATGGAAAGTGACCAGTCTATATTGCAGTTATGAGATAGCCAAAGTTCAAAGATGCTGAAAGTGTCCTTGAACAGAAATAAATAAATAAATAAGGCCAAATAAAAAAAATGAATTGATTCTCAGACAATTTTTTTTTTCAAATCAGTGAGGGAGGGAGGGAGGATTTTATTTTTATTTTATTTTTTTTTTTGTGTAAAGGGTTGAGTATACTCAGTAAATCTTTTTGCTATCTTTCCACTTGAAAAAGAGAAAAGGTTGTATTTTAGTGTAATTATAGTATACCATTTATAACTAACTGCCGTAACAACAGCTAAAAGGGTTTGTATTTTATTGTTCTTTTTAATGATATAGATCTGTCAAACATTAGAATAGGCCCCAATAACCAATGCTTGGGGTAGGAGTCCTTTACAATGGGAAACATGGCTCTAAATGATTGGTTAAACTTGAGTTTATATCGGTGTTACAGCCATTATTAGCCATTGTGCAGAAATATATGACCTTAAACACCAGCAAATAAATAAATAATTAAATCATGATCCAGTATATCAGAATTTTCTTTGTTACAGTTTATGGGAGAGTGCCGCCCATAAACTGCGACAAGAAAAAACAATTTACTGCAAACACAGCTAAATAATTATATGTCGAGAAATGTGAAAAAAAGACCATTCCAAGTTTTCACAAATTCTTAAAAAAACATGACATAATAAAAATGTCTAATGAGGAGGTTCAAATCCAATGATGGAGGGCCTGAGAATCAAAACATTATTTTTTTTTTAGCCAAAATAAACATTTTTTTTTCTTGATTCATTTTTGATTTCACTAAATTATATTACCGGTAATGAACTTTTGACCTGCTAGAGGGACAGTGTCATAATCTGATTGAGAAAGAGAAGAGCTTTTACTATCACATTACTGTAAAGCAAAAGTTGTCTGTCTTTTGTGATTGATTAACCCCTTATCTAACGAATCGCCCACATCCGCCGCATAATTTGCAAATTGAGCAGTTGAAAAAGTATTTCAACAAAACCATTTCATGTGACCTCTCATTTGAACGAGCTCATCGAGCTTGTTCCAATGAGGGGTCACATGTTATGGTGTTGTTGAAAGTTTTGGAAAAATTAAAAAAAATATTAATTAAAATAATTAAATTTTATTCTCTACATGTACGTTGGGTAAATGGATAACCAATAACAAAAATCCAAACCAGAAAAAGTTGGTCACCATTTCTTTACAGGTTATTTGTTTAAGGGCTTCTTTGTTTAAGGGATTCCACACAGCACTTCATCAGTATAATTTGCCTAGTTAAGGGCATACATGCATGGGTTATATAGTAAATACCTGTTGAATGAGAAAAAATATGCCTTTGGTGAATCCGTTTTGAAAAAGTGAGGTATACAGTAACATTTACCCCTAGTATTGATTGGGAATGCATGATTTTTAGCTCAACTTGACAAAGTCAAGCTGAGCTATTGCCATCACTTCTCGTCCGTCGGCATATGTACGTACGTACGTTAGTACGTTAGTACTTACGGCCACAATTTCCTTTGGCACACCTCACAGGTTGCATTTATGATCAGATCACTTTGAAACTTGGTATGCTTGTTTGGGGTGACCTCTAGATGGGAGCTATCGATTTTCTTCAATTACCGTCAAAAAATGCCGCGGCCCACGTTCTTAGAACTTAGTTTAGTCAAACCACAATATTTCCCTTTGGCACACCCTACAGGGCACATTTATGATCGGATTGCTTTGAAACTTGGTATGCTTGTTTAGGGAGGCCTCTAGATGGGAGCTATTGATTTTCTTCAATTTTCTTCAAAAAATGTTGCTGCGGTCAACGTTCTTAAAACTTAGTTTAGTCAGAAGACCTCAATATTTCTCTTTGGCACACCCTACAGGGCACATTTATGATTGGATTGCTTTGAAACCTGGCATGCTTGTTTGGGATGACCCTTAGATGGTAGCTATTGATTTTTTTCCATTTCCGTCAAAAAATGTTGCCACGGCCAACGTTCTTAGAATTTAGTTTAGTCAGACCTCAATATTTCCCTTTGGCAAACCCTACAGGGCACATTTATGATTGGATTGCTTTGAAACCTGGCATGCTTGTTTGGGATGACCCTTAGATGGTAGCTATTGATTTTTTTCCATTTCCGTCAAAAAATGTTGCCGCGGCCAACGTTCTTAGAATTTAGTTTAGTCAGACCTCAATATTTCCCTTTGGCAAACCCTACAGGGCACATTTATGATTGGATTGCTTTGAAACCTGGTATGCTTGTTTGTGGAGACCTTAGATGGGAGCTATCGATTTTCTTCCATTTCCGTAAGAAAATGTTGCCACGGCCAATGTTCTTAGAACTTAGTTTAGTCAGACATCAGTATTTCCCTTTGGCACACTCTACAGGGCACATTTATGATCGGATTGCTTTGAAACCTGGTATACTTGTTTAGGGTGACCTCTAGATGGGAGCAATCGATTTACTTCAATTTTCGTCAAATAATGTTGCCACGGCCAATGTTCTTAGAACTTAAATTAGTCAGACCTCAATATTTCCCTTTGGCACACCCTACAGGGTACATTTATGATCAGATTGCTTTGAAACCTGGTATGCTTGTTTGGGGAGACCTCTAGATGGGAGCTATCGATTTTCTTCCATTTCCGTCAAAAAATGTTGCCAAGGCCAACTTTCTTAGAACTTAGTTTAGTCAGACCTCAATATTTCCCTTTGGCACACCCGACAGGACATATTTATGATCTGATTGCTTTGAAACCTGGTATGCTTGTTTGGGGAGACCTCTAAATGGGAGCTATCGATTTTCTTCCATTTCCATCGAAAAATGTTGCCGCTGCCAACGTTCTTAGAACTTAGTTTAGTCAAACCTCAATGTTTCTCTTTAGCGCACCCTACAGGCACACTTATGATTGGATTGCTTTAAAACCTGGCATGCTTGTTTGGGGTGACCTTTAGATGGGAGCTATCGATTTTCTTCAATTTCTATAAGAAAATGTTGCCGCGGTCAACGTTCTTAGAACTTAGTTTAGTCAGACCTCAATATTTCTCTTTGGCACACCCTACAGGGCACATTTATGATTGGATTGCTTTGAAACCTGGTATGCTTGTTTAACTTGGTGTGCTCATTAGACAGGACCTTTCGATAAGAACTATTGATTAGCATTCATTTCTGTGAAAAAAGTTGCCATTTGCAGTAACCTCTGAACATACTGCATTTGTGTATCAACATTCTTCCTTTAGCCAGTCTTACAGTTTACATTTAAAAATTGATGGATTACTCTGTTCTTCAATTTTGCCATTTCATTTATAACTTACCAGGTTCAAGTTTGTCAAGTTGAGCTACAGTGTCATTGACATTTTCATTGTCACTGTTTTTTTTTCAAACACTTGAATGGTTCTATGAGGAAATTTGAAAGTCCTAGTGCTGCGTGGTATACCAGTAATTTGAAATTTAACAGATTTTAAAACTATACCGTGCCAATACTGGTAGCATTTTTAAAGTAACGGTTTGCCATGAATTATGGTATTGTATCAAATTATCAGTGCTGGAATCATTCCTAATTCAAACTCCTCCCCATTTTGTAACTGCTGTTGTGAAGTTCTGGTCAATCACAACAGAATTATTTGCCGTAGTCCAAACTCCACCCAAATTTACAACTACTGTTATGAATTGCTGTCAATCACTCATTAGCGTTACCAATGAAAACAATAAACTGAACAAAACTTTATGAGCAGTTGATTGTAGTTTCTTAACTGCTTCAGGAACTTGTAATTTCTACTCACTGTTCATCATGTAGGAACATATTTATTTTATATTTTCATCAGTATATTTAAATATTGTACTAACAAGAACTGAGTTAAAAGATCTTGTATAAAAATCCCTCAAAAGTCGTTCAGTTAATTTTTCAAACAGAATTTGTTCAACTGTACATGTATTAAATTTATTTGTTAATTAGTTCAGTAATCTGAACGTAATCATCAGTATCAGTGACTGTCAGTCACAGGTACTGACAACTACATTCAGATTCAGATCTAGACTACGATATACCAGTATATCACCATATTTTCATTCAATACCGATACTGGTATTGAAATTTGAGTACCGTGCAGCCCTAAAATGTCCTTCCTGTTTAGGCCGAGTGGTTGTAGCATTTTCAGTTCCAAGATCCATTTGGTCTTCATGTGAGAGCTCTGTTCAGTTGTGTTAGGTTTTGTTTTGGTCAGATTGTAATACCTGTGTAATATTGTAACTAAGGGTGTGGTTGGCAGATTAAAATGTAAGGCTACCTGCATACCATGTTCTTTTGGTGATATCAGTAAGTTTTCAACATGGTGTGGGTACCAACACATGTTGTCCAGTAGGTGACAGGTTTTGTTCTGAACATTTTTCGAGGAATAGTCCTTGTTGAGTTTTAACTTCTTGACTGCTAAGTTCCTAATCTTTCAGCCATAGTGTATGATGCCATAACTAATACATCATGTCTTATGGAGTAAAGAAGCTCACTTCTTGAGTCCAAGAGGACTTGAATAACTGTTATGACCGAAAAGGCCTAGCTAACTGGTTTCATACAGTGTGTACTTCGTCAGAACAATAGATAATCAATTGGTCTAATCCTTTTATGTAGGAAATCTTTGGCAAATGCCAAGTCATTCATTTCATTTCCCGGCATCGGATCAAAAACTATCATTCTAAATTCCTCCAAAACATGATTGTGTCCTTCAAACTGCAACAAAACTTGTGACATGCAGTGCAGGATTCCCACAGTCAGCTGTATGAGTACTGTTTTAACAGTGTAACTTATAAGGCAAACAAGCATGTCAATAAGCTGGCTGATTGAACTTAAAATGCAACAGGCAACTAGTCTTTCAATTCTTGTGGCATGATTCCGGCGACTGTAGACATTTATTTGCCATCATCCTATTGTAAAAAAAAAAATGAGTAAGTCAATTCAAATATGTATGAATCAGGAAGCCAATTTGATGTCAATCCCAAATGCATGCGTGGACATCACTGCCCACCCGTGGATTACAACAAGTTCACGGCGACTGTACTTTATTTAGGGTACCCTTAGATTTTAACACTTTTTGGGCAAGGGGAAAACAATATTAACTAGATAGTGTCATTTGTGTGCAATGCACACAAGAGTATATCCCTGCATTTGCATTCTTGATTATTGGTTAATGCTTGATACAGATAGAACTGAAAAGGTACATGTTATATTTGACACATTTAATTGATTGATAAACAACAATATTATTTCTTTGCCCCTGAAGATTCTCCATCCGATATTGGATTCTCCATCTGACATGATGTATAAACAATATTGTATACGTGTGGAAAGCCCTCAACTGTTTATCCCATTTCACATCCTTTATTGTAAGTGATGAAAAATTTTGTTCGAAGTGCACCAATGGATTTACGCTAAGATTCAAACTAACTACATGTATGGTTTAAGAATAATTCAAGTGTAATATTAGAAAAATGTATTGTATTTTAAATATGATAGTAACAGTAACAAGCAAATTACATTACAAAATAATGGAATTGGTGTATTAATTTATCTTAATTAATTAGCAACATTTCATATATTATTATACAACATCAAACAGAATCAACCAATCCGAGTGCAGAATTATGGTCAAGTGATCAACAATTACTGTCTAGTGTTGTACGGTTAACATCACTAGAAAGATGTATTAGATGCCACTGCCCAATATCACTCCACGCGCTGATTGGATATTGAAAGGTCAAGCATAAATGCACTATGAAAAAATTGTAAGATCAGAGTTTTCTCCCCTGTTGCCAATGACACACATCTTCGCTCATAAATATAAATACATGCCCTTGCTGCATTCAGAATGATAATTTTCTGTTAATCTAACTGTTGTACTGCTTCCAAAAATTCTAAAAAAAATACTAAAAAATTGTGAGTTATATTGGACAGTGTCACATGTTAGCAAGGGAAGTACAAACATGGTAATCACCGAATTCAGCTTTTAGCGATGTCAATAGTGTACAGTTATTGTTGATCACATGACCGTAATTCTACACTGTGATTGGTAAATTCTGTTCGGTGTATAAAACAAATATTATCATAATTATAGTCAAACCATAAACAAAACTCTTGCTCAGTTTGTTCATCAATTTAATAATGAGCATATGAGGTTTATCTTTGTTGGTTGAGTGTTACTAATGCTCATGATCCCATATACATGTTGACACAAACCTGAATAAAGATCGTATTGCAAAAGCTGAAAATAGTTTCAGAATTCTTAATTACATAACCTAGAAGCCTTTCGTCATAAACTACATGTATGTGAGAAAATAGTAAAACAGCTGAAATGGCACAACCAGGTGGCACCTGAAAAATATGAATTTTCTAACAATAAAAGTAGTTCCTCTAGAATCACTTGTGGCCAAATCATAATTCTGAAACTGTTACGCAATCTACAGATGCTACCAGAACACCTAAACATAATTTGATCCTTTTGAATTGAAGACCCATTCAGTTTTTTAATGGAAACCAATTTTCTAATAATAAAAGTGATTCCACTGGAACCACTTGGGGCCAAATCAAAATTCTGAAACCTTTATGCACACCAACAGATGCAACCTGAACACATTAGCACACTTTAATGGTTTCAAATTAAATACCCTAGCAGCCTTTCAGTGCACAATGAAATGACGAAAGTGGTGCTACAGTTGTCACATGGGGCCGAATCAAAAATATGAAACCTTTAAGAACGTCTGGAGACCCTACCTGAACATATGAACACACTTTCAGCATTTCAGATTAAACCCCTTCAGAGCTTCCATAGGAAACTCATTCTCTAATGACAAATGTATCGCTACAGGTGCCATATGGTGCCGAATAAAAAATCCAAAATCTTTATGCACATCTAGAGACCCTACCTGAACATATGAACACACTTTCAATACTTTGAATTAAACCACCTAGGAGCCTTTCGCTGGAAACTGATTCTGTAATGACAAATGTGATGCTACGGGTGCCACATGGTGCCGAATCAAAAATCTGAAACCTTTATGCACATCTGGAGACCCTACCTGAACATATGAACACACTTTCAACATTTTGAATCAGAGTCTTTTGCCACAGACCGATTGTCTAACGACCAAAGTGGCAGGACGAAAGCCACATGGGGCCGGATCAAAATTTTAAAACTTCATGCACATCTAAAGACCCTACCGGAATGTTTGAACACACTTTAAGCATTTTGATTAAAAACCCATAGGAGCCTTTTGCCAGAAACCTGACTTGCTAATACCGAAAGTGGCGCTACATGCACCACAGGGGGGCCAAATTAAAAATCCCAAACCTTTATGAACACACTTTCACTGTTTTAAAACCCCTAGGAGCCTTTTGCCGGAAACCAATTCTCTACCGACAAAAGTGGCACTGCGGGTGCCTCCTAGGGCCAGCTCAAAAATCTGAAACCTTTATGCACATCTAGAGACCCAACCTGAACATATGAATACACTTTCAACGTTTTGAATTAAAACCCCATAGGAGCCTTCCACCGTAAACCGATCCTCTAATGACAAAAGTGGGGCCGTATAAAAAATGTGAAACCTTTATGCACATTAGACTCCTACCAGAACATATGAACACACTTTTAACATTTCGAATTAAAACCACTAGGAGAATTCCACTGGAAACTGATTTTCTAGCAATAAAAGTGATTGCACTGGAACCACTTTGGGCCAAATCAAAATTCCGAAAACCTTTATGGACATCTACATATGCTACCAGAACACCTTAGCATAGTTTAAAGGTTTCAAATTAAACACCCTTGGGGCCTTTCAGTGGAAACTGATTTTTAATAATAACAACAAAAGTGGTTCCGCTGGAACCACTTGGAGGCCAAATCAAAATTCTGAAACCTTTATACACATCAACAGATGCTACCTGAACACCTTAGCATAGCTTAAAGCTTTCAAATTTAGAAGCCTTTCAATGGAAAGCAATTTTCTAACATTAACAATAAAAGCAGTTCAGCTGAAACCACATGGGCCAAATCAAAATTATGCACATTTTACAGGTGCTACCTGAACACCTCAGTATAGTTTAAATATTTTGAATTACATACTCTTGTGAAGTTTGGACATACATACAGGACGGGACGGATGTGATGGACTGGACAGACAGAGATCATGACAATATCCCTGTTTTTTTTTAAAAAAATGCAGGGATAATAAACTAATATCTTCTCACAAACCACTTCTCTAAAGGCATCCGTGTTTGATACATTGTGCTTTAATCTTTCCTGCCAAATAATGATGACGGCACTATTATTTTTTCTGGAGAAAAAACTACAGCATCACTATTATTAGTTAATGAGACAAAAGAGCGAATATCCCATCACTATTATTAATTTTGGGGGAAAATGTGCTGCATTACTATTATTTAGTCATCTATTATTTCACACGGAAGAATATCATCTTTGTAGATAGGTTTTACAGGTTTGGTCAAATAATCCCCTACAGGTTTGGTGGGGTGGGGTTGCTCTGTGTTCTCATTGGGTCCCAGATTTAACATTGTGGGTAATGAAAAAAAACATTAAAAAAGACATCTTCTCCAAAAAAAAAACAACTGTTCCAATTGCTTCCATAATATATAACATTTTTGTATTGACGATTTATAAGTTTATGAAAATCGAGCATCAAATTTAGGGATGTTATTGGAACGCCAGCTTTTAACTCTAGTGGTTCGGGAACACTAGGTACCCGATTTTGATCATGTGTAACAGCCGTAGCCATTTTCTCTAAACCAAAATAATTTCCGTCAATATTGACAACAAAATATGAAAAAATAAATCATTTGGGAAATTCCCAATAATGTGACAAAAAAAATAAAAAACAAAAGCAAAAAAACAATAATCCAAAATAAATGAAAAACAAATCAAAAGAAAATTACATTGGATGGGCAAGCAAAATAACTGGATTTACTGGGATTAAAATTGGCGGGTTCCTGTGTCAACAAAACAAAGGCAATATGGCCGCGAGTGGAAAGTTTAAAACTTGAAAAGTTTCGGGCGTCAGCCCACACAAATTCGGTTAAGTCGTTGCGCCAATGTGGTAATTTTTGGGGATATAATAATAATAATACACTAATACTTATATATACCACCCAATACCAAATAGTTACAAGCTCATCAAGTGGGTTATTTCCTCCAACAGACGGGCACATTTAAACTCACCAAATGAATACAGCAACCAGATTACGACGACGACTGGGTTTCTTCTTCTGATTCAGTATATGTACCATTCTCCTGGTGACGTCACTGGTTCTCTTTACTCTTCTGACCAGTTTACCGTTCCAATTGCTGATTCCATATTGGAGGAGTAATCACAGGGGCAAATTATGCTACAGTAGTGCAGAAAACACTATACAAAAACCATACTCCAAAAGCTTCCATGTTTGATACATAACATCTTTTGAAGGATGATTTACAAGTCTGTTCAAATCAACCATTGGAGAGATCCATGCATTTTGTGTTGTGATGCCTTTCAAGCATCTAAAGATTTCAGCATTTTGGGTTTTGGGAAAAGCATTAAAAATATTTCTGTCAAGCTACTGCTCCAATCCTTTCTATATCTATTATATGAGTAGGAAAACTGTGATTCTGTGTTTCAGTCCAAACAGAAATTCAAGTTTTGGTTATCTGTCTTAAAATGCAATGGACTACAATTTTGGGCGGGGCTTCTGTCTTGGGATGGGCTTACAGTTCAACACATCACATTTTTATAAAGATAATTTACAACTATATTCAAAACAAAATCCTACAGTCATATGTTGGGGTTGTAATGGGACCCAGAGATTTTAACATAGTGGGTAAAAGAGAACACATTAAAAGTTGTTTTTTTTCTCCCAAACCGTTTCATATGCTTTTGTGTTTGGAGTACATGTAAGAGATATTTGTTTATTTGTTTATTCAAATCAAAGACCTCGTATCCAAAAACGTAATAGTTACCAACTAAGCTACACATGTTCATGGATTTGAACAACCTGACAGTGTGTGATGAGTGACACTCAGCCACATAGCAGTGAGGTGTTACAGCACACTGGCTGGTTCAAATTCATGGATTCTGACAGCAAGGTTGGTAACTGACTTATAGTCTGTTTTTTGTTCAGTCAATAAAATGCATAGACTCAGATATACCTCAACTCAGTGGACAAGAGGTATTCAAGAGATTCACCTGAACACTTGGTCAGTTGTTCTACCTGTTGACTAACTCAGAAAAGACAAAGAAGCCAAGGTGTAATGTACGTATTTTGAAGGAAAACAGTGTTACAGTGGCATCTGTTAGTTTGGCAGATCATATATTCATCATAGATCGTTCTTCCAAACAAAGCCATGATGAATAATTAACCATTTACTTGGATTTTATTTTTGGCGATTGATATTTTGTTAGCTGCACATTTTGGGCCTGGATGGTTGGAAATGGGAGAAATATTGAGAAAAATCTTCTCCCAAGCTGTTTGATGAATTGCAATCTTATATCTGGTAAATTTAAGGAGCAACTGATTTACTTCACTGTGTGAATTAACAACCAATAAGTTTTTGTTAGGTGAGTGCTTCAGATCCAGTGGTGCCTCTTGTTATGCCCTGACCTCAGGAGGAAGTTTCGGTAGGCATATTGTGGAGATATCTGGCCATACTTCTGTACTTTTTGTACAAATATTTTGTATTAAAACTTGAGTACCTGTTGACAGATTTGGATGTCTTATGATATGTTGATAGACCAGTATAGGAGATCAGATATCCATGTGTTGCAGGTTTTATCCATGCATTCTTTTCAAAGTGATGACCCTAGTAGAAAACTATCCGATCAAACATTGTGCATTATAATTCAAGCATCAATTGTCACATAATGATGCCTTTGGTATGGTGGGAGACAGACATTGGGGAAAGGACATCCACATATTACAGGTTTTGTTCACATATAGTTACCAGAGTTAAGGCCCTTGCTAGACTGTCCATAGATGGGAGAGTGCTATGATACTTTTTTGCATTGGACAGGCATTACTTACATGCACTGGACAGGCATTACTTACACATTATGTTTCAGTTTTCAATTCGCAAAAGCAGACACAGAATTTTGGCATGGTTTTGACTGGGTTGTGATCTGGTCAAAATTCTCTCTGCTTCATAAATTAAAATTTTGCTTATGATGATTTTTATTACCTGGTAAATGCATGCGAGGACATGACTGCCCACTAGTGGATGACTAATCCACGGTGATTGTACTGTAAGTGTATCATCATCGGTTTGTGAAAAAACCCATTTTTGTGATCACAGTACTGCATATGTACATTATGTACCCAGCATGCATGTACATGTGTTGCTTTGTCAGTCTATAAGCATGGGTTATTTATGAAACTCAGAACTTCACAAGCCATCCTTTGAGTCCCACCTTCAGTCATGACAAATCTCTGCGTCTGAAAATAATATTAGAGGTACATTTGTAACAAAATGATAATATTATTTGGATAGATAATTAATCATAATTTTAATCAACCACAGACTGCTGTATATACACAGTGGAATTCAGACAAGTTTACATGGAGGAAAAATCTTAAGTTCATTTGGAATGCTGATACAAACTACCTGTCTCAGCATGTCTCACATCGAATAGCACAGATGAGAATAAAGAGACAAGTATTAATTAATCCCATCTTGTCACTAATGGCAATTGCACATCACCAAGCATCAAGTCCAATGGTCTGTTCTGTCATGTACCATAGCATTGATTTTGTGTTGTTATAATTATAACATATGCTCCATTAGAGGAGCACTCAAAAAAGAGTTATTACACCTTGAATGCATCATACATGATACAGCTTAACCCTTTGAACTTGTAAGACCAATTTTTTGGTCCAAGGCATAATTTTGTCCCATTTTTGTCTTATCATAAGAGGTCTATTTTTGGGGCATTGATGTAAAAATAAGTGAGGTCTGCAACCAGACTGCTACAGACTGCAGTTATTATTTTATCCTCCCTGTATATTGATATTGGACTGACCCATCTCACTGTATGTGTACACAAAAGCGATACCATTCCAGGAAATGAGGTTCAAAAGGTTAACTGCTAGGGCACTAAATTATTTTTCAAAAGTGCCTTTGCTCTCTCCAATAAATTGTGATCATATAATTTTATATGAACATTTCTTTTTCTACTGCTGCACAAATGACATGCTATGAATGATGTGTGAAGCCCCTAAAGTCACTTCCTGCACTTTTCCAGACATGCAGATTTCAGAAATCATGGAAATCATGTCTGGGAATCCCACAGAACCAGCTTTTGGGTTCCAACACAAGCTATTGGGGAACTTATTTTTAGCTTAACTTGACAAAGTCAAGATAAGCTATTGCCTCATGTTTGCGAAAGTCTGTTCACATTTTCTTTAGCACAGTCTACACCCTGTTGTTCTTGTGCGATCATCACAAAATGTCATATGCAGGTTTGAGGTCATGTCTAGTTGTTAACGTCCACTTTTGGTCATGATTGGTCAACCTTGACAGCTACCCGAGACCGAAACCCAGTAAACCTTTAGCACGGTCTACAGGTCATATTTATGAAGGGATTTCATTGTAACTTGGTGTGATGACTCTGTTTTATCTCAAGATGAGAACGTCCCCTTCTGGTCAGCTTTGATGGCTGTGCGAGCCTGAAACCGGAAAACCTTCAGCATAGTATACAGGTCGTATTTATGATGGGATTTCGTTGTAACTTGGTAGGATGACTCTCTAAAATGTCCAAATGAGAACGTCCTATTTTGGTCCATTTCATTGTTAACGTGACGGCCACAGGACACGTTACTTAGATTCCTTTAGCACAGTCTACAGCTTGCATTTATGAAGGGATTTCATTATAAATTGGTAGGATGAATCAGTATAATGTCTAGATGAGAACGTCCTACTTTGGCCGTGATTGGTTAACCGTGTCGGCTGCACAGGCACTTGGCCTAGATTTGTTTAGCATAGCCTACAGTTCATATTTATGAAGCAATTTCATCGTAACTTGGAAGGATAACTCAGCATGATGTCTAGATGAAACTGTCCTATTTTGGTCACGATCGGTTAGCCGTTAAAGCCGTCTGGTCATGTGACCTAGAATCCTTTAGCAATGTTTACAGGTTGTTTTTATGAAGGGTTTTCATTGTAACTTGGTATGATATCTGGATGAGACTGTCTTATTTTGGTCATGATTGGTCAACCGTGACCGCCAAACTATCTCTTGGTCTAGATTCCTTTAGCGAAGTCTATGAGTTATATTTGTGATGGGATTTCATTGTACATTGGTAGGATGACTTGTAATTTTACTGTATCGTGGTAACTTTGTCTGACAGACAAAAACTGTGAGGGCTTCAGTTCTTTAGTAGAGTCTACACCTCAAATTATTCTTATTGAAAACATAGCATGTAGGGAACAGAAATTAAACATTGAACATTTATGTCCTTTTCATCAAACACTACACACAGTCAAGTTAAGCTACAGTGTCATAGACACTTTCATTATTTTTTACTGATTCTGTACCCATTCTCGTAGTCCAAACAGGGCCTTAAAGACCATATTTCAATTTTTAGCTCAACTTTGGCAAAGCCAAATTTGAGCTTTTGTCATGGCCCGTCATCCATCTGTCCGTCTGTCCATCTGTCCGTCTGTCCATACGTCAATAATTGGATACGGCTTGGGCTAGAGGCCGTATTTATGAACCGATCTTTACGAAACTTCTTGAGTACCTTTGTTATGACCATGGGACGAGAACGAGTGTTTTTGAGTACGGTCCTAAATTCAAGATGGCCGCCAGCTGCCATTTTGTACCGACGATGCAGAAATCTGTTTTTTGTACAGAACTTCCATATGAAAGCACTGATTTGAATAATTTTTTGTATGAATGTTTAGTACCATGGGATACATCACATATAATACGGGTTTTTTTTTCGTGCGTAAATTATGCAAATTAGACTAACTTTGATGTTTTTTGGTGTAACTTTCAGCACTGTAAGTGCAAATGCCAATACGGCTCGGGCTAGAGGCCATATTTATGAACCGATCTTTACGAAACTTCTTGGGTACCTTTGGTATCACCGTGGGACGAGAACGAGTGTTTTGGGTCCGGTCCGAAATTCAAGATGGCCGATGGCAGCCATTTTGTACAAAATTAGGTGCAATCAGATTTTTGCACAGAACTTCCATATGAAAGCGCTGATTTGAATAATTTTTTGTGTGAATGTTTAGTACCATGGGATACATCACATATAATACAGGGGTTTTTTTTCGTGCAAAAATTATGCAAATTAGATGAACTTTGATTTTTTCATTGCGACTTACACACAGTAAGTACACATGGCAATACGGCTCG
This sequence comes from Pictodentalium vernedei, assembly GCA_031216915.1. Taxonomy (NCBI): domain Eukaryota; kingdom Metazoa; phylum Mollusca; class Scaphopoda; order Dentaliida; family Dentaliidae; genus Pictodentalium; species Pictodentalium vernedei. Next base: position 291,314,894 of record CM062292.1, on the reverse strand, counting down.
GGCTAGAGTCTGTATTTATGAACTGATCTTCACGAAATGTCTTGGGTACCTTTGTTATCACCTTGGGACGAGAACGAGTGTTTCTGGGTGCGGTCTAAAATTCAAGATGGCTGCCAGTGGCCATTTTGTACCGAAATTAGGTCTAATCAGTTTTTTGTACACAACTTCTATACGGCTCAGACTAGAGGCCATATTAATGAACCAATCTTTACGAAACTTCTTGGGTACCTTTGTTATCACCGTGGGATGAGAGCGAGTGTTTTTGGGTGGGGTCCGAAATTCAAGATGGCCACCAGCAGCCATTTTGTACCAAAATTAGTGCAATCAGTCTTTTGTACAGAACTTCTGTATGAAAGTTTTGATTTGAATAAATTTTTGTATGAATGTTTAGTAACATGGAATACATCACATATTGTAAGGTTTTTTTTTTTCGTGCAGAAATTATGCAAATTAGATGAACTTTGATTTATTCAGTGCTACTTATACACTGTAAGTGCACATGTCAATACGGCTCGGACTAGAGGCTGTGTTTATGAACCGATCTTCACAAAACTTCTTGGGTACCTTTGTTATCACCTTGGGACGAGAACGAGTGTTTCTGGGTGCTGTCCAAAATTCAAGATGGCTGCCAGTGGCCATTTTGTACCGAAATTAGGTCCAATCAGTTTTTTGTCACAACTTCTACACAGCTCATATTTGTGAACTGATCTTCACAAAACTTCTTGGGTACCTTTGTTTTCACCTTGGGACAGGAATGAGTGTGTTTTGGGGTGCCTTTGTTATCACTGTGCTATGAGATCAAATATTTTGGGGTTCAGTCAGACCCACTCTGGGACTCAAAGATTTTTTTCTAGTTTTGCATCTGACTGTCACCCATCTTTACAATACTTTACATATACATTTGTTACAGGCAACGGACAGTATTTATGTACAGACCGTTACAATACTTTATATGTACCTTTGTTATCAGGTCATTAGCTAGATGTTTGTCATTGCTGTGTCACATACTATACATGTACATGTCTTTGTCTTGACAAGTTGAGCTACAGTGTCATTGACACTTTCATTTTTTGATTTGGTATGCTCAAAACCAAAAAATTAAAATATGTATGGTCTTTCAGGCTATGTTTGGACTGCAATTTTCTTGACGTGATTTCCATTTTAAAACCTGTAAATGTCTAAGAAGAACCTAGAATATGCAGTGGATTGTTATTGATGAGCGGGTGAATAAATTTGATGAAATAAAAAATAAAAAAGTGAATCAAGTTATCTATGTTCTCATTTGTATATTTTGGGCCCTTGAACACTCAGTTTACTTGCGACAGATGAACTGAGATAGTGATGACTCAGATGAGTGTGTACAACATTACCTGCAAGTGAAAAAGATAACAAAGAAAAAACAATCATAACTGTAGGACAGTGAGGCCAAATAAAAAAAATGAATTGATTCTCATGCATTTTTTTTTTCAAATCAGTGAGGGAGGGAGGGAGGGAGGATTTTATTTTTATTTTTTTTTTTTTATTTTTTTTTTTTTCGTGTAAAGGTTTGAGTATACTCAGTAAATCTTTTTGCTGTCTTTCCACTTGAAAAAGAGAAATGGTTGTATTTTAGTGTAATTATAGTATACCTTTTATAACTAACTGCCGTAATACCAGCTAAAAGGATTTATATTTTATTGTTGTTTTTAATGGTATAGATCTGTCAAACATGATCCTTTAGAATAGGCCCCAGTAACCAATGCTTGGGGTTGGAGTCCTTTAAAATGGGAAGCATGGCTCTAAATGATTGGTTAAACTTGAGTTTATATCGGTGTTGCAGCCATTATTAGCCATTGTGCAGAAATATATGACCTTAAACACCAGCAAATAAATAATTAAATCATGATCCAGTATATCAGAATTTGCCTTGTTACAGTTTATGGGAGAGTGCCTCTGGGCACTCTCCCATAAACTGCAACAAGAAAAACCAATTTACTGCAAACACAGCTAAATAATTATATGTCGAGACATGTGAAAAAATGACCATTCCAAGTTTTCACAAATTCTTAAAAAAACATGACATAATAAAAATGTCTAATGAGAAGGTTCAAATCCAACGAGGGAGGGCTTGGGAATCAAAACATTATTTTTATTTAGCCTGATATAATTATTTTGGTTTTTACTTTAAAGTTGAACAGATAAAAAAAAAAAAAATTAAATAAAAATTTTTTGTGTTTTTTGATTCAGGAGAGGTGAAATGTCCAGTGTACTAAATGTCATTCAGGAAAGTAACAGTATTGAATTGATTTGGACGAAATGTCTGTAAACTTTGATTATAAATAAAAGCTTGAACACACCTCTTCTCCTTGGTTCTGCACAGAGCGCTGTAAAACTGGAAGAACATGTCTTGCATTTGAGTAAAGATATTTTCCCCTCATCATCAGTTTCAGTGATAAAAAGTGATTTTCTTATTGCTTTCAAAGCTACAGCTTTGTGTGTTTGGCTTCACGTGGTTTTGTTGTCAAACATACCGAAATTGGATGTATTTGATTTTAATAATTAAGAATCAGAAACTGTTAGAAACATGCATGCTCAATAGTCTGGATTGACTTGAGATTGTCAAAATGAGCGCAGTGTTGTTACTGTTAAGATCACTGTTTCATCGATGATAAATAATACAATTTTAGTCTTGGCAGAAAACCTTCATTGTGTTTTAACCCTTTACCCAACGAATCGCCTGCATCCGCCCGCGTGATATGCAAATTCAGCAGTTGAAAAAATATTAATTTTTTAAAAAAATTCAACAAAGCCATATCATGTGACCCCTCATTGGTACGAGCTCGTTCCAATGATCGAGGGGTCACATGATATGGTTTTGTTGAAATTTTTTGAAAAATTTGAAAAAATGATATTTAAAATAATAAATTTTGATATAGTCTGTGTTGGTTGGGTAAAGGGTTAACTTCCTCTTGATGAAAAGCGTAATGCTAAAAAAATTGTGAGAACCTTTTTTCGATTCCGTGATTTTGCCCTGCCAGCCTGCATGGAAACTGAACAAGTGTTTCAATGAAATCTTAATGCTTGCTTTTCTGTGGAGCCCTTATGGTGGCTTCTATCACTCTACCAGTTATAAGTCACCAGCCCTGGTAATTCACCCTCAGCAGTCATCTGTGCCAAGGAAAATGCAGAGGAAACGAAAAATATCCACAGCAAAAATACTGCCAAAGATGGCTTCTTCAGAATGCCTTGTGGTTGCAGAAATTACACAACTTCCAGGTTACACAAGGAATCAAACCATGTTGGTTGCTTATCTTACAGCATAACCACTAGAAACTCTGTGTTCTGCTTTATCTATGTTGATAACAGTCTACAGGTAATATTTATGAAGGGATTTCATGGTAACTTGGTAGGATGACTCTGTATAAAATCTAGATGAGAACGTCCCCTTTTGGTCATGATCTGTCAACCGCGATGGATGCCCAAGTCTGAAACCCCAAAACGTTTAGCACATGGCAGTCTACAGATCATATTTACTGTGGAGGGATTTCATTGTAACTTGGTAGATGACTCCATATGATGTCTAGATGAGAACTTACCCATTTGGTAACGATCTGTCAACTGTGATGACTGCCTGAGCCCAAAACCCGAAAACCTTTATCACAATCTACAGGTCGTATTTATGGAGAGATTTCATTGTAACCGGGTAGGATGACTTCATATAATGTCTAGATGAGAACATCCCCTTTTGGTCACGATTGGTCAACTGTAACGGCTACAGGGGCCCGAAGCCCGAAAACCTTTAGTACAGTCTACAGGTCATATTTATGAAGTGATTTCATCATAACTGGGTAGGATGACTCCAGATAATATCTAGATGAGATCGCCCCTTTTGGTCGTGATCATTCAGCCATGATTGCTGGCCAAGCCCAAAATCCAAAAACCTTTAGCACAGACTACAGGTTGCATTTATGAAAAGATTTCATTGTAACTTGGTGAGATGACAAAGTATAATGTCTAGATGAGGATGTCCCCTTTTTCGTTGCGATCGGTCAACCGTAATCGCTACACAGTCCTGAAGCCCAAAAACCCTTAGCATAGTGTACAGGTCGTATTTATGAATGGATTTCATTGTAACTTGATAGGATGACTAGTTTGGGAATAATTTTACTGTAACTTTGTAACTTTGGTTGACATACATTAACGGTGAGGGCCACATACATTAATTGTGAGGGGCACATTAACCCACCCGTCAATTCTTTAGTACAGTCTACACCTCAAATTATTTTTATTGAAAACATAGCATACAGGGAACAGAAATTAACATATTCCCTATTATCACAATTCTTGTCTTATTTCATAATCCTTTCATAAACATTGAACATTATTCTTTTCATCAAACACAACACACAGTGTCATTGCCACTTTCATTGTAAATAAGGCTGACCGGTTTTGGACGTTATGTTGGGTAAAGGGTTAACTCTTTACATGCTGCTGGTAGATATTCCTACCCAGCACAGGGTTTCTCTTGTCACTGAAATCAGTATAATTTAGGTATATTTAATCATATTTTGTTACTGTAAACTGAATGGATTTTTTCACCAATGATGTCTTGCATTATATTCAGATTCATTTTTCATCAAATCTAGTCATAGCTGCTTCATAAATATCTTGAAAATACTCAGCGGGTTAAGAGTTAATTGCTTGTTATTCTACTTCGCATCCATAATAACAAAAAACTTACTTTTGAGTAAATAATTATCCAAGTTTGGGGTCGGCGGTGGAATAGTTACTACCCCAATCAGTGTGTCTGTTAATAGGTTTTGCATTGCCATTTGTGAAGCAATATCTCCCGGTCGCACACTGTGGTACAAAGTCTTTATAAGACTTCTACGGTATGACTGTCAGACATTCTCTTTAATCGCTAAGATTGCTATTATGGAACCACCAACATAGGGGCTGATTGGGTTATCCCACTAAGGCAGGTTGCATTTTCTAGGGCACCATGCCCAGTCACTGAATCAGTAATTCATTATATCGGTGTCATTTCACGCTCCCGCGTTGTGTCCTTAGGCAATTAGCCCCGATTGCCTACATGGGGGGGCACGATGATGCTGTGTACTAAGGTGTACTGCACATCAAAAGTGCGCATGTCTTCAACCAATCTAACCATGCCTGTGCCGCGACACAGAGTTATGATGTTGGAGAGCTGACAGCTGCTCATTGTTGCTCGGTGGTTCTCTCCGGGTACTCCGGCTTCCTCCACCCGTAAAACTGTCACCGACATGATATGACACTGGCTGTTAATGTGTCGTTAAACCCTAAAAAAAGAAAAATAAAAAAAAAAATAAGTGTCATTGGTTTTTCATACCTTAACCCCTCTACATGTAGAAACAGTTTGTGCCGTACACATGCGAAGTTGCTGTAGTTTTGTTAGATTTTCCAGAACGTGCTCATGTTCTGGAAAGTCCAACATAAATACAACAACTGTGCATTTGCATGTAGAGCTGAAATGGTTAACCGATTAATCAATGATCAACATCTTGATCGATTCAAAAAGTAATTGATCGATTAACCACTATTTTGAACTACTGTATTATATGGATTAACAAAGGAACAGACTTGCTCCAAAACAGGCAAACATTGTCAAACTGACTCACACCATTTATATCAGACAGAGTAAAGGTATGCAAATTACTTGCTGACATACTTGTTTACTTGCATGACCATCATACTGTGTCAGTGGCTGGAAATGGTCATTCCTAACTCTTTACCCATTGCGGTAGCAGACGATACTTGCAAAATAAATTATTGAATTACTAAAAATTTTCAATTTTTGTCTCAAAAACATAGCTTATGACCCCTCATTGGAATGATCTCAACAAGCTCGTTCTAATGAGGGGTCATAAGCTATGTTTTTGAGACAAAAATTGAAAACAAAATAAATCTGAATGGAGATTTTTGTATATTGGCTAAGTCGGTTTTGTTTGTTACATTGGGTAAAGGGTTCATGCTGTAAATCATCAAAGGTATGGCAATTATTCAGATATCTATTTGGACAAGTGATTCATCGTTTAACCAAGGTTAATCCACGTGATTAATCGATCAAGAAAACCCCTTAACCATTTCAGCTCTATTTATATGGTGCAAACTGTGCTCTGAAACAAAACTTTGAAGTTTCAATCACAGAGTGACACGGAATTGATTCGAGGGAATAAGTAAATCGAGGTAAGCAAACTTACTGTCTTATTAGTGTGTCAGTGATGTGAACCCATAAAAAGAATGCATGTTGAACTACATTATAATTCTGTAGTCAATGTTAAGTTCATGAAATTTGCTGCAGCAAACTGTTTTGGAAGGGCAAATTGAATTTAGGCATCTGTGATGAAGAAATGTGCACAGCATGGTATTTCAGACAAAAATAAAACAAAATGGGTAGGATAACAATAAACTAAAACTTAAGTAACCTTGGTCTGAAACTACAAATCAATTTATACCAATTGCTAATCAGTGTTCCTGGAGGGGGAGAAAACTGCGAATCTAAATTTTGAAAACAGAAAATACCCTGCCAATAGTTTGCCAGAGTACACAATGTAGGCCTCTTGTGCAGTCTGGCGATTTTAGAGTTTTAGTTCAGCACCCTCTAAATCGCCCAGATTGCTTCTTAGGTCACATTTGGGAGAAGGTCCTCACTTGCTCACATGGGAGCATAGTGGCATTGTGTACTCAGGTATATTGCATTACGATGGTGCCGTTGCCTTCAACCAACGATTATTCTTAGAATTTGAAGAGAATTTATTCTTCTTGTTTAATTTCTGATTTATTCTTGTGAAAAACCAAGATTCAGCTGGATAATTTTCAAACTATCAGAGGCGCAGACACTTGTTGGATATTCATTCCATTTCAGTTTTCCTAAGTGGTTTATTGGGAGTTATTGGTGACTGCTGAGTTTTTGAGTGAACATTTCATTACAGTTTATTGGATACTGTTTCTGTAGACACATTCTTGGACATTACAATACCAGCTGGAAAGTTTCTTCATCACTGGATTACTAGATTCTATTGAACTTCATTTTGGACAAACGGATAAATATTTCTATTTTTGTTCCCGAAATTTTTTTTTTGGGAAGACTATTAAAATAGCCGTTGTCTGTCTGTCTGTCCATCCGTCCATCCATCCATCCATCCATCCATCCATCCATCCATCCATCCATCCATCCATCCATCCATCCATCCATCCATCCATCCATCCATCCATCCATCCATCAGTCCCACTTTGGTTTCCCAATGATAACTTTAGTTATAGTTGATCAAATCAAATATTTGGTATGTAGGTCTATCAACATAAAATACAGGTTAAGTTCGAATTGGTGTTTGGTCTGACATTTTTTGCCAGAGATTTGTCCCTTTTTCGGCTTCAAAAAATTCCATTTTTGTCATGGGACATGTGGCCGGGTGGCCGTTTATTATTTTTCTGTAAACCAAATAGTGTAAAAGATTTTGTATCACTTTCATTTCAAATTATTTTTGTTATTAAATTTTAAAATTGTTAAATTTGAGTTATTGTTGTTTATTCTCAGATTTCTTTCTGTTACCATTATTGCTATTACACACCGTAGCAGACACCTTTCACGGGCGACCATAGAACTGACATCAAGTTCAAGAATTATTTACACAGTTGAAGTGCCTCAGAGAAGCAATAACCTCCCATTTTGGAATAATGTTTTTTCTAGAGGTTTCTTTGTTTTATCTTCATTTTCACAATGTACTTAATAATTGTTGCCTGCATCGCCAGCGGCAGAGCAGGTCTAGTAACCGCTCGACTCCGCCTGTCAGTCAGTCCATCTGTCCGTCCGTCAGTCCATCCGAAACACTTCTTCCGTCAATGTTTTCTTGGCTTCCATGAAAGGGAATGATTTTATATTTGGTCTGCTGCTTCATAATGATGAGTTGTATCGTGTATCTAATTTTCAGATCTGCCGTGCAGCCATTTCCTGTTTGCCGATTCTTTGAAGTCTGTTCATCTCTGTAATCAATTGCATGCAGCGACGCATGTCCAGACCCGGTATTGGTCTTGTTCTTGTTAATAATTTACACTGGAAAATAATAATAAAATAGGATATTAATAATAATTTATGGATATAAAGATTTTTTAGCTCATCTTGACAAAGTCAAGCTGAGCTAATCTCATCGCTCTCTGTCCGTCGTCCGTCAACACCATGTTTTGGTCTTCTCCTCCAAAGCCACTGGGCCAATTCAAGTGAAAGTTTGTGTGAATGATGGTCCCAAAGGGGCATTTCATTTTTAGCTCAACTTTGACGAAGTCAAATTTGAGCTATTGTCATGGCCCGTCGTCCGTCGTCCGTCTGTCCGTCCGTCCGTCTGTCCATCTGGCCGTCTGTCCGTCTGTCCGTACGTCAACAATTGGCTATGGCTCGGGCTAGAGGTCGTATTTATGAACCGATCTTTATGAAACTTCTTGTGTACCTTTGTTATGACCCTGGGACGGGAACGAGTGTTTTTAGGTGTGGTCCGAAATTCAGGATGGCTGCCAGCGGCCATTTTGTACCGATGATGCAAAAATCAGTTTTTTGTACAGAACTTCCGTATGAAAGTTCTGATTTGAATAAAGTTTTGTATAAATGTTTAGTACCATGGGATACATCACATATAATACGGGTTTTTTTCTCGTGCGTAAATTATGCAAATTAGACTGACTTTGATTTATTTAGTGTTACTTTCAGAGCTGTAAGTGCCAAGCTGCTATGGCTCGGGCTAGAGGCCGTATTTATGAACCAATCTTTACGAAACTTCTTGGGTACCTTTGTTATGACCCTGGGACGGGAACGAGTGTTTTGGGGTGTGGTCCAAAATTCAAGATGGCTGCCAGTGGCCATTTTGTACCGATGATGCAAAAATCAGTTTTTTGTACAGAACTTCTGTATGAAAGTTCTGATTTGAATAAGTTTTGTATAAATGTATAGTACAATGGGATACATCACATATAATACGGGTTTTTTTCTTGTGCGTAAATTATGCAAATTAGACTAACTTTGATTTATTTAGTGTTACTTTCAGAGCTGTAAGTGCCAAGCTGCTATGGCTCGGGCTAGAGGCCGTATTTATGAACCAATCTTTACGAAACTTCTTGGGTACCTTTGTTATGACCGTGGGACGAGAACGAGTGTTTTTGGGTGCAGTCCCAAATTCCAGATGGCTACCAGCAGCCATTTTGTACCGACGATGCCGAAATCTGTTTTTTGTACAGAACTTCCATATGAAAGCTCTGATTTGAATAATTTTTTGTATGAATGTTTAGTACCATGGGATACATTACATATATTACAGGTTTTTTTCTTGTGCGTAAATTATGCAAATTAGGCTAACTTTGATTTATTTAGTGTTACTTTCAGCACTGTGAGTGCAAATCCCAATACTGCTCGGGCTAGAGGCCGTATTTATGAACCGATCTTCACGAAACTTCTTGGGTACCTTTGTTATCACTGTGGGACGAGAAGGAGTGTTTTTGGGTCCAGTCTGAAATTCAAGATGGCCGCTAGCAGCCATTTTGTTCAAAATTAAGTGAAATCAGATTTTTGCGCAGAACTTCCAAATGAAAGATCTGATTTGAATAAATTTTTGTATGAATGTTTAGTACCATGGGATACATTACATATAATACAGAGTTTTTCTCGTGAATAAATTATGCAAATTAGGGGTCCGGGTGGGACTTAGAAAATTTTGGCCCAAAATCCGGAAAATAGTTTTTTGTGTTTTGATGCATTTTGGTCAATTTTAAGAAGAAGAAGAAAAAATTTTAGTCTGAAAATATTTTGTTTGGGACTGAAAATTTCCACACAAAAATAATAATCTACAATGATTGGTCTTAATCTGTAGTCCACTACAGTCACCTTGTAATTCTTTTATTATTGTTGACTGGGCCAAAACAAATACTAATTCCTGTCATATTCATTATTCAGTTGTCTTGGTCACAGCAAGTACTAATTCCTGTCATATCCAAGTTGAGCTACAGAGTCATTGACTCTTTCATTGTTCAACTTAACGTGCCCAGCCCCATAGAGAGGGAGTGGGGGAAAATGCTCCAAAATATTTTAAAAATCTTCTTCTCAAGAACCAGTGTGTACAATGACTTAATATTTGCTATGGAGCTTCCATATGAGGTGTACAATCAAGTTTCTTCAAACGAAGTTCGTGAAGTAATATTTGGCTTTGTAATAGGAGGGGTAAGATTTTTGGCCCGCCCAAAATTTCTATTTTTTGAACCGATGGTCCGGTATGAACCAAATTTGGTTTGTAGTAGTATTGGGTCATAAATACTTGACCCATGCAAAAAAAAAAAAATTCCGCCATTCCCATTGGAACCCTGGGAGCTAAAAATAGAAATATTTTCAAACGCCCATAATTCCCAAATCCCACGGACCAGAGAGCTATTATTTGGTATGAAATATCCTTAGGACTAGTAGAATTGAATGGTAAAAAAAAATTGCCATCGGTTATATTAGGGTGTTCTGTAATGGGCATCGAAAAAATGCTGAGTCAGCATATTTGCAAAAATTTTAAAAAATCTTTTCTCCAGAACCAATCATCAGAATCTTTTGATATTTGGTATACAGCATTCATAGGGGGGGCAGATAAAAGTTTGTTGAAATAAAGCTCATTGGTTCATATTTGGGCTCTCTACAGGAGCCCTAAGTTTTAACATAGGGTAATATGGGGAATATTCTTTAAAATTCTTCTTCTTCAGAACCACCAGTCAGAATCGTTGTTTGGTATACATCATTGTTATGAGGGTCAGATTCTAGATTGTTCAAACCAAGTCCCTAGGTTAATATTTGGGCTTTCTACAGAAGCCCAAATTTTATCTTTGTTCAATAATGAGGGTAATTTTAAAAAATCTTCTTCTTCAGATCCACCAGTCAGAATACTTTGATATTTGTTGTGCAACATCTCTATGGGGGTCAGATCCAAGGTTGTTCAAATCAGATCCCTAGGTATATATTTGGGCTCCCTATGGTAGCCCAAATGTTTACTTAGTGCAATATGAGGAAATTTCTTTAAAGATCTTCTTCTTCAGATCCACCAGTCGGAATGCTTTTATATTTGGTATACAACATCTCTAGGGAGGTCAGATTTCAGGTTGTTCAATTCGAGTGCATAGGTTAATATTTGGGATCCATGCGTATGGGAACATGAAATTTAACTTAGTACAATATGAGGGAATTTCTTCAAAAATCTTCTTCTTCAGATTCACTTGTCAGAATGCTTTCACATTTAGTTTACAACATCTCTAGGGGTGTCAGATTCAAGTTTGTTCAAATTGGAACCATAGGGTAATATTTGGGTTCGCTATGGTAGCCCAAATTTGAACTTAGTGCAATTTGAAGAAATTTCTTTACAATTTCTCTTCTTCAGATCCAACAGTCAGAAAGCTTTCATATTCGGTACACAACATCTCTAGGAAAGTCAGATTTAACTGTGTTCAAATCAAGAGCCTGGGTTAATATTTGGGCTCTCTATGGGAGCCGGAATTGGCCATTTTGCTGAAGAATTAAAAATTTTGTATTCAATACCCTCTAGAGGTACTAAGATTAATCCACATAGGTTGTATCAAGGGGCTTCATAGGGGAGCTCTACATTTTACTTTATGATCAACTGAAGAAAAGGCATGATGCCCAGATTATTTTTGTCACTCCTGAGGGACTCAAGGATTGACAGTGTAGCCTACGGAGATGACTTGCTTAATGTAGACTCATTTTTGGAGTCTGTTTAAATTGTGTTCTGTTCAAGATGAGCGCTCCAGGCCCCGTGGGGCCTCTTGTTTATAATTTTATTCTAGGGCTGGTTTGAGAGTAAACTGTTTCTTGAATACCCTTTATCCAACTCAAGTAAAAGTAGAAGAGTGTGTCCGAATGACACAGTATTTCTTTACAGAGCATAAAGATGCCCTGCACAATATTTTCTTAAGGATTTCACCTATTTTAGAATACGCAAGACCCAGCAAAAATGGCTGAACAGCATTACTGTACCTGCTCATAAACTGATCAATCTATCTTACTGGGGGTGGAGGGGTGACTGAACTAATGACCACTAGGACTCTTGTCACTTAGTCTGTCTGGCAAATGGACAAATACTTCATGTTCTTATTGTCACATCTTCTCCCCATTGACTCGTCCCCCTGTCAGTAAGGGAGAAAATATGAAAATGAGAACACAACATACCCATAGGTTAGATGAACTTTATTCATTTGTTATCCTGATTTCTGGATTTTTTTTAACTGAACTGACTTAGCAACTGATCCCCTAGAACCCCTAAGAATGATCAAAGAGAAGGTATGCTCAACCCAGACAGGGCTTTTGTGGCGAGTGATGTCTTACAAACTGTTGCCGATTTTTAGCTGCGACTAGCAGCTCTATAAGTGGCAATGTCGGTCTGTCTGTTGGTCGGTCTGTTTGTGACCAACGAGTTTCAAAACTCAATAACTTTTGAAATACTTGATGGAATCACTTTATATTTGGCATGTAAGTGTATCTTATTGATGTCTAGCCACTGTTCAGTGCATGTGTTGTTCCAAATATTTTTCTTGGAGTTATGGCCTTGATGAACTTATAATGTCGGTCGGTCTGTCTGTGACCAACAAGTTTCAAAACTCAATAACTGTTGAAATACTTGATGGAATGACTTTATATTTGGCATGTACGTGTATCTTATTGATGTCTAGCCACTGTTCAATGCGTGTGTTGTTCCAAATATTTTTCTTGGAGTTATTGCCCTTGATGAACTTAGAATTTTGTGAAATTGCACCACCCATCGCAGCTATGGCGTCGATGTCGCGATTTTTTTCCAAGTTAAGGAGCTTGAAGTGTTATTTACTATCTGTTCTTAACCCTTTGCCTAACATGAAAAACAGACGACACTTGCAAACAAAAATCTTGAATAACTATTTTTTTTCATTTTTTGTCTCAAAAACATGGGTTATGAACCCTCATTGGAATGAGCTCGATGAGCTTGTTCCAAAGTGGGGTCATAACCTATGTTTTTGAGACAAAGAAAAAGAAAAAAATAATGAATATTAATTGCCAACTTTTGCAAATAGCGCTGGCCAGTTTTAGCAATTACGTTGGGTAAAGGTTTAACTCAGAAAAACAAAACCCAAACAGGGTTTTTTCCTGAAGCTGAACCAAAACTGAATCTGACAAATCAAAATCTCCCAGCTCTACCTAATATGTATATCAAAAAATAAGTATATTGCTGAGTATTATAGTTGATGGAACACCATGTTCTCTGTGATCAGTTAACAGAAATTTGCATGTTGAATGTGTCTCTCTTCAGAAACATCAGTGAGCTATTGAATTAACTTTGTTTATTTGGCTTTTCCCTCTGGAAAAGACTATTGTTTTTCTACGGATTATTAGGCTTTTCCCTCTGGAAAAGACTATTGTTTTTCTACGGATTATTATTTTTTTGTGTTTTTTTTTTTTTTTTTCTTTTTTTTGGGGGGGGGGGGGGGGGGGGGGGGGTTTCCACACATTTTGTCCGTACGATTCAGAAGCCATTTTCGAACCGATTTTCACGAAATTTTGCACACGCATAGAGGGGCACAACATCTAAAAATGTACCGAAGCGGAATTTTCGATTTAACCCTTATTTCGTCAGAATTGGCAAAAAACTGCCAAAATTGGGGTTTATCGGCACTTTCGAATCACGTCTTGTAGATTTTTTTTATACATTCGTCATTGCTAGACCTGTCCGTGACACGCCCTTTGATACACACGACATATCAGGCGATGCATATGGTAACCCTCCACAGGCTGCCAAACATCGAAATTTTGATGAAATAGGCCGGGTTCAGGCCCCCACTGCACCCACAATACACGAGAGATAAACATAACTTCCTTTATTGGGAGTGGAATTCACCTAGGATCATTTTTGTCAGTAATAAGGGTGTTCAAAAAACCAAGCGTTAACCCGTTTTTGGGCTGGTTAAACAGCAATACCCCCATAAAGCTCAAAAATTAGTATTTTCCGTGGATTTCTCTAAACGAGACTTGTAGATTTTGAAGAAAATTTTGTCACTCCCAGACCTTGGTGTGACAATAGAAGTTGCACGGACAAAATACTGCGTTGAGCATTTGTTAACCCTCCACGGGCTGCTAAAAGTCAAAATTGTGATAAAATGGGCTGTTTTTGGACGCCAACAGCACCCACTTGGTGTACCACCGAGAATGGTTCCTTCTTTTATCAGACGCAAAATTGATGAGGAAACATTTTTGATAGTGGTAAGGGTATTCAAAAGTCGAAGTCTTAACCCATTTTGGACTGGTTAAAGAGAGATACCCCTTAAAAGCTTAAAATTCCCATTTTCTGTGGATTTCTCTAAAATCAACTTGTAGGTTTTCAGGAAAAATTGACTATTCGCAGGTCTTTATGTGACATTACAAGTTGCATGGACAAAATATTCCGGTGAGCATTTATTAACCCTCTACAGGCTGCTAAGCATCGTAATTTTGTTGAAATAGGCTGTTTTCAGACGCGCACAGCACCCAATGCATACCCGGGAGATAAACATAATCTACTTTGTTGGAAGTGGAATTCACTGAGGACCAAATTTGTTAGTAATAAGGATATTCAAAAAACCAAGCATTAACCCCTTTTGGGATGGTTAATAGCAATACCCATCAAAAGTTTAAAAAATCATACTTTCCCTGAATTTCTTTACAAACGTCTCATAGGGTTTCAAGAGAAAATGGCCGTTGATAGGTCTTAGAGTCACATTACCAGTTGCACAGATAAAATACACAGAAAAGCATTTGTTAACCCTCCATGGACTGCTAAATGTCAAAATTTCGAAAAAATAGTCTGTTTTTGGACACCAACGCCATCAAATGGGAATGCTGCAGAGAAACATAACTTTTTTTACCGGTCGCAAAACTGATAGGGAAAACCTTTAGTAAGTAGTAAGGGTATTCAAAAATTGAGGTCTTAACCCATTTTTGCCCGGTTAAGGAGATGTACCCCTTAAAAGCTTAAAATTCCCATTTTCTGGGGATTTCTCAAAAAAATCTAGTAAGTATTCAAGAGAAATTGACCATTTGCAGGTCTTGGAGTCACATTACAAGTTGCATGAACAAAAGATTCCGGTAAGCGTTTGTTAACCCTCCAGAGTCAGCAAATTTTGAGAAAATGGGCTGTACTTGGCCACCCATTACGCCCAATGTGTACCTGCGAGATGAATATAACCACCTTCATTGGAAGTGGGATTCACCGAGGATCATTTTTGTAAGTAATGAAGGTATTCATAAAACCAAGCATTAACCCGTTTAGAGCTGGTTACAGGGCGATACCCCTCAAAAGGTTAAAAATTCATGTTATCCGAGGATTTCTCTAAAAACATCCTGTAGATTTTCAAGAAAAAATGGCCATTCTCAGACCTTAGTGTGAATTACAAGTTGCATGTACAAAAATATTCCAGTAAGCATTTGTTAACCCTATGCTGGTTCTCAAACATCAAAATGTTGAAAAAGTGGGCTGTGTTTGCATACCCACAGCACCCAATGTTAAGAGGAGAAATCAACATAAGTGGAAGTAGAATGCACTGAGAATTATTTTTATAAGTAATAAGTGTATTAAAAAAAACAACCCTTAACCCGTGTTGGGCTGGATAAACAATTATACCCATCAACAGCTTAAAATTGATGTTCTCCCTGGATTTCTCTGAAAACATCTCGTAGATTTTTAAGTAAAAATGGCCATTCACTGTTTTTGGTGTGTCATTACAAGTTGCATGAATAAATATTCCTGTTAGCACTTGTTAACCCTTAACAAACTGCCAGACATCAATATTTTGGATACATTTGAGATAAAACGGACCATTTTCAAATAGATACAGCACTCAGTGGGTATGTCTCAAACAAACATAACTCCTTTTGTCGGTCATTAACTTGTTGGACGACGATATTGATATAATGATGGTTTTTACCTAAACAATTTTTTTATCAAACTGAGTCATTTGAGACTTCTAGACTCACCTTTTTCATGACATTAATGAAGGAACTTCAGTGAGACAGTCAAAAGCAATTCATCATACACTGTGGGGTCATGACAAATCATGGAATCTCATTGGGAAAAGCCATGATTCTCCAGAATCATAAAGTCTAGTTATTTTTTTTTTTGTTTTGTTTTTTTTTTTTTTTTTTTTCCACACATTTTGTCCGTACGATTCAGAAGCCATTTTCGAACCGATTTTCACAAAATTTTGCACACACATAGAGGGGCACAAAATCTAAAAATGTACCGAAGCGTATTTTTCGATTTAACCCTTATTTTGTCAGAATTGGCAAAAAACTGTCAAAATTGGGGTTTATCGGCACTTTCTCGAAACACGACTTGTAGATTTTTTTTAAACATTCATCATTGCTAGACCTGCCTGTGATACGACCTTTGATACACACGACATATCAGGCGATGCATATGGTAACCCTCCACAGGCTGCCAAACATCGAAATTTTGATGAAATGGGCTGTTTTCGGGTCCCCACAGCACCCAAACAGAACACGATAGATACACATAACTGCTTTTATTGGAAGCGGAATTCACCGAGGATCATTTTTGTAAGTAATAAGGGTGTTCAGAAAACCAAGCGTTAACCCGTTTTGGGCTGGTTAAACAGCAATACCCGCAAAAAGCTCAAAACTTCATGTTTTCCGTGGATTTCTCTAGACGAGTCTCGTAGATTTTCAGGAAATATTTGTCACTCCCAGGTCTTGGTCTGACATTACAAGTTGCATGGACAAAATATTCCGGTCAGCATTAGTTAACCCTCCCCGAGCTGCTAAACGTAAAAATTGTGATAAAATGGGCTGTTTTTGGACACCAACAGCACCCAAACGGTATACCACAGAGAAAGTGGCCTTCATTTATCGGACGCAAAATTGATCGGAAAATATTTTTGAAAGTGGTAAGGGTATTCAAAATTCAACGTCTTAACCCATTTTCGGCTGGTTAAAGAGAGATACCCATTAAAACCTTAAAATACCCTCTTTCTGTGGATTTCTCTAAAAACATCTCGTAGGTTTTCGAGAAAAAATCGGCTATTTGCAGGTGTTGGTGTGACATTACAAGTTGCATGGACAAAATATTCCGGTCAGCATTAGTTAACCCTCCCAGGGCTCCTCAACATCAAAATTGTGATAAAATTGGCAGTTTGTGGACACCAACAACACCACAAAGAAAAGCGCCTCCTTTTATCGAGTGTACAGTTTATACAGAAACATTTTTGTGAGTAGTAAGGGTATTCAAAAGTCGAAGTCTTAACCCATTTTGGGTAGGCTAAGAGAGATATCCCTCAAAAGCTTTAAATTCCCATTTTCTGTGAATTTTCCTAACAGTAACTTGTAGGGTTTCAAGAAAAATTAACTATTCGTAGGTCTTTATGTCACATTACAAGTTGTAGGGACAAAATACTCCGGTGAGCATTTATTAACCATCTACAAGCTGCCAAGTATCGTAATTTTGTTGACATGGGCTGTTTTCGGACACGTACAGCACCCAATGTGTACACGAGAGATAAACATAATCACCTTTGTTGGAAGTGGAATTCACAGAGGACCATTTTTGTAAGTAATAAGGGTATTCAAAAAATCAAGCGTTAACCCCTGTTGGGGAGGTTAGCAGGGATACCCATCGAAAGCTTAAAAATCGTTTTCCCTGGATTTCTTTACAAACATCTTGTAGGGTTTTCAAGAGAAAATGGCCGTTGATAGGTCTTGGTATCACATTACCAGTTGCATAGATAAATTATTCTGGTAGGTATTTGTTAACCCTCCATGGGCTGCTAAATGTCAAAAATTTTGAAGAAATAGTCTGTTTTTGGACACTAACAACATCAAATGGAAATGCCACAGAGAAACGTAACTTCTTTTACTGGACGCAAAACTGATAGAGGAACATTTTTGTAAGTAGTAAGGATATTATTCAAAAATCGAGGTCTTAACCCATTGTCGACTGGTTAAGGAGATATACCCCTCAAAAGCTTAAAATTCCCGTTTTCTGTGGATTTCTCAAAAAAATCTAGCACTTTTTCAAGAAAAATTGACCATTTGCAGGTCTTTGAGTGACATTACAAGTTGCATGGACAAAATATTCCAGTAAGCAATTATTAACCCTCCAGAGCCTGGAAAGTATAGACATTTTGAGAAAATGGGCTGTTTTGGGGCACCCATAACACCCAATGTGTTCCTGCGTGATAAACATAACCTTCCTCGTTGGAAGTGAAATTCACTGAGGATCATTTTTGTAAGTAATGAAGGTGTTCACAAAACCAAGCATTAATCCGTTTTGGGCTGGTTACAGAGCGATACCCCTCAAAAGGTTAAAAATTCATATTTTCCGAGGATTTCTCTAAAAGCCTCTCGTAGGTTTTCAAGACAAATATTGGCCATTCTCATTTGAGACTACTATACTCACCTTGTATGAACTCAAAAGTAAGTGTAAATTTATTTATTATCAAGAATAACTGCCCATAAGTTCCACTCTCACCGTGTCCCGCTTCATCGGTCGCCAGCGGTCGATTTATCCAAACAAAATTACCAAGGTTACCACCTCCCCCCTGCCTCTTTCTCCAACCAAACACACATTGAAAGGTACGCCTCACCTCGTATTCCACACTGCCCTGCATGATATCATTTATTATTTATTTATTAGTGTTTAAGGGCATATACTTATGCACAATGGCTAATCTACGAGTGGAGGAAGCGGCAGTACCTGGAGAGAACCACCGAGCAACGACGAGCAGCTGCCAGCTTCCCAACATCGTAACTCCGAACTGCAGCACAGGCAGGGTTAGATTGGTTGAAGACATGCGTACCGTCGACGTGCAGTACGCCTTAGTACATGGCGGCATCGTGCCCCCATATGGAGAATCAGAGTTAAGTGCCTTGCCCAAGGACACAGCATGGGAGTCCGAATTGATCGCTCAGACGGCCACCCATCCAATGATTAACCAGGCTCAACGTTGCTTAACTTCGGTGATCTGACGAGAACCGGCTACCACAATGCCACCGCTCCGCCACTGCATGATAAGAAAGCAGTAAATAACGTTAGCTACAATGGGATCAGTTACTTATAATATCAAATAGTGTTGACACTATAGCGTTTCCCCGACAGTGGGTCCAGGTATATAATAGTCTGTAAAACGGCTATACACTGCCTCTCCTCCGCCCCAGAGTGGTGACGTGGCAGTGTATATCTATCTTCCTGACGCTATGTTGAGCCTAAGGAACCTTACAATAAAAGGTGGGGATCCCCAACATGGGAACGGAGGGGGGGGGGGGGGGCAGGTATATTTACTACTCTTTAGATTATCAAATGCAGTGGTGCATGGTGCCAACATTCCC
Organism: Pictodentalium vernedei; assembly: GCA_031216915.1. Classification (NCBI taxonomy): domain Eukaryota; kingdom Metazoa; phylum Mollusca; class Scaphopoda; order Dentaliida; family Dentaliidae; genus Pictodentalium; species Pictodentalium vernedei. Next base: position 291,295,507 of record CM062292.1, on the reverse strand, counting down.
CCGGCAGTGGGGTTAGATATATACTAGTTTGTAAGACGGTTATACTCCCCTTCTCCGTCCCAGGGTATATTTTATCTACCCATATGTACAAACAACACTTCCTATTTTCGTATGTAATTATTGTAGTTTATAACTTCATGTTTGTCGTTGTATGTATGGATATCTTCATTGTAATAAAAATAAAACTAATCCTACGGGGAAAAACCAATTGGAGAGAAATTTACTTCTGCTATTAACAGACAGGTGATAGGTGAGCTCTACAAGGTGTGAAAAAATGACATAATCATGCATAACAACTGTGGTCTAATAGGAGATAATTGATACAGGGACTATACATGACATGCTCAAGAATTTAAAGTTCACATTTTCTGTGGATATCTTCAACTGGTTCTTACAGATTTTTAAGAACAAATAAACCCTGGAGAAGAAGTATTCTCGCAAGCCTTCATTAACCCTCCACAAACCGTCAACTATCGAAATTTTAGGTAAATGTGAGATACAATGGGCTATTTACATCAGACGCTGATTCTCAGACGCTGATATTAATATTAACCTTCTCCACAAACAATGATGATTTAACCAAAACGTTCTTTTATCACACTGGGTCATTTGAGACTATTATACCCACTTTTCTCAAGACATCAATAAAAATACTTTAATGATACAATTAAAACAATTCTTCAGACACTCCAGGGTCATAAAAAATCATGGATGTTTATTAACCCTCTACAGACTGCCAAGCATCGTAATTTTGTTGAAATGGGCTGTTTTCAGACACGCGCAACACCCAATGTGTACCTGGGAATTACCCATAATCTCATTTGTTGGAAGTGGAATTCACCGAGGACCATTTTTGTAAGTAATAAGGGTATTCAAAAAACCAAGCGTTAACCCCTTTTGTGGTTGTTAATAGTGATACCCATCAAAGGCTTAAAAATTTATGTTTTCCCTGGATTTCTTTACAAACATCTGGTAGAGTTTTCAAGAGAAAATGGCCATTGATAGGTCATGGTGTCACATTACCAGGTGATTGGATAAATTATTCCGGTAAGCATTTGTTAACCCTCCAATGGGCTGCTAAATGTCAAAATTTTGAAAAAATAGCCTGTTTTTGAACAACAACAACATCAAAAGGGAATGCAACAGAGAAACGCAACTTCTTTTACCGGACGCAAAACTGACAGGGAAACATTTTTGTAAGTAGTAAATGGATTCAAAAATCGAGGTCTGAACCCATTTTTGACTGGTTAAGGAGATATAACCCTTAAAAGCTTAAAATTCCAGTTTTCTATGGATTTCTCAACAACAAAAAATTCAAGAACAATTGACCATTTGCAGGTCTTCGAGTGACATTACAAGCATGAACAAAATGTTTCGGTAAAGATTTGTTAACCCTCCAGAGGCTGCCAAGCATAGACATTTGGAGAAAATGGGCTCTTCTTGGTCAACCATAACACCAAATGTGTACCTACGAGATAAACATAACCTCCTTCATTGGAAGTGGAATTTACCGTCGATCATTTTTGTAAGTAATGAAGGTATTCACAAAACCAAGCATTAACCCTTTAGAGCTGGTTACAGGGAGATACCCCTCAAAAGGTTAAACATTTGTGTTATCTGAGGATTTCTTTAAAAACATGCCGTAGATTTTCAAGAAAAAATGGCCATTCTCTGATCTTAGTGTGACATTACAAATTGCATGTACAAAATGCAGGTTCTCAAACATCAAAATGTTGATAAAATGGGCTGTGTTTGCGTACCCACAGCACCCAAAGTTGGGAGGAGAGATCAAAATAAGTGGAAGTAGAATTCACTGAGAATTATTTTTGGAAGTAATAAGAGTATTCAAAAAACAACACTTAACCCGTTTTGGCCTGGATAAACAATGATACCCATCAAAAGCTTAAAATTCATGTTCTCCCTGGATTTCTCTGAAAACATCTTGTAGATTTTAAAGAAAAAAATGGCCATTCACAGTTCTTGGTGTGACATTACAAGTTGCATGAATAAATATTCCTGTTACCACTTGTTAACCCTCTACAAGCTGCCAGACATCAATATTTGGGATACATTTGAGATAGAATGAACCATTTTTAAATTGACACAGCACTCAGTGGGTATGTGTCAAACAAACATAACTCCTTTTGTCGGTCATTGACTTGTTGGAAGGCGATATTGACATTAAAACAGTCCACCGTTAATGATGGTTTTTACCTAAACAATTTTTTATCAAACTCTGTCATTTGAGATTACTATCTTCACCTTTTTCATAATTTCAATGAAGGGACTTCAGTGAGACAGTTAAAAACAACAAGACACTGTGGGGTCATGAAAAATCATGGAATCTCATCGGGAAAAGCCATGATTCTCCAGAATCATAAAGTCTAGTTGGCACTGGGATCATTTTTATGTCCTTTAAGAGGTTGAGTGCAAGAAGCTACTATCAGGGCTTTCATAAAATGCGGGGTACCAGAGCAAAACCCAACGGTTTCCTTGCTCATGTTCATATTCAGGCAAACATAAATATTATTTTGTTTATATATATTAGTTTTATTACAAATTATTGAATAGTGCCTGTGGGCACTCTCCAATATTTTGTAATAAAACAAATTTTGAATATTGAATTCAAACCACCAAAAATAATCTTGCACTCATCCAGTTAATGTGGCTGGGTAAAGCTGTCTTTCTGTGTTATTTTTGTTTCAAGAGGTTCATGCTGACATTTCTCTAGCTATTTGAAAGTTTCACGACATTACAGATTTTAGTTAAGGTTGAATTTTCTGTAATGTATCCACTTAAAGCTGATTCAAAACAGGAAACATTGTCTTGAAGAATGAGTCAGAATAAGTCTGCTCAGAGTTTTGAAACAAAGTACTTTCAGTTTAACCTTCAATCTATCACACTTTGAGATGTCATACATGTACATGCACCAATCAAGATGTGTTTGATGTTACTTGACTTGAGAAAGTGGCGAGTTCTCTGGCCTCACCATTTTAAAATCATAGGAGTGCCACAACAGCCCTCCTTCAATCACTCCAGAGGAACCATATTGACTGATATTAATGGGCAATTCAACACCTAAGTTAACCAAAGGGGAGCTATTTGCATTTTTCATAGTTTTTGGAGAGCAGTTATGGCTCCCCTTAATTTAGTTTTTAACCCTCTACACGCTGATGTCATAATGGCAAAGTTTTTAGAAGCAAATATTTCCCATAATGCAGTTTGATATTTAGCCAAATATATCTTGTTTGACAGAGCTCAGTGAGCTCTGTCAAACAAGATATAAATGGTTAAATTCATAGTTAAACAAGAGAAAAACAGAGAGATTGGAGAAAATTCTGTTACACTACCAGAGTTCTAGTGGTTAATAGGAAAAAGGGTTGGAAAAATTTGTTCTTCTGAAATATATTATAATCAGGGTTGTATTCTTCCAAAACATAGGTAATGATACAGTGAAACTTTGTTAATTGAATTTATTTATTTATTTATTGATGTTTAAGGTCACATATTTAGGTACAACGGCTAATCATGACCGTGACAGTTTTACGGGTGGAGGAAGCCGTAGTACCCGGAGAGAACCACCGAGCAACGACGAGCAGCTGCCAGCTCCCCAACATCATAACTCCGCACTGCAGCACAGGCAGGGTTAGATTGGTTGAATGTTAATTGAATAGCTAGCAATGGAAGTGGTTAGGTAAACATGAGTATTCCATTAACAGGTAGAGTGTTAGAAGCAACTATCAGGGTTCTACTGAAAAGTGCTGAAAACCACTTTAGTGGCTTTACGCTGTATGCATTAGCTTGTTGTTTGTGCATCAGTTGATAAAGAACTGTTCATATAAATTTGATTTGTTACAATTTATTGGAGAGTGGCAACAGGCATGATGAACTAAATGTTGCTAAACTAAGGCACCCCTTACATTCAAGATTGTATGTTTGAAAAAAAAATACTTACATGTTACAAGTCGTTTTTGAAAAATAATTTAGCCCTCAACCAGTTGACTGGGATTTTGTTTTTTTCCCATATTCTGGAGATAAACTGAGCGGTTATTTTTGTACATCTTTAACAAGATGTAATAGATGAAATGCCTCTATTACATGCACTGAGACCAAATAGGTCTTTCAACAAAGGGAATTCTGTGATTGTCATAGTAATTTCTCAACACATTACAAGATTTTTTTTGCAATTAACAGGAGTTAAAAGGTCAAATTTGTATTGACGGTATGGTAAATTGTATGGGTACTTCCTCAACGCATATTACAAGATTTTTTTATGCAAATAACAAGAGTTTGCTCTGTGACATATATAGAATTAAAGGGTCAAATTTGTACTGAAGGTATGGTAAATGGTTTTGTGTTAGGAAGTAATTAACAGGGTTATTCAGTTAAGAAATATCTAGTTAAGTGGGCTCCACTCTCCCCTTCTGGAACAGACACAAGAAATCTGTTCTTGGGAGGTGTTCATTAGGTAGATTATGGATGGAATAAATAAAAAATTAAAATTGCTGTTAATTTCTTTGAATGTCCTGACATGCAGGAGCTTGATAAATAGAATTTGAACTGCGTGTGCATACATGTATGCATATTCATGCAAGCATGTCATCATGCATATGTGTAACTAGCGGGTGATACCCGGCGTTGCACGGGAGAAGATGGTTATATCAGCTGTTTTCGAAATAGAAGGTCAAGGTCACCAATTTCAAGGTCAAGGTCACCCCACACGGTCAACCCAAAGAAGTCAGAAGGATCGATGGGTCAATATACCCGCACATATGAAATTTTAGCCCTATTGGCCCAGCCGTTTTTGAAATAAAAGGTCAAGGTCACCAATTTAAAGGTCAAGGTCACCCTGCACGGGCACCCCGATAAAGTCAAAATGATCGATGGGCCAATATACCTGCACATATGAAATTTTAGCCCGATCGGCCCAGCCGTTTTCAAAATAGAAGGTCAAGGTCACCCCGCATGTGCACGGCACTCATCCCACATTACTCACAGGGACAGATTACCCCCGTGTACAAAATTTGAGATCGATCGGTCGAGAAATGGAGGAGTTCACCCGGAACAAAGATAGAGAGAGAGAGAGATAGAGATATAGATACAGACATTCACATTTATATATTAGACTAGCGGGTGAATACCCGGCATTGCATGGGAGAAGATGGTTATATCAGTATACCCTCAGATATGATCGATAGAAGGTCAAGGTCACCAATTTCAAGGTCAAGGTCACCCAGCAACCCGATAAAGTCAATATGATCGATGGGTCAGTATACCCGCACATATGAAATTTTAGCCCGATCAGCCCAACTGTGTTCGAAATAAAAGGTCAAGGTCACCAATTTCAAGGTCAAGGTCACTGATAAAGTCAAAATGATCGATGGGTCAATATACCCACACATATGAAATTTATAGCCCGATCGGCCCAGCCGTTTTCGAAATGAAAGGTCAAGGTCACCAATTTAAAGGTCAAGGTCACCAATTTAAAGGTCAAGGTCACCCCACACGGGCACCCCGATAAAGTCAAAATGATCAGTGGGTCAATATACCCACACATATGAAATTTTAGCCAGATGTTTTCGAAATAAAAGGTCAAGGTCACCAATTTCAAGGTCAAGGTCACCCCACACGGCCACAGCACCCATCCCATGTTACTCGCAGGGACGAATTACCCCCGTGTAGAAAATTTGAGATCGATCGGTCGAGAAATGGAGGAGTTCACCCAGAACAAAGTTAGAGAGACAGAGATACAGACATTCACATTTATATATTAGATTACATGTATTCCTCTCCAGGTGATATGTGTGAATGTATGCATCAGAACATTTCAATTTTTAGCAATAAGTCTTGGTGGAAAAATGGTAAGGTGAAAAATACACCTTGGATTTTCAAAAACTGCATTTGCATGTTTTCTCTAATGTACACGTTAAAAACTCTTTTGTTTTCAAAAAGCATGCACTCATTCCTGTACTTAATGACAAGCACCAACTTGGCACAGGACAAGAAGTCAAAAAATAATATTTGAAACATTGGGTACGTTTCTGCTAGAGCTGAAACGGTTATGGGATTTTCTTTATCGATTAATCATGTGGATTAACATTGGTTAACCGATTAATCACTTGTCCAAATAGATATCTGAATAATTGCCATACCGTTGATTATTTACAGCATGAACCCTTTACCCAACATAACAAACAAAACCGACTAGGCCAAAATACAAAAAATCTCCGTTCAAATTTATTATGTTTTCAATTTTTGTCTCAAAAACATAGCTTATGACCCCTCATTGAAATGAGCTTGTGGGGTCATAAGCTATGTTTTTGAGACAAAAATTTAAAATTTTTAGTAATTAATGAAATTATTTTGCAAGTATCGTCTGCTACCCGCAATGGGTAAAGGGTTAAGAATGACCATTTCCAGCTACTGATACAGTATGATGATCATGCAAGTAAACAAGTATGTCAGCAAGTAACTTGCATGCTTTACTCTGTCTCATATAATTGATGTGAGTCAGTGTGACAATGTTTACCTGTTTTTGGAGCAAGTTTGTTCCTTTGTTAACTCATATAATACAGTAGTTCAAAAGTAGTGGTTAATCGGTCAATTACTTTTTGGATCGGTCAAGATGTTGATCATTGGTTAAATGATTAATTGGTTTTAACCGTTTCAGCTCTAGTTTCTGTGGGCCATTCTGGAATACTAGGACTTACTAGTGATATTTTGGGCATGTGCAGAAAACACCGATTATTAATCCATGTCTCGAGGCACCCATAAATTATAACAAGTCAAAGACAAGTGAACAAATGTTGACGATCAAAATTAATTCTGCACTCAACCAAGGAAAAAAATCACTGACAAAAGAGTGGCAGTGTGCAAAATTTCAAAAATGACTCTAAGTGACTGACTGTTCATGTGGGTTGGAGATAGCTAACCAAGTGCACGGCTATGTAAAAATTCTTGGGAAACTTCTTTTTTTTATCATTAACAAGTATTCAAATATTGCATGTAATTGAAATTTTTTTTAGCCTCGCATGGCAAAAGTCTAAAAATCTGTCAAGACACAAGGAAGGTTGCTTAACTGGTAGAGTGCTAGAAGCCCATACTTGGGCTTTATTCTGAACTGCAGTTACCTAAAGTTAAAGGCTTCATACTCTGTGAATGTCCTTCATATTATCTTGTAAGTAAAATTACCTCATCTCCATTGATTTGCATTGTTACAATTTATCGGAGAGTGCCTATAGGCACTCTCCATGAATTGTAACAAGACAAAATTGTGTGAACAAATCTTGAGGCTGAGAAAAAATTTTAACACTCTACCAGTTAAGTGACTCAGACTTTACCATTCAAGATGCAACTTTTGGCTACCCAGTCATCCGTTCACGTAGATTTAAATTTGCGCAACCACCACGCGAACGAAACAAGTGTTCTCGGCAAATTTTGAACACTGGAGTGGTGTTATCTTGACTCAAAAGGGTTATGCAAATTTCTTTCTGCAAATACTCCTTTCCAATGCCTATAGTTTTGATCCCATATGAGGTGAAATAATGGCCACGGATAAGCAAATATAAATCTGGTTATAGCTCTAGGTTAGTTGGTCGTGAGAATAAGCCAACCATTTCAGCCCAAGTACATGTAAGATTCTAGAGTGTTTAGAGGCAGAGAATTTTGGCCATTTCATAGAACCAGTGGCAATGCAGTCAGAATTCTTGTTCTACTAAATTATAATCATGGTACAATATACATGTAGGGCTACACGGTATTCAAAACTTAATACCGGTATCGGTATTCCAAAGAATTCCGCGGTATACCAGTATATCGAAAATTGTTCAGATATCTGAACATAAGTACCACAATCGAGACTTGAGGCATCACAGTCGGAACGAATCAGCATGCCTTGATGATGCGGTTTGAAACACCTTCACCCAACACAGATTACATATCAAAATTTATTATTTTAATTAATAGTTTATCAGATTTTTTCCAAAAATGTCTGCAAAACAATATCATGTGACCCCCTCATTGGAACGAGCTCAGTGAGCTCGTTCCAATGAGGGGGCACATGATATAGTTTTGTTGAAATTTTTGAAAATTATTTTTTGAACTGCTGAATTTGTATATTACACAGGCACATGCAGACGATTCCCTGGGTAAAGGGATAATATTATTCATTCGGGGCTACAGTTAAAACTCAAGACATCTTGAAAATTATATTGTGGATAAATAAATAATGACGATAAACCTATATTTTTGTAATTACACTGGTATTCAATCGATATTGGTTTGAATACCGGTATATATCGGTTTACCGATATACCCTGCAGCCCTACTACAGTATTTCTGCCATAATTAGGCAAATGGTAAATAGAGGATCTCTAATTGATCGTGTCACAATTTGAAAACATATTTCTGAACCCTTTCACTAAAATTGATCTAAGTCAAGGTTTACCGAGGCTCAGATCAGTTTAGGTGAACAAGGTTAAACATTTCCCATCATTTTTTTTTCACATGTAATTTAATCCTTTACATTGTAACAAAACCTGCTACTGCTCTGTAACGAAGTCGGCAACCAAATTTTATTTTCATTTTTTTGATTATTGCCTCTAAAACATGGCTCATGACCCTCATTGGAATAAGCTCATCATGCTTATTTCAATGAGGGGGTCATAAGCTATGTTTGGAGGACCAAAAAATGAAAGCAAATCTTTTTGGAAATGTCTCACCTTTGTGATCTGTCTTGAAGTTATTCCCCATGTTCCCCTTGGGATGGAGAGCAGTTGCTTGTTTCTGTGTTGAACAAGTTCTGTTCCTCTGGAAAAGTTGGAGTTGGTACCACACCTGGCACTGAAGTCCTCTACTGGTAGAGTTGACAGCATAAGCTAATGCATAAGCTAATAATACAAAACTTGACTTTGTACTGGTGTTGCAGTCATGATATAGCCTCCCATGCTGAAAGTGACTGAAAACATCAATAAATAGATAAATAAAAAAAATGATGTGTACCTCAGCCTTTACTTGGAGTTTCTTAAAGCAAAAATTAAACTTTACAGTAAAGATGACAATTTGAAGGTCTGTCATGTGTGAAATTGGCTGTACCTTCAGATTCGAGGTCATATCTGAACATAGTGTTAAAGAATAATTAAGTCATGTCTCGGCCATAAACTAAAATCTGCTAGCGGTAATTTCATCAACTTTCCTGAGTCGTGAGGAACATGTGATTCTGATATTTTATGTTTCAAGTCACAGTTAGTCACACTTAAAACTTTTTGGACTTTAATATCCCAAACATGCTACATCTCTTTTTCTGTATAATTTATTTGACAAACTAATTGATTTATGAAATATAATATTAATACATGCATTAAACTCCCACACAAGCTTGCTCTTATACATGAATTCTTCCTTTATCTTTCTACACTTCAAAACTCGACATGTTCTTCCTCCATCTTTCAAACAATGATTCAGGGTATGATTTGTTTTAAAATTTTTGTTTAGCCGGTTTTTTTCCTATCTCTTGAAATTGATTAGCAAGTGGGTATAATTGTTTAGCAGTTTTCATTCATGATGGTTCCACCCTCAAAAGTACTAAAATAAGTCAACAATTGCATGTATAATTAAATCATGTTTCAATCAACCGAATAAAATAAAACATTCTAACAGCAATGTCACACTCACTGGGACATGAACTTCAAAGACTCCACTGGTCTATATGATGAACAACATACTAGACTTTCCCCTTCCTGGCAGGCATCATGTTGATTGTCCCCCCTACATATTACCTGCCAGTCTCCCACCCAAACTAAAAAAAAAATTGGCACCCAGTGGAGGCACCACTTGGCTGTTGCCTGGGGGGGGGGGGGGGGGGGGGAGGGGGGGGGGGCATTTTGGTCAAACTGTTTAGCCCATGACTTACCAATTCTCTGCAAAATCCTGGTTGGAGGTTCCCCCCTCCTAACCCCACCACACACAGTATGCATCACAAAATGTTATCCTTAATAAATCTGTGCAATGCCTATTTGTTACAGGCCTACACGTCTTCATTCAGTTTGGCATTTGTAGTTTCTTTTAATAATTTTGCAAACAGTAATCATAGGCAGTGGGTGGGATGAATTTGTAGTGGTACAAAACCTCCAGACATAGTGGTACGAAAACTCCTGGGATGAACCAGTAGTGGTACGAAAGTGCACTGGGACGAACTTGTAGTGGTACGAAACATCCAGACCCCATTATAAGAATAATTCTTTCTGTATTAAACCCCTAAAAAAATACTGCGACAAACGAACCTGATACCTAGGGCGAATGAACCCACTTTTAGGGCGAATGGACTCAGGGCGAACATATATTTAGGACGAACAGACCTGATACCTATTAAAAGACAAAGACAAAAATGTCTTATCAACCATTTTTAGCTCAACTTTGACGTAAGTCATATTTGAGCTTATGCCATGGCCAGTGGTCCGTCTGTCCGTCAACAATTCAATACGGCTCGGGCCAGAGTCCGTATTTATGAACCAATCTTTACAAAACTTCTTGTGTACCTTTGTTATCACCGTGGGATGAGAACGAGTGTTTTTGGCACCAGCCATTTTGTACAAAATTAGGTGTAATCAGATTTTTGTGCAGAACTATGAAAGCTCTGATTTGAAAATTTTGTTGTATGAATGTTTGGTACCATGGGATACATCACATATAATACGGGTTTTTTCTTGTGCGTAAATTATGCAAATTAGACTAACTTTGATGTATTTAGTGTTACTTTCAGCACTGTAAGTGCAAATGCCAATACAGCTCGGGCTAGATTCCGTATTTATGAACCGATTTTTACGAAACTTCTTGGGTACCTTTGTTATCACTGTGGGGCGAGAACGAGTGTTTTTGGGTCCGGTCCAAAATTTAAGATGGCCGATGGCAGCCATTTTGTACAAAATTTGGTGCAATCAGATTTTTGCGCAGAACTTCCATATGAAAGTGCTGATTTGAATAATTTTTTGTGTGAATGTTTAGTACCATGGGATACATCACATATAATACAGGTTTTTTTCTCGTGCAGAAATTATGCAAATTAGATGAACTTTATTTTTTCGGTGCTACTTTCACACAGTAAGTACACATGTCAATACAGCTCGGGCTAGGGGCTGTATTTATGAACCGATCTTCACGAAACGTCTTTGGTACCTTCGTTATCACCTTGGGATGAGAACGAGTGTTTCTGGGTGTGGTCCAAAATTCAAGATGGCCATCAGTTTTTTGTACACAACTTGTATAAGGCTCAGGCTAGAGGCCGTATATATGAACCGATATTTACGAAACTTCTTGGGTACCTTTATTATCACCGTGGGATGAGAGCAGGTATTTTTGGGTGTGGTCCGAAATTCAAGATGGTCACCAGCAGCCATTTTGTACCAAAATTAGTGCAATCAGTTTTTTGTACAGAACCTCTGTATAAAAGTTCTGATTTGAATAAATTTTTGTTTGAATGTTTAGTAACATGGAATACATCACATATAATACAGGTTTTTTTCTCGTGCAGAAATTATGCAAATTAGATGAATTTTGATTTATTCAGTGCTACTTATGCACAGTAAGTACTCATGTCAATACGGCTCGGGCTAGAGGCTGTATTTATGAACTCATCTTCACGAAACTTCTTGGGTACCTTTGTTATCACCTTGGGACGAGAATGAGTGTTTCTGGGTGCAGTCCAAAATTCAAGATGACTGCAAGTGGCCATTTTGTACCGAAATTAGGTCCAGTCAGTTTTTTGTCAACTTCTATACGGCTCGTATTTATGAACTGATCTTCATGAAACTTCTTGGGTACCTTTGTTATCACCTTGGGACAGGAAGAAGTGATTTTGGGTGCCTCTGTTATCACTGTGCTATGAGAACAAATATTTTGGGGTTCAGTCAGACTCTGGGACTCAAAGATTTCTTTTCTAGTGTATCATCTGACTGTCGCCCACCTTTACAATACTTTACCTATACATTAGTTACAGGCTACGGGTCAGTATTTATGTACAGACCGTTACAATACTTTATATGTACCTTTGTTATCAGGTCATTACCTAGATGTTTATCATTGCTGTGTCACATACAATACATATACATGTCTTAACATGTTGAGCTACAGTGTCATTGACACTTTCATTTTTGTATTTTTAGTTTTGTTTCACACGAAGTGGGTATTTCTCTGTGTCAATGTTATAACCACTGGGCACAATATGGATAATCAAAACCTGAACACTTGGGTGAGAAGGTTGCATGTTCCGGTTACAGATTATTAAAGAGCTTTGTTATTACAGCGTAAAACCGGAACACTCTAGATGGACTTTCTTGCCTGGAACAGCTCGATGACCTCCAAGCAAAGTACAGTCGATTGGTTGGTTAGCAATCATGTGTTTCTGTATGCCATTCACATTTGTGAGTGACTGTTTTGAACAACATCTCTCGTAGTTACGACGTGCCTAAAAAAGCATCCTTCGTAGTTATGACGTGCCTATATACTATGTGAGTGCATTAAATATTTGCCAGGAGAACAAAGAGGGATAATCCTATTCTGTTTACCGAAATACATGTGCATAGCACTTTGCAATCGAAGTTTATGGAACTGATTTGCATTAGAGGAAAATTGCATCGCAAACTGCGATGCGAAACCGAACAAATCCTACCGTGTGATTGTCTCTTGCAGGGCTTGAATTCCTGGAGCGACAGTGGGTTCAACTTAATTGTATACTCATTAACCCTTTACCTAACATGAAAGGCATACAACACTTGCAAATAAAATTCTTGAATAACTCGTTGAGCTCGTTCCAATGAGGGGTCATAAGCTATGTTTTTGAGACAAAAAGTAAAAAAAATAATAAAAATTGGATGGTGATTTTTGTGAATAGTGCTGGCCGGTTTTGAACATTACGTTGGGTAAATGGTTAATAAAGAGAGTGCTGGAAGCCCATTTTGGAGCTTTATTCTCAAGTGCAAACACTGTAACTCCGTGGCTACATATTCAGTGACTATGCTTCATATAATCTTCAAAGTGAAATTATTTATCTCTGTGAGGGAGCGCGGTGGCTCAGTGATAGACTGTTGGACTTCTATGCTAGAGGTCCTGAGTTTGATCCCCGTCCGGGACGACCCATGTTGTGTCCTTGGCATGACACTTTATCTCGATTGCCTACATGGGGGCACGATGTACTAAGGTGTACTGCACTTCGATGGTGCACATGTCTTCAACTGCTGTAACCCTGCTTGAGCGGGGCTTGAACAGAGTTAGAATGTTGAGGAGCTGACAGTTGCTCATCGATGCTTGGTGGTTCTCTCTGGGTACTCCGGCTTCCACCACCCATGAAACTGTCACGGTCACGATTAGCGATTGTGCATAAGTATGTGACCTTAAACACCAATAAATAAATCTATGTGAGGATTTGCCTTATTACAATTTATGGTAGAGTGCCTACAGGCACTCTACAGTAAATTATAACAAGGCAAACACTTGTAAACAATTACTTTTTATAACCAGAAATAATTTAGTACTCTACCACTTAATAGAATAACCCTGTTAATTGTATATGATCATCAAATACCAACCATTTACAATACCGTCAGGATATTGATATGTCATTTGTATTTAGGATAAAGATACAGAGTAAATTCTGGTTAATTGAATAAAATTGTTTTGATTTATTGAATTCTGCAAACAGTTCTCTAATTCCCATGCTTTAAGTTACAAGCCTATTTGGCAGTACTTTCTATATGAGCATTTATTTATTCTATTATATTTTTGACAAAGCTCACTGAGCTCTGCCAAAGAAGACCATATAAACAATACTCAGTTTATTGAAAATATGTAGAGACTTTGTGGTAAATTGAATGTCCTTGTTTTTCTGGGACAAAGTGGTGATTCAATTTGCAAGGGAATTCCAATGTACTAGTAGTAGCTACCAGATGTTAATTGTTAGAACTTTTACGGTTATCTATCTCCTTTCCGCTGGGCGTGATGTCATTGCAGTAACCGGTTCTTGTCAGATCACCGAAGTTAAGCAACATTGAGCCCAGTTAGTCCTCAGATGGGTGACAGTCTGAGCGATCGATTCGGACTCCCCCGTTGTGTCCTTGGGCAAGGCACTTAACCCCGATTGTCCACATGGGACTAAGGCGTCCTGTACGTCGATGGTGCACATGTCTTCAACCAATCTAACCCTGCATGTGCTGCTCATCGTTGTTTGGTGGTTCTCTCCGGGTACTCCGGCTTCCTCCACCCGTAAAAGTGTCACGGTCATGATTAGCCAGTGTGCATAAGTATGTGACCTTAAACACCAATACCAATACCAATCTCCTTTCCTCACTTTTAAGGGTATACATGTCCATGTAAATGTTACCTTAAGATCCTGTCAGTAATATCCCTGTTTACACAATTTTTGAAGTGAATCATTTGTGCACATGCACCTCTCAGCTTGTCCTTTAAAAAACAGACTTAACCATATACCTGTCAGTCTATATTTTTCACTTGGACAGGATATTAATTGAATTCATTTTTGGAATTCACTAAAAAAAGCTTTCCACTATCCATTTCAATGAAAGGTCATAAGCTGATTTTGAATGCTTTTTTAGAATAGTTTTGGCTTGTTTTATCCATTACGTTGGGTAAAGAGTTGATATAAATGAGATTTACACTAAGGCTGTGCAGTGCACAGGGTTAGTGACTCAGTTAATAATTAGAGCTGAAACTGTTAATCGATTAATCAATGATCAACATCTTGATCAATCCAAAAAGTAATTGATCGATTAACCTTTACTTTTGAACTACTGTATTATGTGGGTGAACAAAGGAACAAACTTGCTCCAAAACAGGCAAACATTGTCACACTGACTCACATCAATTATATGAAACAGAGTAAAGCATGCAAGTTACTTGCTGACATACTTGTTTACTTGCATGATCATCATACTGTATCAGTAGCTGGAAATGGTCATTCTTAACCCTTTACCCATTGTGGGTAGCAGACGATAGTTGCAAAATAAATTTATGAATTACTAAACATTTTCAATTTTTGTCTCAAAAACATAGCTTATGACCTCTCATTGGAACGAGCTCAACAAGATCATTCCAATGAGGGGTCATAAGCAATGTTTTTGAGACAAAAATTGAAAACATAATAAATTTGAATGGAGATTTTTGTATATAGACCAAGTCGGTTTTGTTTGTTACGTTGGGTAAAGGGTTCATGCTGTAAATCATCAATGGTATGGCAATTATTCAGATATCTATCTGGACAAGTGATTAATTGGTTAACTAAGGTTAATCCACATGATTATTCGATCAAGAAAACCCCTTAACCATTTCAACTCTATTAATAATAAAAAAAAATTTATAACCAGAAAGTGACACCTTCTGTTTGTTAATTAACCACTTCTATCTCACTGTTAATAAACCACTTCTATCTCTTTAAACACATTTACTGATAATCAGTAAAACACACCAAGTTCTGTGGATACGAAAAATAAAGTATAATTAACAAACTTAGAAGGAGTAACAATCTAACTCATCTTTTAAAATGAGGGGAATAATTGAACGACTGAAGTAACAACCCAACAATTCAAGTTTGTCTCTATTATACATGTAGCTAGTCACTAAATTCTATATTCCTCTCTGTATCAAATCAAGAAGCCCATTTGAGGAAGCATCCCTCTCGGTCAAAACATTTGCAGTTTGACATCTACCAGAAACCCAATGTACATTATCAATTACTTTCTTTTCCATCATTTATTTGATGGAGCTTATCTCTAGTCTTAGTCTTTTCTCAACCGCATGTTTTGTCGAATGGACTGCCTCAAATAAATCTTTATTATCCACAGAGCATTTAATTGGGAAAGGGCAAACTGAGTTCCCATTGTGGAGTTCCCCATATAATGTACCCCAAAATATAGCATTGTCTATGGCATCGGCTAATGCAAGAGTCTCTGCAGCAAAAATGCTCCTCATCACATGGCATAACTTTTTGGACTGCCATGTGAATAAGTTGAACTTTCCATCCTCTCAAACGAGTACAGTGGAACCTACTTAACTGGATATCTCTTAACTGAATAACTCTACTAATTGAATATAATTTCCCAACACAGAACCATTTACCATACCTCCAGTACAAATTTGACCTGTTAATTGAATATAGATGATAGAGTGAACTCTTGTTAATTGAATAAAAGTCTTGTACCTGTCGAGAAGTTACCCTGACTTTCCCCAGTTTCCTTTGTTTATAGACCTATTTGGCCCCAGTACATCCAATGTAGGCATTTAATCTATCATATCTTGTTTGACAGAGCTCATGGAGCTCTGTCAAACAAGATATAATGGAATAAATGCTGAGTTTACCTCTAGAATACAGGAAAGTGAAACAATCCCTGTTAATTGAATACTCCTGTTAATTGAATAATTTTTATTGGCAAAGTGGCTATTCAATTAACAGGGTTCCACTGTAATACTATGTAGTCTCATTGACTGCTGCCATCTTGAAGATTTCCATAACTAGTATTGCTGACTATTATCGTTGTAGCCTCCTCTGCTACATCTTGGAACTTCAGATGAACACTTTCAGTTTGGACTCTCCTCTACAGCTTGTTGAGAGTCTCCAATTGTAGGATTCTTTAGATGAGTAGCCAAAGTGCAGACATCAGAACTCAAATCCAGTCTTGTTTGATGTGAAAGCCACAAAAGTTGCCCTGTCTTAGATCGAAGTAAGGTTTTCTCTTCTGCTGATAATGGTGACTGGCTCTGCCTACTTCTATTAATCATAACACTCTGAATTCCAGAAGCATAGGCTGATTGGCTCAAAAATATTCCTTCTTCATCCTGACTGAGATCCAAACCAAGGTATTTGAAGGAAGTCAATGCCTCTTTTCCAACAGGAAACTTTTTCCTTATTTTACTTACATCATTTTCAAATTTTTTTGTTCCGCCCCACAGGAAATTATCTACATGTACAGTAAGAATTCCATCTAAACCTGTTGAGCACCTCCACATAAAACACCTGGATCTATAGATGATACCATCGTTCCATGCATCAGAGATTTTCTGACCATATCGTACCATTTAAGGGATGCATTTGAGAGGCCGTATACACATTTGTTTAATAGCTTAATTTTACCACTGCTTTCGAAGATAAACTTTTCTTTCCAAGTCTTCACCTTGAAGGAATGCTGTCAGTTGAGTGCATCTCCCATTTCGTCTGACAAATAACAGACAAAAGTAATCTCAAGGATTGTTTTTCACAAGTAGGTGAATTTTTCTTCTCTACGAAGTCTTCTTCAAATCCCCAAGCCACAAGTCTTGCTTTCTTTGTAATTCCATCTGCTGTCTCTTTTACTGTATAAACCCACCTTGTTGAAATGCATTTCTGCCCTGTGTCATCAACTTCCTGGTAAACATTCTGTGTTTTCCAGTTCTCAAATACCAACTTTCTCGATTCATCAAAATCTAAACTGTTGTATCCTCTGTTGTATCTTGATTAACTGCTGGCAATGTCTTTAAATCATTAACAGTTGTCAAGTCTATGGAAATACTGCTTCCTTGTTTGTGATCTGATTTACTGAACTCTATGTTATACTAGTTTTTGTGTTTAGCTGATGCCTTATATGCTCACCTAAGACTGCAGCCTCATGATAAACATTGTCAGTCTGAAAGTTTATTACCTTCATGTCCTCTTTCAAGAATGACATCAACTTTCATCTGCACATCTAGTGCTACTGCCTGTTCTTTATGCATTTGCACATCCACATTACCTGACCATTCATTCTGTGGTGCACCATGCTGCCACTGGGTCTGTACATTATCTGACTCCTCAGACTGAAGATCATCTAGACTCTCAGAATCATGATTATCATCATCTATACACAGTGGATCACCACTTACAGGAGAACTTCTATTATGAGATGACTCTATTATTTATTTATTGGTGTTTAAGGTCACATACTTATGCACAAATGGCTAATCATGACTGTGACAGTTTTACGGGTGGAGGAAGCCGGAGTACCCAGAGAGAATCACCGAGCAACGACGAGCAGCTGCCAGCTCCCCAACATCGTAACTCCGCACTGCAGCAACGGCAGGGTTATATTGGTTGAAGACATGTGCACCATCGACGTGCAGTATGCCTTAGTACACGGCATCATTGTGCCCTCCCATGTGGACAATGGGGGTTAAGTGCCTTGCCCAAGGACACAATGCGTGAGTCCGAATCAATCACTCAGACGGTCACCCATCTGAGGATTATCCGGGCTCGACGTTGCTTAACTTCGGTGATCTAACAAGAACCGGTTACCGCAATGCCACCACACCCCCAGACGACTCTATTTGTTACTTTGAAGTGCTATCATTTGACTTTACTTTATCATCCAGTTTATCATTACATTTGTTTCTGCTCCTTCATCAGTATTGCTGCATGAACCCTCACATAACTGCCTCCATAACTGACAAATTGCAGCAACCACATCCTGCCCAATTACTAATTCAGGACCTTTCCATTGATTACCTCTGACAATGTAAATCTTATCACCATTTTCAAAATGACCTCCAAAAGGGCGGGTTTGTTTTCTTAAAGCCCTACTGAATGTTTCGGAAGATTCTGCAGCAGTGAAGACTTGACGCGCCTTGTGTAAAGCTGTAAAATGTTTTTCAACAGCATAGTACAAGTTTTTATCAGTATGATGCAAATCTAGTCCAACAACCTCATTAAAATCCTTGGCTAGAGAATAACCCACCACTGGTTTGGAGTTTGGTCTTTTGTGTCGAAAATAAACAACACATTTCGAGCACACACCCTTTAGAATATCTGAAACACTATCAGAAACATTACCAGCACTCTTCAGCAATGAAAACGATTTTTCTTATGACGAGTGTCCAAACTGTTTGTGCAGTTTCATCAGAGTTGATCACTTTCTCTTTTTGGACATGTTATCATCCACTATGAGAATCTGTTCTTCATTGCAAAGTAAATGCTCTTCATCACCTTTAACCCTTTTCCTAACATGAAAAGCAGAGATTTCTTGCAAACAAAATTCTTGAGTAACTAATCTTTTTCATTTTTTGTCTCAAAAACATAGGTTATGACCCCTCATTGGAATGATCTCGATGAGCTCGTTCCAAAGAGGGGTCATAACCTATGTTTTTGAGACAAAAAATAATAAAAATTAATTGGCGATTTTTGTGAATAGCGCCGGCCTTTTTGGGCCATCACGTTGGGTAAAGGTATCAGGGAACTAAATATTTGAATAACAGTTTCCTGTCTTGAAATGTTGCACTCGGAAGTGATGCAATCTCTAAAAATAAACAGCCTTGGGAAAATAAATTGTTTCAATAAACGTTTGAAGCATTCTATTGACATCTTGCGTTATTGATGAATATTCCAGATAAAAAAGAGGGTGATTTGATTACTTTTGGACCTAAAAAATACAATTTATATTTGGTGTGTTTTTGAAGGGAATTCCCTGAAAAATATTTGCACATGACCGGTACTTCCCTTGCTGTCAATTTTTCTCTCTTATTTGTTGCCTGACCCCCTGTTTTGGGGTCAGAAAAAGTTTGTCTGAAGGGCTTTTCTTGACAAAGATATTTGAATGCCAAAATTAAAGTGATGCGATCATATATTTCTTTTCAACCTACTCACAAATGTTTACAATTGGCTGTAACATAAGTGCAAGCCCTACTTCGGAACTAACTCAAGCTTTTAGAATCTTGTCCAAACGAGTTGGAAAAGTACTAGAGTGCAAAAGCACGAAAAAGATCGAAAAAAGGGTCGAGCGAGACCAGCGCACGAAATTACAGGTACTCTCTGCTCACCTCTTGCGTTTACCGAGCGCATGCGCAACAACCGTGACGTCAATTCCTTTTATTTCCGCCATTTGTACATGGTCGGAAATTTTTGTGAACACGACCTTCGTGCTGTTTTCCGTCGGCGGGAAGCTTGATTACTTTGATATAATGCCAAAGACTATTCCTTGTATCTCTTGCTTGCAAGTGAAGCATGTGGACGACTCTCATTCCACATGTGTCACTTGCAACAATTGCACTCAGGCCCAATCATGTGGTATTTGTGGGGTTTGGTCCTCTAAATTCTGGGCTTCTGTTAACAAGGTGGTTCTGTCCAGAGCTAGAACCCCTCGTTCTCGGGGTAAGGGTAGCCGTGCCGTAGCAGATATTTCTGCTGGTGCACGTGGTGACTGTCACACAGGATTCTGATCTGTCTTCTGTGGCGAGTTCCTCTGCAACTGTTGACGGTGTTTGTTCAGTGATACCTGACGAGGAGACCGTGGTCTCTTTGTCTTCTGATGTCACTATTGAGGCATCTGTTTTCGTTGAGAGCTTTTCCGAGGTCAGCTCGGTGACCCTCTCCGATCTGCCTCCTACACCGTCGACTGTTGTTGAGGAAGTTGTTACTCCAGATCCTATTCTGTCTGATGGTGGCTCTTCCATCTCCTCTGGGGATGGTCTACAGTCTCGGGGGACCGAGGCTGTATCTGCTGGTGTGTCTGTGTGTTCTCTGCCTCCCCTAGCCTCGCGGCGGGGCTGTGCGGGTTTGCTGTCTGCTCCGTCTCATCTGGCTAGGTTTGCTCCTAGTCGGTTGAGCCGGTCGGTCGCTTTGGCAGAAATTCCTCGTTCCTCGAGTGAATCGTTGATTGTTCCTCCTTCCCCTGCTAGTGTGCCGCCTACTGGGATGGTGTTGGGCCGTTGGCATCCAGGGCCTGCTGTTCGGCAGCGGTCAGTGACAGCCCCTGTTAGCTGTCACTCTCGGAACCTTCCTCTGGTGATTCCTCACTGTGTTCCGAGTCTGGGTGTCGATCGATGCTTGCCGTCGGTCTCAGAGGATAGGCAGTTGGGGCCGTCTGCTGCGCAGAGGCCAATGACAGGTTCCTGTCATTCTTGGGACAATCCTCCGGTGTCTTCTCACCGTGTCCTAGGTCCAGCTACCGATTGACGTGCGCCGTTGGTCTCTTTAGAGGATTTGCAGGCAGGACCTTCTGTTTCGCAGAGGTCAGTGATGGCCCCTGGGCGTCACAATCAGGACTATCCTCCGGTGTCTTCTCACCGTATCCCTATTCTGTCTGCCGATCGACGTTCGACGTCGGTCTCTTCTGAGGATTTGGGTTCTTCTACCAGAAGGGTCCATTGGGAGGACACTCGGTCGGGCGATGCTGCTGCGACGGATTCTCGAGGTGACCTGCGTCAGGCCGTTTTGGCGCTCACCCGGTTGCTTTCTGGCAACCCTCAAGTTGGCCTCCCTGTGCCTCCTGAGGCACAACCTCCTTTGGTCGGTTGCCGAGATGTCTCGCCCGGCCCCTTGGATACTGCACAGTATTCACAGGAGGTTTCTACTGGTCAGCCCGAGTTGGACTACATCTCCTATGCTACGGAGGATGACGAGTTTCTTGAAGGTGATGGGCCCACTCATCAGTCTTGGGGCAGGCTTTGGATTTCGTCTTTGGCTTATTGCCGGACGTTCAACCTTCCGACCAACCTTCTGTGACCGTCCGGCCGCGGTCCACTGTGGAGCGCCGTAACCCTGTTAAGCCTTCTAGCTCCGGGGCTTTGCATCCTCTGCAATCGGCTCAGGTTGTTGAGTCCTTCCAGGGCTTAGACGCCAAAATGCGTTCTAAGGCCCTCAAGGGTTCCTTCTTTTCTAGAGCTGATGCCTTTCTGCCTCCATCGCGGTTTCGTGTTTACGATTCCGTCTCTCCACCAGTCTTCCAAGGGATGACTACTGTGGATGAGGATTCTTCTTCCCTCGGGTTGACTAAGCCTAAGTCGGCAGTTCTCCCGATGTCGGTAGTTGAGTCTATGGTGGGCCTTTCCCGAGAGATGCTGGGTATGTTATCTCGCGCGGACCATGTCGTCGCTGCTCTGGCTGAATATTTTCCACCAGGGGAGTTTGATGACGCTCAGGCGCCTTTTCGCGTTTTGTCACAGGCACTTATGAACACGACTAATTTGGAACTGGCACGCTGGGATGCGATGTTGGATTCTTTACCATCCCTTCCTTCTGAGCAACGTGCTGTTCTGAGGTCTGCCTCTTTGGTGGGACCTCAGTTGTTCCATGGTTCCGTGGAAGCTGTTCGTGGCGAAGTTCTTCGTCTTTCGAAGGACCAGCTTTTGCTGCGACAGCTTGACCAACCTGCTGCTGCGGGTGGGGGTCGTTCCAGGCCCGCCAAGCATGCTGCTGCGTCTGCCTCGTCGGCGACGTCGGCTACGCCTTTGGCTCCGTCTGCTCCTTCTGCACATAAGGAGCGCCGACGTGGCCAGGCTCGCTGGCAGCCTCAGGCTGGAAAGTCTCAGGACTCTGTCACTTCCCGAGGTGGTTTCTCCTCTCGTGGGCCTCATTGAGGCCGCAAGTGAAGGTTCTCACCTTGATTCGCCTCCAGTCGGGGGAAGGCTGTCGCTGTTTTACGACCATTGGACAGAGATAATGTCGAACTCTTGGGTCCTCGACGTCATTCAATCCAGTCTGCGACTGTCCTTCCATCAGCACCCCAGTTTATTTCGGGTGCCCCTTCCGACTCAGGTCCCTTCTGATTCTCTGCGTCGGGACCTTCTGGTGCAGGAGATCGACAATCTCCTCTCCAAAGGGGCGATCGAGGTGGTCAGGAACACCCTTTCACCGGGGTTTTACTCGAGACTTTTCTTGGTGCCGAAGAAAAACGTACAATATCGTCCTGTCATCGATCTGAGTACCCTGAACGAGTACATAATAGCTCCTCGTTTCAGTATGGAGACTTTCCGGTCGGTTTGACGTTCAGTTCATCAGGGCGATTTTGCGGCCAGTATCGACCTGAAGGATGCCTACTTCCATGTACCCATTCATCTGGCGTCACGGAAATACCTTCGGTTCTCGTTTCGGGATCGAGTTTTTCAATTCAGAGCTCTCCCGTTCATTTTGAACCTGGCTCCTTGGGCCTTCACCCGACTGATGTCACATGTGCTTGTTTTCCACCGCACTCAGTCGGCAGTGACTTCGTCAGCCTACCTAGACGACATCCTCCAACGGCACCACGATGCTGCTGTTCTGGAGTTCGATGTCCGGCAGTTTCTTTGCCTGCTAGCGTCGCTGGGTTTCAGAGTCAATCGCGAGAAGTCGGGTCTTCTTCCTTCTCAGCGATTCCGTCATTTGGGGATGGATTTCGACACTCTTCTCAATGTAGTGTCGGTCCCCCAGGCTCGGGCGACGATTCTTTCCGCCTTGACTCGGAACCTGCTTCAATCTTCCTCGGTCTCAGCCAGGACTTTCCTTCGGATGCTGGGCCTTTGCGGTTCTGTGACAGATCTCATTCCGCTTGGTCGCTTGTTTGTCCGACCTCTCCAACACTTCCTGTTGGATCATTGGCGTCCGAATGTAGATCCGCTGGACCTGGAACTCACTATTCCTCGGTCTCTGCTTTGTCACCTCCGCCCTTGGGCCGATATTCCCTGGCTGACACAGGGTGTTCCATTGGATCTTCCTTTGGCCGATCGCATCTTTACTGCTGATGCCAGCGATCGGGGCTGGGGTGCGACGTTGGATCCTCTCGGTCTGTCTACTCACGGAGAGTGGGACAGCGAGCAGGTGGGCCTTCATATCAACCAGAAAGAGCTCCTTGCTATTCTGTTGAGTTTTCGGATTCGGATCCCTCATCTGTCGGACCATATTGTCCTACTTCTTTCAGACAATTCGACAGTAGTGGCCTACATACGGAATCAAGGAGGCACACATTCGATTCCCATGTATCGGCTGTCTCGGGATCTTCTTCTGTTGGCGCGGGATGTGAACGCTCGGGTGTCCATTCGACACATTCCTGGGCGTCTCAACGTCCTATCAGACTCCCTGTCCCGACGCAACAATGTCCTTCCAACCGAATGGATGCTACATCAGTCGGTGTTTCAGGCGATTTACGAGCAGTGGGGCCGTCCTCAGGTCGACCTTTTCACTTCTCGCTGGAATCATCAGGTAGAGACCTTTGTCTCCCCTTGTCCAGATCCTCTGGCATTTGCAGTAGATGCTCTGTCTCTGGACTGGACAGGTTGGATCGGCTATGCCTTTCCTCCTGCACCGATTCTTCCTCAAGTATTAGCGAAGATTCGTGCTTGCAGCTGCAGGATCATTCTGACCACACCCCTGTCTCCACAGAGGGTGTGGATCAATCTGCTGCGGCCTCTATTGGCCGATCAACCGATTCGTCTACCTCTACGTTGCGACCTTCTTTCACAGGATCGTCCCAGGAAGTATTACAACAACCTGGCGAGCCTGTCCCTTCACGCCTGTCTTTTATCAGGTCCAGTCTCCGACGTAGAGGTTTTTCGAGACAATCAGTGGAGTGCATTTCTGCATCGCGGCGACATTCCACTGGCATGACTTATGCCGCCAAGTGGAAGGTTTTCTGCCGCTGATGTGCAGATCACAATGTGAATTACCGTGATCCGTCAATCGCTCAAATTGCGAATTTTCTGGTATATCTTTTTGACTCCAAGGGCCTCCAGCCTGTTACGATTAAGGGCTATCGGTCTATGCTGTCTGATACTTTCTCTTAGTGGGAAAGCGGTGCATCGGTCGTAATCTTTTTCTCTCCAAAGTCATTCGGCACTTTTCTTTGAAGAGGCCTCGAGTTTTGCATCTTACACCCAAGTGGAACTTGGCATGGGTGTTGCACTGTTTGGAGGGGGGTGCTATTCGAGCCTTTATCTGAGACCGACATGCGTTTTCTCACCTATAAGACGGTTTTTCTTCTAGCGTTTGCTTCTGCTCGTCGAGTCAGTGAGCTTCATGCGCTACCTGTTGATTCTGCCTTCTTCCGAAATGAGGCTAACAGTGTCACCTTCACTACTGATTGCTCTTTTCTGGCTAAGAATCAACTTCCTGATTCGGTACCTCCTCCCATCTGCATTTGGGCTCTCCCTGCTGTAGATGGCCGGAGGCCTCTTCTTTGTCCTGTTCTTGCGATCAAGACTTATATTACTCGCACTCAGTTCATTAGGAGGGGTCAGAAGAGATTCTTTCTGTCTCTCATTCCTAAGAGGCAGTCTATCTCTTCCCATTCTATTTCCAGGTGGATCTGTCTTGCAATCAAGCTGGCTTATTCTCGCTTGTCTGCGTCGGATCTTGTTTCGAACCGGCTTAATGCTCATGAGGTTCGTGCCATTTCTACATCCTGGGCGTTCTCCAATTCTGTTTCGCTCTGGGATGTTATGAATGCGGCTTACTGGAGGAATGCTTCTACCTTCTCCTCCTTTTATCTCTGCCTCCTTCAGCAGCAATCTGAGGACCTTTATTCTTTAGGCCCTCTCGTTGCTGCTCAGGCTGTTGTGCACCCTCGTTAAAATTGTTTTTATCGAGGTTGTGCTTCGCTCAGCCTTGTTCTTTTCAGGTGCCTTCTCTCTATCTTCATTACAGGATTCGTTATTGTTCTCTGCCATCCTTGCTTTCTTTCTGCTACTCTTGTTTGTATTGGTTATGTGATTCACCTCCTCCTATTGTTTATTCAGCCAATTGTAAACAATTATGAGCAGGTTGAAAAGAAATTAAAATTTTTTAGTAAATTTTGTTTCTTAACATACCTACCACAATTGTTTACTGGAGGCCCACCCTCCTTGTGGATATCTTTGATATCGATGCCTCCCCGTTAAATCACAAACTTCTCGTTGGCGGAAATACGGAATTGACATCACGGTTGTTGCGCATGCGCTCGGTAAATGCAAGAGGTGTGCAGAGAGAGTACCTGTAATTTCGAGCGCTGGTCTCGCTCGACCCTTTTTTCGATCTTTTTCCTGCTTTTGCACTCTAGTACTTTTCCAACTCGTTTGGAAAAGATTCTAAAAGCTTGAGTTAGTTCCGAAGTAGGGCTTGCACTTATGTTACAGCCAATTGTAAACAATTGTGGTAGGTATGTTAAGAAACAAAATTTACTAAAAAATTTTAATTTTTTTGCCTCAATGTTGTAATGGTCGCCTATGGGAAAATATTTAGTTCTGTGATACCTGTAGGGTTAAGTTTATGTTCACTAATGGACACACAGTAATGACCACTGGATATTTGACTAACTTTAATGGGTTGGCCAAACATTGTAACCTTGTCTCAGGCATGCAGATTTCTTGGAAATGCTCACTCCATTTCCATGTAGGTTCTGTCCGGGCAAAATCACGAAAATGAAAAACAGGTGGTTCCCACAATTTTTTAGCATTGCACTTTTCATCAAAGGGCACTTAAAACATTTTAAAAGCTGCCTGCCAAGACTAAAATTGTATTAATTATTGATGAAACAATGATCATAACCAGGGAGTATGAACGTCATTAAAACTCCTTGTCATATCAGTAATAACGTTATGCTCGTTTTGACAATTTCAGTTCATACAGATTGTTGAGCATGCATGTTGCCAACAGTTTCTGATTCTTAATTACTAAAATCAAATGCACCCAATTTCAGGGTGTTTGACAACAAAACCCTGTGTAGCCAAACACACACACGGTATCGCTGAAAACAATAACAAAATCACTTTTTATCACTGAAACTGATGATGAGGGGAAAATATCTTTGCCTAAATGCAAGATATGTTCTTCCAGTTTCACAGCACTCTGTGCAGAACAAGGGATAAGAGGTGTGTTCTCATTTTCATTATAATCAGCGTTTACAGACCTTTCGTCCCAATCAATCAATACCATTACCTTCCTGAACAGAACAAAGGTTCAGTTCAGGAAGGTAATTACCTTACTGCGATTCGATTTTGGAAGGGCCAATCGCACTTGGACGATTCGCCCTCCCAAATCTTTGTACACAATTTTTTTTTATTTAATTATTATTTTTTTGTTTGTTCAAGTGAAAAACAAAATAATTATTTCATTGCCCTACAGTTATGATTGTTTTTTCTTTGTCATCTTTTTCACTTGCAAGTAATGTCATCATTGTCTCAGTTCATCTGTCACATCTGTCACAATTAAATAGAGTGTTCAAGGGCATAAAATATACAAATGAAAACACAGATAATTTTATTAATTCGTTTCACTTTTTATTTTTTATTTCCTCAAATGTATTCACCCTCTCATCAATAAATAATCCACTGCATATTCTAGGTCCTTCTAAACATTTGCAGGTTCTAACCCTTTACCTAACGTAACAGCCAAAACCGGCCAGCGCTATTCTCAAAAATCACCAATTAATTTTCATAATTTTTTTCATTTTTTGTCTCAAAATCATAGGTTATGACCCCTCATTGGAACGAGCTCTTCGAGCTCGTTCCAACGAGGGGTCAAAACCTATGTTTTTGAGACAAAAAATGAAAAAAAATTAGTCATTCAAGAATTATTTTTGCAAGTGTTGTCTGCTTTTCAGGTTAGGTAAAGGGTTAAACTGTAAATCAGGATAAGAAAATGGGTACAGAATAAATAAGAAATAAAAATAGGTTATCTGATAGCTCTTATTGGACCCCCAAAGTAGGTTCAAATACACGAAACCTGTTTTAAGGTTCTGAGAATTTCTGAAATCTTGCATGCCTGTTGTCTTCAGCCAAATCCAAAATAGTTCCAGCTCTTTTTAGTGATTCTTTACTGAGTAAAGGGGTAATTTGCAATTTACAACTTATGTCTCTATGGCACACTCGGTTGTTCCAATTTTTGCAGGAATTTGGATATGCTCATATGCTTTCACTGATACACCATCACCGAATTTGAAACTAGTATTAATTGCTGGGATACCTTTCAATTGATTGTCGGAAGCAATGTCAAGAGAGTTCAGAAATGTGTCTAACCAATCAGTTCCACATACAGTTTTTGTGCAGGCAGTGTCAATGTTTGCAGAATTAATTGATTCCACCACAAGTATTTCTTGAGGTATCAGTTTTGTTTTAGTAAATAATTTTTTCACAAGTACCGATTCTTCACATACAGTGTCATCATTGGTAAAATTAACAACCTGATTCTTGTGTGGGCAATCACGAACCCAATGCATTTTTGAGTCACCTATTTTAAAACGCGATGAACTTCCATTGAATGATGGATTATACTGCCCACGTCTGCGAAATCCAGATCCTCGATTTTTCTTTCCTCTGTTTGAAACATGACTTCCAGTTACATATGCAGTCTCTTGTTTAACATGTATTATTGAATCTTCATCCTGTCTGGCCATTGCTGATATAGAATTAGCTCTAAAAATCCTGTTGAGTGCTGTCTTCATTGAATCAAATGTTAGTTTAACACAGGCTGTCAGTGCAATTCGTCTGTCACATTGTGATAAACAAGGATTGTTCAGTAACTTAAAGGCCAAAACAGCATCTGGAAGAAGCATGTCATGTTTCTTTGTTTGATTATAATTCTGTTCAAAGCCTACTCTGTAGTCAGACATACTCATTGTAGAACTCTTCTTTAAACTGTCAATCTCAGAATATGCTGAATATGCCCTGTCTATCTTATCTTTCTCAAACAATTTATCAAGCTCTCGCAGTAGAATCTGGACACCAGTATCAACATTTACTCTTGCAGCATCAAATTCAATAGCTGCCTCTCTTGGTTTTCCTTTTAATGATAATGCTAATGGCCTAATGCCAATGCATGTTTATTTGGCTCTAGATTTGTGACCAGCTCCCACATATGAATTTCATTTCTTCTCAACCTACTCACAACTGTCGACGGCACAGGTGGCAAATCGGAGAGAGTGACCGAGCTGACCTCGGAAAAACTCTCAACGAAAACAGCCACCTCAAAGGTCACATCAGAAGCCCAAGGAAGAGAGACCGCAGTCTCCACCTCAGGCATCCCAGCACCAGCACCGTCAACAGTTGCAAAGGAACTTGCTACCGAAAAAAGGCTGACCAACATCCTGTGTGACAGAGTCACCACGTGCACTCTCAGAAATCTCCGAAGAGGCACGGCTACCATTGCCCTGAGAACGAGGGGTTCTAGCACTGGAGAGAACCACCTTGTTCATGGAAGCCCAGAACTTAGAGGACCAAACCCCACAAACACCACAGGAACAGGACTGTGAGCAATTGTTGCAAGCGACACAAGTAGCATGAGAATCATCTACATGTTTCACCTGCGAACAAGATGGACAAGGAATTGTTTTAGGCCTAGTCCAAAAGTGTGGCAAAATAATTTCAGTTGGGAAAAAATCCCCAAGAAGATCCAAACAATGAAGCTTCCCCCCGACGGAAAACTGAACAACAATGGTCGCGTTTTCACGCCTGGGAAAAGCAAGACAATGTAAGAGAATAAAGCAAAAATGTGCATAAAAGTAATATTATAATGAATCAATTTAGAGCTTGAGAAATGATACAGTCCACTTGCACATTAATGACAATAATAGCAGTCAAAATCAAGTTGTTCACGAAGGAAAAACAATTGAGCAGCACAAGTCACAAAATTTCTGACCATTTTACAATGGCGGAAATAAAAGGAATTGACATCACAGTTGTTGCGCATGCGCTCGGTAAATGCAAGAGGTGTGCAGAGAGAGTACCTGTAATGTCGAGCGCTGGTCTTGCTCTACCCCTTTTTCGATCTTTTTCCTGCGTTTGCACTCTTCAACTTTTCCAACTCGTTTGGAATAGTTTCTTGGCTTGAGTTAGTTCCGAAGTAGGGCTTGCACTTACATTACAGTCAATTGTAAACAATTGTGGTAGGTACAATTATGTTAAGAAACAAAATTTACTAAAAAAATTTAATTTTTCCACTGCTCATAGTTTTTTGCTTTGTATGAACATGGTGGGTTGCTTTAGCTGTTAGATTCTGCCATTCATGTTCTTTTTCTGTTATACTGTTTTTTTTTCTTTACTGTAGTTCTGGTACCACTGTTAATTAACCACTTCTATCTCACTGTTAATAAACCGATTCTATCTCTTTAAACACAGTTATTGATAATCAGTAAAACCCACCAAGTTCTGTGGACACAAAAAATAAAGTATAATTTACAAACTTATAATGACTAACACTGTTACACTCACTAAGTCTATGGAATGATGAGATGAGCTCCACGACGGGATGTTTTTGGTTTCAAATTGCATTTCACATAATTAGTTAATTAGTTAGCTAAGTACATGTGCGCTGACTAACCATAAGCATATTGCTCGGGATTAGTCAATAGACTGCCATATCACACCCTACATGAAAATATTCATTGACTGAAGGCTGTAAAAATGCACAGGGTGCAGGATTCAAGGAACTAATGGAAATGGATTGTGGAAATTTTTTTAAAGTGAATTCCAAAAATGAAAACATATTCTAGCTTCAATTAACCCTCTGCACTCTGATGTCAAAATGGCAAAGTTTGCAGCAGCAAATATTTCTCATAATGCAGTCTGATATTTAACCAACTATACCTTGTTGGACAGAGCTCAGTGAGCTCTGTCAAATAAGATTTAATTGGTGAAATTTGTAGTTAAACGAGAGAAAAACAGGGTGAATCGAGAAATTTATGTTGCATTACCCGAGTGCCAGGAGTTAATAGCTTGTTCTCATTGTTATCTCATCTTTCCAGATTAACTGGTTGACGACTAGATTATTTTTGGTGGTCTGAATTTGTTATTCAAAATTTGTTTTATTACAAATTATTGGAGAGTGCCTGTGGGCACTCTCCAATAATTTGTAATAAACAAATTTATACAAACAAAATATTATTTGTATTTGACTGAATATGAAACATAAGAAAGCAAAATGTTGACTTTTACACTGGTACCCTCTTTTTTAGCTCACCTGAGCGAAGCTCAGCGGGAGCTTTACTGATCGTGATCCATCCGTTGTCCGTCGTCCGTCCGGCGTTAACTTTACATTATCGACTTCTCCTCCTAAACCACTAGCCCAATTTTATTCAAATGTTGGCTAAATGTTTATTACCTAATGCCAATTCAGATTTGTTCAAATGAAGTTGCCCCTCCTCCTGGGTGGTGCCACGCCCCCAAGGGGCACCAAAATCTTTGTAAATCTTCTTCTCATGAACCAGCAGTACCAGAGACTTGATATTTGGTGTGCAGCTTCCTTTTGAGGTGTAGACTCAGATTTGTTCAAGAGAAGTTTGTGGGGCTATACTTGGCGTCGTTATGGGAGGGGCAAAATTTTTTGGCCCGCCCAAAATTTCTATTTTCCAAACCGAGAGGCTGATTTGAACCAAATTTTATGTGAGGGCTTACTGGGTCATGAGTACTTGATTTATGCAAAAAAAAAATTTCCCACAGCCCCGTGGGAACCGCAGGAGCTAAAAATAGAAAAAATTTAAAACGCCCATATCTCCAAAACTGCACGGCACCGAGAATTTTTATTTGGTGTGCAGCTTCCTTAGGACCAACAGAAAGGACTGGTAAAAAAAAATTGCCATCGGTTTTAGCATAGGGCACAGTTTCGGGACTTTGAAAAAGTGCTGAGTCAGCACTTTTTAACACTGTAGGCAATGGGAAAAACATTAAAAAATCTTCTTCTCCAGATCCAGCAGGCAGAATCTTTTGATATTTGGTATGCAACATTGTAGGGTGGATCTGATTCAAGTTTGTTCAAATCGGCCCCCTGGGTTCATATTTGGGCTCTGTATAGGAGCCCGATTTCAAACTGCATTTCAGACAAATTTCTTAAAAAATCTTCTTCTCCAGATCCAGCAGGCAGAATCTTTTGATATTTGGCATGCAACATTGTGGGGTGGATCTGATTCAAGTTTGTTCAAATCGGCCCCCTGGGTTTATATTTGGGCTCAGTATAGGAGCCCAAATTTGAACTTATTGCATTTCAGGCAAATTTCTTTGAAAATCTTCTTCTCCACATCCAGCAGGCAGAATCTTTTGATATTTGGTATGCAACATTGTGGGGTGGATCTGATTCAAGTTGTTCAAATCGGCCCCTTGAGTTTATATTTGGGCTCAGTATAGGAGCCTAAATTTGAACTTAGTGCATTTCAGGCAAATTTCTTTGAAAATCTTCTTCTCAAGATCCAGCAGGCAGAATCTTTTGATATTGGGTATGCAACATTGTGGGGTGGATCTGATTCAAGTTTGTTCAAATCAGCTCCCTGGGTTTATATTTGGGCTCAATATAGGAGCCCAAATTTGAACTTAGTGCTTTTCAGGCAAATTTCTTAAAAAATCTTCTTCTCCAAATCCAGCAGGCAGAATCTTTTGATATTTGGTATGCAACATTGTGGGGTGGATCTGATTCTATTTTGTTCAAATCGGCTCCCTAGATTCATATTTGGGCTCACTATAGAAGCTCGAATTCGAACTTAGTGCATTTCAGGCAAATTTCTTCAAAAATCTTCTTCTCCAGATCCTGCAGGCAGAATCTTTTGATATTTGGTATGCAACATTGTGGGGTGGATCTGATTCCAATTTGTTCAAATCGGCCACCTGGATTCATATTTGGGCTCACTATAGAAGCCCAAATTCAAACTTAGTGCATTTCAGGCAAATTTCTTCAAAAATCTTCTCCAGATCCAGCAGGCAGAATCTTGTGATATTTGGTATGCAACATTGTGGGGTGGATCTGATTCAAGTTTGTTCAAATCGGCCCCCTGGGTTTATATTTGGGCTCAGTATAGGAGCCCAAATTTGAACTTAGTGCATTTCAGGCAAATTTCTTTGAAAATCTTCTTCTCAAGATCCAGCAGGCAGAATCTTGTGATGTTTGGTATGCAGCATCCTTAGGGGGTGAGATGCAAGTTTGTTCAAGCCATGTCCCTAGGTCCATATTTGGGCTCACTGTGGGAGCTTGAATTGTAACTTTGTTCGAAATGAGGAATTTTCTTAAAAAATCTTCTTCAGATCCAGCAGTCGGAATGGTTTGATATGTGTTGAGTAGCATCCTTGGGGGGGAGGGGGTGATTCAAGTGTGTTAAAACCAAGTCCATGGGTCTATATTTGGGCTCCCTGTGGGAATGTGCCTGAATGACAACTTAGTTCAAAATGAGGAAATTTCTTTAAAAATCTTCAGATCCAGCAGATGAATGCTTTTGATATTTTTTATGCAGCATCCTTAGGGGGTAAGATTCAAGTTTGTTCAAGCCATGTCCCTAGGTCCACATTTGGGCTGATTGTGGGAGCTCGAATTGTAACTTGGTTCAAAATGAGGAATTTTCTTTAAAAATCTTCTTCTTCAGATCCAGCAGTCGGAATGTTTTGATAATTGGTGTGCAGAATCCTTAGGGGTGTGAGATTCAGGTTTGTTAAAGCCAAGTCCCTGGGTTCATATATGGGCTCCCTGTGGGAGCCCGAATTATGACTTAGTTCAATATGAGGAATATTCTTTAAAAATCTTTTTTTATATCCACTGGTCAGAATATTTGGATATTTGGTTTCAGCTTTTATTAGGAGGAGCAGATGCAACTTGTGGAAATCAATTCTCTGGGTTGATATTTAGGCTACCATGTCAGGTGAGCGCCCTCAGGCCCCCTGGGGCCTCTTGTTTTTAAAGCCCTGATAGTGGCTTCTAGCACTCAACCAGTCAAGATGATGCTTTCTAAAATGTAGATGAGCTCCATGACTGGATGTTTTTGGTTTCAAATAGTGCGACCAGTTAATAGATGGGCTTTTACCCA
This sequence comes from Pictodentalium vernedei, assembly GCA_031216915.1. Taxonomy (NCBI): domain Eukaryota; kingdom Metazoa; phylum Mollusca; class Scaphopoda; order Dentaliida; family Dentaliidae; genus Pictodentalium; species Pictodentalium vernedei. The sequence goes on along the minus strand of CM062292.1, from coordinate 291,262,001 downwards.
TACTTTTACAGTATGCAGGTGTGGGTTAATGTGAAGACACCTGCAAAGTTTCGTTTATGGCTGTTTTAGTACTGTTGCATCTCATCTATCAAAAAAGAAATATGAAAATGTATCTTGATCAAATCATTTTTCATGATTTTAAAAGATTTTATTTAATCCTTTACCAAACATGAAAAGCAGACGACACTTGCTGACAAAATTATTGAATAACTAATCTTTTCTTTTTTGCGTCAAAAGCATAGTTTATGATCCCCATTAGAACAAGCTCAATGAGCCCATTCCAATGTGGGACAATAAGCTATGTTTTTGAAGTACAAACTGAAAATTGAATGGCAATTTTTAGCTCACCTACATCTGTAAGATGTGGTGAGCTATTGTGATAACCTCGGGCGTCAGCGTCGGCGTCCGGCGTGTCCAATATTGTAAGATTTAATGTTAAGGTTAATTTCTCAAACATCAGTGGGCTCAGGCCTTTGATATTGCATATGTAGGTTGTAGGGGACTATCAGAACAGTATTTAACCCTGATACTACGACTTTTTCCAAATTTCACCTAAAATTTTCTGCCGAAAGTTGTTGTAAGAATTTGCGTTTAGGTGTTGTAAGAATTTGTGTTAAAGTCAGCCTTTGTGCAGATTGTGCTGCTTTAACTTCTCATTACTGTTGATTTTCATATTTCAATAACAACTGTAGGTATTAACCCTACTGTATGCAGAAATTTAACGGAAATTTTCTTTTTTTTTCAGTCAAAATTTTCATGTTTTTCTCAGACTTAGTAAATTTTAAGTTGTAAAACTTTGTAAACTTTGTGTTTAGGTGAGTTGTGTTTCTGTGTGTCTTTCCAGGTGATTAATATTTTACACTTGGGTTACTGAACTCCATTGCAGTAATATTTAACCCTCATTACATGCATATTTGAGAAATTTGAGGCTGATTTTCTGCCAAAACTTGTTGTAAGAATTAGCGTTTAGGTGTTGTAAGAATTTGCGTTAAAGTCAGCTTTTGTGCAGATTGTGGTGCTTTCACCTCTCATTACTGTTTATTTTCTCAATTCAATAACAACTGTAGATATTAACCCTACTGTATGCAGAAATTTAACTGATTTCTTTTCTTTTTTTCAGTCACAATGTTCACGTTTTTCTCTGACTTACTCAATTTTAAGTTCTAAAAGTTTGTGTTAAGGTGAGGTGTTAAGGTGAGTTCTGTTTCTATGTGTCTTTCCAGGCAATTGATATTGTACGCATGGGTTACTAAACTACATTGCGGTAACGTTGCGCCCTTATTACATGCATATTTGAGGAATTTGAGGGGGATTTTTGGGACTTATATTCACTTTCTTTAAAAAAACTTTTTTTTAACTTTTTTTTTTTATTTAATACTTTCTCATACTTGTTACTAGTAACATTAAGGCTTATTTTAGTTGTTGATGTGATGTATTTTAGTTGGGACTTATAGTCACTTTCTTGAACGAATGTTTTTCCGCAACTCCTCTTTAACCAATGAATGTACTTCAATTACAATTTCAGTGATTTATGAAAGCCTTTCCTAATTCTTATTTATGATTTAATATCTGGCCTCACGATTCATATTCTTAATCATAAACATTTCTAAAATATATATATATCCAATGATTCTATGTTGAATTGATATATAATAAATGCAGAAATATAGACTTTCCAAAGCCATCACATAAACCACATTAATCATTTGATGCCTAGTTAATGATTTATATTAACTAAATATTAGGCATGTTACATTGGAACGACATTATCAAGCACGAATGTAGGTGAGCGTTGGGATGTAACATCCCTCTTGTTGTGAATAGTATTGGCTAGTTTTGGCCATTTTGTTGGATAAAGGGTTAAAAAATAAAATCTTGCTGCAAATGGTATAATGACCAGATTATGATCAAATCATGATTTTATTTAGGTAGCATGGTGGCTCAGTTGTTAGATCATTGAACTTCAAACTGAAAGATCCACAGTATATTAAAACCACTGCATGTTGATTGTGCACACATGTCGATTGTGCACTTTCCTTCAACCAGTGCCAACCCTACTTGTGCAGAGTTAGTATGTTAGGTAGTCTAACAGTTGCATACTGCTGCTCTGTGGTTGTCTCCGTGTACTCTGGCTTCCTCCGCCTGGAAGATGCTGATAAAGTCTATATTGAGATTCTACAGTGTATTGTTGAGGAAAACTGACAGAATTTTGACTGGATACCGACTCAATCAGTCGTGATGCAGTCAAAATGCTCCATCCTCTTCTGTGATCACAGTACTGTATATACAATTTAACCCTTTAACCAATGCACAAGATATCTCATTTTCTTATTTTAAATATTGTATTTTCAAATTTTTCAAAAAAATTCAACAAAACCATATCCTGTGACCCCCTCATTGGAATGAGCTCATATCCAACTCGTCCCAGTGAGGGGTCACATGATATGGTTTTGTGACATTTTTTAAAATTTCTTTTCTTTTTTCAACTACATAAATTAGACAGCAGATGTGGCGATTCTTGAGGTAGAGGGTTAAATGGCTTAAGAAATAGAATGCATTTTCCTTCCTGTTTGACAGTCTCTTGTGATGTTACAGATTGTATTGTCTATAATCCAATAGCTTTACACTGTCAGATTTACATGTGATATTCCACAAGTATTGCTGAAACCAGAGAAGCATAGTAATGCAGATATAATTGAGTTTGGGAAATGTTTTTGTGACTGATAATTCCATTTCCTTCTATTTTTTAAATTTCCCTTGAGCTTTCATCAAGTATGATTCATTTACATGTAACTTGAGGTGTGGATGTTTGCTGACCAAGAGGAAAATTCATCAAATCTTAACAATGTCATCTCCTCTCTACACAATACTGTGCAAACACCAATTTTCTGTTGTTGAATGCAGGGCTGATATTTAAAGTTGATGAATCCAATCATCTTTCTCAAGCAAGTTCACACTTAAGTTTAAGGATGACTGAAACCTTCTACTGCCACTGAATTCAGATTTTCAGACCTTAAAATTTGTCCAGATAGGCGAGAATCGGTTTTGAATATTGTGAACTCCTGCTGTTTTTAGTTCTCAAATAATTGAAGTACGGAGGACTGGTCACTTTTGACGGGATGGGCAGTATTTCCACGGATGCAATAATATTACATTGCAAACACTAATTATAGGAATATATCAAAAAGTTTAATCAATGAAGAACCGGGTACAGCCCAGTGCTTCATTAATTAAAATTCTGCTAATGATGATTTTCATTACCTGGTAAATGCAAGTATGGACATCACTGCCCAAGCATGGATTATGTCCAGTGCACGGCAACTGCACTGTAATATTTGAGAGTACTATTATATTCTTGTGAGTTTGACAATACTTATTCCATAGTGAAATACAAACCTCATATTTATATATTTACTAAAGTTTAACCCTCAGAGCACAGTTCTAATGTTGGTCCCCTGTAGGAACCTCGGGAAGTGGAGCAATGCTTGTTTACTGTGGTAACCAAACTCTGTTTTACTAGTAAAATAAGACCCAGTCACCAATGCCTGCGGTGGAAGTCATCTAAAATCAGCAACATGGATATAAACAATTGACTTGATTTGACTTTATCTCCATGTTGCAGTCATGATTAGCCATTGCGCAGAAGTATGTGACCTTAAACACCAATAAATAAATAAATCTAATTTTGGCGAGTTTCTTGTCTTACATGTACATTAAGAAAGCAGGTTCCAACACAGTATTTGGGTGGTCTCAAGTGAAGTATTGGTTAGTGTTCAACCGATGATCGGAACAGGCCACCACAATCGTCCGATTATGGGCAATCGGATGACAACCGATTGTTGCCAAGCATTTTGAGATCATTCATTAACCGCATTTTGTTATCTTCTGCAATTGTTCACATTGTTAATGTAAAATGATGCCAATGATACCATTCAATAAAGTTGAGAAACAACCACAATGTGTATTCTTAACCTCTCTTGAAGCCCATTTACGGGGCATACAAGTTAAACGACATGCAAAGCTTACAACTGAGCGAAATCGCTAGTTCATACCGGAAAAATGACGGTTACGCTCCATTGACTCAGGCAGAAGTAAAATTACCAGTCGCATGCACTTGGGCTGTAAAGGTGGCTCTTGAGAGCCACGTTTACCGCCCCAGTGTGCGCGACTGGTAATTTTATTTCGATCCCAGGCAACGAAGTTTAACAATGAAAAATGTTCAGTTTAATGTACTTTCGAGCCTCGACTTGTCCTGGTGCACTGTATTACAATTGGAATCAGCATCGGAATCGGCCGATTGTGAGCTCAAATAACCGGTAATCGGTCAACGACCATTTTTGGTAATCGGTTGAACACTAGTATTGGTTACCTGTATAGGCAGCCAAGACTTACTATAGATACCACTGCTAAGTCAAAGTGTTACCTTATTATGAGGAAACTAAAAATAAGCAGAATTTTCCAGGCCTTTAAGGACATTTCCAAATCTTTGACAAGAATCAAATGAACATCACCTACAGCAGTCTGACAGCTGTCTTACTTGACACTGTTTTGTGTTGAAGCATTTCATTATTGTTGTAATGTCACTCAGATATGTAATGTCTAATCGGATGCAAACTAACATGACGTTCTTATATATAATCTGAATTCAACTTGTAGTGTATTTATAGAACAGTTCCAATTGTTTGTTTTGTAATGCATAATGGTGAATATGTACAGCAATCTTGGTACATGCCTTTGGAAATTGTGGGAACAGTTAGTGGGGGGTGGGGGAGGGGGTGGTGTTTCATCCAAAGGTGGCACAAATTCATGCTGGCATTGCCTTTTGGGTTTGTGCAAATTTGTTTTTCACAACTGAATCACAGCTTGCACAAGTTTATTAAAATGGTACTCAAGTGCTCATTAGGTGAGCATCTATACATGTTTTTATTTGCTAGCCCAGTTGAGTATAAAATTGAGGTTGTTCAGATTCATGTTGGCAGAACCTCTTTTCATTCATGCCAGTTTGTGGCATATCAAATCACAGAATACGCTCGTCGATTTGGTCCTAACCTATGTTTTTGAGACAAAAAATTAAAAAAATTAGTTACATGTATTCAAGAATTTTTTTTGCAAGTATCGTCTTCTTTTCATGTTAGGTATAGGGTTAAAGAAAGCCATTCAAATTATTTTTGACACATGGCTTTTTGGTGTGATGAACATCCTATGTCCAAGTATTTCTTCAAGAGTTATTGTCCTTATTGAACTTGGGCTTCTTTTTATCACATTACCATTTCTTGTCTTCACATTTCAAAGAGAACCATTCGCAATTTTTTTTTTCAAATTTAATATATACATGTATAGCTTTTTGGTGGTAACATCATGAATGTGATTTTGCACCAGCCATGTCCAAGTATTTCTTCACAAGTTATTGTACTTGTTGGATTTAGATTTTCTTTTCTTGTCATCGCATTATCATTTCTTTTCATCACATTTCAAAGAGATGGTGGGGTGGAAGTCCTCTAAAATGGGCAACATAGGTATAAACGATTGGCTGGATTAGACTTTATATCCATGTTGCATTCCTGATTAACCGTTGTCCTCTGAAAACATGCTATTAATTGAAAATAGAATATGTTTTCATTTTGGGAATTCACTTTAAAAAAATTTCCACAATCCAGTATAAGTACTCTTACCATTTCTTGTCATCACATTTCAAAGACAACCATTCAAGATTATTTTCCGCAATTTAAGATATAGCATATGGGTGATAATATCATGAATGCACTTCAGCCTTGTGTAAATATTTCTTGTTATTTTCTTAATTGGACTTGAATTTTCTTACCATTGCATTACCATTTCTTATCGCCACATTTGAAATAAAATCGCTCAGATTTTTTTGGTAATTTAATATGTTGCTTTTTTGGTGGTAATATGATGAAGGGGATTGCAAACTAGCTGGTTCCAAGTATTTCTTTGAGAATTATTGCTCTTATTGGACCATAGTGGTGGGAGATGAGCATCCCATGGTGTTAATTGCACTTGTTTTTATTCAGTTTTTCAGACCTGTACAAATTAGGCAAATGATTGTTTCATTTCCCTGTCATTTGCCTTTAAAGAAATTAGCCAAAATTTTTGTCTGCCTACATTCCACATCCTTAGATAAATAACAAGAACTTGTACTTTAACTGGTAGAGTGCTGGAAGCCCATATTTGGGCTTTATTCTGTGTCCAGGTACCACAACTTAAATTTAAGGCTTCATATTCTGTGGATGTGCTTCATATCATTTCTGAAGTGAAATTATTTAGTCTGTCCAGAATTGCCTTGTTACAATTTATGGGAAAGTGCCCATAGGCACTCTCCTATAAACTGTTACAAGGCAGAGACATGAACAAATTTTAATGACCAAAAATAATTTTGCATTCTACCAGTTAATTATCTACATGTAGCAGTGCCTGTGTTCACTGCGGTAAACAGATTCTGTTTTACTGGTAAAATAGGACCCAGTCACCAGTGCTTGGGAGGTGCAAACCCTCTCTAAAATGGGCAACATGGCTTATTAATGCTCACCTCTGGTCTTGAGTTGATACTCATGTTGTGGTCATGATTAGCCATTGTGCAAAAATATGTGACCTCAAACACCAATAAATAAATAAATAAATAATATAGTTAATTATCTTTGGTATTCATTTGTTTACTCTTTCAGAACCATGATTCACTTTATAAGGCGAAAACTTAAGTGTTCTTTGTCTTTTAGATGTAAAATACTGTGAGGTAACACACTTTTGGAAAGGGCTCATGGAGCCCTTTCCAACAGTGTGTTACATCACTGCACTTTATCGGCTTAGGCAAAGAACTTCATGGAGCATAAGCTGCCTTATTGTAGGTTGCTCATTTCATCCTTTCCACTGGACAAACTTGTTAGTATCACTTTACCTTTCTCTTCTTGCCTCAAGGTACCAGTAAAGCAGGTAAGAATACTTCCAAGTAACGATTGTTCTGTTTCCATGTCATTACTGTCCCTGCAAAAACACAGTACCGATTTATTATTTTCCACATTTTGTCACCAAAGACTCCTGTCGAAAATCCCATAAACAAAATTTCAATGCTGAAAATATAAGGAGCACTCAAATGATTAAATCAGTCAACATAACTTCTGCTAATAGACCATGCTAAACAAAACCTTTTTTTTCGATAGATTTCAATTTTCCAATGTCGTGCAATCACAATTGCTTTTTATGTCCCCGAGAGATTCTCTCATTATGCCTCCAAGAGATTCTCATCCATCATCCGGTATCCGTCCATTAACTTTGGTTTCCATCAAACAACTAAAGAACCGCTTATTTGATCAAATCATAATTTTAGCAGTAACCTGTGGATGACTAGACAGTGCTTCCTTCGATTTTGGCCCAGCTAGCCAATTCATTATAGCCGCCATGGCAGCCATATTGAATTTGGTTTCCGTCCAATAACTGGTGAAGGTTGTCTTGAATCATTTCTATTTTTTAAGTATGCATTATTGGTGTCTAGAGGAAGCTACCTTTCAATTTTGGACAAGTCAGCTGAACCAAGATGACCTCCAGTGGCCAATTCATTATGGCTTCCGTGGCCATCTTAAATTTTGTTTTCATCAATTACCAATGAATACTAACTCGAATCAATTTCAATTTTTGGTTATGCATTATTGGTGTCTAGAGGAAGCTTCCTTTTGATTTTGGATCAGCTAGCCAATTCAATGTGGCCACCATGGCGGCCATATTGAATTTGGTTTCTGTCCAATAACTAATGAATGCTGACTCAAATAAATTTTTTTTTGGGATGCATTATTGGTGTCTAGAGGAAGCTTCCTTTTGATTTGGTTATGCCCCTGAGAGACTTACCTACCCTTTTATTACACTGTCGGGGGCATATGCCACGCTTTGAGTTTCTCTTGTTGAAGAATATTATGAGTTTAATTAATGTCTGTGAAAAATGAATATGATTATGTGAACTTTTTTCACGACAATGCAAATTGAATACTCACAGCAGTTATTATTTACTCAAAACAAGTGCTGACAATTGAAGTTGTTGCCATGTTACTTAAGCTATCATACTGAGCTTTTTAGTAAACACCCTGATGTTTGATGGTGTGAATGCTGTTACTGTCACAGTGACTGTGGTCTCTGCATAACTGCTTTGATGTCATCAAATGTCACTGATGGGAGGAGTTACACATGTGTATTGACTTAATGTTACAGTACGGCTGCCGTGGACTGGTCACTTTCTGCAGGTAGTTAATATTTATACAGACACAATAATATTAGATTCCAAACACTAATTGTAGGAATAATCATCAAACATTTAATTAATGAAGCACCAGGTACAACCCGGTGGTGCTTCATTAATTAAATTTTTGCTGATGAGTCTTTTTATTTCCTGCTAAATGCACTCGTGGACATCACTACCCACATGTGGTTTACGACCAGTCCACATTGACTGTACTGTATCTTGAGTTGGGCAGCTTGAGTTGCAACATTTTTTGCTTACCTTTTAAGGGCCAGAAAGTTTGTTGATCATTGAAGTATATTAACTGGTAGAGTGCTAGAAGCCACTATCAGGGCTTTAATATGAAGAGCAGGTACCCCCGTCTGAAGATGTCATATTCTGTAGCTGTGCTTCACATTATCTTAGAAGCGAAATTACTTAGTCTATATAGGTTTGCCTTGTTACAATTTATGGGAGAGTGCCTCTTGGCACTCTCCCATAAATTGTAACAAGGCAAAGACACATGAACAAATTTTGATAACCAAAAATAACTTAGCACTCTACCAGTTAAACCTTCAGGAAGTGAAGCAGTGCTTGTTTACTGTGGTAATCAAGTTCTGTTTCACTGGTAAAATAGGACCCCCGGTAACTAGTGCCTGGGATGGATGTGCTCTAAAATGGGCAACATGGGTATAAACGATTGACTGGACTTTACTTTTTTATATCCATTTTACGGTTACAATTAGTCATTGTGCAGAATTAAGTTACCTCAAACACCAATAAATAAACAAAAATCACTTGTTAAATTAAATCAGAGTTATTAGATTTTCAAAACATTTTCCTGGCTGTATTATAGTATTTCAGGCTTCTCTTTGTATGATTCACCAGGTCTTAAAAGAAGCCCCATCTTTCATTTGATGTGGTGGCCTTCACAGGGCTGATTTTCATTTCTACTTGCATACATGAATGTTTATATTTACATTAAAATCCCTCATAAGTGTTATTTATTAATTACTAGCCTCTCATCTGGGTAGATTTTGGTTGAAAATCACACATTACTGACTTAATTTATGACCTTCCAGCTAGAATGGAAAAAGAATTCATACTCCCTCTCTTGATTGACAGTTAAAATATACTTCACTCTTTATCAATTTGAAAACCCAGTTATTTATCAGGTACCAACAAGTAAGAAGTTTGTTGCAGAAACAAAAGAAAATCATGTAATAATGTGTACCAGTGAGGATATTGGAAGAATTGTAACTCAATAAAATATTTATAAAATCTATGTGTTGCTATTGTCATTCCGCAAACAGAACATTTCCCAAAGCCAGCATTTCAAAACAGACAATCAAGAGAATTGTTGAATGAATTGAATAACACAAAAACACAGGATTCATCATTTGCAAGTTCTGACCTGCTTTTCTTTTAACTGGTAGAATGCTAAATTACTTTTCAAATGTGCGTTGTAACACGAGTATTTTTTTTTCAAAGTTCCCATACTACCAGTAACAGGTGCCTTAGTGGGGCAAGAATTTGATCATAAACAATTGTGTTGTTGACCCTCTCCAAAAAATTGTAGCAAAACAATTTTGTTTGACCATTTTTTTTTACTGTTGAGCAAACAAGAAGCTAATTCACTCACTGTAAAATGCCTAAAGCGCCTTATCCTTTTACCCAACGAATCGGTCACATCCTCCTGCATAATATGCAAATTCAGCAGCTGAAAAAAATTTAAAAAAAAATATCAACAAAGCCATATCATGTGACCCCTCTTTGGAATGAGTTCATCGAGCTCGTTCCAATGAGGGGTCACATGATATGGTTTTGTTGAAATCTTTTGAAAAATTAAAAAATTGATATTTAAAATAATAAATTTTTATATCGTCTGCGTTGGGTAAAAGGTTAAAGTACTTTTCAGTGGAGCCATGTGGGGAGCATGGTGGCTTAGTGGTAGACTGTTGGACTTCTATGCTAGAAGTCCTGAGTTCATTCCCCATCCGGAATGGCATGCATTGTGTCCTTGGGCAAGGCACTTTATCCCAAATGCCTACATGGGGGCACGATGACGCTGTATACTAAGGCGTACTGCACGTCGATGGTGCACATGTCTTCAACCACTGTAACCCTGCTCGAGTGGAGCTTGAACAGAATTAGAATGTTGAGGAGCTGACAGTTGCTTGTTGATGCTTGGTGGTTCTCTCCAAGTACTCCGGCTTCCTCCACCCGTAAAACTGTCACGGTCACGATTAGCCATTGTGCATAAGTATGTGACCTTAAACTCCAATAAATAAATAGTAGGCCATGTTAGTGGCTAAAACTAAAAGATTAATGAAAATACAGTGAAGCCCACTTAATTGGATATCTTTTAATTGTATATCCCTGTTAATTGAATATAATTTTCAAACACAAAACCATTTACCATACCTTCAGTACAAATTTGATCTGTTAATTGCATATGGGTTGTAGAGTAAACTCCTGTTAATTGTATATAAATTTTTGTAATATGTCGAAAAAATTACTGTGACACGCACCAAATTCCCCTTATTTATCAACCTTTTTGGCCCCACTACATCCAATACAGGCATTTATTCTATTGTATCTTGTTTGACAGAGCTCTATGAGCTCTGTCAAACAAGATATAATAGAATAAATGCTCAGTTTACCCCCAGAACACAAGAAACTTACAAAATCCCTGTTAATTGTATACTCCTGTTAATTGAATAATTTTCACTGGCAAAATGGATATTCAATTAAGAGGATTCTACTGTACATGCAAATAAAATAGTAAATTATTCTAACATGTTAGAAAGATTATAGAACACTTTGAAATTTCATTCGATCTGAAATCGTACTGTAGGATGCGATGCTGTTCAATTTACGGTGCACTGATTTAAAAATTTTCCAACTGCCAAGATGTTAAAATCCTACCAAATGTCTCCTCTTCAATTCTTCTGTCATCTTCTTCTGTCATCAGGTGTCTTGTGCTGTATAATGACAAATAATTTTACTGTTTATTCTCTGCATAAGATGTACACAGTTTGCTCCTCTTTTAAAATGAACAACTGTCAACAGGAAAAAACAACAACTGTTGACTACCAGGTCAAAGGTTATTCAGCTAAGTGTGACAACCCCAGGCTTGGATTTCTTAAAAATCCAGGGTGGCAATAAATCGCTCACCTGGAACCTACTTAGGCGAGCGAATTGCTCTCCTGAAATCTTTTCACTTTTTTGCTTCACAAATATCTTTTAAAGACTTAGTTAATACCGGGTTGGGTAATTTCTCCTTTGAGTGCATTCAAGCCAATCAATTTTAAATGAATTTATAAAATGTTAATGAATGAACCTGTATTCATTTTTTACTATCCCCTCCACCCCAGTGTGGTCAGATCGATCAAGAGGTTCAGTGGGACTGGTACATGTAGTAGCCGACACACACATGTACCCAGCATATTCTGTACACATGTTCCATGGTCATTGACCGTCGAAAATAGCTGAAAGTAGGTGAGCATAAAAAGGCTTATGCTGGATTAAATTGTGTGAGCAGTTAAGGCAAGCTAAAAATTTCTTGCGTCAGAATTCCATGGCTGCAACCCTAATCTACATATAATTGGAAGTTACAGTACATGTCCAAATAAGTTGTAGGATAAGCACTATAAACTATGCATCTTTCTCTTCCTACACTGATAAGACTTGAAGCTAACATCATTTTCTGGAAAACTCTCACTGAGAGCTTTCCAGAAAATGATGTCGGATTCTGATCTTTTCAATGCAGGGGCAGCAGTATATTTAGTTTGTTGTGGTTATGCTTCAACTTATTTTGACTTCTACTGTATGCAGAAGCTTGAAGAACATTGCTGCTGGTGGCCATCTTTGATTTTGTGGTAAGGTCCTTTACTGGCAATTTCTTAGGAACCCTACAGCTTGTATCCCTTATTCAATAAGCACAGCTTTGAAATGACCTGATGTGAGCTGTCAAGTTTCTGAACCGAAGATCAAGAAATATGGCCAATGGAGATTATGTTGCATTTTGTTGTTAAATCCTTTGGCAGCATAAGGTATTACTGATTGGCTACCCTTGGCTTACACCTTAGTTGTGGTCATGATATATCCATAGATACTGAAAATGAACTTTACCCTTAAGGCATTGGAGAGTCTTATACATTTTTAGCTTAACTTGATAAAGTCAAGATAAGCTATTGCCATCACGCATACGGAAGTCTGTCAGCCTGTTCACATTTTCTTTGGCACAGGCTACACCATGTAGTTCTTGTCCGATCATCACGAAATTTCATTTGTAGGCTTGAGATCATGTCTAGATGAGAACGTCCCCTTTTGGCTGCGATCGGTCAATCGTGACGTCTGCGAGAGCCTGAAACCCTGAAACCTTTAGCACAGTCTACAGGTCATATTTATGAAGGGATTTCATTGTAACTTGTTAGGACAACTCAATCTGCCTAGATGGGAACATCCCCTTTTGGTCGCGGCCGGTCAACCATGATGGCTTCGTAGGCCCGAAAACTTTTACCACAGTCTACAGGTCGTATTTATGATGAGATTTTATTGTATGTTGGTAGGATGACTCTGTATAATGTCCAGATGAGAGTGTCCTGTTTTATCCGTAATCAGTCAACTGTGACAGCCGCACAGGCACATGACCTAGATTTGTTTAGCACAGTCTACAGTTCCTGTTTATGAAGCAATTTCATTGTCTCTGAGACTATTAAAATAGCTGGTGTCAGTTATAGTTGGCCATGTAGGCGTATCAACATAAAATACAGGTCAAGTTCGAATAAGGGTTTGGTCCGACAAATTTTGCCAGAGTTATGTCCCTTTTTTGAATTCGAAAAATTCAATTTTTTCTAATATCAAATTGCACACTTTTTTTGGGGGACGTGTAGAAGGGTGGCCTTTTATTGTAACTTGGAAGGATAATCTCATCTAATGTGATGTCTAGATGAGACTGTCGTATTTTGGTCATGACCAGTCAGCCATTACCACGGCCTGGTCACTTGACCTAGATTCCTTTATCACTGCTTACAGGTTGTTTTATGAAGGGATTTCATTGTAACTTGGTAAGATAACTTGGTATGATATCTAGATTGGACACTCCTATTTTGGTCATGATCGGTCAACTGTGACTGTCGAACCGTCACATGACCTAGATTCCTTTAGCAAAGTCTACGAGTTATATTTATGAAAGGATTTCATTGTAACTTGGTAGGATGACTCATTTTGGAATGATGTTACTGTAACTTGGTAACATTGGTTGACATACATTAACTGTAAGGGCCCCATCAAACCAGGTCTTAATTCATTAGTACAGTCTACACTCAAATTATTCTTATTGAAAACACAGCCTTCAGGGAACAGAAATTAACATATTCTCAATTATCACAATTCTTGTCTTATTTCTTAATCCTTTCATGGGGGTGCGGTGGCGTTGCGGTAACCGGTTCTCATCAGATCACCGAAGTTAAGCAACGTCGAGCCACTCAATTCGGACTCCCGCATTTTGTCCTTGGGCAAGGCACTTAACCCCGATTGTTAACATGGGGGCATGATGATGCTGTGTACTAAGGCATATGGAAAGTCGATGGTGCTCATGTCGTCAACCAATCTAACCCTGCCTGTGCTGCAATGCAGTGTCATGATGTTGGGGAGCGGGCAGCTGCTTGTCGTTGCTCGGTGGTTCTCTCCAGGTACTCCTGCTTCCTCCACCCATAAAACTGTCACCGATGTGTTATGACCTTAGCCGTTAAAGTGTCATTAAACTTAATAAATAAATAAATAATAAATAAATAATCCTTTCATAAACTTTGGAACATTAATCCTTTTCATCAAACACAACACACAGTCAAGTTAAGCTACAGTGTCATTGACACTTTCATTTATGGTCTACAGCCTGTGACAGTGCTTTTTCCTAGGCAAGTCTTAGCTGCTCTTTAGGCAGCCAAGACTTCCCTACAGAAACATCTGTCAAGGTTCTTGGATTGTAACTTATAAAATTAAGTCAGAGATAGCATGTTGGAGCACCTGTTCTGTTGCAGTAAATAGTAATCCAAGTCAGAATTAGACCCTTAACTGGTAGAGTGCTGGAAGCCCATATTTGGGCTTTATTCTGAAGTGCAGGTACTGCAACTTAAAGGCTTCAAATTTAGTGGCTGTGCATTATATGAAGTGATATTATTTAGTCTATTAAGATTTGCCTTGTTACAATTTATAGGAGAGTGCCTGTGGGCACTCTCCTATAAATTGTAACAAGGCAAATAGCCCAAGAACATTAGGTTTCACTAGGGAAAAAAATCGGAGAAAGCTGATTTTTTCAGGGAATGTCGAGTACATGTCACTGAACGATTAGACAAAAGTCCCCTAAAATCCCAGTTGAGCTTTTTTTTCTACAGCCTTTTTTCGAAAACGCGTTTGAAAAAAATTTTAAAAAATCGCACGAACTTTGTAACCTCGAATTGATCCAACTGTATTTTTTGTTTACACGTATTTCGAGCTACATAATGTCTAATATACATTTACCTAGAGGAAAATGTGCATTCTGTGACAATTTCTGCGAAAAATTATTGAAAATTCACAAAAAAGTATCGGATTTACGCAAAAAATGACGATTTTCCTAACGGATTTGCCCAAAGGGTCGTAGTACAGAACGGGATGTTAGTTGGACAGACGATAAAAAATCCACCACCATTTGAAGACTTTTATCATTGCTTACAAAATAGACATTATGGAAGACCCCCTCTGCTTCTGGCCGAGTTCCCCTTTTGGCATAAAATTCGTCAGCATGAGAACTCAACTATTTTCGGGCTTGGGACCGAACAGACACATCTGTGTCTGGCAGCATTAGATCAATAAATAATATTTACAGAATGTACAAAAATCAATAAATAATATTTACAGAATGTACAAATCAATCAACATGGATTAAGTTTCATTGACTATTATCAACGCTATATACAGAAATGACATGACCTATATACATATTATTCATCGAACTCAGAAATTTCCGACAGGACAGTGTTTCTGTGGTTGTTACAAGAATCCGAACTGCAATTACACAAACCTGAGCAAGAGAGTCCTGCCTTCTTACACCCACACCTTTTTGTACAAGCACTCTTGCAACCACAACTGATCAGATTCAGTAGGTTATCGGGGGCACATGGCTTTGTGGCTGCAGTCGGTACAAGAAGTCCATTGTCTAGCGACCACCCCAATCCATCGGAGGAAGCGAAGTGCCCAGCCATTGTTGGACCTGGAGATAACATCTGTAGACATGTTGTTGTGCAGCATCGCTGCTTGGTGGGAGTGAGGCTAGGTCGATGGGTTTATTCAGTTTAGATTTTGCTACATAACGCTTGTAAGTGACATATCTATATTGGTCGAGAGAGGAAACAGTTTTACTCCCGTATGAGATCAGGAGAAGTTGTTTCCCGGCAGCGGCTACTGCACTTGGTGTACTGTCATCCGCCAAAATTGTGTTGACATACTGTTGTGAGTCGCTAGTAACATCGGAGACAATTGTACTGAATACTTTCTTCTTACCAACTCGAAAGAGTGCAGAAGTAGTGTCACAACCACTTATAGAATGTGCTACAAGGAGGTTGCTTCTATGGTCACCCATTTTGGTTGCTATTTCACTAACTGAAACTAGTAAGTTTGGGGTAATGGAATACATCATGTGAATATTACATCCCGGTTGAACTCGAGAGGTAAGAATGACTAACAAGTCTGTGTCTGTTCCCACAACGACAACATTGTTGTCATCTTGAGCGATGTCAAGTGCAGTTTCGGCTATCAGTACATCAGCATCAGCCTCGGCCTGCTTGGACTGAATATTGATAGCAGATAGCTCCTGCATTAGAAGATCGATCAGTTTGGTTTTGTTCTTGGCATTTGCAAGGAAATCGGATTGGAGTGTGGTGGCTGGTAACTCGGGTGAGATATTGATATCAGTGGAATACCTGTGTTTAGATCTATGGGCTTGTTCCATGCCCTTTGTCGACATTGTACAAGCATAACCATCAAAAACAACCACGACGTTCGCCCCAAAATGTCTCACTAGATAATTGGAATATGATGTACATATGTCCTTATATGACGACTGTTTAGGCCATACAACTGCCCTCAATAAAAATCCACCATCTACAACAAACAGAGAATGTTCTGGGATTTTAGTTTGCTCGGAACCGTATGTTTTGAGGATCTTACCGAGCGTGCTTTTCTGTGTCTTCCTCATTCCAGCAGAATCAAACAATGCTGGTGGTTTCGGGGCGAGTTCATATTTGAGATACTCTTCCATCTCTGCTTGTGACTGAATAACACATGTGATGCGGTTGAACAGAATTGTGGGATCAATCACTACCTTACTTCCACGGACTTTGATGCTATTTGCCATTGATGCGAAAGACTTCACAGTGTCAACACGTCGTAGTTTGATGCTGTTGAACGTTTTGCTTACAACATTCGATACGCAACATTCACCAATTTTGCGAACTTGGTCACAGTTCACAGTTTCGTCGGCCACAAGCCCGGTCGTTTTAGAGACTAATTGTAGTGGATCTCTATTCTGAAAGGGGGAATGCACTCTGAGCCAGTTCAATAATTTGGTGATATCATTGGCATCAGTCAGTTGTGAACTTTGACGGAGATCCCGATGTTGTTCGCCATGACCAGTGTGAACATGAACAAAATTTTCGAGAGCATTACATATCGGAAGGCAAAGAGGTAGTCCATGTACCCATTTCGCAACAGTGCTATCGGTTATTCCCCTGCCATGTGTGAGACCACCAGGGAGCTTGAACATTCTCATTAAACACTGCTCTATGGTCTGATCAGAATATATCCCGTCCCAGAATTTATCTGAGCGCCTTATGGTAAAGTAACCTTTCTCAGTGAACAACTTCAAATCATCCTGTTGCATTATTTCTGTTAGCTCATTCATCTGCTGCAAATAGAGATGAGAACTTTTTGCGTATGCAAAATGACCACCTGCGTGAAATACTGGAATCATATTGCGAACACAATATGTGTGGAGTTCCCAGTCGCCTGTGCGCTCTGCTCTCAAGAACAACTGGAGAAGACCTATTTGCTCGTAGCATTGTACCCAAAGCTTTCCTGTGCGTCCTACGGACGCATTCTGGAGCAGTTCGTGTAATTTTGACAGTAGATGGTTGACACTTTCTTGATTGACAGCGTCAGCTGTTGTACAGTCACCTCTGGCAAGTCCACAGAATATTTCATTGACTTCTGTGCAGTCTATGTTATCTAGTGTTCGGCTTTCTTCAAACACAAGTTTTGTAATGGCAATTTGTGTTAGCAAATGGGCACGAACTGCTCTTGAATATGCATGACCACTGATCAAATGATGGATTGACCCACCAGCATAAACAGTCCCCCAAAGTTCATCCAAGCCGCTACCAGCCATGATCGAACCAATTGCCCCTAAATATGACATAATCATATGGAAGCCGACGAGTCTAACGAAAACTTTTGTCAACTTATCTGACGAAGACACAATCTCCACTGCTTTGATATAAAGTGGTTGGTCAAACGTCACTGGACAAACGTTCAGTCCCTGTTTCTCACATTCAGTTTGTGCAAACATGAGAGCAGTGTAAATTGTGCTCGGGTTGGATGGATCAAAATTAATAAAGGGAAGTATCTCGACATCACTTGTTTTCATAATCATCTGATGATGTGGCAATGTGCATATATCCAGCCCAAGATGGGCAGGGTACTCTCAGTACATGCGTCAAAGACCAAAGACTGTCGACTGTTTTTGCGAGTTTCAAATTTTTCGGATCAGATTCAACCAAAGTTGATAAATCCTTCATCACAATTTCGTCAAGACCCGATTTGCTTGGTTTACTGTAACCTTTCAAAGGGATGTACCCGAATTCACCAGAGCCAATATTCGAATGATCACCAGTTAGTCGTTTTATCGGAGACTCTTCTGTGTGATCTCTGCTTGGAGTTATACAGGCGGTATTTGAATGAGAAAAGTCGATGCCGTTTGAATTTGAGTTTAGGTGGTATGGTTAATATTTCACACGTTTCACCAGTTCATTATGGAATAAATGACTATTGTTATATATCATTATAAAGCCACTGCTTTTCTGCAATTTTTGATATATAATTTAACTCCCAAAGTAGTCATAGATTTGATTTAATGGACGTTGTGTACCGTTGTGTGTATGAAAACAATAAATTTTTTTTCGTAATTTTGTACATTTTCGTGAATATTTCACCATTGAGTGTGAGGATTGGTACAAAGTTGGCATTTTCTGTTGGGGATATGTTTTCTCAATATAATTCAGCACGATATTTATGATTCTCACCCTACTAAGGCAAATAAGAATGAGAAATATGGAGCTGGGTCGAATTTTTTTTTAAATTTTTTTTTTCATCAAAAAAACGCTATAACTCAAAAAGCTCAACTCGGATTTGCGGGGACTTTTCACACTTTATCCGCAATGTGTGTCCCGGAAACATATAAAAAAATCAGCTTTCTCCGATTTTTTTCCTTACTTTCTCATTTTTATGTCTAATGTGCCTGGACTAAAAGACGTGAAAAAATGTTGGTGGCCAAATAAAATTTAGCACTCTACCAGTTAAGGGTTAAACACCAACAGTTAAGTGAATAGATAAGTTCTAGATCAGTAATGATTTTATGCTACAGCTTGGTCTGGTAGTAGGATTAAATTATCATAAAACCTCTCACCTCTCAAAATTATTGAGAATGGATTTGGCCATTAGTGGACAGCACTGTGTATGTCCAAGATATTTGATGACACGTCATAAAGCATAAATATTGTACGTCATGTCCCATGTTTTCAGCTCACCTGACTGCAAGTCAGTGTGAGCTATTGCCATCACTTGGCATCCAGAATCTATCGTCCATTCGTCCGTTAACTTTTGAAAACTTGTCTTCTTCAAAACCACTGGGCCAAATTCAAACATATATTGCATAGACCATCTTTGGAGTAAACCCTTTCTTTTTTGTGCAAATGAAGCTGCTGCCATCTTTGGGCTGTGGTTAATGCCCCAAAAGCCTAAAAATATTTAAAAATCTTCTCATGAACCACCAGAGAGAATGCCTTGATATTTGGTATGGAACATCCTTTGGTGTTGAAGATTAAAGTTTGGTGGAGTGGGGAGGGTCAGATACAAGTGTGTTCAAATCAAGCCCCTCGGTTCATATTTGTGCTCAACACAGGAGCTTGAATATTAACTTAGGGCAATATGGGGAATGAGCTTTAAAAATCATCTTCTTCAGATCCACCAGTCAGATTCTTTTGATATTTTGTATACAACAACTCTAGAGCGGTCAGATTCAAGTTGGTTATTCTCCGCCGACCTAGTCGGGAAGGGGGGATATTGAAATGGTGTTCATCTGTCAATCTCTGTCCGTCCATCACAAACATTATCCGCTTAGCTCCTACAATTTTTAGTGGATTTTTACGAAACTTGCTCAGAAATATCTGTATCAAGTGTAGATGTGCATATGGTCAGGAATATTCGATCCGATAAATTTTGCATGGTTACGACCCTTGGAAAGAGCAAAATTTCCATCACGAAGGCTTGTCTGCTCAACTCCAACTACATTTTTTATCGGATTTTTACAAAACTTGGTCTAAAGTATCAAGTGTAGATGTGCAGGTGGTCAGGAATTTTTGATGCAACAAATTTTGCCTGGTTGCGACCCATGGTAATAGCAAAATTTCCATCACAAATGCTTGTCTGTCTAGCTCTGCCTACATTTTTTATTGGAGTTTTACGAAACTTGGTCTGAAGTATCAGTATTAAGTGTAGATGTGCATGTGGTCAGGAAATTTCTGTGCAACGAATTTTGCATGGTTATGGCATTGGAAATAGCAAAATTTTCATCACAAAGGCTTATCCGCGTAACTCTTCCTGCATTTTTCATTGGATTTTTACGAAACTTGGTGTGCAGTATCAGCGTGATGTATTCATGTGCATATGGAAAGGAAGTTTCGATTCAAATTTTCCAGAGTTATAGCCCTTGTCGACTTTCTTTACCAAATTTACCAAAATAGCAGGTTTTTGGAAGGTATCTTCAGTTGCGATCCATATTGTTCCTTTAGAGTTGCAATGAACCAAATGAGGTATTTAACCTTGTCCAAATCACCATCTCAGTTTTTGTTCATTCATCTTTTCATCTGACTTGATCACCTCATATTCTTATTCCTATCATAACATTAAAGTCGGTGGGAGATATGGATGTTGTTAGACTGTCTTGTTCAAATCAGGTTCCTGGGTCAATATTTGGGCTCCCATAGGAAACCCTAATTTTAACTTGCAACTGCAATATGGGGAATAATCTTTAAAAATCTTCGTCAGATTCTTTTTATATTTTGTATTCAACATCTCTAGGGGGGCCAGATTCAGGTTTATTCACAGAGGTCCCCTGGGGTTAATATTTGGGCTCTTTATTGGAGTCCAAAGTTTAATTATGAGGAAACATGAGGAAATTTCTTTAAAACATTTCAGATCCACCAGTCAGAATCCTTTCATATTTGGTATATAACATCTCTAAGGGAATCAGATTCAGGTTTGTTCAAATAGAGACCCTGGCTTAATATGTGGGCTCTCTTTGGGAGCCCAAAGTTTGGCTTAGTGCAATATGAGGAAACTTCTTTAAAAATCTTCTTGAGATCCACCAGTCAGAATGCTTTTTTTTCCCCAATTGTTTATTTGGTGATATTCTACAGAGGCCACAATTTTACATTCTCGGAACAATCTCACGTGGCTAGGAAATACCAGAGGATATATAAAATATTACATATTATATTACCAAATAAGTTATAGCAAAGTAATAGCAACATAACACTTAGAAAAAAAATATATGTATGTACAGATATGTACAGTGGGGTCTTAAGGACAAAGGTATCTCTCACTCGGTGTGTGTGTGTAGGGGTGTGTATATGAGGGTGTGTGTGTGTGCATCTGCGTGCAGGTGCATGTGTGTCTTTTTAAGTGGGTTCTAAAGTTGGTGAGGGTTGGAGACATTTGTTGAAATTTACAACAGTATATATGCTGTTTAGCCACAATAATAATTCAATTGATTATGTCATTAGGGTCTTCTGTCCCAAGTAGTATATTCCTTTTAGTCAAACATATAGATATGTCCTGTTCCTGAAAAAATATTTGTCATTCCTCCCAGAACTGTTTGATTATATTGCAAGACCAAAACATGTGGGAAATAGTTTCTTCTTCTTCTTTGCAGAACTTAAATGGGGGGGAGTATTATTAAATTTAACTATGTATGTGTTTACTCCTAATATTCGGTTGATAATTTTGTGTTCAAAGTTTTTTAATTTGTTGTCCATAAGTTGAATGGATTTTGGTATATTGTAATCCAGTTTTGGTCTAATTCGAAGTCTAATTCCCTTTTCAACTGTGATTTATATTTAATGTTTTTTTTTGTGTATTTTGATGCTTCAGCAATCTGTGACCTTTTTCTGCTAAAATATTTTGGTATGGGGTGGGGATAATAGGTTGTTCGATTGATGCAGTTGTTTCTTTGTCTTACTTGAACACTTTCATTGCTTTTTTAATTCCCATTATCATGCCAGAGTAGCTTATAAAATTGGTAAAATTTTCATATCTATAGTTACAATTTTGTTAAGACATGAGACTACCATCTGGATTAAAAAGATCTCTAATGCATCTGACTCAACTTTTGTTCCAGACTGGAATACAAATTATATTTTCTATGTTATTTAGTTCACTGCTGTAACCAAAAGACGACTTAGTAAAACCTATTGTTGTTCGTTTGAATGTTACTATATATAATTGCCATGGTTGTAGTGCTTCGAACCAAAAGTGATGGGGCACAATGCGCATTTTTAGCTTTTCAACAAATTTATGTTCTGCAAAGTTTTCTCCGATTTGCACAATATTAGGTATGGACTTGAGAAAATAGCATTGAGAAATTATTTTTTGTGAGGAGTCTTTTTATCCATGAGACCTTCATGGTGTTTATATGTATCACTAGATGTATTATTTTCAGGTGCCTCTCTGCATACCCTGACTTGAGACGATGCCTCTTTATTTTATCTAGAGTACTTCCCGAAATAAAATTGAGCAACAGGCTGTTTATTTCTTTTAAGAATTCTGGTGAGGGGTTGGTTATTGAAAGAAGTAAATGATTTAATTGGGGAACAAGAAAGGTTTTAATTACTGTTATTAGCTCACCTGACTGAAAGTCAGGGTGAGCTATTCTGATCACTTTTCGTCTGTCGTCCGTCGTCTGTCGTCCGTCGTCTGTCATGAAGGTGGTATTTGGGCCTTTTTCTCCCAAACCACTGGCCGCATATTAATGAAATTTCATGTGAGTAGGGGTTATATAAGGGCATTTTGATTTTTTGTCAAATTAGGTTTCGGCTCATATTGAGCAGAGGGATGGGGCAAAAATGCTCCAATTCTTAAAAAATCTTCTTCTCAAGAACCAGCAATAGCAGAGACTTGATATATGGTATGTAGCTTCCTTTTGAGGTGTAGACTCAAGTTTGTTCAAGAGAAGTTTGTCGGGCATTATTTACCTTCGTTATGGGAGGGGCAAAAATTTTGGCCATGCCTAAAATTTCTATTTTCAGAACCGTCAGGTCGATTTGAACCAAATTTGATATGAGATGATAATGGGTCATAAGTAGTTGATTGATGCAAAAAAAAAAAAAATTTTCTCATAGCCCCTTGGGAACCTCGGGAGCTAAAAATAGGAGAAACCTTAAAACTGCCATATCTCCAAAACTACACGGCACAGAGAATTCTTATTTTGTATAAAGCTTACTTTTATCCAGTAGAATAGAATGGTTAAAAAAAATCCCTATCTGTTTGATCACAAGGTACTTTTTTCAGGACTTTGGAAAAGTGCTGAGTCAGCACTTTTTAACACGGTAGGCAATGGGAAAAAGATTAAAAAATCTTCTTCTCCAGATCCAGCAGGCAGAATCGTTTGATATTTGGTATGCAACATTGTAGGGTGGATCTGATTCAAGTTTGTTCAAATCGGCCCCCTGGGTTCATATTTAGGCTTAGTATAGGAGCCTGATTTCGAACTTCGTGCATTTCAGGCAAATTTCCTAAAAAATCATCTTCTCCTGATCCAGCAGGCAGAATCTTTTGATATTTGGTATGCAACATTGTGGGGTGGATCTGATTCAAGTTTGTTCAAATCGGCTCCCTGGATTCATATTTGGGCTCACTATAGAAGCCCGAATTCAAACTTAGTGCATTTCAGGCAAATTTCTTCAAAAATCTTCTTCTCCAGATCCAGCAGGCAGAATCTTTCGATATTTAGCATGCAACATTGTGGGGTGCATCTGATTCAAGTTTGTTCAAATCGGCCCCCTGGGTTTATACTTGGGCTCAGTATAGAAGCTCGAATTCTAACTTAGTGCATTTCAGGCAAATTTCTTAAAAAATCTTCTTCTCCAGATCCAGCAGGCAGAATCTTTTGATATTTGGTTTGCAACATTGTGGGGTGGATTTGATTCAAGTTTGTTCAAATTGGCCCCCTCGATTCATATTTGGGCTCACTATAGAAGCCCGAATTCGAACTTAGTGCATTTCTTTTCAACCTACTTCCAATTGTTTACAATTGGCTGTAACATAAGTGCAAGCCCTACTTCGGAACTAACTCAAGCTTTTAGAAACTTTTCCAAACGAGTTGGAAAAATACTAGAGTGCAAAAGCACGAAAAAGATCGAAAAAAGGGTCGAGACCAGCGCTCGAAATTACAGGTACTCTCTCTGCACACCTCTTGCATTTACCGAGCACATGCGCAACAACCGTGACGTCAATTCCTTTTATTTCCGCCATTTGTACATGGTCTGAAATTTTTGTGACTCGTGCTACTTTGCTGTTTTTTCTTCGTGAACAACTTATTAAATGTGTTTTCTACATTATTAGTGTGCAAGTGGATTGTATCCTTTTGTCAAGCTATCAAAATTATTATTGATTCATGTTAATTTTTAGCATTATTGCTTGTTTCTTCACACTTCATCCTGTTTTTCCCCCACGTGTGAACACGACCTTTGTGCTGTTTTCCGTTGGCGGGAAGCTTGATTACATTATTTTCATTAATATAATGCCAAAGACTATTCCTTGTACCTCTTGCTTGCAAGCGAAGCATGTGGACGACTCTCATTCCACATGTGTCACTTGCAACAATTGCACTCAGGCCCAATCATGTGGTATTTCTGGGGTTTGGTGCTCTAAATTCTGGGCTTCTGTTAACAAGGTGGTTCTGTCCAGAGCTAGAACCCCTCGTTCTCCAGGTAAGGATAGCCGTGCCGTAGCAGACATTTCTGCTGGTGCACGTGGTGACTCTGTCACACAGGATTCTGATCTGTCTTCTGTGGCGAGTTCCTCTGCAACTGTTGACAGTGCTAGTTCAGTGATACCTGATGGGGAGACCGTGGTCTCTTTGTCTTCTGATGTCTCTCTTGAGGCGTCTGTTTTCGTAGAGAGCTTCTCTGAGGTCAGCTCGGTGACCCTCTCCGAACTGCCTCCTACACCGTCGACTGTTGGTGAGGAAGTTCTTACTCCAGATCCTATTCTGTCCGATGGTGGCTTTTCCATCTCCTCTGGGGATGGTCTACAGTCTCGGGGGACCGAGGCTGTATCTGCTGGTGTGTCTGTGTGCTCTCAGCCTCCCCTAGCCTCGCTGCGGGGCTGTGCGGGTTTGCTGTCTGCGCCGTCTCATCTGGCTAGGTTTGCTCCTAGTCGGTTGAGCCGGTCGGTCGCTTCGGCAGCGATTCCTCGCCCCTCGAGTGAATCGTTTATTGTTCCTCCTTCCCCTGCTAGTGTGCTGCCTAGCAGGATGGTGTTGGGATGTTGGCATCCAGGGCCTGCTGTTCAGCAGCGGTCAGTGACAACCCCTGTTAGCTGTCACTCTCGGAACCTTCCTCTGGTGATTCCTCACTGTGTTCCGAGTCTGGGTGTCGATCGATGCTTGCAGTCGGTCTCAGAGGATGGGCAGTTGGGGCCGTCTGCCGCGCAGAGGCCAATGACAGATTCCTGTCATTCTTGGGACAATCCTCTGGTGTCTTCCCACCGTGTCCTAGGTCCAGCTACCGATCGACATGCGCCGCCGGTCTCTTTGGAGGATTTGCAGGCAGGACCTTCTGTTTCGCAGAGGTCAGTGATGGCCCCTGGGCGTCACAATCGGGACTATCCTCCGGTGTCTTCTCACTGTATCCCTATTCTGTCTGCCGTTCGACTTCGGTCTCTTCTGAGGATTTGGGTTCTTCTACCAGAAGGGTCCATTGGGAGGATGATGCTGCGACGGATTCTCAGGGTGACCTGCGTCAGGCCGTTTTGGCGCTCACCCGGTTGCTTTCTGGCAACCCTCAAGTTGGCCTCCCTGTGCCTCCTGAGGCACAACCTCCTTTGGTCGGTCGCCGAGATATCTCGCCTGGCCCCTTGGATACTGCACAGTATTCACAGGAGGTTTCTGCTGGTCAGCCCGAGTTGGGCTACGTCTCCTCTGCTACGGAGGATGACGAGTATCTTGAAGGTGATGGGCCCCCCTCGTTAGTCTTGGGGCAGGCTTTGGATTTCGTCTTTGGCTTATTGCCGGACGTTCAACCTTCCGACCAGCCTTTTGTGACCGTCCGGCCACGGTCCACTGTGGAGCGCCGTAACCCTGTTGAGCCTTCTAGCTCTGGGGCTTTGCATCCTCTGCATTCAGCTCAGGTTGTTGAATCCTTCCAGGGCTTAGACGCCAAAATGCGTTCTAAGCCCCTCAAGGGTTCCTTCTTTTCTAGAGCTGATGCCTTTCTGCCTCCATCGCAGTTTCGTGTTTACGATTCCGTCCGTCCACCAGTCTTCCAAGGGATGACTACTGTGGATGAGGATTCTTCTTCCCTCGGGTTAACTAAGCCTAAGTCGGCAGTTCTCCCGATGTCGGTAGTTGAATCTATGGTGGGTCTGTCCAGAGAGATGCTGGGTATGTTATCTCTCGCGGACCATGTCGTCGCTGCCCTGGCTGAATATTTTCCACCAGGGGAGTTTGATGACGCACAGGCGCCTTTTCGTGTTTTGTCACAGGCTCTTATGAACTTGACACACGCTCACGCCTGTAGCATGGCTAATTTGGAGCTGGCACGCCGGGATGCGGTGTTGGATTCTTCTTCATCCCCTTCTGAGCAACGTGCTGTTCTGAGGTCTGCCTCTTTGGTGGGACCTCAGTTGTTCCATGGTTCCGTGGAAGCTGTTCATGGCGAAGTTCTTCATCATTCGAAGGACCAGCTTTTGCTGCGACAGCTTGACCAACCTGCTGCTGCGGGTGGTGGTCGTTCCAGGCCCCCCAAGCGTGCTGCTGCATCTGCCTCGTCGGCGACGTCGGCTACGGCTTCGGCTCCGTCTGCTCCTTCTGGACATAAGAAGCGCCGACGTGGCCAGGCTCGCTGGCAGCCTCAGGCAGGAAAGTCTCAGGACTCTGTCACTTCCCGAGGTGGTTTCTCCTCTCGGGGGCCTCGTCGAGGCCGCAAGTGAAGGTTCTCACCTCGATTCGCCTCCTGTCGGGGGAAGGCTGTCGCTGTTTTATGACCGTTGGACAGAGATAACGACGGATCCTTGGGTCCTCGACATCATTCATTCTTGTCTGCGACTGTCCTTCCATCGGCACCCCAGTTTATCTCGGGTGCCCCTCCCGACTCAGGTCCCTTCCGATTCTCTGCGTCGGGACCTTCTGGTGCAGGAGATCGACAATCTCTTCTCCAAAGGGGCGATCGAGGTGGTCAGGAACACCCTTTCACCAGGGTTTTACTCGAGACTTTTCTTGGTGCCGAAGAAAAACGGCCAATATCGTCCTGTCATCGATCTGAGTATCCTGAATGAGTACATAATAGCTCCTCGTTTCAGTATGGAGACTTTCTGGTCGATTCGACGTTCAGTTCATCAGGGCAATTTTGCTGCCAGTATCGACCTGAAGGATGCCTACTTCCATGTACCCATTCATCTGGCGTCACGGAAATACCTTCGGTTCTCGTTTCGGGATCGAGTTTATCAATTCAGAGCTCTCCCGTTCGGTTTGAACCTGGCTCCTTGGGCCTTCACCCGACTGAAGTCACATGTGCTTGCTTTCCACCGCACTCAGTCGGCTGTGACTTTGTCAGCCTACCTAGATGACATCCTCCAACGGCACCATGATGCTGCTGTTCTGGAGTTCGATGTCCGACAGTTCCTTTGCCTGCTAGCATCGCTGGGTTTCAGAGTCAATCGCGAGAAGTCGGATCTCCTACCTTCTCAGCGATTCCGTCATTTGGGGATGGATTTCGACACTCTTCACAATGTAGTGTCGTTCCCCCAGGCTCGGACGACGATTCTTTCCGCCTTGACTCGGAACCTGCTTCAATCTTCCTCGGTCTCGGCCAGGACTTTCCTTCGGATGCTGGGCCTTTGTGGTTCGGTGACAGATCCCATTCCACTCGGTCGCTTGTTTGTCCGACCTCTCCAACACTTCCTGTTGGATCATTGGTGTCCGAATGTAGATCCGCTAGACCTGGAACTCACTATTCCTCGGTCTCTGCTTGGTCACCTCCACCCTTGGGCCAATATTCCCTAGCTGACACAGGGTGTTCCGTTGGATCTTCCTTTGGCCGAAAGTATCCTTACTGCGGATGCCAGCGATCGGGGCTGGGGTGCGACATTGGATCCTCTCGGTCTGTCTACTCACGGCGAGTGGGACAGCGAGCAGGTGGGCCTTCATATCAACCAGAAGGAGCTCCTTGCTCTTCTGTTGAGTTTTCGGCTTTGGATCCCTCATCTGTCGGACCATATTGTCCTACTTCTTTCGGACAATTCGACAGTAGTGGCCTACATATGGAATCAAGGAGGCATACATTCGATTCCCATGTATCTGCTGTCTTGGGATCCTCTTCTGTTGGCGCGGGATGTGAACGTTCGGGTGTCCATTCGACACATTCCCGGGCGTCTCAACGTCCTAGCAGACTCCCTGTCCCGATGTAACAGTGTCCTTCCAACCGAATGGATGCTACATCGGTCGGTGTTTCAGGCGATTTGCGAGCAGTGGGGGCGTCCTCAGGTCGACCTTTTCGCTACTCGCTGGAATCATCAGGTAGAGACCTTTGTCTCCCCTTGTCCAGATCCTCTGGCATTTGCAGTAGATGCTCTGTCTCTGGACTGGACAGGTTGGATCGGCTATGCCTTTCCTCCTGCACCGATTCTTCCTCAGGTATTAGCGAAGATTCGTGCTTGCAGTTGCAGGATCATTCTGATCGCACCCCTGTCTCCACAGAGGGTGTGGATCAATCTGCTGCGGCCTCTATTGGCCGATCGACCGATTCGTCTACCTCTACAACGCGATCTTCTTTCCCAGGGTCATCCCAGGAAATATCACAACAGCCCGTCCCTTCATGCCTGTCTTTTATCAGGTCCAGACTCCCACGTAGAGGTTTTTCGCGACGATCAGTGGAGTGCATTTCTGCATCGTGGTGACATTCCACTGGCATGACTTATGCTGCAAGTGGAAGGTTTTCTGCCGCTGGTGTGCAGATCACGATGTGAATTACCGTGATCCGTCAATCGCTCAAATTGTGGATTTTCTGGTTTTTCTTTTTGACTCCAAGGGCCTCCAGCCTATTACGATTAAGGGCTATCGGTCTATGCTGTCTGATACTTTCTCTTATGTGGGAAAGCGGTGCATCGGTCGTAATCTTTTTCTCTTCAAACTCATTCGGCACTTTTCTTTGAAGAGGCCTCGAGTTTTGCATCTTACACCCAAGTGGAACTTGGCATGGGTGTTGCACTGTTTGGAGGGGCACCATTCGAGCCTTTATCTGCATATACTGATATGCATTTTCTCACCTATAAGACGGCTTTTCTTCTAGCATTTTCTTCTGCTCCACGAGTCAGTGAGCTTCATGCGCTATCTGTTGATTCTGCCTTCTTCCGAAATGAGGCTAACAGTGTCACCTTCACTACTGATTACTCTTTTCTGGCTAAGAATAACTTCCTGATTCAGTACCTCCTCCCATCTGCATTCGGGCTCTCCTTGCTGTCGATGGCCGGAGGCCTCTTCTTTGTCCTGTTCGTGCGATCAAGACTTTCATTACTCGCACTCAGTTCATTAGGAGGGGTCGGAAGAGATTCTTTCTGTCTCTCATTCCTAAGAGGCAGTCTATCTCTTCCCATTCTATTTCCAGGTAGATCTGTCTTGCAATCAAGCTGGCTTATTCCCGCTTGTCTGCGTCGGATCTTGTTTCGAACCGGTTTAATGCTCATGAGGTTCGTGCCATTTTTGCATCCTGGGCGTTCTCCAATTCTGTTTCGCTCCGGGATGTTATGAATGCGGCTCACTGGAGGAATGCTTCTACCTTCTCTTCCTTTTATCTCCGCCACCTTCAGCAGCAATCTGAGGACCTTTATTCTTTCGGCCCTCTCTTTGCTGCTCAGGCTGTTGTGCACCCTCGTTAAAATTGTTTTTATCGAGGTTGTGCTTCGCTCAGCCTTGTTCTTTTCAGGTGCCTTCTATCTATCCTTATTACAGGTTTCGCTATTGTTCTGTGCCCTCTTTGCTTTTCTTTCTGCTACTCTTGTTGGTATTGGTTATATGATTCACCTCCTCCTATTGTTTATTCAGCCAATTGTAAACAATTGTGAGTAGGTTGAAAAGAAATTAAAATTTTTTAGTAAATTTTGTTTCTTAACATACCTACCACAATTGTTTACCGGAGGCCCACCCTCCTTGGGGATATCTTTGATATCGATGCCTCCCCGCTAAATCACAAACTTCTCGTTGGCGGAAATCCGGAATTGACGTCACGGTTGTAGCGCATGTGCTCGGTAAACGCAAGAGGTGTGCAGAGAGAGTACCTGTAATTTCGAGCGCTGGTCTCGCTCGACCCTTTTTTCGATCTTTTTCGTGCTTTTGCACTCTAGTACTTTTCCAACTCGTTTGGAAAAGTTTCTAAAAGCTTGAGTTAGTTCCGAAGTAGGGCTTGCACTTATGTTACAGCCAATTGTAAACAATTGTGGTAGGTATGTTAAGAAACAAAATTTACTAAAAAATTTTAATTTCAGGCAAATTTCTTAAAAAATCTTCTTCTCCAGATCCAGCAGGCAGAATCTTTTGATATATGGTATGCAACATTGTGGGGTGGATCTGATTCAAGTTTGTTCAAATCGGCCCCCTGGGTTTATATTTGGGCTCAGTATAGAAGCTTGAATTCAAACTTAGTGCATTTCAGGCAAATTTCTTAAAAAATCTTCTTCTCCAGATCCAGCTGGCAGAATCTTTTGATATTTGGTATGCAACATTGAGGGATGGATCTGATTCAAGTTTGTTCAAATCGGCCACCTGGATTCATATTTGGGCTCACTATAGAAGCCCGAATTCGAACTTAGTGCATTTCAGGCAAATTTCTTTAAAAAATCTTCTTCTCCAGATTCAGCAGGCAGAATCTTTTGATATTTGGTATGCAACATTGTGGGGTGGATCTGTTTCAAGTTTGTTCAAATCGGCCCCCTGGGTTTATATTTGGGCTCAGTATAGAAGCTCGAATTCGAACTTAGTGCATTTCAGGCAAATTTCTTAAAAAATCTTCTTCTCCAGATCCAGCAGGCAGAATCTTTTGATATTTGGTATGCAACATTGAGGGGTGGATCTGATTCAAGTTTGTTCAAATCGGCCCCCTGGATTCATATTTGGGCTCACTATAGAAGCTCGAATTCGAACTTAGTGCATTTCAGGCAAATTTCTTAAAAAATCTTCTCCAGATCCAGCAGGCAGAATCTTTTGATATTTGGTATGCAACATTGAGGGGTGGATCTGATTCAAGTTTGTTCAAATAGGCCCCCTGGATTCATATTTGGGTTCACGATAGAATCCGAATTCGAACTTAGTGCATTTCGGGCAAATTTCTTAAAAAACTTCTTCTCCAGATCCAGCAGGCAGGATCTTATGATATTTGGTATGCAACATTGTGGGTGGATCTGATTCAAGTTTGTTCAAATCGGCTCCCTAGATTCATATTTGGGCTCACTATAGAAGCTCGAATTCGAACTTAGTGCATTTCAGGCAAATTTCTTTGAAAATCTTCTTCTCCAGATTCAGCAGGCAGAATCTTTTGATATTGGGTTTGCACCATGCTTAGGGAGGGGGGTGAGATTCAAGTTTGTTCAAGCCAAGTCTCTAGGTCCATATTTGGACTCACTGTAGGAGCTTGAATTGTAATTTAGTTCAAAATAAGGAATTTTCTTTAAAAATCTTCTTCTTCAGATCCAGCAGTCGGAATGTTTTGATATTTGGTGTGCAGGATCCTTAGGGGGGTGAGGTTCAAGTTTGTTAAAGCCAAGTCCCTTTGGAAGCCCGAATTATAACTTAGTCCAATATGAGGAATATTCTTTAAAAATCTTCTTTTTTTTTAGATCCACTGGTCAGAATCTTTGGATATTTGGTTTTAGCTTTTCTTAGGAGGAGCAGATGCAACTTGTTGAAATCAATTCTCTGGGTTGATATTTAGGCTACCATGTCAGGTGAGCGCCCTCAGGCCCCTTGGGCCTCTTGTTTTTCCCAGTGGTGTTTTTAGACGTTTTTTCCAGAGATTTAGGATTGTCTTATTTTTGTTCATTTTTTCGCTAAAATTTTCTCTGACTGGGTCCTTATCTGCCATATTGAAGTCCACATTGAGAAGCATTAATTTAGAAGCGACTTCTATGTCAGGTTAGGGGGGTTAGGGGAGGGGCTGGGCTCTGCCTTTTATTGTGTCTATTCCTATCAATTTTGTTTTTTTATAATTCATTTTTAACCCAGAGATTGTGGCAAATTTATTTTAACACCATCAAAGATGTTGTAATTGATTTCTGAGAGCCGTTTAGTAATAGACATGTGTCATCTGCATACTGGCTAAGTTCAAATTCTTTCCCTGACACGCATATACATGTTATATCTACATTTTGTTTGATTAGCATTTCAGCACCTAGAATAAA
The DNA here is from genome assembly GCA_031216915.1 of Pictodentalium vernedei. Lineage (NCBI taxonomy): Eukaryota > Metazoa > Mollusca > Scaphopoda > Dentaliida > Dentaliidae > Pictodentalium > Pictodentalium vernedei. The sequence goes on along the minus strand of CM062292.1, from coordinate 291,229,795 downwards.
TGAATATGGGGACAATGGGTCACCTTCCGCTTACAGCCATGCTTTAAGTGGACAGGCTCCGACATAAAACCAGACTGGAGCACAGTCGAGAATGTGTCATTATAGATAGTTTTTAGCTATTTTTGGAATTATTCAACGAAATTAAAAAATATGAGTGTTTGTAGAATAAAATTCCATTAAACAGTATCAAATGCCTTTTCAGAGCCTGTTAACAGCGAACTACAAGGAAGATTTTCTGAGTCTGTATAGTCTATAACATCTTTCACTGTCCTGATGTTTTCGGCAATGCATCCACCTTTAATAAAATGTGTTTGGTCATCATTAATTAGTTTAGGTAGGAGAGGTTTGATTCGGTTAGCCAATGTGGTTGTGGTAATTCTATATGGGATGGTGAGAAGGGTGAGGGGTTGTTGGTTGGTTATTAAATTTGGAGCTTTGTCTTTTGTTCTTTTTGGGGATGCATTTTAATTTTCCATGGCGCTGTGTGACTGACAGTTTTTGTACATCATACACGTAATTTATTGAATTTAGAATGTAATGTTCGATGTCTAGCCAAAATAATTTAAAGTTTAACTTCGTGCATTATTATTATTTCCAAAACTGCACAGACGAGAATGTTGTTATCTCACCTGGCTAAAAGGGCCATGTGAGCTCTTGCCATTACTTGGCGTCCATCTTTTGGTGTGTGTTGTTCGTCATCGTCTATAAACTTTTCACATTTTCATCTTCTTCTGTGGATCTGCTCAGCCAGTGTGAACCAAACTTGACAGGAATGGTCTATGGGAGGTCCTCTACAAATGATCCTCATTTTGTTCTTGTCATATGAAAAACATGGCCGCCAGAGGCATTCTTTGATTCTGGTTGATGGATTTTGAAAAATCTTCTCCTCTGAAACTACAAGGCCAAATGTTTTGAAACTTCACATGATTGATGACTGGGACACCCGCTACCAATGAGCGTCATTTAATGTTAATCGGATTGCACATATGGCCACAATTTCAGTTTGTAGTTACTATAGAAACCCTTTGGAAAATCACATTTTTATCTTCTTATCTGCAACTACTTGTGTAGTGTGAACCAAACTTGGCACAAATAATGTATGGAAAGTCCTATGTAAACAATCATCATTCTGTTTTATGCAGATGAAGGAGCATGGCAGCCAGCTGCATTCTTTGATTTTGATTAGAATAACTGAGGAATATGTAGTTCTGTCAGGTGATCGATTACAGGCTCTTTAGAGCCTCTTGTTTTCTGGTATGCAGCTTCCTCAGTCCAGTGGAATAAGATGGAGCAAAAAATTGCTATCGGTTTTATCATGGGGTGTCATATAGGTCTATGGGAATGCCCATTTTAGCACTGTTGGCAATGGAAAAATGCTGAGTCATAATCTTGTCTTCTTCTTAGAACCACTGGGCCAGATTCATTCATTTATGGCACAGACCCTCTTTGGAGTATACCCTTTCTACTTTGTTCAAATGAATCTGCTGCCATCTTTGTGCTAGTGGAGTTTACTCTTCTGATTTTTTACCTGCGTCGCCAGCGGCAGAGCAGGTCTAGTAACCGCTCGACTCCGTCCGTCTGTCAGTCTGTCCATCAGTCTGTCCGAAACACTTCTTCCGTCACAGTTTTCTTCGCTTCTATGAAAGGGAATGATTTTATGTTTGGCCTGCTGCTTCATAATGATGAGTTGTATCGTGTAAGAATTTTCAGGTCTGCCGTGCAGCCACTTCCTGTTTGCCGATACTTTGAAATTTTACTGTACCCACTGAACATTGAAATTTTTCGTCAAGGTTTTTTTTCTCGGCTTCTATGCAAGGGATTGATTTTATATTTGGTCTGCTGCTTCATAATGATGAGTTGTATTGTGTAAGCAATTTTCAGATCTGCCGTGCAGCCACTTCCTGTTTGCCGATACTTTGAAATTTTACTGTACCCATAGAACATTGAAATTTTTCATCAAACTTTTCTCGGCTTCTATGCAGATGCGTTGTATCGTGTAAGCAATTTTCAGACCTGCCATGCAGCCACTTCCTGTTTGCCGATACTTTGAAATTTTACTGTACCCACTGAACATTGAAATTTTCTGTCAAGGTTTTCTCGGCTTCTATGCAAGGGATTGATTGTATATTTGGTCTGCTGCTTCATAATCATGAGTTGTATCATGTAAGCAATTTTCAGATCTGCCGTGCAGCCACTTCCTGTTTGCCAATACTTTGAAATTTTACTGTACCCACTGAACATTGAAATTTTCCGTCAAGGTTTTCTCGGCTTCTATGCAAGGGATTGATTTTATATTTGGTCTACTGCTTCATAATAATGAGTTGTATCGTGTAAGCAATTTTCAGATCTGCCGTGCAGCCCTTCCTGTTTGCCGATACTTTGAAATTTTACTGTACCCACTGAACATTGAAATTTTTCGTCAAACTTTTCTCGGCTTCTATGCAAGGGATTGATTTTATATTTCTTCTGGTTCCTGATAATGATCAGTTGTATCACGTATGCAATTTTCAGATCTGCCGTGCAGCCACTTCCTGTTTGCCGATTCATTTGCATGCAGCGACGCAGGTCCAGACCCGGTTTTGGTCTTGGCTTGTTCCCCCCAAAAGTTACAATGCCCCTTGTGGTGGGGATAATGCTCCATAAGCCTAAAATGCTTCAACTCTTAATCCGCTGAGTATTTTTCAAATATTTTTCATCAGTTCCAGTCATGGCTGCTTCACTAGATTTGATGAAAAAATCAAATAAATTTAACTGAAGGAATCATTGGTCACGGATAATCCAATGTACAAGGGAGAATTTGGATAAAAGTGCTCCAATTATACTTATTTCACAGGCAGTTATTCCTTGTACTGGGCAGGAATATCCACCAGCAGCATGCAAGGAATTAAAAATAATGCTTAGATTTCTTGTATGGTGTTGTGTGGAAATAACTTGATTTTCATTTTAAGGGTCCCTCCCCCGCCCTCCCCCCCCTCCCCCAACCCACTGTGGGCCGAAAATATCAAATCCATGTCAAAGGTTTAGAGGAGAGTCAAACTTTGGCTGTGGTTTTGAATCGAGTCAAATCTTGGAACAGTTCACAGGGCCCTAGTTTTGAAGGATTGTGAGTGATTTTAATCCCCCCCCCCTCCCCCCTCCAATCACCTTGTAGGGAAAATATTCTCCAAAGATCTAACTTTGGTGGGTTTGAAATTTAACAAAGAACCCAATGAAGAATTTAATTTTCCATTATACAAATGAATTCTCACAATTTTGTGATGAGGCTCATTGTGGTCAAGTTTAGACAGATGTCTCTGTGGGTGGAATAGATTAATGTCTGTTGAAATGGGTCCCACCAGGTTACTTAAGGCCTTGAGGATGGTGGGGGGAGGGAATCCATTGGGTGTATAACATCCAATCAGATACATTCTTATATGACATTTGCACATGGAATCCAGATTCCAAACGTGGTGTATCTAGCACATACCCCAATGTCTGTATTGTATCATGTAACATTGAATACATACAGCCATCGTGGTGTAAAGACATCTTCTAAATGACATGCTGGTGCTAAATGTGACATTGGGAACATTTGGTTGTGGTTAAGAAGCCATTTTCCCAAAGTTGTGGTCAGAAATGAAAGGTACCATGCATGTCTGATTGTCAGTGATGTGGGGCAGAACCCTCTAACTGTGAGTCAGCAATTTTGCAAGTGGAAACAGGTTAATCAATGTCTGAGTTGAAATTTCTATACACAAAATTGCTGAAGAAAAAGAGAGAATGATAAATTAAATATTTACAATTTTTCATATTATTCCCAGCAAATCATGCTTTGGATAAAATATTTTGTTTTATGTTTTGCCTGGGGAAAACATACTAGTCTTAACAACTTCATTAAACATTCAAGTTCTGAACACACTGACACCACTCTAATATGTAGTATTTTATTATCTTTTTATTTGGTTACAAATACATGTTAAGGTCACAAGTCCAACATGAAAATAACCTAGTTTCAAATTTAAAAAATTTAGTGTTTACCTTCATGTTTTAGCTCACCTGACTGAAAGTCGGGGGAGCTTAAGTGATCACTTTTTGTCCGTTGTCCATGAGTCGTCTGTTGTGCGTCCCTTGTTTCATTATTTAAAATTTTGTTGATAGTAATTTTTATTACCTAGTAAATGCCTGTGTGGACATCACTGTCCACGTGTGGATTACGACCAGTCCACGGCCGCTGTACTGTACTCAGTGTGGTTTTGGAAGTTGAGGCTATGTGACAGGTGATATCTGTTGGAACCATGGGAAGTGAAACAGCCTTGGTTACTTATGCCTGAAGTTCTTCCCTACTGATATAAGAGACCTTGTAAACTACACCTGGCCTGGGTGGGAGTAGGCACTCAACCTCCTGAACATTTTCCCAGGAGAGTGTCAGTTGCTCGTTGTGATTTTCAAAACAACTCAACCCTGAAAGTTGCCAGTCACAGTTTTTAGTCCCTAGAGTTTAAAAGTGCACAGTACGCATAGTGCTTAACCACTTTAACAATGATGTTGAAATATTAAAATTTTAAGCAGCAAATTTTTCCCACAATGCAATTTTGAATTTGTCCAATGCAGTTTTGTTTGACAGAGCTCATTGCTGCTTGAAAATTTGGTTTTTGTCATCAGTTTGCGGAGGGTTATTTTAGAATATTTTGTTCTCCCCATTTTGTTTTATTGGACAAATTTTGCTGATTAGTAAATTGAGGGTTAAGATATTTAGATGTTTGAATGAGATGGATAAATTAAACTCTCTAACTGCTATTACTTGAAATATTTTAGCTGACACAATGGCTATTAAATACCGTTGTGTTCTATTTGTAATTACTTAAGTGCTTCCTCCCTGAACTCAAATGTGGGTTGCTGTGACAAAAGCAATATGAACATGCACTGTACGCCCACACACTACTGTACATGCTTCATATATTTGGTGATGAACAATAACATTCTTGGCATGTTAGTTTCACCAGGTTTTCACAAACATTATTTTGACTCAACCTTTGCATCAAATCACTGAGAATCCTTCTTTTTTTTTTTTTCGTTTACTGCCTGTACCTCCTGTTCAACACTGTGGAATGATGTCTTTGGAATTGTATTTACATGTTGAGGCTTGTAGCGAATGTTTGTTTGTTTATTGGGGTTAACAACACTTTCAGCCAGCCAGAGTTATCAGCAGTTGAAAGCAACTGAACCATTAATGTGCTGTATGCTTTAGTAAATAGCAAAACCGTGCCCCCACATGTGGAATCAGGATTATGTGTATCGCCCAAGGACGCAATGCAGTTAACGCTGCTGGATCGAACTGTGGACCTTTTGGTTTAAAGTCCAGTGTGCTAACCAGTGAGCCACCGTGCCCCCGCCCCCCAGAGCAAATGATGTACAAGTAAGCCTGCTCTGTTATCATTCCAGGAAGAACAATACTCCCTGTAGGAATCCTGCAAAGTGGAGCAGTGCTAGTTTACTGTGGTAAACAATTCTGCTTTGCTCATAAAATAAGATCTGTAACCAACTCCTAGGGTGGAAATCCTCTACTGTGGGCACCATGAGCATAAACAGTTGGCTAAACTTGACTTCATCCCAATGTTGAGACAGCCAAAGATGTGGAATACAGCACATCAGGTCTTAAGCTAGGATGCTTTACGAAAGAATATGAACAAGAAGTTATTAGAGACTGAATATTTAATTTGAAAGTACTGAAGATCTCAGAGGTATGAAAATTTGGCAACAGCAGTAACTTCATTAAGTTAGTTCATTTTGCCATTAAATTTCCATGTCTAGTTCATTTTGTGATGGCAGATTTATATCTGCAATGGTACTTTTAAACTTTGTACCAAGTACGTGATATTTGGTAATAAGAACAGACATCATCAAATTGACATGGTTTTATTGGTTGTACGGCTGAAATGGTCAACCGGTCAATAATCGGTCATGGATGTGACTTATGATTTCCATAACCAGTTAGCCGTCGCCACACATAACATATACCAACTCAAGCAGAGTTAAAACGATAGTGAAGAAGCAAGCGAAAAACATCAATGCTGTTACAGGATATGCTATTTGAACTAATGCATGCATTCTGTTTTGTCAATGTTTTGGCTGCTTGGTCAATGTTAGTAGTTTCAAAACAGTTCAGATATTTAGAGGGGATTTTTTCATAAATTATAATCAATTCAACTGAGGATAATTTGACGAGAAATTTATTCCGAGTTATCGGATGAGAATGTTTTACAAGGTTTGTATGTCCATTTTGCAGTCCTAGTAATTTGCCATCTCTACCTTGGCAAAAAAGATATGCCAGGAGCAAATGCACTTGTTTTTTTTTGAACGGCAAAATTATTTCCTTTTTGACACCATGTTTCAAATTGCCCCAGAATCCCAGTTCTTCGGCGGATATTTTGTCACTTTGTTTTTAAATATAATGACAGGCTTCTGTGGCTCATGTATACTCTATTCTAAAATGTGCAAACCACGATTGATTATTGAGGAAATTCAAATTGAGTTGAAATGGGTTACCCGTGTTAGTGTATTCAAATTATTCTTTTAACTTTTTGGGGATTCCATAGTATAATTGTATTTGCATATTAAAAATAAACTTTCCTTGAAATGACCAATGATAAAAATTTCCCCATTTGGCATAATATTGAAAGCAGTGCAAAGCATGCGGTTTCTGACAGAAATAAAGCAAGTATCAAACTTCCAAAATGACCACGAATTTCACTTAAATGCAATGTTTACTCATCTGCAGACCGCTGTCATTAATTTCTATGTAGACATTTGAATTGCTATACTTGCACAAATGACATTTTCAAGACTGTGGGCCAAGATTTGTGTCTTTCAGTAATTAGTAATTCTTTGGAATACAGAATCACTCATGGTTATGCTCTTTAGCACTCATCTTACAAGAGTATTACTGCATCATAGTTTGAATGTACAGTACAGCCACCATGGATTTGTCACTTCCCATGGGTGAGCAATATTTCCACACACACAATAATATTCATAATTTTGGTGCTGATGGTTTTTTAGCTTAATGTGACATAGTCAAGATAAGCTATTGCCATCACGCGTGCGGAAGTCTGTTAGTCTGTGAGTCACTGCAGGTTTGGGGTCATGTCTAGATGAGAACGTCCCCTTTTGGTTGCGATCGGGCAACCAGTATGGCTGTCCGAGCCCAAAACCCCAAAATCATTAGCACAGTCTACAGGTCTTATTTATGAAGGGATTTCATTGTAACTTGGTAGGATGCCTCTGTATAATGCCTAGATGAGAATGTCCCCTTTTGGGCACGATCTATCAAACGTGATGGATGCCCAAGCCCGAAACCCAAAAACTTTTAGCACAGTCTGCAGGTCATGTTTAATGTGGCGGGATTTCATTGTAACTTGGTGGTATGACTCCTTATGATGTCTAGATGAGAATTTCCCCATTTGGGCATGATCTGCCAACCGTGTCGACTGCCCGAGCCCAAAACCCAAAAACCTTTAGCACAGTCTACAGGTCATATTTATTGAGGAATTTCATTGTAACTTGGTGGGTTGACTTCATATAATGTCTGGATGAGAAAGTCCCCTTTTGGACGTGATTGGGCCACTGTGACAGCTACAGGGGCCCGAAGCCAAAAACCTTTAGCACAGTCTAGAGGTCATATTTATGAAGGGATTTCATTGTAACTTGGTAGGATGACTCCAAATAATGTCTAGATGAGAACGTCCCATTTTGATCGCGATCATTCAGCCTTGATGGGTGCCTGAGCCCAAAAACCTTTAGCATAAGAAAAAGGGCATGTTTATGGAAGGATTTCATTGTAACCTGTTAGGTTGACTCCATATAATGCCAAGATGATGACATCCCCTTTTCGTCGTGATTGGTCATCTGTGATGGCCACAAGTGTCCGAAGCCCGAAAACCTTGAGCGCAGTCTACAGGTCATATTTATAAAGGGATTTCATTGTAACTTCGCAGTATCACTCCAGATGATGCCCAGATGAGATTGTCCCCTTTGGTTGCGATCATTCAACCATGATGGCTTCCCGAGCCCGAAGCCCTAAAACCTTTAGGACAGTCTACAGGTCATATTTATGAAGGGATTTCATTGTAACTTGGTAGGTTGACTTCATATAATGTCTAAATGAGAACGTCCTCTTTTGGACACGATTGGGCAACTGTGAAGGCTACAGGGGCCCGAAGCCCAAAAACTTTTAGAACATTCTACAGGTCATAATTGTGAAGGGATTTCATTGTAGCTTGGTAGGATGACTCCAAATAAGGTCTAGATGAGAACATCCCCTTTTGGTTGTGATCATTCAGCCTTTATGGCTTCCCGAGCCCAAAAGCCTTTAGCATAGACTATAGGTCATATTTATGGTCATATTTATGGAAGGATTTCATTGTAACCTGTTAGTTTGACTCCATATAATGCCTAGATGATGACATCCCCTTTTGGTCGTGATTGGCCAACTGTGATGGCTGTGAAGCCCAAAAACCTTGAGCACAGTCTACAGGTCATATTTATGAAGGAATTTCATTGTAACTTCGTAGGATCACTCCAGATGATGCCCAGATGAGAATGTCCCCTTTTGGTTGCGATCATTCAACCATGATGGCTGCCCGAGCCCAAAGCCCAAAAACCTTTAGCACAGTGTACAGGTCATATTTATGAAGGGATTTCATTGTAACTTGGTGGGTTGACTTCATATAATGTCTAGATGAGAACGTCCCCTTTGGACGCAATTGGGACTCGTTTTGGAATAATTTCACTTTAACTTGGTAACTTTTGTTAATATACGTTAACTGTGAGGGCCACATACATTAACTGTGAGGTCATATTAACCCACCCCTCAGCTCTTTAGTACAGTGTACACCTCATATTATTTTTATCAAAACCATAGCATACAGGGACCAGAAATGAACATATTCCCAATTATCACAATTCTTGTCTTATTTCATAATCCTTTCATAAACATTGAACATTATCCTTTTCATCAAATACAACACACAAGTTAAGCTACAGTGTCATTGACACTTTCATTGTGATTTTTTGGTGGATAGTATATGTTGATGGAAGGAAGCTCCCTTTCGATTTGTGTCACTGTCCAATTTGTCATTCCAGAGTTATGGGACTTGATTCGTCAAAATATAGGCAATTTTCCACATGTCGAACGATAACTTGAAAATGCTTTGAGCAATTTTCATGATTTTTTGTTGGCAAGAATATGTTGATGGAAGGAATCTCCCTTTCTATTTGTGTCGCCGTCCGGTATGTCTTTCCAGAGTTATGGGACTTTATTCGTCAAAATATAAGCAATTTTCCACATGCCGAACAATAACTTGAAAATGCTTAGAGCAATTTTCATGATTTTTTGGTTGCAAGTATATGTTGATGGAAGCAATCTCCCTTTCGATTTGTGTCACTGTCCGATTTGTCATTCCAGAGTTAATGGGACTTTATTCGTCAAAATATAGGCAATTTTCCACATATCGGACTTTGAGCAATTTTCACGATTAACCCGACAAGTACATATGTATACTCATATTGTGTGCTTCCCTCTTGTAATTAATAATGGGTGTATCATGCGCTCATAGTGCAGCTGTTTATTTGCTAGAGTTATGCCCCTTTATGACTTACAATAATTTGCCTCATAAGTCTGAAGACTTTCTCAGATGTTTAAAGACCAATTCTTTCATAACTTGATATTGCTGGTCACCACTATGTGAACCTGCGATTATAGTTCAGGTCAGACTATTTTTCCAAGAGTTATATACACCTTTTCGGCTTAGAATAATTTACCACATTGGTAGAATTTTGTCCGGAGATTTCCTCAGAGGTTTATAGACTAATTCTTTCGAAACTTGGTATGCATGGTCACCGCCATGGCAACTCTTGCATCTGCGATTATAGTTCTGGTTGGACTATTTTTTTCTAGAGTTATGCCCCTTTTTGACTTTGAATAATCAGCTGCATAAGTCTGAATTTTGTCCAGAGTGTTTCTCAGAGGTTTTTGGACCGATTCTTTCAAAACTTGGTATGCATGGGAATCTGAGATTATAATTTTGGTCAGACTATTCTTTCCAGAGTTATGCCCCTTTTTGACATTAGAAATTTCAAAATTTTTGTTTTTTGGATGATAGCTTGAGTTTGGATTTGTCGTTCAGCACCAAACTTGGTTTGTGTCTCTGTCAGACTAAAATACAAGTTCAGGTCGAATTGGGATCTGACCGATGTTATTGGTTTGTCCATGGATCAAAACAGTAGTTATGTACAATTTGAAAAAGCCTACCAGGCATATTATGTAATGCTAGGCAGTGCTGTTGTTCAAATTTTATATGTAGCTTTAGTGTGATGTCTAGATGGGACCTATCAAAGTTTTCTGAATTTGTTGAGAAACATGGCTGCCATTGGCCATCTTGGATTTGACATATAAATTGTCAACAATTCCTTTTGCACACACACCTGTGAGGTGCTTCTCTCACTCAATCTTTTTCAACTCAGAATATGTGGCTTTAGGGTGATGTCTACATGCAAGCAATCATGGCTTTTTTAATTTCATTAAAAAACATGGCCACCAGCAGCCTTCATAGATTTTGAAATGATATTGTCTACATTTCCTGCAGGCATTCTACAGTTAGTTATTTAGTTGAGTGCCTTCTTGGTGAAGTTGAGCTGCAGTGTCATTGACACTTTCAATATTGATGTCATCTTAATTTTTGCAGTATATCATTTACAAATTCCCGACCCAATCGTGTGGGTGAGTTGTGATCCGATCACATTCTGATCATGAAAAAGACTGCTTTTTTTATCACAATACATGTATACTTTATGAAATATGCAAGCTCAGATTGCAGTTTTGAAGCCATTTGCTGCATGGTCCCATTGGTTGGTTTGCATCAAAAAATTCTGATGCCCAGTTTGGTGTCCATGAGTACCAGGTATTTGCAGAAACTATTTAGTGGTGCATATACAAATGAATGCAGTAAGGTACTACTCGACAACTTTCATTTGTACACACAATATGGAACAGTTTCTGCAAATACTTTTTGTAAATCCTGACAATTTCAATCTCAAAGTCAGTGTACATGTAAGAATGTCAATGAAAAACCAGTCATCTGTTTTTAGCTTAACTTGGCAAAGTCAAGATTAGCTGTTGCCATCACGTGGCGGATGTCTATCAGTCTGTTCACATTTTCTTTAGCACAGGCTATACCATGTAGTTCTTGTCTGATCATCACGTAATTTCATATGCACGTTCGAGGTCATGTCTAGATGAGAGCATCTCTTTTTGGGCGTGATCGGGCAACTGTGATGGCTACATGAGCCCAAAACCCGAAAACCTTTAGCACAGTTTACAGGTTGTTTTTATGAAGGGATTTCATTGTAACTTAGTTGGATGACTCCATATAATGTCTAGATGAGAACATCCCCTTTTGATCGCGTTTGGTCAGCTGTGACAGCTACGCGACCCCAAAACCCGAAAACCTTTAGAAGAGTCTACAGGTCATAATTATGAAGGGATTTCATTGCAGCTTGCTAGGATGACTTTGTATAATTGGTTGAGTTGTGCTAACAACTGAGACCTATGGTTTGGTGATGGTCGCTATGCATCCAGACTGGCGTCCAGGTGGACATCTGGCTGTCCTCGCACTGCTTCCGCAATAACTTGAACAAACTTTCTCTGATTTGACTAATATTTGCCATACAGGTCTTTTGCAATAATATCTCAAGCGAGTTCGAAAACTGGCCCAATCCGAATTTTGAGTTCAGCATGAACAAAGTAGCCACAACTCAACGCTTGCATCTCTGATGTGCACCTCTTGTGTCTAAATGAGAAAGTCCCCTTTTGGTCACGATCAATCAACTGTGATGGCTACACATGCCCAAAACCAAAAAACCTTTAGCACAGTCTACAGGTCGTATTTATGAAGGGATTTTATTGTAACTTCGTAGGATGACTCTGTATATTTGGTCAGGTTCAGTGCACCGTGATAGCTGCAGGGGTATGTAGCCTAGATTCCTTTAGTGCAGTCGACAGCTTGCATTGGGGCGTGGTGGCATTGCGGTAAGCAGTTCTCATCAGATCACCGAAGATAAGCAATGTCTAGCCCGGTTAGTCCTTGGATGGGTGACCATCAGAGCGATCGATTCAGACTCCCGTGTTGTGTCCTTGCGCAAGGCATTTCACCCTGATTGTCCATATGGGGGCATGATGACGCTGTGTACTAAGGCATACTGCACATGGATGGTGTGCGTGTCTTCAACCAATCTAACCCTGCCTGTGCTGCATGTTGGGGAGCTGGCAGCTGCTCGCCATTGCTCGGTTGTTCTCTCTGGGTATTCCGGCTTCCTCCACCTGTAAAACTGTCACCGACATGAAATGTCCTTGGCTGTTAAGGTGTCGTTAAACCCTAATAAATAAATAAATAACAGCTTGCATTTGTGAAGGGATTTCATTGCAAATTTGTTGGATGACTCAGTGTTATATCGAGATGAGAACGTCTTATTTTGGCCGTGATCTGTCAACCATGATGGCTCCACAGGCATGTGACCTAGATTTGTTGAGCACAGTCTACAGTTCATATTTATGAAGTGATTTCATAGTAACTTGGAAGGATAACTTGGTATGATGTCCAGATGAAACTGTCCTATTTTGGTCATGACCAGTCAGCCACCGCCACCTGGTCATGTGACCTAGATTCCTTTAGCACTGTCTACAGGTTGTTTTTATGAAGGGATTTCATTGTAACATGGTAGAATAAATTTGTATGATATCTGGATGAGACTTTCCTATTTTGGTCATGATTGGTGAACCATGACAGCTGAACCATCACATGACCTTGATTCCTTTAAAAAGGCAATGAGTTATATACTCAGTCAAAAAATAAAGTATAACAGAAACAGATGTGAAAAAATAGCATAAAGGATGAAATATAATCATTCTAATGTTGCATGTTTGTGGACAAGAAGTCGTGCAAAGAGTTTAATGACATGTTGTTGTTGTCCACCCAACCGTATACAATTTTGCTACGGATTTCAAAATAGCATGTGCTACCCGAGAATGTCAAATTAAATGGGTGACCGACCATTTTCTTTGTGTTATGTTGTGCTAGAGAGCCTGGGTTATTCAGAAAACACGCTAGTTTTTGTCTTTCGACATTTTAAAAATGCCATGGTTAACCGAAAATCAGAGGTTGCGATCCATTAGTATGCATGAGGCTGGGATACCTCCAGATGAGCTCTCTGCTGAGTTCAGAGTCACTGTGGCCACTATTTAATGTCTCATTGGAAGGTATAGAACCACTGGATCTACTGCCGACTGACCACGTTCAGGTCCACCACGAGTTATGACCCCTGCACAAGACCGACACAGGACGTCTCACTTGTGAGATCGCTTCCTTCCGGCGACAAGGACAGCAGCAATTGCTCCTGTAGAACTAACAATAGAATCAGTGCACAAACTGACCTCAACAGACTCACTGAACACGTCATCCAAGGTCGGCATCCATACCACGGACCAATCCTTACCCTACGTCATCGTACAGTCAGAATAGAAAGGGTACGTCAGCGTGTTCACTGGACTCTGCAGCTTTGGAGCTCAGTTCTTTTTCGTGAGAATCATGATTTTGTCTACGGCGCGTTGAAGATAGGGCAAGAGTGTATTGCCGACAAGGAGAACGGTTTTCTGATGCTTGCATGTGGGAATTCGACCACTTTGGCGTGGGCATGCAGTGTAATGGTTTGGGCAGGAATCTCCTTGCACCATCGAATGCAGTTGATATTCATCGATGGTAATCTGAATGGACAGCCAAATAGGGACAAAATTCTTAATGCTGTTGTTGTCCCATTGTTCAGCGCTAACATTGGATAGCAGTTATTCCAGCAAGGCAATGCCCTATGTCACGTGGTGCATATCTGTCATGACTTTCTTGAGGAGCAGAGCATCAAACTTCTTCCCTGGTCCCCCACTTTCGCCAGATGTGTCGCCAATCGAGCATCTTTGGGATCAATTGGACTGTCGGGTACGACTTCATGATCTTCAAATGTTAGGCGATTTACGTAATGTTCTAAGGCAGGAGTGGAACACAATACCACAGGGTGACATCCAGAGACTTATCAGGTCCTTGTGCCATCAATGTCTTGCCATCCAAGAGGCAAACGGTGGACATACATGCTATTGACTGATGTGTAAACTTTTCATTTCACCCCATGTCTGAATTGCGACGTCCTGACATGATGCTGGCAACAGTAAGAACATGAAGTGATGCAGATTCATACAGCTAGACTCGAAGTATGAATTTACAATAATTTGCTTGGAATTAAAATCGATAATACTCAAAAAATTGCTCCTCAAAGTTTATTATACTTTCTTTTTTGACTCCGTATATTTATGAAGGGATTTCATTGTAACTCGTTTTGGAATTATTTTACTATAACTTGTTAACTTTGTTTGACATACATTAATTGTAAGGGCCTCATTAACCCAATTAATTCTTAAGTTCAGTCTACACCTCAAATTATTCTTATTGAGAACTTAGCATATGGGGAACAGAAATTAACATATTGTCAATTATCACAATTCTTGTCTTATTTCATAATCCTTTTATAAACATTGAATATTATCCTTTTGAAAAACACTATGTACACACGGTCAAGTTAAGCTACAGTGTCATTGACACTTTCATTGCCTGTGGTTGGCTCGCAGTGAGAATAGGCCAACCATTTCAGCACTACAGTGCCAGCAGAAATAAGTTGTAGGGTAATCACAAAAAGCATTTCATCCCATTTTCCCTGTGTTATAATTCCAATACTTGATATCATTTCTTCAGACCATAAAATTTGAGAGGAATGATTTTATTGTTCCTTGGTGGTTATCTGAATGAAAAAACAGATTACTGAAAAGTTGTACATCTGGAACTACAAGCTGTTCGTCAAAAAGTTGTGTCTTATCACCTTATTTGACTATTAACTCCCTACATGCTATGCTGTTGGCAGATATTCCAGCTCAGGGCATGGAATCTCTTGCACTGAAATAAGTATAATTTTGGCATATCTAACCAAAATTTTTTTTAATCTTTTTTATTACTCTTGTGTGTAGACTGAATTTTCCCTGGCAGTGGTTCTACATCACTGCTGGCTGCCTGTATAGGCAGCCAGCAGTGATGTAGAACCACTGCCAAGTCATCAATAACTATGTAAGCAGAAAAAGGCCATAAATACTTTAAAATTAATCTGAGGACTTAAGGGTTAAGTAAACTTTAGATGCATAGCCATGGCTGCTTCATAGCAGCCATGACTAGATTTGATAAAAAATATTTGAAAATTCTCAGCAGGTTAAGAGTTAATATGGTTCTGCTGCTGTAATTTGTTTAACTCAATATTATCATTTTTTATCATTTCAGTACCCAGAAAGAGGCTTTTATTATGGGTTGGCAGATAAAATTATTTTATTTAAACATGACAATTCTTCATCAAATATTCTCAACCGCATCACAAGCCCTGGAGATATTACAGAAGGATGTTTGGTGGAAGTCATTCTATCAGGTTAGTAACTTTTAACATGGAAGTATTGGTTTGCATATTGTTGGTTTGCACAAGGTTCATTGGTTTGCACTTTAGATTTGAGATTGATAGGTTGACAGTCAGATCGTGAACGTTGTCATCGGCATTGTGTTTACATCTGAAACACTCCCATTTTGATTGTGCAGATCATTTTTATTCAGATTCAGAGAATTAACAGGCCTTTACAGCTTTATTTAGACACAATATCATTTATTTGAGGGCATCCATCATGCAGAAATTTAATCTCAAACACCAAAAAATAAATATATAAATTTGGGGGCACATAAAGAATGATTGTGAAACATATCCCGGAGGTGCGGTGGTGTTGCAGTAACCCCTTCTCATCAGATGACCGAAGTTAAGCAACATCATACCCGGTTAATCCTTGGATGGGTGACTGACCGATCGATTCAGACTCCTGCATTGTGTCCTTGAGCAAGGCACTTAACCCGGATTGTCCACATGGGGCACGATGATGTCATGCACTAAGACATACTGCACATCGATGGTGCGCATGTCTTCAACCAATCTAACCCTGCCTGTGCTGCAGTGCGGAGCTATGATGTTGGTGAGCTGGCAGCTGCTTGTCATTGCTCAGTGATTCTCGCCAGGTACTCCGGCTTCCTCCACCCATAAAACTGTCACCAACACGATATGACCATGGCTGTTAAAGTGTCAAACCATAATAAATAAATAAAAATATAGATACTAATCACATTATGCACACATACTGTCAACTTGTTTTCAGAGTTTTTTATTAGTCGAGTTTTGGCGAAGTTAAACTCGACTTATAGTTTGATGAAGTGGCGGGCGGGCGGGTGGGCGGCGGGCGTAAACAATTGGTTTCCGGGCAATAACTATAGTTCTATTTGATGCACCTATACCAAAATTATACCAGAGGTTACCCTATAGGAAAGGAAGACACCTATCGATTTCTGAGTCTCACGCCCCAAGGTCAAAGTCGCTGTTACTATAAATAGAGTATTTTGTGACAAATTGGTTTCCGGGCAATAACTTTAGTTCTATTTATTTATTTATTTATTTATTGGTGTTTAAGGTCACATACTTATGCACAATGGCTAATCGTGACCGTGACAGTTTTACGGGTGGAGGAAGCCGGAGTACCCGGAGAGAACCACCGAGCAACGACGAGCAGCTGTCAGCTCTCCAACATCGTAACTCTGAACTCTGCACCACAGCACAGGCAGGGTTAGATTGGTTGAAGACATGCGCACCATCGACGTGCAGTACGCCTCAGTACACAGCGTCATCGTGCCCCCATGTAGGCAATCGGGGTGAAGTGTCTTGCCCAAGGACACAACGCGGTTGCCGCAGGTGGGATTCGAACCGAGGACCTCTCGGCTTGCAGCCTGCACCTCTACCAACTGAGCCACCACGCCCCCTTTTAGTTCTATTTGACGCACCTTTACCAAACTTATACCAGAGGTTACCCTATAGGAAGGGAAGACACCTATTGATTTCCAAGGTCAAGGTCACTGTTTCTATAAATAGAATATTTTATGACAAATTGGTTTCCGGGCAATAACTTTAGTTCTATTTGACGCACCTTTACCAAACTTATACCAGAGGTTACCTTATAGGAAGGGAACACACCTATTGATTTCGGAGTCTGGGACTCCAAGGTCAAGGTCAATGTTACTATAAATAGAATATTTTGTGACAAATTGGTTTCCGGGCAATAACTTTAGTTCTATTCCATGTATCTTCACCAAACTTATACCACAGGTTACCCTATAGGAAGGGAAGACACCTATCGATTTCGGAGTCGGGGGCCCCAAGGTCAAGGTCACTGTTACTATTAATAGAATATTTTGTGACAAATTGGTTTTCGGGCAATAACTTTAGTTCTATTTGACGCACCTTTACCAAACTTATACCAGAGGTTACCTTATAGGAAGGGAAGACACCTATTGATTTCGGAGTCAGGGACTCCAAGGTCAAGGTCACTGTTACTATAAATAGCTTATTTCTTCAGAATTTAATGTCAAAACTCGACTTCTGGATCTGTGATCCTCTTGCTGGATTTTTAGACTTTAATCTCAAGCCTGTTTGATCAAAAAAAATTCTCTAAGTCAGATATTGGTTGTAAGTTTTGTGAATGTATTTTCTGCTTAATGATCTGAAAAACGAATGCTGTGTTTATCGTTATTGTATGATGTTATTCTTGTATGAATATGAAATTAATGATCGATAAAAAATTCAAATGCTGCAGTTTCTAACCTTGAAACTGAATGGCTGTTTTATTGCTTGCACAGCCATAACAGTGTAGAGTTGGGCGGTTAACCAAAAATTTGGTTTTGTTATCAAGACCAAAACCGAAACCGTAACAATTACAGAAAACCTGTTGTTGTGGTTTTCTGCTTCAGTGTTGAAAAACTCTTAATCAGGTCTTCACTTCTCAGAATAAAGAGAGAAACAACCTTTTGTTATGTTTGTACAATTGAAACCGAAAACCCGACACTTTCAATAAAACTGAAACCAGAACCGACATGAAATTTGAAAACCGCTCATTTCTGTAGCAGTGTTCAGCTAATTTCAACCCATCAAAGTATATATTGAAGTCCAAGATTCATTAACTTGCTGCAGAGATTATTCACATATCTGTTTTCTGACATTTGATGACAATCACTATGATTAGGATCCAGAATTAATTGGCCTGATAGACTTTCTCAGGGAAATTGATAAAATTGTGTAGTGATCAATCAAAAAATGAAGTGGAGTATCTGCTGATGACAGAAGACTGGGAAGCAGAGTTTAACCTCCTGCACACTGATGTCGATATGTCCAAATTTTCAGGTGCAAAATTTTCCCATAATGCAACTAGGAATTTAGCAAATTCAATCTTGTTTGACAGAGCTCATTGAGCTCTGTCAGACAAGATTGAATTGGCTAAATTTCTAGTTGCATTTTGGGAAATATGACAACTTAAATTTTTTGTATTTTGACATCAGAGTGCAGAGTTTAATAATTAGTCAAAATAAAACCAATTGTAAGGACTTTCAAAACATTTCTTTCATTCTCAAGAATTTTTTTCCCCCAAAATTGCCATTCACAACTTTTTCAGGCTTTGGAGAGACCAACTTCACCTTTTATTTTTATCTTACAAGTATGTCTTTAGTCCAGGTTTCAAGTGGGCTTCACTGTATTAACCATTTAACAACAAGGCCTGCACAAAAATATACCCAAAAAATCAGAAACTTTGCAGAATAATTTATGACAACAAAGTTGATTTATCTAATTTGAATTAAATGTTGGGTCACACAACTTCACCACCTGCCCAGCAAAATTGAATTTGTTAATTTTCTAGTTATATTATGGGAAAAATTTACAGTTTGAAATTTTGATTTTTTGACATTGGTGTGCAGAAGGTTAAAATAGGAAATATTAAGTGCAAATTCCATCAGCTTACATAATATACATCCATTCACGCAATGATGCTTGCAACAAAGTCAGCGAGAATCCATGCAAATTCTTGCTGCAGCTCTGATAGGATTTGCATGAAAAGAATTATGTCAATTTAACCTTTTATTCAACATAGCAGCAGCAAATTAACCAAAACAAGGCTAAAATAACTTGATATATCCTGACACTTTGACAGTAAAATTGTACAAATTTGGCTGTCATTGGAACCGGCTCAAAAAGCCAGTTCAAATGGCATCCATATTTGTAAGGTTTTATTGATAAATATTTTTTTTTTTTTTTTTAGATTATCAAATTCAGTTTATATTTTAAAACTTAGAATGCCGGGTTGGGTAAAGGGCTTATATATGCTATCAGTATATAACGGGTTCAACCATGGTGGCCTAATGGGGGCCTGGGATACTCATAGCAGATATGGATTCTTGCAATCATTTTTGCGAGAATCCAAATGGATTCTCCCAAGTTTAGATGAAATATAAGCCCTGCATTGTGCAGCTCTTGGAAGAACTCTTTTGTTATTTTCCTCAGAAAATCCTAGAATTTTTCATCGCCAGTTGCTTGATAACCCATGAAAGGAAGCTCCTGGAAATTCCCAAGAATGACACTTTCAAATGGTGGAACCCCAATTTAAATTATTTGGTGACCAGTAGGAAACAACTAATCATGAACAACAAGCACATCAATAATAGATAGTGTTGAAATGATTAGGGAATTTCATGGTTGCCTAGTTGGCAGCCATTCTTAATCAGTGACTAATCAAATTGTCAAAAGCTATTACCATAACACTATAGTATACATGTTGCGACAGGCAACACTTATCGTTACGCTCACCCTGACAATAAAATACCAACGATTTTCCACTTATAACATCATTATTTATAACTCATTTGTAGGTGGAAATAATCTCTGCAATATGCAGCAATCACCTGCTAAATTCTTCTCTCATATTTTAAATGAACATCAATAATCAAACAGCCATTAAGCTGACATAATGTATCAGAGTAACATGGGAATCTTGTCGCAAACAGGAAGCGTTCCCTGTTTCCAATTGAACCGATATCTGTGTTGTATAAGTTGGAACCAGGAATGTTCTTATTGTATCCAGACTATCCTCTGACTATCCGGTGGCCAGTGCATCGTTCTGAACTAATCAAATGGTGCAGAAAGATACATCATAAAAATAGGTAATCATAGCCTTTTCATGGATTAGTATACTCAGTTTGAAAATAAGTTGAGGCTGTTGAAAATAGCCTGATTTTTGGGGGTATTGCACAGAATATCACCATGAATTCAATTATCCTATACATGTGTTATGGTGTGAACATCATTTTATGAAGTAAATTATGATTGAATAGTGCTTGCATGGCTGTAATGACATGACTTCTGCGAATGGGCAATAATGTGTTGTGGTTGGTAGAAGGGCGACTAGTTGATTGGCGATTTGGCTATGAATAAATAATGAATATCTAGATGGCGTTGATAAGTCGTTTAATCGTTTCAACATTAATAATAGAATTTTTTTCATACAGAAATTCATACATGTACTTCAGACTTTAGTAACACAGAAATGTGGAAATATGAATTTTAAGCTGCAAAATTTTCCTATAATGCAACTTGGAATTTAATCAATTCCGTTTTTATTGAATTCATTAAATTCCTAATTACATTATATGAAACAGTTGTCTTTTGAAATGTCAGTATTTTGACAGAAGTATGCATAACTTCAGATATAGAGGTCGACAGTTTGATATTGACCCATGTGATCTGCTTTTTGTCCTTCGGAAAGACACTTAATCTTGATTGCTGAAGTGGGAGTATGGTGGCATCCTGTACTAAGGCATACATCACTTTGTACACTTGCCTTTAACCAATTCTAACCCTGTTTGTGCCAGGTTAGTAATTTGGAGAGTCCAGCAGTTACTCGCTGCTAGGTGGTTCTCTCTGGCTTCCTCCACCCATAAAATATCCTGTACTAGTTTTGAAAGTGTCATTAAACCTCAGTAAACAAACCAAACATACTGTACTATCTTTATTGCAGAAATCCTTTTCACATTATATTTACATTGTGACTTTATTCTATTTTCATGTGCTCATGTTTTGGAACCAACTTTAGAATAACAGGGTTACAGATCCCTGTGGGAACTGAAGGAAGTGAAGCGGTGAAAGATATTGTGATTGTTTGAAAAATTCTGTTAATGATGTTCAAATTCTCAAATATTAGAGACCCATTTGGGTACAGTACTTCCAATATAAGCATTTATTCTATCATATCTTGTTTGACAGAGATCAATGATCTCATTTTGTTATCCAAAATGAAGCAAAATTACCCAGTTCTTGTTTAAAACAGGATATAACTGTTAATTGAATATATTTTACTGGCAAAGTGGTAATTCAGTTAACAGGGTTTGATCCACTGTACTTTAACTTTATTGTACAAATCCATTGCACTTCTTATTATGCCCCTGACCTCCGAAGAAGGATTTGGGAGTATCTAGTGGAGACCTCCCTCTGTCCATCCATCTGTCTGTACAAACGTTTTGTAATTTCAAGACCATCGGACGGATTTGGGTCTTCTTTGGTATGCAGATAGACCCACATAGGAGAACGGATATGCACAGGGAGCAGGTTCTGTCCAATAATGTTTCCCAGAGTAATTGCCCTTTTTCACTCTTTTGACTTAGAAATTTTTTATTGACCTCTGTATGCATTCACTGCATATTGGATTTGAAAACCGCTATTTGATCAAATCGTAATTAGCATAACTTGACAAAGTCAAGATAAGCTATTTCTATCATGCAGTGGAAGTCTGAGTCTGCCAGTCTGTCAGATTGTGAGTCTGTTCACATTTTCTTTAGCACAGGCTACACAACCTGTAGTTCTGTCTGATCATCACAAAATTTCATATGCAGATTTGAGGTCATGTCTAGATGAGAATGCACCCTTTTGGTCGCGATCGGTCAACCATGATGGCTGTGCGAGCATGAAACTCGAAAATCTTTAGCACAATCTACAGGTCGTATTTATGAAAGTATTTCAATGTAACTTGGCAGGATGACTCTGTATAATGTCTAGATGAGAACGTCCCCTTTTGGTCACGATCGGTCACCATGACAGCTACACAGACCTAAAGCCTGAAAACCTTAAGCGCAGTCTACAGATCGTATTTATGAAGGGATTTCATTGTAACTTAGTAGGATGACTCTGTATAATGTCTAGAGGAGAGCTGCCCCATTTGGTCGCGATCAGTCAACTGTGATGGCTGCGCGAGCCTGAAACCTGAAAATCTTTATCACAATCTACAGGTCGTATTTATGAAGGTATTTCAGTGTAACTTGGCAGGATGACTCCGTATAATGTCTAGATGAGAACGTCCCCT
Source organism: Pictodentalium vernedei (assembly GCA_031216915.1). Taxonomy (NCBI): domain Eukaryota; kingdom Metazoa; phylum Mollusca; class Scaphopoda; order Dentaliida; family Dentaliidae; genus Pictodentalium; species Pictodentalium vernedei. The sequence continues at coordinate 291,207,417 of CM062292.1, read as the reverse complement.
TTTGGTCACGATCGGTCACCCATGCATCTACACAGACCCAAAGCCTGAAAACCTTAAGCACAGTCTACAGGTCGTATTTATGAAGGGATTTTATTGTAACTTAGTAGGATGACTCTGTATAATGTCTAGATGAGAACTTCCTTTTTTGGTTGTGTTCAATCAACTGTGACGGCCGCAGAGGCACATTACCTAGATTCCTTTATTCTAGAGCTTACATTTACGAAGGGATTTCATTGCAAATTTGCAGGATGGCTCAGTATAATGTCTAGATGAGAACGTCCTATTTTGTCATGTCTAGATGAGAACATCTCCTTTTGGTTGCGATCGGTCAACCGTGATGACTGCGCGAGCCCAAAAACTTTTAGTATAGTCTACAGGTCGTATTTATGAAGGGATTTTATTGTAACTTGGAAGGATAACTTGGTATGGTGTCTAGATGAGACTGGTCACGATCGGACAGCCATTACCACTGCCTAGTCACGTGATCAAGATTCTGAACTGTTTACAGGTTGTTTTTATGAAGGGACTTCATTGTAACTTGGTAGGATAACTTTGTATGATATCTAGATGAGACTCTCCTATTTTGGTCATGATTGGTCACCCGTGACTGCCGAACTGTCACATGACTGACCTAGATTCCTTTAGCAAAGTCTACAAGTTATATACATGAAGGGATTTCATTGTAACTTGATAGGATGACTCTTTTTGAAATAATTTTACTGTAACTTGGTAACTTTGGTTGACATACATTAACTGTGAGGGCCACATTAACCCAGGCCTCAATTCTTGAGTACAGTTTACACCTCAAATTATTCTTATTGAAAACATAGCATATAGGGAACATAAATTAACTCAATTATTCTCAATTATCACAATTCTTGTCTTACTTCATACTCCTTTCATAAACATTGAGCATTATTTTTTTATCAAACACTACACACAGTCAAGTTAAGCTACAGTGTCATTGACACTTTCATTTTAGGGGTTTCTTGTAGATGATTAGACAATGCTTCCTTTCAATTTTGGTCTAGCTAGCCATTTCAATATGGCCACCATGGTGTTATGACACTGTTGGGGATATATGCCATGCTTCTTGTTACTCTTGTTTACATTGTTTCTGTTTTCTGTTAATTTCTGTAAAATGTTTCTGCACCTTGGCTGACCTGACGCTATGACACCTAGAAAATTTCTACCAATGAAGCACCAGGGTAATCCTGGTGCTTCATTGAGGTAAAGTCTGCTTGTTGTCATAGTGGATCATCTCTGAATTATATGTGTGGAAAAAATGACAACCCATGGATTTTGACATGACCACAATGGCCCTACTGTATGACAGTTCGCAGGTTTCAGCATCTGCTGCACACACAGAGGCGTCAGCTGTCTTAGGGAGTCGAGCATTGAAGAGAGGGGTCTTCCTACAGGAACATATTAAATCAGTACTATCAAATAAGGAGATAAGACACAATTCTCTGATGAACAACTTTTCGGTTATTTGTTCTTTCATTTTGATAACCACCAGAGGAACGATAAAATCGTTCCTCTCAAATTTTATGGCCTGCTCATCTGAGCCCAGATGGAACAGACTGAGTCGTACAGAGATGCCATTATGTTATTCTCTACTTTCTAATCTATAGTAGTGAATGTCCATTTGTTATCATTTATAATAGTGTTTCTCTTGGTATCTTGGAGCCGTGGAAAAATAATTTGAATCACCAAAAAATATTGGTGGGGAAGGAGGGGACGGGGGGCAGTTTGTAATCTGATCTGCTGTTCTTGTGTTTTAAGTGTTGAGATGAACTTATTTATTTATTTATTTATTTATTTATTTATTTATTTATTTATTTATTTATTTATTTATTGGGGTTTAATGACACTTTCAACAGCCTGGGTCACTTTGTGTCTGACAGTTTTACAGGTGAACCAAAGAGCCAAGCAACTGTTGGACTCCTCATGCACTAACTCAGCACAAGAAGGGTTAACATTGGTTGAAGACAAGTGCACCATTGATATGCAGAACGCCTTGGTACACAGCTCCACCATGTTCCCACATGGGCAGTCAATATTAAAATACCCTAGGCAGGGATCAAACCATGGATCTTTCGTTTTGAAGTCCGATGACATAACTATTGAGCCACCACACTTCCACTTATATGATAACCACTACAAACTTTCTCTTACATTTTTTCTTACCACTAACCGGTAGTACACAGCACCACCGTATAATCTGATCTGCTCTCCTTATATTTTAAATGTTGAGGTGAAGTATTATTTATTTATTTATTGGGTTTTAATGACACTTTTGACAGCCAGGGTCATCTCATGTCGGACAGTTTTACAGGCGGAGAAAACCGGAGTACCCTGAGGGAACCACTGAGCAACACCAAGCAAATGTCAGAACCCCCAAGTACTAACTCTGCACAAGAAGGGTAAGCATTGGTTGAAGACCAGTGTATCATCGATGTGCAGTACAACTTAGTACACAGCACCACCGTGCCCCCACATGGGCAATTGTGATTAAGTGCCTTGCCCAAGGACACAATGCTGTTACCCCTGGTGGGGATCAAACCCTGGACCATTTGGTTTAAACTCCCAATACCGTAACCACTGAGCCACCGTACTCCCTTGAAGTATACATATCAAACAAAATCATAATGATTATAAGCTAGTGCAGTTGTGTTTTTGACTTTTTTCCCTGCATTTTATGTTTATCTGGGTTTTTTAACTTAGGCATTAATCTGTCTATAATTGAAACACTGTTTTAATTAAGCTATCACTAGAGCATGAAGGTTTTTCAGTTCGGTTTTTGCCGCAAACTGAACCGACATGCACCAAAAAAACTGGCCATACGGTTTTTGCATACTTTGATGATGTTACACTTCAAAAATTCACAGTGACGATCTGATTTTGAAAATGGCAACGAATGTTGGCAGAATGTCAAATCCAAATACGATTATTTCTGTATAAGTATGTCTGTGTACAAGTCGCTCCCACATATATATTCCACACCCAATATTTTCAGCCAAAATACCTCCCCTGCGACTATTACCTTTGTATAAGTTGCACCCCGACTGTGAGAATAGCTGGTGGGGCCTACACAAGAACAACTATGGCCAGTGAGTGTGGGCTTTTACTGCATGAAATCAGGTGAGTGTCGGAACACGTGAATGTTTTTTTTTTTTTTTTTTATTTCAGTCATATTTATCCGATATTAAATGCATGAAATAAAATAATAATCATAATTAGGTAGAGTTATTTACTTTGACCATTTATTCCCCATGTGATACTCGTTGATGCTGTAAATCCATTTTATTTTGCTCATAACAACATGAGGGAGAGATCATACTCAGTACTTCCAAAGGAGGTGAGAGGTCCAGAGAGGGATCGGAGGAACAGGACAGTGAATGGAGTCCTGTATACGGTGCTGCCACTGATGTATAGCATTTACCAAATAGAGCATATACAACAAGAAAATAATCAAATGACATACAATCTACCCCCAATTCATATTCGTCATCTGAGTACTAGTGAAGTGTGCTATGTCCCAGTACTGCCTGTAGGACATAGCACACTTTAAATAGCTCGCAGGTAACATTTCTATGGTCTTTTCTAATAAGACGATAGTGATTTTGATTAATTGAAGGGCCTGGAAATAATACCGAAAAATCAAACAGAAACCGAGGTTTAATAAACAAACAAACCGAAACCGAACCTGGAAAAAAAACCCTCCATACACTAGCTATCACTGGCTTTTCAGAATGGTTACAGGAAGGCATATGTGTATAATATTTAACTGTCCAGTACAGGTCAAAATAAGTTGTAAGATAACCACTATAAACTATGTCTGTTCCTACACTGCAAGACAAGCTGACATCATTTTATGTATCTTTCTATTCCTACACTGATAAGACAAGAAGCTGACATCATTTTATGTATCTTTCTATTCCTACACTGATAAGACAAGAAGCTGACATCATTTTCTGGAAAACTCTCACTGAAAGCTTTCCAGAAAATGTTGTCAGATTCTGATCTTATCAGTGCAGTAGCAGCAGTATACTTAGTTTATTGCAGATATGCAACAACTTATTTTGACTTCTACTGTAACAGAAAAATCTGGATAGATTTTCAGTATATTCAGAATCACAGAGATCTCTCAGTCACCAAACTGTCCTAAAATTGATTATTTAGTATCCACTTGATGAAGATTATTTTCCAGATGACTTGACATTAATCATTCTTTCATGTTGGTATTTATGCTTTTTTACAATTCAATAACTAATTTGAAGGATCTTAGAGATGATCATGTGATATTTATCTTGTGGAACATGTGCATGTACCATTTTGTTGTCTTACAATTATTATTCCTCGCGGGAACCCTGAAAAGTGAAGCAGTGCTTGCTTACTGTGGTAAACAAGCTCTGTTTTACTGGTAAAATGGGACCCCATTGCCTGGGGGTGGAAGGCTCCTAAAATGGGCAGTATGGCAGTGTGCAAAATTTCAAAAATGACTCTAACCGACTGACTGTTCAATGGTCTGGAGATGGCTAACCGAATGCACGGATGCATAAAAATTCTTGGGAAACTGCCTTTTTATCATTAACAAGTATTCATATATTGCGTGGAATTGAAATGTATATTGCCTCTCACTGCAAAAGTCTAAAAATCTATCAAAACACAAGAAAGTTACTCAGACTTTACCATTCAAGATGCAACTTTTAGCCAACTGGCCATCCGTTCGCGTAGATTTAACTTTGCATAACACCACGCGAACGAATCGAGCATACTTCTCAAATTTTGCACACTGCATGGGTATAATCGATAGGCTAGACTTTACTTTATATCCACATTGTGGTCTCGATTAGCCATTGTGAAAAAATATGTGACCTTCAACATCAATAAATAAATAAATGCAACTAGTATGTATTGAGTCCATAATTACCCAATTACAGCAGTGTGTATCAGGTGACCCTAACACAAAATAATTATTATTATTTATTATGCCCCCCGACTTAAGTCGGGTGGCATATAGTGATTGAAGTGTGCGTGTGTCCGTCTGTTTGTCCGTGTGTGTGTGTGTGTGTGTCCGGGCCAATAACTCGGAAACTATTAGGGCCACAGTCATCAAACTTCACACAATTATAAAGGACCATGGGAGGATGTGTCACACACCATAGCCGGGTTTGTACCTTCAAGGTCAAGGTCACATTTCAAGGTCACACTAAAAATCGGTCAATATTCGTGTCTCAGCCATAACTCAGAAACAAATCATAGTACAATTGTTAAAATTTTTACAAATGTTAAGGACAGTCAGAAGGTGTGTCGCGTATAATAGTTTCCGCCACATATGCAAGGTGAAGGTCACAATTGACCTTCATATGTTCAGGGTCACAAATTGTGTCTCAAGCATAACTCCAAAACTATTAGGGTTGCAATCATCTAACTTTGCTCTATTATAAAAGACAATAGGTGGATCTGTCACACACCACAGCCAGGTCTGTAAGGTCAAGGTCACATTTCAAGGTCACACTGAAAATCATCAATATTCGTGTCTCAGCCATAACTAAGAAACGGACCAAAGTACAAATATTAAACTTTTTACAAATTTCTTTGTTTGATGGAGGTCAAGGTCACAGATCAAGGTCATTGCCACGTAAGGGGGGCATACTCACTTCCGAGTGAATCTCTTGTTTATAGAAGATTACAAGCTTTTGAAACACTTTTCTATATACGAAAAGAGAGAAAAAACTTCTCAAAAGGACAGTCAGAAGGTGTGTCGCGTATAATAGTTTCTGCCGCATCTGCAAGGCGAAGGTCACAATTGACCTTCATATGTTCAGGGTCACAAATCGTGTCTCAAGCATAACTCCAAAACTATTAGGGCTACAATCATCTAACTTCCTCAGTTATAAAAGACAATGGGTGGATGTGTCACACACCACAGCCAGGTCCTTAAGGTCAAGGTCACATTTCAAGGTCACACTGAAAATCATCAATATTCATGTCTCAGCCATAACTCAGAAACGAACCAAAGTACAAATATTGAACTTTTTACAAATTTCTTTGTTTGATGGAGGTCCAGGTCACAGATCAAGGTCATTGCCACGTAGGGGGCATACTCACTTCCGAGTGAATCTCTTGTTTATAGAAGATTACAAGCTTTTGAAACACTTTTCTATATACGAAAAGAGAGAAAAAACTTCTCAAAAGTATAATTATTAAATTATGGAACCACATTGCTTTTAGGTGTTTGTATCTGAATCACTGGAAGCATCCAAACGGAAACAACATGCGGTTATCCTGTTACAGTGCACGGCCATTTCGGTATGTTGATTCAAATTTGTTCAAATCAAGTCCCTGGGTATATATTTGGGCTCCCTATGGGAGCCCAAATTTTAACTTAGTGCAATATGAGGGAATTTCTTTAAAAATCTTCTTCTTCAGATTCACCAGTCAGAATCCTTTCATATTTGGTATACAACATCTCGAGGTGGGTCAGTTTCAGGTTTGTTCAAATCAGTTACCTGGGTAAATATTTGGGCTCCCTATGGGAGCCCGAATATCAACTTAGTGCAGTATGAGGAATTTTAAAAAAAATCTTCTTCTTTAGACCCTGTAGTCAGAATGCTTTCATATTTGGTATACAACATCTCTAGGAGGGTCAGTTCAAGTTTGTTCAAACCTAGTCCCTGGGTTGATATTTGAGCTTCCTATGTGAGCCCAAATTTTAACTTAGTGCAATATAAGGAAATTTCTTTTAAAAATCCTCTTCTTCAGATCCACCTGTCAGAATCCTTTCATTTTTGGTATACAACATCTCTAGGAGGGTCAGCTTCCAATTGTTCAAATCGAGCCCCTGGCTTATTAACTTGGGCTACCTATGGGAGCCTGAATTTTAACTTAGTGCAATATGAGGAAATTTCTTTTAAAATCTTCTTCTTCAGATCCACCAATCAGAATCCTTTCATATTTGGTATACAGCATCTCTAGGTGGGTCACATTGAGTCCCTGGGTTAATATTTTGGCTCTCTATTTGAACACAAAGTTTAACTTAGTGCAATCTGAGGACATTTCTTTAAAAACCTTCTTCAGATCCACCAATCAGAATCCTTTCATATTTGGTATATAACATCTTAAGGGGGATCCGATTCAAGTTTGTTTAATTTGAGACCCTGGCTTAATATTTGGGCTCTCTATGGGTGGGGGTGGGGTGAAGGATAGCAGGGGGAAACATGTTAGGTTCAGGTTTATTCAAATCATTCTTTAATGTTTTTCCATAAAATTTGTCTTTCATGACTTCATTCCTTTGTAGTGTTGATGAACCATGTCTAACTGAATGTGACCCCAAATACTTCTTTGAATCTCTTTGGCAGGTGAGCGATTATGGCCCCCTGAGGCCTCTTGTTTATAAAAGATATTTCCAAAAATTTGAAGAAAACCATGTCATGTCACCCCTCATAGGAACATGCTCGTTGAGATTTGGTGTTGTTTAAACTTTTTGAAAAATCATGGCTTTTCAACTGATCAATTTGAAAATTACATGGTAATTAAACAACATTTTGTGCAAAAACTTAATTTTGATAATATAGATTTATCACATGATATGACCATTTTGCCTAATATTATACTCATATTTTAAAAAAAAGTAAAGCACAATGATTCTCCAATAACATTTAGGAAGCAGCCCCACTGTTTGCAGATTGCTCTACCATTGGAGAATCATTTACAATAATTCAGAATATGAGGAATGAAACAGAAACAAAATAGAAACAATTCCAATAAAATCATTTAATTAGGCCTAAAAAAGTTAAAAATCTATTTCTTGTGGCCCTCCCGCATGGTCCTTTTGGCTGCCGCATGCCCTATTTTTATAAGTAATGCAGGGGCATGGTGGCTCAGTAGGTAGAGGTGCAGACTGCAAGCCGTGAGGTCCTTGGTTCACATCCCACCTGCGGCAACCGCATTGTGTCCTTGGGCAAGACACTCATCCCCATTTCCCACATGGAGGCACAGTGTCATTGTGTACTCACTGTTGCTCGGTTGTTCTCTCTGGGTACTCCGGCTTCCTCCACCCGTAAAACTGTCATGGTCATGATTAACCATCATGCAGAAATATGTGACATTAAACACCAATAAATATATATATAAATATAACTAACGCAAACTTAAAAAAATAATAATTAAATGGTTTAATTTAATGCTTCATCCAAAGCGAAAAACAGACGACACTTGCAAAACAAATTCTCAAATAACTACATTTGAAATTTGTTTTCTTGACCCATCACTGGAATGCACTCATTGAGCTCATTGCAATGAGGCATAACAAGCGTTGTATTTGAAAAAGAAAAAAAACGTTAAAAGTTGAGATTATTACATAGGGTGAAGAGTTAAGCATTCTTTTTTGCAAATAAACTTTGGTCTTAGAGTGCATCGGAAAGTAAGTTTGGACCCCACTGTTCTGAATTTGGATGGCATGGTCATAAAGTCATGTGAAAATATATGCTGTCGGAGAAATTTGACTAGGTCGTGGTCAAAATTCTCTGTTTGCTTTCCTCCACACAGCACTGTATAGAATCTCAGCTGTTTAAAAACAAACATGATAACTATAAATCTCACGTACAGTACAAAGTCACCCTGGACTGGTTGAAATCCACATGTGGGCAGTGATGTCCACGCATGCATTTGCCAGGTAATAAAAATCATCATCAGCAAAATTTTAATTAATGAAGCACCGGGTTGTACCTGATGGTTCATTAATTAAATTTTTGATGATTATTCCTATAATTGGTGTTTGGAATCTAATATTATTGCATCCATGGAAATATTACCCACTCATGGAAAGTGACCAGTCCACCATGGCCGTACTGGACCACTTTCACTTTTTCTATTTCTTTGGTCTTGATTTTGCAATATTTTATTGATGAAATGGCATCCAGCTGCTGTAAGTGTATCATGACCAGATTGATGGTGTTTTTTGTTTCCACATTAACCCCTTGAACCCTCGTTTCCTGTGATGTATTGTCGTTGTGTACACTTACGGCGAGATGGGTCAGACCAATATCATTGTACAGGGAGGATAAAATAATAACTGCAGTCAGCAGCTGCCTGGCTGCAGACTATAGTTATTATTTTATGATCAATGCCCCATGTATACACCTCTTCCAATAAGACAAAATGGGACGGAATTATGTGTAGGACCAAAATTTTTCTGGGGTTTATTTATGGTTTCAAAGGGTTAATTTACAATCTGAGCTTCATGGTCAAAGTTACGATTGTTGGAGTGAAAAAAAAAAGACGCTCATCATTTCTAAATTGGAACCTCAATGCTCTGATTGTGTTATAAATAAAACAGAAAAAAATATGGATACAAAGTTTTTTTGTATTGTTCATTACATTCAATTTACAATCTGAGCTTCGTTGTCGAAATTACGAGTGTAGGGGCGAAAACAGACATTTGTCATTTTTAAATTGTCACCTCCATTAGTAAATCATGTTTCCTGTGAAAAAAATATATGACAAGGAATTTAACAATATATATTTATTCACTTCGTATATCGATTTGTTTTCTTATTCCTTTCTCTGTAACTCACTGCTGAATGGCTGAAGAATACAGTTCAAAGTAGATTGCAGTTTGTGCACAGTCATTCACATATTGTTTCCATGAGATGTGGAAAATTTATTACTGAAAATCAATACACAACAGACATATTTTTGAATAGGTGCTATTTATTTGTTTATTCAGTTAAATCGAATTAAAAGCAGGTGATTGAAAAATGCTTCCTAGATAAAGAGAAAAATGTCATCACCAAAGTCCAAAATGTCTCCTCTCTGATATCGGTGCATGTGAAGAATCACCACAGTCTAAAAGAAAGAAAACACTTGATCAAATTCAGTTCCTATGAAGGAAGGAATTTTACTTTATTGGCTATTGTAGGGGGCTGTTTGAGTGTCTGATATACCGATGATATAAAAAAGGCTGAAAGTTGGTGTGTGAAAAAATGCTTACGTGGGATTAAAATTGCCAGTTTGATGCTCAACAAAGTAGTGCAGATCACATTTTCATGACTGTATTTTCCATGCTGAATGGAACCACCATCCCCTCTTTCTACAAATTTTTCCAGATGACTTTTTGCAACCCACCCCTTTTTAAAAAAATTAGAGAAACTCTTTGGCAACCCATTGTAGTAAATCATAAATGCAATAACACAGTTTTATTAACCCTTTTAACACAAGCAACCGTTTTTCCGGCCGGGAACATGATACATCATAAGTTCATAACATCATTATATAGGATGGCTGTTAAGTAAATGTGTGGGGTAGACAAATCAATATTTTCAACGTGCAGCCCTGAGGCTGCACGTTGAAAATTATGATTGGCTACCCCAAATGATGAATTCTTTAGTACAGTCTACACCTCAAATTATTTTTTATTGAAAACATAGCATACAGGGAACAGAAATTAACATGTTTTCAATTTTGACACTTCTTGTCGTATTTCATAATCCTTTCATAAACATTGACCATTATTCTTTTTATCAAACACAACACACAGTCAATTTAAGCTACAGTGTCATTGCCGCTTTCATTTATAACATCATTTTTTAGAACAATATATCACAACTGCATTACAGTAATCGGATTTAAAGTCTTTTAAAATTAGGACCTGGTAAACAAGGCCTGTGGTGGGAATCTCCCTGTGGGAACCCCAGGAAGTGAAGCAGTGCTCGTTTACTGTGGTAAACAAGCTCTACTTTACTGATAAAATAGGACCAGGTCACCAATGCCTGTGGTGGAAGTTATTTAAGATGGGTAACATGGTATAAATTATTGGCTGGTCTTGACTTTATAACAATGTTGTGGTCATGGATCAGCCATTGTGCAGAAATAGGTGAGCTTCAACTAGGCCCCTGCGTATATATTTGGTATTCGAACTGATATTCAGATTGAATTCGATTCAACAATCAGTTGAACAATCAGCGGGCAGGCCTTTATATTGGTTCAATTTGGGCACCGCAAACATTTACGGACAATGCTCAATGGAGGGCGACCATGGTTTGGCCTGCCACGAGAATATTTTCAAAATTCAATCTGAAATATGCAAAATCCTGGCTTTTAGCAGCATAATTTAGCATTTGGTATAGCTCAAGAGTTTGACATAATTTAACACCACAGAATACACATTTTAATGATCTGCACTCAACCAGTTAAAGGCCTATTTCTGATTTTGGTCACTTTTACTGCAATAAAACAGGTGCCCCCACCTCCGTGCAGTCTTGAAGCAAATTTACAACATGTATTCTAAGTACATTGGAAGTTGTTTCTAAGCAAGTCTTAGCTGCCAACATGTACATGGTTGGGCAAGGCTTGCATAGAGACAACCGTAAAGCCACAGGATCTTGACTCTCAAAGTGCATGTACATGTAGTAAAAAAAGTCTTGAAGCCTTTAGGGGTTAATTCAGGAAATATAACAAGTGAACTTATAATTTAGTCTTGTGACATTGTTACATTATGTTAACAGTCTCAATCACTTGTATGGGCATGTTAAAGTAATTTAATGGACAAAACTGAAAGATGAAGTTGCAAGGAATCTGGAAAAGTGTTTTTATCATTCAGAGCTATTGATTTCTCTGAGAAATCTTGAAGGTCACAATTCCTGAGACAGATAGGAGCCCTTTGATATGCTTGAGATGAAAAGTAAAATTGAGAAAATCAGCAAATGAATTTGTAAGGCATATTAAGTGTTGTTTCATTTCCCGATAGGCGATGAAATGTCAAGTATTGTACAAGGATTGCATGAGAATTTCAGAAAATGATAAATTTTAATTATGCACTTATTCGGTTATTCCTGCTCCCTCTGTGGGAACCCTAGGAAGTGGAACAGTGTTTGTTTACTGTGGTCTTCAAGTTCTGCTTTTCAGGTAAAATAGGACAAATTCTTGGGGTGGAAGTTTTCAAAAGTGGGCAGCATATAGGTATAAAGAATTGGCTAAACTTGACGTCATACCTTTGTTGCAGTCAAGATATAACCGAAGATGCTGAAAGTGAAATTGAATGACAATAAATAAATGGATACTTTTTGCTGCTTAATCTAGTAAAAATTCACATACAGTAGTACCAATTGACATCCCTCGACTTAATTCTGATTTATTTTTTCCTCCCACCTAAAAAATTTCAGGATTGTAGCAATTGGCAAGAAATCCACCCATTCATCCACTGTCAACAGAAATTTCAAATAAACATAATCGTAGAAAGGAACATATATGACATTTGCTGTGCACTTGAAAGTAGTAAAATCACAGAACAAGTTTGAAGTTTGGTAAATTCTAGCCCCTTATGGAGAATGGATTTCCTCCAAAACATGTACACTCACATTTATAGTTTCAGCCCTGACAATAGCTGTTGATTCCTGTGATAATGTACAGGGGAGATCATTTTATTGCACATCTCTTAATTGAATAGCCCTACTAATTTGACTTGAACTTCCAAATACTAAAACATTTACCATATCGCTAGTACAAATTTGACCTATTAACTGGTAGAGTGCTGGAAGCCCTATTTCGGGCTTCACTAAAAGTGACAGACAACAACAGTCTGTAGCTACATTCTGCCTGAGGAAGCCTTTATTGTCCCTGATATGAATCAGATTTTTTATACAATACCTTGCTCTCTGACATTTAATTGGATAGTGCCTATAAGGCACTATCCAATTAAATGTAATAGAGCAGTATATGATGAGCTTTGATTTGTTGTCAGAAAAAACTCAACACTTTACCAGTTAATTACATATAGGTTTAAGAGCAGGGCTTGCCTTGAGTCGGGGCCAACCGGCCTCCGAGAGGCCCCTTCTTGGGGCTTTTTTTCGGCCACGACTTTTTTTTCTGTCTTGGCTCCCGAAATCTCAGTGTTGGTAGGTTTGGGCAACAAAATTTTGCGAGATTAATTTTTCCATTCACATCTCATTCACGCAAGTGTGATTACTATAGAAGCAGCAAATAACAGATAAAATAATAATACAAACTGTTTTTGTCTGATTCGAATTAACATCCACCTAAATCCGCATGAAAACTGAGAAAATCCCAAGATTAAACAAAAAAAAAACAAACACATTTACGAGACTTCGAAAGCACGCTTGTCAACTAATGAGGGAATTCCCTTCAATCCCACAATACTATGCGTGGGTACATCCGATCCTAACAACTGAATAAATGCAACACTAGACACAGAAACTGCCATCAAAATAAATGTACGAAATAAAATAAAATGTGTACCTGTGTCTACGTGGAGAGGTGGGGGCTGGAGGGGGGGGGGGGGCGCATTCCATTTCTGAAATATCCAAAGCTGTGGGGAATTTTCATAGATTGAAATTATTTAAATGGTAAACTGAAATGGGTTTTTTTCAATTTTTTTCTTTGAGACAACCCTTGCATCGAAAATACACACCCCACAATATGTACGAAATGTCCTAAAATTTTATCAACAGAAAATCCAAAATGTTTATGTACGAAACGTTCAGCACCCACATGATGGGTCCAAGTCGTTCCGTCCCCGGGACGATTCGTCCCCTAACATAGTGGGACGCTTCGTCCTCGAGACACTGGCAGAGTAGGATGTTTCGTCCCCTCCCAGAGACGAAATGCCCACTTGAATAGCAAATCATTAAGATGATATGGGATGTTTGATTTTTTTCATGATGTAACAAGACATGATCACATCCTTAGAAATGGTTTGCCAAACTAGTTTTAATGATACACATCACATGTTCACATTAAGTTGAGGATTTGTTTTTGCCTAAAAAACATCTAGGTAGATAAGAAACACATTCCACTGGAATGTGTTTTTTATCTACCTAGATTTTTTTTTTCTAAGCAAAAGCAATCAACTAAGGTCGCCATTGGAAAGAATGTAGCAACATAAAATTACCCCAAAAGGCCCCGACCTCAATATCTGGGGGACTTTTTTCAGGCCCCCAGCAGGCCCCGACCTCAACATCTGGGGGACTTTTTTTTAGGCCCCAACCATTTTATTCAAGGCAAGCCCTGTTTAAGAGTAAGCTTCTGTTAATTGGATAAAAAAAATCTTATAATACTGTGACAGTCACTGAATTCCCCTTTTTATAGACCTATTTGGCCTCAGTATATCCATTATAGACATTTGATCTATTATGTTTTGTCTGTCGGAGCTCTGTAAAACAAAATGTAACAAAATAAATGTTCAGTTATCTTGGGACTACAGGAAAGTGACCAAATTGCTGTTAATAGGAATATTCCTATTAACCCTTAGGTAGTTAGGTACAAATCGGCTGCAGCCACCTGCATATTATACAAATTGTGCAGTTGAATATATATTATTTTCCAGCAAATTTCAACAAAACCATATCATGTGACCCTCATTGGAACGAGCTCATCGAGCTCGTTCCAATAAAGGGCCATATGATATGTTTTTTTTTAATCAATTATATTTAAAATATTAATTTTTTATATCAACTGCATTGTGTAAAGGGTTAACTGAATAAATTAATAATTTTAATTGAAAAAGTGGGTATTTGGTTAACAGGGTTCTACTACATACGAAGGCCTGGAAATAAATTGTGAACGGTCATTAGATTATGTAGAGGTTATGACGATTTAAAAAAAAGTGTAACCTACAAACCATTTGTAATCCCATTTGACCATTGACTGAACTGAAAAGTGATCATCACTTTACTTTCCATTCCAACGTTTGGCGAAGCAAAATCAAAATATTTCTCTTGCTGATGTTGCCTATAGAGTAGGGCTGGACGGTATTGGAATAAACAAACTTATCGTGGGTAGGAATATTTCATGAGAATTATTTTGCTAAAATGTCTAGTATTATCATTCTCTTTACTCGGGAGTCAGCCACTGACAGTGGCATTTGGAGAAAGTTACAGAAATCGGCCATGCTCCTCATTAACTTCAAGTGGTGATCAAACACCTGGCCAACATATTTTGAAAATATTGTCCTGTCCCATCAATTGGAACAGGTTTCATATTCTGTCAAATGCTACTGACAACTGTGAAGAAAACTATTGAATTAATCATTTTAAAAGGTCATTTTCCATGTTGATGTGCAGGAATACTGTTGGCTCCCTTGATATGCCTGCTCATCTACTTTTCACCAATGTTGAAACAAGGTAACAATGCCATCATGAAAAATCACTGAAGGCTGGTTATTTGGAGTGAGCTCTCTTTAATAAATATCATTTTAGTCGCAACTTCATGCTGTAAAAATTACAAAGGTTGATGGCATTTTTGGTTGTTTTTTGGAGGGGTGGTGGGCAGTCGAGTGGGTGGGCACATAACCTATCTTTAAGCGCAATAACATTTATCAATATTTGGTATGTGAGACTTTCTTAACAATGTCTAATGAAGGAGTCAAAAAGCGGTGAGATTCGGCCATACTGAGCACAGTTATGACCATTAATTGGTTAATTTGTAACTGTTTTCAGCTCGTTAACACGATAACTTGAACAAATATCAATGGATTTTGTCAATATTTGGTATGTGAGACTTTCTTAACAATGTCTTGAAGGAGTTTGAAAACTGGTACCGTTTGACCATACTGAGCAGTGCAACAGCCCGTAATTAGTTAATTTTTGTTTGTTTCAGCTCGTTAGCATGAGAACTTGAACAAATATCAATTGATTTGATTTTCTTATAATGACAAGCCTTACAGGTGTGCAAAAAACTCGACCCCCACATTGGCGATGCATAATCCTTGATTAGATTATAATTTGGAAATTTACAAACAGCAGTAAAAAACCTGGAGAATGATCTGTCAAACTTTCTAGGGTTCAAAGTTGAATGTCGTAGTGAATGTGGGTACAAGTTGACAATTTGCAGACACTTTGGATCAAACAGACTTTGTATGCTTCAGACCTTTTTGGGTACCCTAGGAGATTTGAAACTCAAGTTTTATACCTGAATCATCCAAGGTCCAAACTAGACCTGAAACAGTTAAAGGGTTTTTTTGATCGATAATCACATGGATAAACCTTGGTTAACTGATTAATGACTTGCCCTTATAGGTAGCTGAATAATTGCCGTACCATTGATGATTTTTAGCATTAACCCTTTACCCAATGTAAAGGACAAAATCTGCCAGCTCTACATACAAAAATCTCTATTAAGATTTTATTATGTTTTCAATTTTTGTCTCAAAAACATAGCATATGATCCCTCATTGAAACGAGCCTGTTGAGCTATGTTTTTGAGACAAAAATTGAATTTTTAGCTGCTACTGGCAGCTCTTATAATAAAGTGACAATGTCGGTCTGTCTGTCGGTCGGTCGGTCTGTCGGTTGATCTGTCTGTGACCAACGAGTTTCAAAACTCAATAACTTTTGAAATACTTGATGGAATGACTTTATATTTGGCATGTAAGTGTATCTTATTGATGTCTAGCCACTGTTCAATGCATGTGTTGTTCCAAATATTTTTCTTGGAATTTTTGGCCCTTGATGAACTTAGAATTTTGTGAGATTGCACCACCCGTCGCAGCTACGGCGTCGATGTTGCGATTTTTTTTAGTAATTCAAGAATATATTTTTCAAGTGTCGTCTGCTACCCATATTTGGTAAAGGTTAACTTAAGAATGATACAGTATAATGACCATGCAAGTGAACAAGTATGTCATCACGTAACTTGTATGCTTTACTCTGTCTCATATAATTGATGTGAGTTGGTGTGACAATTTTTGTCTGTTTTGGAGCAAGTTTGTTCCTTTGTTAACCCAGAAAATACAGTAGATCAAAAGTAACGCTTAATCGGTCAATTACTTTTTGATCGATCAAGATGTTGATCATTGGTTAATCGATTAATTGGCTAACCATTTCAACTCTAGTCCAAACCATCCCAGAAACTTCCCACAGCTCAATAATAGTGCTAGATTTGTCATTCAGCATCATGTTAGGAAAAAATCACACAAACACTATAATTTCCATTTAACATTAACTTTATTTCAATAATCTATCACAAAAAGTGATAAAATAGAAATCATGGGACAACTTTAGAAAACATTTTACGACCGGTTATGACCATTAAATTAGGTGTAACCTGCAAATAGGTTATGAACCTGATTGCTTATTTCCAGGCCTGTAAATGGACAAGCAAGTTTTATCCAGTGAACCTCTGGGTTGAACCCAGAGGATGATTAGCTGAAACTTACCTTGTCCTCTTTCACAAACCAGTGTTTTTATATGGGTGGAAATTCCACTCTTGTGTGTTTTCCTCTCTCCAGGCACTGTATTAGCTTTTCTAGAATTTACAGGATTTCAGAAATGAAGTTTTTGTTCAGTAATTTTTAAACAGCCACTCATATGAGTCGTCTGTATTTTGGTATGGATTTGTCCATCTGTCTGTACATCTGTTTATTTTTGCTTGTCTTGAAACTTGAAAACTTGTGATGGGAGCTATCAAATTTTTCCGAATTTCGTTGAAAGACAGGCCACCAGCAGCCATCTTGTATTTGGATATAAATGGTCCCAACAATTCCTTTATCACACCCTACAAGTCACAGCTCTCACTTGATCAGTCCCAAATTTCATATGTGGTTTTGGGGCAACGTCTGGATGTCAAATATTTCCTAATTCCATTGAAAAACATGGCTGCCAGTGGCCATCTTAGATTTGGCATATAAATTCCAACAATTCCATTAGCACACTCTGCAGGCCGCATCTCTCACCCAATCTCTTTCAAATTTCAATAACCAAAAATAACAGGTTCATAGAAGAAAAACTTTTGCAAGGGAGTGGGTTGGGGGGGGGGGGGGGGGTGGGCACACCAGGAACATGGCCAAATTGGCTATATTACCTCCCAACAATGTACCACGTTAAATTGTTCTTTGTGTACAAAATTGTAAAAATTGATTGAATGATCTGGTGTATCACTTTTGACAATAAGAAGGTGTTAATAATTAGCAGTCTGGCATATTGAACATGTCTTGGTTTTTCTGTGGTTTTTAGCTTAACTTGACAAAGTCAAGATAAGCTATTGCCATCACGCATGCGGAAGTCTGTGAGTCTGTTCACATTTTCCTTTATCACAGGCTACACCCCTCAGTTCTTGTCTGATCGTCACGAAATTTCATATCCAGGTTTGGGGTCATGTCTAGATGAGAACGTCCCCTTTTGGTCGCGTTCGGTCAACTGGTATGGCTGCCCGAACCAAAAACCTGAAAACCATTAGCATAGTCTATAGGTCATATTTATGGAAGAATTTCATTGTATCCTGTTAGTTTGGCTCCATATAATGCCTAGATGATGACATCCCGTTTTGGTCGTGATTGGTCAACTGTGACGGCTTCAGGGGTCTGAAGCCCGAAAACCTTTAGCACAGTCTACAGGTAATATTTATGAAGGGATTTCATTGTACCTTGGTAGGATGACTCCAAATAGTGTCTAGGTGAGAATGTCCCCTTTTGGTCGCAATAATTCAGCCTTTATGGCTGCCCAAGCCCCAAACCCCAAAACCTTTAGCATAGTCTATAGGTCATATTTATGGAAGGATTTCATTTAAACCTGTTAGTTTGACTCCATATAATGCCAAGATGATGACATCCCGTTTTAGTCGTGATTGGTCAACTGTGATGGCTTCAGGGGCCCGAAGCCCAAAAACCTTGAGCACAGTCTACAGGTCATATTTATGAAAGGATTTCATTGTAACTTCGTAGGATCACTCCAGATGATGCCCAGATGAAAATGTCCCCTTTTGGTTGCGATCATTCAACCATGATGGCTGCCCAAGCCCAAAGCCCCAAAACCTTTAGCACAGTCAACAGGTCATATTTATGAAGGGATTTCATTGTAACTTGGTGGGTTGACTTTATATAACGTCTAGATGAGAAAGTCCCCTTTGGATGCAAATTGGGAAACTAACGGCCACAGGGGCCCGAAGCCTGAAAACATTTAGCACAGTCTACAGGCCATATTTATGAAGGGATTTCAATGTAACTTGATAGGATGACTCGTTTTGGAATAATTTCACTGTAACTTGGTAACTTTCGTTGATATATGTTAACTGTGAGGGCCACATACATTAACTGTGAGATCATATTAACCCACCCCTCAGCTCTTTAGTACAGTGTACACCTCATATTATTTTTATCAAAAACATAGCATACAGGGAACAGAAATGAACATATTCCCAATTATCACAATTCTTGTCTTATTTCATAATCCTTTCATAAACATTGAACATTATCCTTTTCATCAAAACAACACACAAGTTAAGCTACAGTGTCATTGACACTTTCATTTTTAGCTTAACTTGACATTGTCAAGATAAGCTATTGCCATCACGCGTGTGGAAGTCTGTGAGTCTGTTCACATTTTCCTTTAGCACGGGCTACACCCCGCAGTTCTTGTCTGATCGTCACGAAATTTCATATGCAGGTTTGGGGTCATGTCAAGATGAGAACGTCCCCTTTTGGTCGCGATCGGTCAACCGGTATGGCTGCCCGAGCCCAAAACCTGAAAACCATTAGCACAGTCTACAGGTCATATTTCTGAAGGGATTTCATTGTAACTTGGTAGAATGCCCCTGTATAATGCCTAGATGAGAACGTCCCTTTTTGGGCATGACCTGTCAACCGTGATGGCTGCCCAAGCCCGAAACCCAAAAACTTTTAGCACAGTCTGCAAGTCATGTTTAATATGGAGGGATTTTATTGTAACTTGGTAGGATGACTCCTTATGATGTCTAGATGAGAATTTCCCCATTTGGGCGTGATCTGCCAACCGTGACGACTGCCCGAGCCCAAAACCCGAAAACCTTTAGCACAGTCTACAGGTCATATTTATTGAGGAATTTCATTGTAACTTGGTCAGTTAACTTCATATAATGTCTAGATGAGAAAGTCCCCTTTTGGTCCTGATTGGGCAACTGTGACGGCTACAGGGGCCCGAAGCCCAAAAACCTTTAGCACAGTTTACAGGTCATATTTATGAAGGGATTTCATTGTAATTTGGTAGGATGACTCCAAATAATGTCTAGATGAGAACGTCCCATTTTGATTGTGATCATTCTGCCTTGATGGCTGCCCAAGCCCAAAAACCTTTAGCATAGGCAGAAGGTCATATTTATGGAAGGATTTCATTGTAACCTGTTAGGTTGACACCATATAATGCCTAGATGATGACATCTCCTTTTGGTCGTGTTTGGTCAACTGTGATGGCTACAGGTGCCCGAAGCCCAAAAACCTTGAGCACAGTCTGCAGGTCATATAAAGGAATTTCAGTGTAACTTCATAGGATCACTCCAGGTGATGCCCAGATGAGATTGTCCCCTTTGGTTGCGATCATTCAACCATGATGGCTGCCTGAGCCCAAAGCCTGAAAACCTTTAGCACAGTCTTCAGTTCATATTTATGAAGAGATTTCATTGTAACTTGGTAGGTTGACTTCATATAATGTCTGGATGAGAACAGCCCCTTTTGGACACCATTAGGCAGCTGTGATGGCAACAGGGTCCTGAAGCCCGAAAACCTTTAGCACAGTCTACAGATGATATTTATGAAGGGATTTCATTGTACCTTGGTAGGATGACTCCAAATAATGTATAGATGAGAAAGTCCCCTTTTGGTTGCGATCATTCAGCCTTGATGGCTGCCCGAGCCCAAAACCCCAAAACCTTTAGCACAGTCTATAGGTCATATTTATGGAAGGATTTTATTGTAACCTGTTAGTTTGACTCCATATAATGCCTAAATGATGACATCCCCTTTTGGTCATGATTGGTCAACTGTGACGGCT
Organism: Pictodentalium vernedei; assembly: GCA_031216915.1. Taxonomy (NCBI): domain Eukaryota; kingdom Metazoa; phylum Mollusca; class Scaphopoda; order Dentaliida; family Dentaliidae; genus Pictodentalium; species Pictodentalium vernedei. The sequence goes on along the minus strand of CM062292.1, from coordinate 291,186,655 downwards.
TCAGTGGCCCGAAAAACTTGAGCACAGTCTACAGGTCATATTTATAAAGGGATTTCATTGTAACTTCGTAGGATCACTCCAGATGATGCCCAGATGATAATGTCCCCTTTTGGTTGCGATCATTCAACCATGATGGCTGCCCGAGCCCAAAGCCCAAAAACCTTTAGCACAATCTACAGGTCATATTTATGAAGGGATGTCATTGTAACTTGGTAGGTTGACTTCATATAATGTCCAGATGAGAACGTCTCCTTTGCACGCAATTGGGAAACTGACGGCTACAGGGGCCCAAAGCCCGAAAACCTTTAGCACAGTCTACAGGCCATATTTATGAAGGGATTTCAATGTAACTTGATAGGATGACATGTTTTGGAATGATTTCACTGTAACTTGGTAACTTTCGTTGATATATGTTAACTGTGAGGGCCACATATATTAACTGTGAGGTCATATTAACCCACCCCTAAACTCTTTAGTACAGTGGACACCTCATATTATTAGTCCTCTCCAGGAACACTCCGTCTGTCTGTCTGTCTGTCTGTCTGTCTGTCAATTTTTTTTTCAAAATCCAAGATGGCGGAATGGTGGCCATTTTTAGCTCAACTTTGGCGAAGCCAGATTTGAGCTTATGCCATGGCCCGTCGTCCGTCGTCCATCTGGCCGTCTGTTCGTCTGGCCATCAACAATTGGATACGGCTCGGGCTAGAGGCCGTATTTATGAACCGATCTTTACAAAACTTCTTGGGTACCTTTGTTATGACTGTGGGACGAGAACGAGTGTTTTGGGGTTTGGTCTGAAATTCAAGATGGCTGCCAGCCGCCATTTTGTACCGACGATGCAGAAATCTGTTTTTTGTACAGAACTTCCATATGATTTGAATAATTTTTTGTATGAATGTTTAGTACCATGGGATACATCACATATAATACGGGTTTTTTTCTCGTGCATAAATTATGCAAATTAGACTAACTTTGATGTTTTTTGGTGTTACTTTCAGCACTGTAAGTGCAAATGCCAATACGGCTCGGGCTAGAGGCCGTATTTATGAACCGATCTTTACGAAATTCCTTTGTTATCACCGTGGGACGAGAACGAGTGTTTCGGGGTCTGGTCCGAAATTCAAGATGGCCGATGGCAGCCATTTTGTACAAAATTTGATTTTTGCACAGAACTTCCATATGAAAGCGCTGATTTGAATAATTTTGTGTGTGAATGTTTAGTACTATGGGATACATCACATATAATACAGGTTTTTTTCTCGTGCAGAAATTATGCAAATTAGATGAACTTTGATTTTTTCAGTGCTACTTACACACAGTAAGTACACATGTCAATACGGCTCAGGCTAGAGTCTGTATTTATGAACCGATCTTCACGAAACGTCTTGGGTACCTTTGTTATCACCTTGGGACAAGAACAAGTGTTTCTGGGTGCGGTCCAAAATTCAAGATGGCTGCCAGTGGCCATTTTGTACCGAAATTAGGTCTAATCAGTTTTTTGTACACAACTTCTATATACGGCTCAGGCTAGAGGCCCTATTTATGAACCGATCTTTACGAAACTTCTTGGGTACCTTTGTTATCACCGTGGGATGAGAACGAGTGTTTTTGGGTGTGGTCCAAAATTCAAGCAGCCATTTTGTACCAAAATTAATGCAATCAGTCTTTTGTACAGAACTTCTATATGAAAGTTCTGATTTGAATATATTTTTGTATGAATGTTTAGTAACATGGAATACATCACATATAGTACGAGTTTTTTTCTCGTGCAGAAATTATGCAAATTAGATGAACTTTGATTTATTCAGTGCTACTTATACACTGTAAGTGCACATGTCAATACGGCTCGAGCTAGAGGCTGTATTTATGAACCGATCTTCACAAAACTTCTTGGGTACCTTTGTTATCTCCTTGGGATGAGAACGAGTGTTTCTGGGTGCAGTCCAGAATTCAAGATGGCTGCCAGTGGCCATTTTGTACCGAAATTAGGTCCAATCAGTTTTTTGTCACAACTTCTACACAGCTCATATTTGTGAACTGATCTTCACGAAACTTCTTGGGTACCTTTGTTTTCACCTTGGGACAGGAATGAGTGTGTTTTGGGGTGCCTTTGTTATCACTGTGCTATGAGAACAAATATTTTGGGGTTCAGTCAGACCCATTCTGGGACGCAAAGATTTCTTTTCTAGTTTAGCATCTGACTGTCACCCACCTTTACAATACTTTACCTATACATTTGTTACAGGCAACGGTCAGTATTTATGTACAGACCGTTACAATTCTTTATATGTACCTTTGTTATCAGGTCATTACCTAGATGTTTGTCATTGCTGTGTCACATACTATACATGTACATGTCTTTGTCTTGACAAGTTGAGCTACAGTGTCATTGACACTTTCATTGTTGTGTTTTTTAAGCTTTTGTTTCTCTATTTTCATGTTACCACCACTCCCACCAACATGGTTCAATCTACACTTTGCATATTTGGCACATGGATAGAGGGTTGGGAGGGGATGATGCACGTTCAATATTTTTTTTTCAAAATCCAAGATGGTGGCATGGCGGCCATTTTTGTTGTGTTTTTTAAGCTTTTTTCTCTATTTTATGTTACCACCCCTCTCTCCAACATGGTTCAAGCTACACTTTTTATATCTGGCACATGGATAGAGGGTTGTAATGGGATGTTGCACGTTCAATATTTATTTTTCAGAATCCAAGATGGCAGAATGGTGGCCATTTTTGTTGTGTTTTTTAAGCTTTTTTCTCTATTTTATGTTACCACCCCTCCCTCCAACATGGTGCAAGCTACGCCTTTCATATATGGTACATGGATAAAGGGTTGTGAGGGGATTATGCACGCTCAATATTTTTTTTTTCAAAATCCAAGATGCTTATATACTCTAGTGTCTTCTGTGACAAAAACACCTTATGTCACAAAAGCGCCATAGGGGACTAATACCACCTCGGTGGTCAAACACTTGTTTTTATCAAAAACATAGCATACAGGGAACAGAAATGAACGTATTCCCAATTATCACAATTCTTGTCTTATTTCATAATCCTTTCATAAACATTGAACATTATCCTTTTCATCAAACACAACACACAAGTTAAGCTACAGTGTCACTGACACTTTCATTGATAATTAACCAACATTCTGACAAACCCAACAAATTGGCTGCCAAATCAGAGCAATAATAAAAAATGGCTAATGGATCACATTTTCTTTACTTCTTGCAGTAAATTGAGGTGCATTTTGATGTGTGAGGTATATTTTGCCACACAAATTGACTGAATTTACATTACTTGGCTGTATGATGCCTGGTGACGGCTTGTTATGCCCCGACTTGAATAAGTCGACAGGGTATCTAGTGGAGGCCTCGATTCGTCCATCCATCCATCCGTTCATACATACCAACATTTTCCCATGTATCTCAGCCACTGCTACTCTGATTTGAATGATATTTGGTGTTGTGATAGAGCATCATGGGGGAATGATGCCTGTGTTGCACGAGTTTCTTTGACAAAACTTTTCCAGAGTTATGGCCCTTTTTCACTCTTTCGACTTAGAAAATATTTTTTTTTGGGGGGTGGGGGTGGGTGGGTGGGTGGGAGGGGGCAGGCATTAGCAGTGCTTTGAGATGCAGGCCTTTTGTTAAAAATGAGATGTACCTGATGTACCTGAATAAAATTTAATAGAACTTGGTTTATTAGTCCATTTATGATTCCAGTTAGATTTTAAGAGCATTACTTCAATTAATGAAGAGTTATGTTGGTTTTTCTTGCTTGAAGTTTCTGCAAAATACAAATTCCACTCAGTAACTTTTGAAAGATTTTTCTCAGTGGAATTAACTCTTTGCATGCTTCTGGCGGATATTCCTGCCCAGCACAGGGATTCTCTTGTCATTTAAAAAAGTATAATGTGGGCAGATTTAATCATATTTTCCCCCTGTAAATTGAATAGATTTTTTCATCAGTGATTTCTTGTGTTACATTTAGGTTCATTTTTAATCAAATCTAGTCATGGCTGCTTCACAGCAGCCATGACTAGATTTGATAAAAAATGTCTTGAAAATACTCAGCGGGTTAAGAGTTAATTAAATTTGTTAAATTTGGCATACTGATACAAATAATAGAAAAACAAGCCACATTTGAATTATTGTTGCTTCCAAGAATTAATAGAGTTATTCCCCTTATTCCAAATCAAATTTTTTTTTTTAGGAATTGGAATACAGATTCAAGTTTGTTCAACTTGGGCCCCTGGGTTAATATTTGGGCTCTCTATTGGAGCCAAAATTTTAACTTAGTGCAATATGAGGAAATTTCTTTAAAAATCTACTTTTTCAGATCCGCCAGTCAGAATCCTTTCATATTTGATATACAACATCTCCAAGGGGGCCAGATTCAAGTTTGATCAAATGGAGTCCTGGTTTAATATTTGAGCTTCCTATTGGAGGCCAAATTTTAACTTTGTGCAATATGAGGGAATTTCTTTAAAAAATCTTCGCCTCAGTCACCATCAATTAGAATCTTTTGATATTTGGTCTACAACATATCTCTAGGAGGGTCAGATTCAGGTTTGTTCAAATCGGGTCCCTGAGTTAATATTTGGGCTCCCTATGGGGCCCAAATTTTAACTTTGTGCAATACGAGGAGATTTCTTTAAAAATCTTCTTCTTCAGATCCACTAGTCAGAATCCTTTCATATTTGGTATTTGATATCTAGGGGTATCAGATTCAAGTTTTTTTCAATTTGAGTCCCTTGCTTAATATTTGGGGGGCATGTGGTGGCAGGGATGGGGAGGTTAGGTTTTAAAATCCATTCCTTAGTGTTTAAAATCCATTCCTTAGTGTTTTAACTTAAAATTTGCCTTTCAAACTGCTGTGACATAAAAAAACAACCCTTGGAAGTTTGGCAGTGCTTGTCTACAGCTGATAGAATTGGAAGCAGTCATGTAGACCTGTGATAATAATCATCTGACATGGACACTAGAGTTATGAATAACGTAATTCCTCTCCTCTGCAGTGTAGGTGAACCACGACTAACTGAATGTGACCCAAAATACTTCTTTGAACCACTTTGTCAGGTGAGTGATTAAGGCCTCCTGTGGCCTTTTGTTTTTAATGTTCTGCATGCTTAGAGCTGCTAACAACATTTTTTTTCAAACTGTAATGTTTTCATGAAAAGGTAGTGTCTTGAAAGTTAAATGTAGAGTGCCATTTGGTGCTCCAAATAAACTAATTGCAAGAGTTTAATATTATGAACAGTAATGGAGAGAACAATAATATTGTGGGGTGCCACCACATACAGTGTTTGATATAGCAGTAATCCAATCGATAAACACTAAAACAAGAAACTTTGTCACAAATTATGTCACATGATATGGTTTTGTTGAAATTTTTTTTTGAAACATTTGCAAAAAAAAATATTTGAAATAATAAATAGAGATTATTACCATTATGTGGATGTACAAAATATGTATCCGAGTCGATCTCCGGGTCCTAAGGGTAGATCACGACTCATCGAATATAACAAACTGTTTATTAGTACGGATGTACAAAAAGAAAAAAATGGAACTCACGCGAAAGGAACGTGCTTGTATCCGACCCCCTGATACAAACATCTGTATCCGGGGGTCGGATACACTACAGTTGCGGAGTTAATACAGACAAAATACATGTTGATTGTAAGATAAATTTTGATATTGTGTGCATTGGATAAAGGGTTAAGTATCTGAATTTTGATAACTTTATCCAATGCAGTGTTTCTGCATCATACATCGTAATGTAAAAACACTGTCAAGAGAAATGTATGCTTCCAGTAGAGTTCTCAACGAACAATATACAATTTATTCAGAGCAATATAAAAGGGGCAGTTTGTGGCTGTATGGGGTCTTAAGGGTTAACAATTCAGCCTTTTTTGACTTTGAAAATTGGTTAAGTTTATAGGTGCATTATGGGAAAAAAGTTGCTTGAAATTTTGGTATTTGGCATCATTGTGCAGAAGGATAACCCTTTACCTATCAGATTGGAGGGCATTAGCCCACGAAACTGAACTGAACAGTTGAAAATGTTTTTTATTATTTCTACAAATCTGTATCATATGACACTCACTGGAATGAACTTATCTAACTCGTTCCATTGAGGGGCCACATTATATGGTTGAAATGTTTTGAAAAAATTGAAAACAAAATAATTAAAATAACAAATTTTGATATTGTGTGTGTTGGGTTAAGAGTTAAGTGTTGGGGGGGGGGGGGGGTGTATTGGAGGGGGAGGCAATCAATGATATAACAATTTTGCTAAATTTGGCTTTATATCTGTATTGCTAGCATAGGTATGAATGTTTGGCTAAACTTGAAAGATGCTGAAAGTAACCTTAACCCTTTACCCAACGTAACATACAAAACAGGCCAGCACAATTCACAAAAATTGCCAATTAATTTTTATTATATTTTCATTTTTTGTCTCAAAAACATAGATTATGGCCCCTCTTTGGAACAAAAAATAAAAAAAATAGTTATTCAAGAATTTTGTTTGCAAGTGTTGTCTGCTTTTCATGTTAGGTAAAGGGTTAAACACTAGTAAATTAAATAAATAAATAAACTTGACTTCATATTTATGTTACAGGTAAAATCATGATATAGCCAAAGATGCTGAAAATGTAAATAAAGAAATAATTAAAAGAAATAAATAAATAAATACTTGTGTTGAAGTGGTGATATGCCCATTGATACTGACAGTGATACCAAAAAATAATAAATAATACAACCTCGACCAAAAAGGTCCTTCATGTGTTTTTCTACAAACGTTAAAATATACATTGGGTGAAAAATTCACAGCAGTAAATTCAGTCTCAATGCATTGTCTTTATCTATCACGATAACAGCTATGATGTGCAGTTTTCTTTACTGAGTACACGATCAACAATGACACAAACACAGTTTATGAAGAATTTATGTGAAAGAACCAGTTAGTGGCCTGATTGAGTTGACATGCATGTGATGTCATCTTGTTAATTTGAAGTGTGATAAGAGAGATTAATTGGATGAGACAAATAAATCAGCCAAGCAAATGGCCTCTTTTTAACCTACAGCCCCAGGGACATGTAATCTATATGTACCTACGTTAATAATTGTGTATAATTTTACCTGTAGGAAGGATGGGTGATGTTAATCACAAAACAAAAGTGTTCAGCTTACTTCCTTCTCAGTGAATTTATAGTTATTTTCTAAACAAAAATGAACACTATTCCAGAGGATTCAGTTCTGGATGTGACACAATCAAAGGATACAGGTAAAATCATTATTTTGTACAAACTTAGAGAATAAGAGGGATTATTTTTAACGTACGAATATGAAGACGAGTGAAGTTGCAATTGCCTCTTGTCCAGTGTTGTCTGCCTATTCAGGCAGATAACATTTGACAAAAAACAACTTTATTAGCTTGTACTACTTTTCCTGCTCACAATTTTTACAAAATGTCGGTGTCATGGCACTTGTTGAACAAGATTGGACCACCTTGGGAACCCCAGGAAGTGGAGTAGTGCTTGTTGTCCCGTGCCAAAATGAAGTTTGTGGGGATATAGAAATGGGTTCTGTCCATCCTCCCGTCCATTCGTTCAAACCAAATTCAGTTTGCAATGATCATTTAAATCCATTTTTATATGCCCGTTTTGAAAAAAACGGTCGTATTATGGTATACTGCTGTCTGTCCGTCCATCCACACATCGTACAATAACTCGAAAATGCTTCGAGAAATTTTTGTGATTTTTTGGTTCGACATTATTCGTCAAAATATAGGCAATTTTCCATATGTCGGACAATAACTTTAAAATGCTTTGAGCAATCTTCATGATTTTTGGGTGGCAAATATATGTTGATGGAAGGAATTGTGTGCTTCCCTCTTGTAATTAATAACGTATCATGTGCTCATGGCGCAGCTGTTTATTTTTGCTGTGTAATATTATTTCTTAAAGGGTTCTTCAGTTATGCTGAAAATTTTGATTTGCATGTTTTGTACCCAAGATAAAAGTGGTGAAAGATGTCTGTTTTTTGTGTTTCATAACTTCTATACTGACGTTCTGCTCACCAGCAGACTTGGCATGTGTACTCAGCTCCATCTAGAGGGGATCACTAAAGGGTGAGTGAGGATTTTCCATACTTGAGAGAGTGCACACATTAGAATCAATGGGTGCAATGAAATAAAAACACATGTACATTAATTCCACTCAATAAAATCAAGTCTTTTTTAATTTCTTCCCTTATGTTGCTTCTTCAAATCTCTTTGATTATTATGATTGGGCAGGATAGCAGCTATTAGGCCTAAAAAAGTGAAAAATCTGTTTCTCATGCCCTCCCATATGGTCCTTTTGGCAGCCACATGCTCTTTTTAAAAACCAATGCAAACTTAAAAAAAAATTAAAATTAAATTCTTTATGTCTTGATATTTCACCCAAGTTAATAAAATTGATAAATTATGTCCCTTGAGTGCAACAAGGCTTTGCAATGCTTTAGCATTGCAAAGCCTTCTTGCACTCAAGGGTCGAAATACACCACTGCCACCACCCATGCTATTCTATAGATTATGAGGCTTAAAACATAAAACAAACCAAGAACAAATTGCTCACATGCAATTTTACAAAAAATGGCCTGAGAAACAGAAGATCTACTTTGTGGGGCCTTACAATTAAATTAATACTTATTTATTACAATGAAATTTTCATAGTTGAAAATTTTAATGTCTTAACTAATGCGGCAGTGTGATTGCTCAGTGGTAAGAGCATTGAGCTTCAAACCAAACGGTCCAGGGTTTGATCTTGACCCGTGGTAGCTGCTTTGTGTCCTTGGGCAAGGTACTTACATATATGTAATCCAGATTGCCCACATTAGGGCACTCTGGCCCTGTGTAACTAAGGTGTACTGCACGTTGATAGTGCACTAGCCTTCATCCAATGCTAATCCTGCTTGTTCGGAGTTAGTACATTGGGAGGGGGGCTGACAATTGGTTGCCTCTGCTCAGTGATGCTTACTCCACCTGTAAAACTGTCAGACACGAGGTGGCCCTGGCTGTTGAGTCGACCAGGTCATTAATCCCCTATAAATAAATAAATAAACAAATAAATGAATAAATAAATAACTCTAATGTAAGGAATTATCTAATGTGAATTACCAAATCAGTAAAACCAAGGTAAGTAGCAATGTGTAAACGGAAATAAATTGAGGGTTGATATTTTCAGTAAAATTTGAAACCTTGATTCCATGTTGAAAAAACAGTTTTGGATAGATCATGCAATTATTCAGTGGTTGTATATTTAGTTTACTTGCATTCATTTATAATCACATTCTGAATTCTCACATTCAGATGCAATACTTTTTAGCTCACCTGGCCTAAAAGGCCATGTGAGGTTTTCTCATTTCTTGGTGTCTGTCGACGTTTGCCGTTGTCTGTAAACGTTTCTCATTTTCATCTTCTGTGTAACCACTGAGCTGGTATGAACCAAACTTGGCAGGAATGGTCTATGGGAGGTCCTCTACAAGTGATCCGCATTTTGTTCCCACCGGATGAAAAACATGGCTGCCAGAGGCATTCTTTGATTCTGGTTGGTGGATTTTCAAAAATTTTCTCCTCTGAAACTGCAAGGCCAAATGTTTTGAAACTTCACATAAATGATGACTGGGACTCCACTACCAACGATCCTCATTTAATGTTGATCTGGTTACAAACATGGCCACAATTGTGGCTTATAGTTACTATAAAACCCTATAGGAAATCACATTTTCATCTTCTTCTCTGGAACTACTGAGCCAACATGAACCAAACCTGGCAGGGATAGTCTATGGGAGCTACTCTACAAACGATCCTCATTTTGTTCATGTGGGTTTGAAAACATGGCCGCCAGAGGCATTCTTTGATTCTGATTGGTGGATTTTAAAAAATCTTCTCCTCTGAAACCACAGGGTCAAATGTTTTTTGAAACTTTGCATGGTTGATGACTGGGACACCCTCTACCAATGCTCCTCATTTAATGTTGATCAGGTTACAAACATGGCTGCAATTGCAGCTTATAGTTACTATAAAAAGCCTATGGGAAATCACATTTTCATCATCTCAGGAACTACTGAGCCAACGTGAACCAAACCTGGCAGGGATAATCTATGGGAGGTCCTCTACAAACGATCCTCATTTTGTTCCTGTAGGTTTGAAAACATGGCTGCCAGAGACATTCTTTGATTCTGATTGATGGATTTTGAAAAATCTTTTTGTTGATGAGGTTGCAAACATGGCCACAATTACAGCTTATAGTTACTATAGAAACCCTATGGGAAATCACATTTTCATCTTTTTCTCTGGATCTACTGAGCCGATGCGAACCAAATCTTGACACGAATGATCTGGGAGAGGATGAAAATACATAGCCACCAGAGGCTGTATTCTAATGCTTAACCCAATGCATCTCCTGTCTGCAAGAAGATCGGTACTGTCAGCAAAATTCTTGTTTTTGAGAATCTGGTAAGGGTTGGTTCCAGTTTTCTCGACTCAGAAATGGGAAAAACCACAAAAATATTGTGTGTACATGTAAACAAGTTTGCAGCTATACATGTAATTATGTTAATATTACTTTCATGATTCATATCAGAAATACTGATTGATGACAGGTTTTTTGTATTCCATCATGTTGAGCTGACCAGTCAGTTATGATATCTTTTAAGATATGACAAATTATTTGAATAAAATGTTGTATTTCCTGTAACCCTTTACCTATCCAAAGCTTTTTGAAAGAGAGTACTGTCTGATAAAATTGTAATTTTCAAAATATTTAACCTTCTTTTACTGATTTTTTATTGAAACAGAATTCATAAATGTGTGAATTTTCAAGAAATCTTCTTTGAAACTACAAGGCCAAATGTTTTTAAACTTCACGTCACTGATGACTGGAACACTCTCTACAAACGATTCTCATTTAACGTTGATTGGGTTCCAACATGGCTGCTATTTACTATTACTTATTATAGTTACTATTGAAATGCTGTGGGAAATAACATTTTGGGAGCGCGGTGGCTCAGTTGGTAGAGGTGCAGGCTGCAAGCCGAGAGGTCCTCGGTTCGATTCCCACCTGCGGCAACCGCGTTGTGTCCTTGGGCAAGACACTTCATCTCCATTGCCCGTGTGGGGGCACGATGACGCCGTGTACTAAGGCGTACTGCACGTCGATGGTACGCATGTCTTCAACCAATCTAACCCTGCCTGTGCTACAGTGCAGTGCGGAGTTACGATGTTGGGGAGCTGGCGGCTGCTCGTCGTTGCTCGGTGGTTCTCTCCGGGTACTCCGGCTTCCTCCACCCGTAAAACTGTCTGTCACGGTCATGATTAGCCATTGTGCATAAATATGTGCCCTTAAACATCAATAAATAATAATAATAATAATAATAACATTTTCATCTGCTTCTCAGGAACTACTGAGCCGGTGTGAACCAAATGTGACAGAAATGGTCTATGGGAGGTACAAACGATCCTCATTTTGTCCCTGTGGGATGGAGAATATGGCCTCCAGAGGTATTCTTTCATTCTGATTGGTAGATTTTCAAAAATCTTCTCTGAAAACCATAAAACCAAATGTTTCGAAACTTCACATGCTTAACCCTTTACCTAACATGAAAAGCAGACGACACTTGCAAAAATAATTCTTGAATAACTAATTTTTTTCATTTTTTGTCTCAAAAACATAGGTTATGACCCCTCGTTGGAACGAGCTCAACGAGCTCGTTCCAACGAGGGGTCATAACCTATGTTTTTGAGACAATAAAATAATGAAAATTAATTGGCGATTTTTTAGAATAGCGCTGGCCGGTTTTGGCCGTTACGTTAGGTAAAGGGTTAATGACTGGGACACCCTCTACCAATGATCCTCATTTAATCTTGATTGGGTTGCAAATATGGCTGCAATTGCGGCTTATAGTTACTATAGAAACCCTGTGGAAAATCACATTTTCATCTTCTCTGGAACTACTGAGCCATTGTGAACCACACTTGACAGGCATGGTCTATGAGAGTTTCTCTACAACTGTTACTAATTTTATTCCCTTTGGATGAAAAACGTGTCCGCCAGAGGCATTCTTTGATTCTGTTTGGTCAATTTTGAAAACTCTTCTCCTCTGAAACTACAATGTCAAATGTTTTGAAACTTCAGATGATTGAGGACTGGGACACCTTCTGCCTCATGTAATGTTGATGTAATGTTGCAAACATGGCCACAATTGCAGCTCATAGTTACCATGGAAACCCTAATAGTTACCATGGAAATCCTATGGGAAATCACATTTTTATATGTAGTTCTATTACAGGCTCTTTAGAGCCTCTATTTTGAAAACATTATGGCACAAAATTGTTGGTTTTCTCCAAAAAATGTGAAAATTCTTACTATCGATGGTACATGTATAAAATAAATACAACATTTATGTGATATTTTTGAGCTCCTTCTATCCTATAATCTCAACTTATTGAACTGATTGATATATCACCCACAAAGTGTTTGCAAAAAATCAAACTTCCAACTCCTAAGGATAACACGTACACTTCTCAAAACACACTACACCAATGTAATATCCTATGGGGAACGCAATGGCTTAGTAGGTAGAGATGCAGGCTGCAAGCCAAGAGGTCCTTGGTTTGAATCCCTCCTGCTGCAACTGCGTTGTGTCCTTGAGCAAGACGCTTCATCCAAATTGTCTTGGTGGGGGCACTGTGGCATTGTGTACCAAGGCGTACTCCACATCGATGGTGCACTTGTCTTCAACCAATGCTAACCCTGCTTGTGTGGAGTTGATATGTTGGGAAGCTGACAGTTGCTTGCCATTGCTCGGTTGTTCTCTCTGGGTACTCCGGCTTCCTCCACCCCTAAAACTGTCATGGTTATGATTAGCCATTGTGCAGAAATATGTGACCTTAAACACCAATAAATAAATAAATACATAACAACAGCTGAGAGGTCCTCAGTTCGAATCCCACCTGTGGCAACCACTTTGTGTCCTTGGGCAAGACACTTCATCCCAATTGTCCAGGTGTGGGCACAGTGGCATTGTGTACTAATTAGGCATACTGACTTTGATGGTGCACTTGTTTTTAACCAATGCTAACCCTGCTTGTGTGGAATTAGTATGTTGAGGAGTCTGACAGTTACTTGCTATTGCTCAGTGGTTCTCTCGAGGAACTCCGGCTCCATAAAACTGTCCTGACACAAGGTGACCCTGGCTGTCAAAAGTGTCATTAAACCCCAGTAAATAAATAAATAAATATTCTATGACAAATGATAGACTGTGTGGAAGGTGTATTACTTTGAGAATTTTCTACCTTATTCATATTTACAATTGCAGAGAGAACATACAAGGAGGAGTAGTAACCATAGCATCGGGGTGGTTCATGAGCTGAAAAAACTCACTAGTTCTTTTTTGCGAATTTTTGTGTCGCATATCGAAATTCATCATTCAGATCCTCATTGATAGTTTTGTTTTCTAGCACTCTTTTGTGAACCCCCACAAGTGGGACAGTGCTTGTTGACTGTTGTAAACAAGTTCTTTACTGGTAGGATAAGACTCAAGGCTAATGTCTGGGGTAGAACTCCTCTAAAGATGGCAGTATAGATATAAACAATTTGCTAAGGCCTAAAAAAGTTGAAAATGTGTTTCTCAGGCCCTCCTTCATGGTCCTTTTGGCTGCCACATGCTCTCATTTTATAACCAATGCAAACTTAAAAAAGTGAAAATGAAATGGTATTTTACCCAAGTTAATAAAATTGATAAATTTATCCCGTGAGTACAACAAGGCTTTGCAATGCTCCGGCATTGCAAAGCCTTCTTGCACTTAACCCTTTACCTGACATGAAAAGCAGACGACACTTGCAAAAAAAATTCTTGAATAACTAATTTTTTTCATTTTTTGTCTCAAAAACATAGGTTATGACCCCCTCGTTGGAACGAGCTCGACGAGCTCGTTCCAACGAGGGGTCATAACCTATGTTTTTGAGACAAAAAATGAAAATATTTTGAAAATTAATTGGCGATTTTTGAGAATAGCGCTGGCCGGTTTTGGCCGTTACGTTGGGTAAAGGGTTAAAGGGACGAAATATACTACCACCCAAGCTATTCTGAAGATTATGAGGTCTAAAGCATAAAACAAACCAAGAACATGAACTTTTGATGTCAAAGAAATAATGACAGAAATAAAATAAAAAAATGCCCGCCCACTTGCAATTTTACAAAAATTGGCCTGAGAAACAGATCTACTTTGTGGAGCCTAAACTAGAGATCATACCTATGTTGGAATCATGATATAACAATGCTTCATATATTCATCCCTATGTTGCAGTCATGATATAGCCTTAGATGCTGAAGATGACCCTCAAACACCAGTAAATAAATTGTCCAAATTCTGAAGATATTTATGTTATATCAGTTCCATCGGGAGCGTGGTGGCTCAGTTGTAGACTGTTGGACTTCTTTGCTAGAGGTCCTGAGTTCAATACCCATCTGGGATGACCCACATTGTGTCCTTGGGCAAGGCACTTTATCTCAGTTGCCTACATGGGGGCATGATCATGACGCCGTGTACAAAGGCGTACTGCACGTCGATGGTGCACATGTCTTCAACTGCTGTAACCCTGCTTGAGCTGAGCTTGAACAGAGTTTGAATGTTGAGGAGCTGACAGTTGCTCGTTGATGCTCGATGGTTGTCTCCGGGTACTCCAGCCTCCTCCACCCAGTCACAGTCACGATTAGCCATTGTGCATAAGTATGTGACCTTAAACACCAATAAATAAATAAATATCAGTTCCATCAAAATGCATGCTCTGTACACATTCTGTCATTTCGAGGTGGAAGTGATTTTAAAATAGCATCTGCAGTAAATTTCAAATACCAAAATCATGGTGTTTTGTGGTCATGTTTGTTTGAGGTTTCTGTTTGCTTCACACACCAAACCAAGATAATTCGATAACAGTACTGTGATCACTAAAGTGGGCAGAGTATCAGATCATATCATGATGCAACTAGGTGGCAACCAGGGGCCTATACTATAGAACTTTTACTATTGTATTTTTTAGAATTGTATTTTCTAGTTATGATTTCAAATGGGTTGAAATGAATCATTAGCATTTTCAAAGATATGGCAATTTGCCAGTTGGCAAATTGCCATATCTTTTAAAATGCTAGTGATTAATTCTAGTTAGTTATATTAATAGATAGAAAATACAATTCTTATAAAATACAAATTTTAAAAGTTTTATAGTATTCACTCCTGGTCAAAATTCTAGGTTTGCTCTCCACAACACTAGAATCTTGGCTCTCAAAAAAGAAAAATGTGTGTGTTAAATCTGTGATGCTATTTTAGTTGATCTTTCGATGCAGTCTTGATTTCACATAACTTTATTTTCAAAATCTCGATCCGTTGATGTAAAAGACCACTTTTGTGAGTGATCACATTATAAGTTATCTTCGCCAACATGTATGGTATGTGGAAATTTAATACCTGGATGTCGGTTTTTAAACACCGAACTGCAGGCGAGATGTTTAATTGAGACATCCAGGTATGAATCTCCACATACCATACATGTTGGCAGAGATAACATTTTGGGCCCGTTTGAAACACAATAGAAACATAGTGGAAATAAATTTGTGGATGCATTTCTCATGCTCCGCAATCACTTTTGTGAATAACTGTTTTGTTTTTACAAACGCAGAAGACAACAGATACAGTTACATCCCTTGGGTCGTTAAGGAAACAAGTGAACAGTATTTTGTTTACATTTCGTCCCCCCCGAGTTTCAATGTGTTCTATGTGCCTACTGGCACATAGAACACATTGGAACTGAGGGGACGATATTTGCTCTTATTTTATTTTTCTCAAGTTGTTTCATTTAATTATTTGCCTATTTAATTTATAACAGCAAAATATGATCGAATTGTCCGAAATCTGATGATATTTGTGGCTATTTCAAGGTTTTTTGGTTCGATTTTTATAATGAGGTCAGCGGAAGCAAAAAGCTTTCATTTAAACCATATACCCACAATGTTTTGTGTGCGCTTATACCCTGGATGTTTCACACTCTCATGTACCTTGGATGTTGGGTGCTCCCTTTGCCATGGCTATTTGTCCAAGGCATTCTGACCAATCAAAAGACAGAATTTATCGTGATATAGGGATAATACTATAAATACCCATGTCTAAAAACATTGCATATATGGATGTCAGTGGAAGGAGCTCTGCTTGAGGGAGCATTTAAGTTGCTAATTTGTGAGTATGTCAGACATGATTTTGTAGTCACTGGTTTGAATTTTACTGGAGGCATTCGCTATGTGTCCTCGAGCAAGACACGTAATTGCTTATAGTTGGAAAGGACTAGTGATGAGCCGATAAGATAAATGACCTGGCATCCGAATGTTGATGTTTTGGAGACGAAATTGGCTGATTGTTGAATATGATGTCAGATAGTCAGTGTTTTATGTTTATTTGATGGTAATCACCAGGCAATACACCATGTAAACCCCCGACAATGATTTTTGTGGTGTTTGTTGTAATGTTGAGGGCTTTAATTAATGATTTAATTATTGATGAGGAGCACATTTATTTTACTAATGAGCACTGCCATCTTGCATACATAATATTTTATGAACTGAAATCATGGTAGAATAAAACAAAACAAACATAAACCTAAACACTTCTGTTTTATCTTTTATGGAAGCCATCTCAGAAATGCATCAAAGGTAATATACACAAGGTCACAAGCAGATTCCTGCAATTTCTTGCCGTCGTTTTCGAATTTCTTTGATATCAAGCCGACACTCATCACTTGAGTGAACATTGTTGTCTCTCAATTTCCAGGCTGGCGGGATTAAAGTGAAACGGACAGTTTTGAGTCTTTGAATAATAATTGACATTTGACACAATTTGACAGTGGGTCGGTCGTGATTGTTGAGAATTTAACATCACTAGTCACACATATTCACTCTGCTTGGTCAAATTTGATGATATCAAACAGAACTATGAATCACTCAAGAGTCATTACAATAAAAACATCAAAACCCTTTACCCAACATATCAGCCACATCTGCCCGCGTAATATGCAAATTCAGTAGCAAAAAAAATACTTAGGCAAGACACTTTATTCCAGTTGCCCATGTGACACATGGTGGTGCAGTGTACTAAGGCATACATCATGTTGATGGTGCACTCATCTTCAAAGAATACTATGTCTGAGAGTCTGCTCGGTGGTTCTCTGCAGGTACTCCGACTTCTTCCTGCTGTAAAATTGTCTGACATGAGGTAACCCTGGCTGTCAAAAGTGATGTTAAAAACCCAATAAAAAAATTGTAGAACCTTGGAAGCCCATATTTGGACTTTATTCTGAAGAGGAGGTGTTGCAACTTAAATCCATCATGTTCTGTTGCTGTTCTTAATTTACCCTTTGATATTATTTTCTGTGTTGTGAATTGCATTGTTGCAATTTATAACAGAGTGCCTGCATGTTACACAATTTTTTGTTCAGTTAACCGGAGTTTATTCTTTCACCTGTATGCAAGTAACAGATTTTATGTGTGCTAAAGATATATAGGTAGTTTGCCGTTTGAAATTATATATATTAGTGTAAAAATGACTCTTGGATTCTGGAGTAAATTAGTCGACACCTAAAAGTTGAATCAAAGTCGATTAGTCGGCACCCTACTTTCTGTTACCAAGATTTATATAGCAATACCTCTGTAGTTGAATAGTTTTCTCCACTTTCACACTTTACTGATGCCGGCTGATATGTAATGAATTAAATGGCACGGGGATCTCTCTATAATAGAAATTTTATTGTATGGAGACAAATTAACATAACTACACCATTAACAGTACTAAAAATAACTACACCATTAACAGTATTAGGGCACATGCAATGCAACCACTGTCAGCGACTTCAAAGGAGCTGACACAACACATTTAACTGTCATGTCTACTTTGATCTGTCTATCATTATTAGTGTTGTTGATTTCACTCTCTGAATAGATGAACTGACAATCATTTTAACTCTTCTTCAGTAGACCTTGCAGAAATCCAGAGTCAACGTTAGGCTACATCAGTATTGACGACTAGTCGACTAATCACTTCAACACTAAATTATTTGCAATTGATACCTTTACTCGGCATAACAACCAAAACCAGCCAGTGCAATTCACAAAAATCACCATTTAATTTTCATATTTTTCTTTCAAAAACATAGCTTATGACATCTTATTGGAACGAGCACATTGAGCTCATTCCAATGAAGTGTCATAAGCTATGTTTTTGATACAGAAAAAAAAAAGTGTTATTCAAGAATTTTGTTTGCAATGTTGTCTTCATTTCTTGATAGGTAAAGAGTTAACAGGGTTATAGAATTAAGGGACATCCAATTGAGTAGGCTCCATTGTACTTCAAAAAGTCTGCATTTTGCCCAAGTTTGTACAATCTAAAGCCTGGACATGTATAAAAAGTAGCAGTTGGTATATGTATATAAACATCAGTGCAGTGAAAATTAAAATAATTTTCAGTGAAGGTCCTGAAAAATACTTGAGAATTCCATAGAAAAGTCCTTGAAGGTCATGGATATTCTTTCCCTCTGGTGAACATTACCCTGTGTTTTGTTTTGTTCATGTATGGTATAAGGGAGACAACTTTTTAATATAACACTCAGTCTACCATTATAATTACAATGTAAGAAGTCAGTGAGAGGAATAAAATGGTTTCTGCCTCCAGAGTATTGACGCATCACTAATTATTGTCAGCTGTATCATTGCAATCATTAGACTAATATATAGCAATTCTAGTTCCAGAAACTCTGACTTCAGGGAATTTAATCAAAGGCAAAAAATCAAATTGTTACAAAAATCTGGCTGCTCTGTAATAATGGGTATTCATAGAAGAAATTGAATTTCAGATGCCCTGATGTACTATTTCTGATTTCTTTCAGATATGTTGACATTTTAATTTTGTGATGAAAGAAGTAGTTTGAATTGCTTTGAAGACAACTCAGTCTGTTATAATGAACTTATTTCTGATTATAACACAGACGCATGTCACATTTTTACAGTTAGGTCAATAACGCATTCCTTTGCGCTTTGAAAATACAGAAAATATAAGCAGAAAAACTGTGTCCACAAAATGCTTCATGTATTGCTGTAAAGGCAGAAGCTGAGATTAACACTTGGGAAATTCTCTGAATGTATTCCAAGAAATAATGCTATAAGTGCTAGTGCTGTTATATAAGTGTCACGTTAGAGGCTGTTGTTGTGATTTAATGCCACCTTCTTGTGATTACTACTGTATTTGTTTTATGATAAAGCAGCTTTGTTCTTTATACTGATAGCAGGCTGCAGGGAGTTTTCAAAGAACAGTTAAGATTCTGTTGGCAGAGGGGTATAGAAATTGCAGAAATATTCCTCTTACACTCTATTGTAATTCATCATTATGGATTTACTTGAATCAGGTATGTCATACGAGTTCATCAGTTCGCAATGTTTGGAACTTTTTCTGATGGTGAAAAGAGAATGGTTTGTGATAGATAGATGAAGCTATAATGATTGTACACATTTTTGGGGGACATTCTTAAAATGATTTCAAATCTTTGGATAGTATTTGGAGAGTGAATTATAACTACAACATCTGTGGACTGGAGTTTCCATGTAAACAAAATGTTTACATTCTGCAAAAAGCAGAAGTATAGGCACTGTTTCAAGCAATTGTCCTCTGGGTTGCATCTTTGCTTCTGCTTTTTGGGGCTTTCTTTTTATTACACTCCTCTTCAATGAAATCCCCATTTACAGCAACACTAAATCATGTGGAAAATGAAAATCTGTTCTGCACACATGTGCCAAACGAAAATTGTTGACAGACTATTTTTGGTTGATCACGTCCTTTGTCAAAACTTAACCCTTTGAACACTGGTGGTATCTTTCATGTCAGTTCAACAACAGCAAATGGACAAGTCCATATTCATTATTTGGGGGTAAACAAATTAATATTTTCAGCCTGCAGCCTTTGGGCTGCATGTTGCAAATATCGATTGGTCTATCCCACACATTCAATTTTCAGCCATCCTACTTAAGAAATTATGACGTATGCTGTTCCTGGACTGGAAAGTGGCCTCTCGGATTCAAAGGGTTAACACAACCTCGCCTACTTGGAATTTCCATTTGATCTAAAATCTCGGAAGCTGTGCAGTCTAAACAAAGCGATTGCATTCTAATAAGCTATCGCAAAGACAATAAACTAAATAAAAAACATCCTTGTGTATAGAATTACTTCTAAAGTTTAGAAGGGAGAGTTCAAACCAATTATTATTAGCTGCATCATGATAACAAATTAAATAGAACTAACTCAAATATGCATGTACTATGATAGTACAAACATACATACACCACATGTTTGACCTATTTAAAAATCTGCCCAGGGGAATTTCCCCCAAATCGCACATGTGTTTGTAAACATTAGCAGACGATTGGTCTCCCAAACCTGAACCGATTACGAAATAACTTGCTGATAGTTGTCAGATGATTTCCTGAGTGTCCTTCTAATAATTGTTTTTATAGATGTGAAGGCATGTAATAAACACAGAACGACATGCGTGTGTGCCATATCAATTCATTCACATGCACGTGTATTTCTGTGTGAAATCACCTCTTTATGAGATTTAGTGGTTATGCGCTCTATGTACAGAGGCTAAATTACAGGCTGTAATTTTGATTTTGAAACCATTATGTCATGTTTGTTCATTGTAGAATTAGATACCAAAGTAAGAGACAAAAATCAACCGTGAGCTCTATTAACAGATTGAGTTCTGTAAGCCCATATTTGGTTTTTATTCTGAAGTGCAGATACTGCAACTTAAAGGTTTCATTTTCTGTGGTTGTCTTTCACATCATCATTGTAGTGAAATTGTCCCCTGTGGGAACTCCAGGAAGTGAAGCAGTGTTTGTTTACTGTGGTAAACAAGCTCTGTTTTACTGGTAAAATAGGACCCAGAGGCACCAGTGCTTATGGTGGAAGTCCTCTAAATGGACAACATGGGTATAAATGATTGACTAAACTTCTCTTGTTCATGTTGTGGTCACGATTGGCCACATTGTGCAGAATTATGTGACCTTGAACACCAATAAATAAAATAAGAGAAATTGTTTTGTTTCCAGGAATTTGCCTTGTTACATTTATGGGAGAGTGCACAAAGACACTCTCCATTAAATTGTAACGAGGCAAAGACATGCGAATAAATTTTGACAACGGAAAATAATTGAGCACTCTACCACTTTACCCTTTTGTGATGGGCTTACTAGATTTGAACTGTGAAACACATATGGTATTGATTGTTAAGACATGTTGATAAATTTATTTTTCATGCTTTGTCTGGCCCAAATGACAATAAGGATACATTTTTGAGCTCAAGAGGATGTCACTTTCCAAAAATGGTGCATTTAATTACATCTCTACACAGATAATATTTAGCTTAACTTGACAACGCTTGTTTACTGTGGTTGAGTGTGTATCTGTAACTGGGAGTCTGTCCATCTGTACACAGTTTGTTCAGAACAGGCTACAGCCCACAGTTCTTTTCAGATCATCACCAAATTTCCTGTGTCACTAAAATTCATATGCATCTTCGGTTCATGCCTTGATGAGAATATACTATTATTTATGTCCATGCATGGCACCCACCTTCAATTGCTGCCACAACAACTTTCTTGGATTTCTTCTGCACAGGCCACAGTCTTCAAGCCTGAATATAAGCAACCTGTAATTTTCAAAACAAGGTCCCCAGAGGGTGAATTTTCTGATGCTATCCCACACAGTGGGCCAATTTATCCTCTAAGTACATCTTTCTGTTTTGGCTCGAGACCTTCATTCAGACTGAGGTTCACAGAGGATAAATTTTGTGATACTACCTTGCTGAGCAGGGTAGCATCACCAAATTCACCCTCTGTTGTCCTCATTTTGAAGATGACAGTCTGCTTATTTTCTGGCTTGGCCACAGATCATGTTTATGCATAATTTTCTTGAAATTTGTCAGGTTGACTTGGTGATTTTGTTACAATCCACTTTCCACGTACTGTAGATCTTCATAAAATTATGCATGGATGTCCAGAATGATGTGCTCTCTCTGACACCTGTCGAATTATATGGTGTTCACCTAGTTGACCCCATATGGTGTGTGTATGGGGGTGTCTGTTTAGTGATTTTTTTTAAGCTTCAAAATGAGTTGAAGGATTTTGAGTGATTTTATGCAAATAAATATTTTGCCCCTTGTGGTTTGTGTGTTGGGTCCAGATCAGATGAGAAGTATGGTCTATCCATTGTCCCCATCCTTGGACTCGGAACCAGTGGGAGTATGTCAGCACCTATGGTACAGTCTCTTGTTTTCGCCCACCTGACTGAAAGTCAGGGTGAGCAATAGTGATCACTCTCCATTTACCATCTGTCATCCATCATCTTTTGTCCATGAACCTGGTGTTTGCAACTTTTTCAAAATCACTGAACCTATTTCAGTGAAACTTGAGGTGATTGATCAGATACAAGTTTCTTGAAGTTAATTGCCGCGGTTCTTATTTGGCTCCATATAGGAGCCCAATTTTAACTAGTGTTGAAACGATTAATGCCATTTGGATTTTTACTAACCGACTAATCACTGGGTAATAGTCGACGATTAATTGACTAGTCGGGTATGCAATGTCAGATGCTAAACTAAGCAATAAATTCTACAAAACTGTGGTTTTTAAATAAATTCATTGGCTGCAGTGGCTTCCAAATTACGATACAATTAAAGGGTCTAACTGCGTAAAATTATGGAAGTCGATGTCTCCATGTCCTTACGACCAAACAACTGGTGCTTCAAAAAATAAATTGGTCTAATAAATCTTTGGTGTTCCAATATTCGTTTCTGTCAAATATTTTTAAGCAAAATTGAACTTTTCCCTCAAAATTCCATTGTATATTGTGGTCTAATAAGAAATTTCTGCACTTTATTATTGTGCTAAAAAACTTTGAAAGCAGAAAACAGGTCACTGAAGAAGTGTACTCTGTTGGCGTGATTGTTCCATGACCTGCATAACTTAATCAACCCCCAAAGAAAAGCTAGACAAACTATAAACAATAGCCTCATTGAATATTAAATACATCACATGACCAAACAGTGCGATTTGTTTGGTCAGTATGTGGGGTCCCACTTAATACCGAATCTGACCAAATCTGACTTGAAATACCCAATCTGACTCTCCAAAATGTAATTATATATATTTCTCACTTAATTTCTTGCTATTATGGGTGTTCAGTAATGATACAAAATATTTTAAATGAAAAAAAATGAAACACTCCCGGAAAATATTTGTTTTTTGGTAATAAGTTCCATTATTGGGGGGGGGGGGGGGGGGGGGGGGGCGTTCTAACGTTCATTTTGTACTCCCAACTGCCTCCTTATTCCCACTCTTCTTCTCTCCTCAAAACACTCGGAGATGAACTACTTGATGACTTCCCTTGCCCCGTTCTTTTCAATCTCTCCGATTAGCATATTAACCCTCTCATCCATCCATCCATCCATCCATCCATCCATCCATCCATCCATCCCTTCTCTCTCTCTCTCTCTCCCTCTTTGTACTCCCAACTGCCTCCTTATTCCCACTCTTCTTCTCTCCTCAAAACACTCAGAGATGAACTACTTGATGACTTCCCTTGCCCCGTTCTTTTCAATCTCTCCGATTAGCATATTAACCCTCTCCTTCATCCATCCATCCATCCATCCATCCATCCATCCATCCATCCATCCATCCATCCATCCATCCATCCCTTCTCTCTCTCTCTCTCCCTCTAATTTTCTAAGAAATTTCCAAAATGAACTCGATACTGTTCAGAAAACAGTTGACAATACAGTGAAGTGTAGCTGTTAATTGACACTTATCTTTTCCACAATTATCGTCAAAAAAGTATGCTTTCACTTTTGATTTGAATGCTCAATGAAACAGCTTGATGGAGCCCTGCTGCTGAACAAACACTAATCCTGATAATCTGATGTATGCTAAAACAAGTCACACATTGGCAATTAACAAAGAAGCTTTTTGAATCTGCCCAAGAAATTGGATAATGGAACTCAATCACTTACGACACCTCACTAATGACTCCAAAACACAAAATTCGCAAAATTTTTCCCGTGACTTTTTCATTTAAAATGATTTTTATATTCACTAGATCACAGAATAGTAAGTAAGTAAGTAGAAAGTATCTTTAATTAATCTTTTTTGGGTCAGATTCGGTATTTCAAGTCAGATTCGGTATTTAGTAACACCGAGTATGTGCACTATGTAATGCGAGTTGTAAAACTTCATTCAACAGTAAATATCATTATGTGACGTTTTGTTTTCTGACCAATCTTATTGCAGCAACAGTTACCCAAACTAAGAACGTGTTGAATAAGCTGAGCATTTGTAGATGTACTTCTGCTGTCACAGCCTGTCAGCGTTAATTAAAATGACACAACAGTTTGAAGGCATAATGTTCACACCTCATTTATGTGTTTTAATCAGTGTAATGGAATCACGAATCTTTGACCAGCAATTTAATCTATTTTCTTGAAAATTAGAGATGCACGAAAAAGAGAGCTTCTTGTTTCCAATGTAGAAGCGCCAGTGCAATAGCACACCACAAATCAAAAGCACTGAATTAATTTTAATAAAATTAAATTAAATTTCTTAAAGGAACACAAAGTGGAAACTTCAAGACATTTGATATTCGAATCGATAATACACTCAGACGACTAATCAGCGAGTGATTCACTAATCGGTTAATAGATTTGTTTAGTACTAATCGCGTCGGTGTCGACTAGTCAAAAAATTGTTTCAACACTAATTTTAACTTGGTGTAATATGAGAACTATTGTTTAAGAATGTCCTCCATAACCACTAGTCAGAATCTTTTGATATTTGGTATACAACACAGTAATGTGGTTCAGATTCTAGTTTGTGCAAAGCAAGTCCCTCAGTTTATATTTGGGCTCAATTAAGCCTCAATTTGTTCACAGAATATTGATTAGCAACTTTTTTGTAGCCCAGGTTGTGGGTCCAAGGACCTTCTGGGTCGACCATGGTTCATCCCGGAGTGAGAAAATTTTGAAAACAAGACCTGAAAGTCTAAATTTTCTTGCAGCTGTGAATGTAATCGAGTCTTACTTTCATACTCATTTTTCCAAGTGTATGAAGAGAAATTATATTATTCTGTTACAATTTTCACATGAGTCCAGGTAAGAAAATACATTGCTATGGTGTATGTTGATCCCATCTTTAATATATCGATGGATTCACCTAATTTTATCCTATATTCTCGCTATGTATGTCCTGCTGAGTTCCAGAACACATGTCAAGTTTACCTTGTGACATATTGTACTTTCAGTTTCATCAGACATGTGTTTACTTCCCAGAAATACATAAATGTGTGTCCCTGATATTCCGGTTCAACAGGATTTCCCAACCCACCAATCAGAAGCAATATATGCTCTATAAGTTACACACAGTAAGTTGATGATATAAACAGTATGCAATTTGCGTATTCATTATACATCGTACCATCCAACTCGGTGATTTTGAGAATACTTTTTGCATTCATAGATTTTCATCCCAAAGTAAATAAATAATGCTACCGCTAATTAATTCCAGCTATTGCATTGCAGCTTGCAATTTTTGCTTCACATTGTGTGATGCAAAACCAAACAAATCAAGGTCTGGGGCTCTCTTTGATAACCCAAATTTTAACTGAGAAATAATCTTTGAGTGCTAGATGCTACAATCGTGGCTTTCAAACAAATGAGTGTACCACAGCAAAAGCCACTATTTTCCTTGCTCATGTCTCATATTCAGTCAAATGCAAATAGTATTTTGTTCATATAAATTTATGTTATTACAGTGTATTGGAGAGTGCCTGTGGGCACTCTCCAATAATTTAATAAAACAAATTTTGAATAAATTCAGACCTCTGAAAATAATCTAGCCCTCAACCAGTTAGAAACCTCCTTCTTTAAAAACCTCCTTTTGATGTACCAGTCAGAATCTTTTGATATTTGGTGTACAGCATCCTTAGGGAGGTCAATTGTGTTCAAATCAAGTTCCTGAGTTGATATTTGAGCTTGAGTTTTAACTTAGTGCAATATGAGGAATATTCTTTAAAAATCGTTTTCTCCAGAACCTCTGGTCAGAATCCTTTGTTATTTGGTAAACAGCATCATTACATGGATCATTTTCAAGTTTGTTCAAATAAGGTCCCCGCGATTAATAACTGAGTTCCCTCTGTGAGCCCAAATTTTAACTCAGTGCTCTTATGGGAATATTCTTTAAAAATCTTCTCCAGAACCATTATTAAGAATCTTTTGATATTTGGTATGCAACATCCATACGGGGATCAAATACAATTTTTCTGCCCCACCTCCTCCCCCCCCCCAGTTTTTTTTGAGCATATACAGGGTTCCTGTGGGGTCTTAAAAAGCCTGAAAAGTCTTGAATTTGAAGTTCTAGTCTTGAAAAGTCTTAAATTGACAGAAGTCAGGAAATACGTCTGAGGTGTTGGAGATTGTGAACATTGACTGTCGGGAATCAGTGTTTTGTTATACCTGTCTTTTAGAACAAAAAACTCTTTTTTTCTTACCTTGAAAGGTCTTGAATTCACAAGGAAAAGAGTCTTAAAAAGTCTTGAACCCTGATATAGTGTTTGTCATTTCTGTCTGTCCATCCGTCCATCCATCTGTCTGTCCATCGGGAAATGTTCGTGTCTGCTCCATAACTCTGAGATGCTTCGTTGGATTTTGTTGAAACTTGGCATACAGGTTGCTTATGGGGAGACTATGTGTCACATACAAAATTTTTGTTTGTTTGATGGAGGTCAAGGTCACAGAACAAGGTCATTCTCATATCCAAATCAAGGTACAGTACTCTTCATGTCCTCTCCATAATTTTTGTGGGAATCACCTGATGCAAAGGAAATTGAGCATAGTGAAGAAGCTAAGGATGATGGTGTGTCCCTATATAACCTAATTCTCGTTTGTTGAAAGTCAAGGTCACAGGGTGCTTCCAAATTTGGATGTTGCTTGCACCAGTAAAGTTTTGTGTTCGCTCCATAACTTTAAGGTGCTTCATTGGATTTTGCTGAAACTTGACATACATGCTCCTTATAGGGAGACGATGTGTTGCACACAAATGTTTTGTTGCCTGTTGAAGGTCAGGGTCATAGATCAAGGTCATTCTCATAACCAAATCAAGGAAGGCTACTGTTCGTGTCTACTCCATAACTTTTGTGGAAATTAGGTGATGCAAAGGAAAGTGAGCATAGAAATCAAGCTAAGGATGCTGGTGTGTCGCGATATAACCTCATTTCCATCTGTCTGTCCATCAGGAAGATTTTCGTGTCTGCTCCATAACTTTGAGATGCTTGAGTGGTTTTTAGTCCCCTACCGGAACCGTAAGGGGACTATAGGATTGCACTCCGTCTGTCTGTCCGTTCGTCCGTCTGTCCATCTGTCTGTCCGTCCGTCTGTCTGTTTTTTTTATGTTACCACCTCTCCCTCCAACATAATTTAAGCTACAACTTTCATATTTGGTACATGGATAAATGGTTCTAAGGGGATGATGCACGCTCAAATATTTTTTTTCAAAATCCAAGATGGTGGAATGGCGGCCATTTTTGTTGTGTTTTTTAAGCTTTTTTCTCTATTTTCATGTTACCACCCCTCCCACCAATATGGTTCAAGGTACACTTTGGATATTTGGCACATGGATAGAGGGTTGGGAGGGGATGATGCACGTTCAATATTTTTTCTTCAAAATCCAAGATGGCGCCATGGCAACCATTTCTGTTGTGTTTTTTAAGCTTTTTTCTCTATTTTATGTTACCACTGCTCCCTCCAACATGGTTCAAGCTGCACTTTTCATAAATGGTACAGGGATAAAGGGGTTGTGAGGGGATTATGCACGCTCAATATTTTTTTTTTCAAAATCTAACATCTGTCTGTCTGTCTGTCTGTGTCTGTCTGTCTGTTTTTGGCTCACCAACGTTAGTTGTGTGAGCCTATGGCATAGCCCTCATGTCGGCGTCGGCGTCCGCTCTCAAATATTTTGAACTTTTGTGTACAGGTTTTGATTTTTTGGCTTTTTAAAATTTTTTTTAGTTTCTGCATATTGCTGTGGTGGTTCACTATAACATTTAACTCTTTTCCAGGGTATTTTGTCTTAATTTTAACCCTTTGAATCAAATTTTAGACTTATTTTGTTGTTTGCGTGCAGGTTTTGATGTTTTTTTTTTCCTTTCTTCCAAGTGGAGATTTACCTTGCAGTATATGTCCATGCTTTCTATTGTATGTAAACATGCATCTTAGGGCTATGTTTGTATTATTTAACCCTTTTTGCTGCTGAATTACTTCAATTTTGGACTTTTATGTACAGCTTTTGGACTTAGGCTTACAGCTTCTTACTTTTATGTACAGGTTGTGATAAAAAAAAACAATTTCAAGTGAGGTTGACCTCACTGCATATTGCATTGGTGGTTATTATAACATTGATATCTTTCCAGTGCATTTTTAAAAATTTTTTAACCCTTTGAATAGATTTTTAGACTTATTTTGACGTTTGCGTGCAGGTTTTCATGGGTTTTTTTTTTTCCTTTCTTCCAAGTGTAGAGTTTCTGCATATTGCTGTGGTGGTTCACTATAACATTTAACTCTTTTCCAGGGTATTTTGTCTTAATTTTAACCCTTTGAATCAAATTTTAGACTTATTTTGATGTTTGCGTGCAGGTTTTGATGTTTTTTTTTTCTTTCTTCCAAGTGGAGATTTACCTTGCAGCATATGTCCATGCTTTCTATTGTATGTAAACATGCATCTTAGGGCTATGTTTGTATTATTTAACCCTTTTTGCTGCTGAATTACTTCAATTTTGGACTTTTATGTACAGCTTTTGGACTTAGGCTTACAGCTTCTTACTTTTATGTACAGGTTGTGATAAAAAAAAAACAATTTCAAGTGAGGTTGACCTCACTGCATATTGCAGTGGTGGTTATTATAACATTGATATCTTTCCAGTGCATTTTTTAAAATTTTTTAACCCTTTGAATAGATTTTTAGACTTATTTTGACGTTTGCGTGCAGGTTTTCATGTATTTTTTTTTCCTTTCTTCTAAGTGTAGATTTACCTTGTAGTATATGCTTTCTATTGTATGTAAACATGCATCTTAGGGCTACGTTGTATTCTTTAACCCTTTTCCTGCTTAATTATTTCAATTTTGGACTTCTTTTGTTTACAGGTATGGATTTTTGTGCTTTTAAAAAAATGTTTTTCTTCTTTGCATATTGCTGTGGGGGTTCACGATAACATTTAACTCTTTTACAGGGTATTTTGTCTTAATTTTAACCCTTTGAATCAAATTGTGGACTTATTTTGACGTTTGTGTGCAGGTTTTGATGTTTTTTTACTTTTATGTCCAGGTTTTGAGGTTTGTCTTTCTTCTCTTCCAAGTGGCGACTTACCTTGTAGCATATTGCCATGGTTCCTATTTTATGTTAGGATGCTTCTTGGGGCTATTATTATATTATTTAACCCTTTAGCTGCTTATTTACTTTAATTTTGGACTTTTGTGTGCAGGTTTTGTACTTTTGTGTGCAGGTTTTGATATTTTTTTTAAGTGGAGTTTTACCTCTCTGGCATATTGCCATGGTGGTTACTGTAACATTTTCAGGGTATTTTTCTAAATTTTAACCCTTTGAAACAAATGTGATACTTTTATGTGCAGGTTTTGAGGTTTGTCTTTCTTTTCTTCTAAGTGGATATTTTTCAAGTAGACTTTCACCTTACTGGCATATTGCCATTGTGGTTACTGTGACAGGGTATTTTTCTCAATTTTAATCCCTTGAAACAAATGTGATACTTTTTTTTACTTTTATGTGCAGGTTTTGAGGTTTTTTTACTTTTATGTCCAGGTTTTGAGGTTTGTCTTTCTTTTCTTGCAAGTGGTGACTTACCTTGTAGCATATTGCCATGGTTCCTATTTTATGTTAGGATGCTTCTTGGGCTATTTTTATATTATTTAACCCTTTAGCTGCCTATTTACTTTAATTTTGTTCTTTTCTTTGCAAGTTTTGTACTTTTGTGTGCAGGTTTTGATATTTTTTTTAAGTGGAGTTTTATCTCATTGGCATATTGCCACGCTGGTTATTGTAATATTTTCAGGGTATTTTTCTAAATTTTAACCCTTTGAAACAAATGTGATACTTTTTTTACTTTAGGTTTGTCTTTCTTTTTTTCAAAGTGGAGACTTACCTTGTAGCATATTGCCATGGTTCCTATTTTATGTTAGCATGCTTCTTAGGGGTTATTATTATATTATTTAACCCTTTAGCTGCTTATTTTCTTTAATTTTGGACTTTTGTGTGCAAGTTTTGAACTTTTTTTTTTTTACTCCAGCCACCCCTTTGCATTAGCCACCTGTTGGTGAGCCACGGGGTACTGATACCCCTTCTAATTATGTTACCACCTCTCCCTCTAATATGCTTCAAGCCACACCTTTCATATTTGGTACATGGATAAATGGTTCTGAGGGGATGATGCACAGTCAATATTTATTTTTCAAAATCCAAGATGGCAGAATGGCGGCCATTATTGTTGTGTTTTTTAAGCTTTTTTCTCTATTTTATGTTACCACTCCTTCCTCCAACATGGTTCAAGCTACGCCTTTCATATATGGTACATGGATAAAGGGTTGTGAGGGGATTATGCACGCTCAATATTTTTTTTTCAAAATCCAAGATGCTCTTATACTCTAGTGTCTTCTGTGACAAAAACACCTTATGTCACAAAAGCGCCGTAAGGGGACTAATATCACCTCAGTGGTCAAACACTTGTTGTTGAAACATGGGATACAATTGTTCCTTGAGGGGAGGCGATGTGTCATGCACAAGAAATTTGTTTATTTGTTGAAGGTCAAGGTCACAGGTCGTGGTAATTCTCTCATTTGAATCAAGAAACTCTACTTCTCATGTCTGCTCCATAACTTTTGTGCATGTCACATGGTGCAGATGAAATTGTGCTTAGTGATTAAGCTAAAGATGGCGTTGTGCCAATTCAGCATATCACTTTATCGGCGAGTTGCCACGTCGGGGGCATAGTCACTTCCGAGTGACAATCTCGTTTTTTTTAAATCATGTCCCTGGGTTAATATTTGGGCTCCCAATGAGTGCTCTAATTTTAACTTGGTGCAGTATGAGGGATATTCTTTCTTCTAAATTCCAGAACACATGTAAAGTTTATCTTGTGACATATTGTACTTTCAGTTTCATGAGACATGTGTTTACTTCCCAGAAATATGTAAACGCGTGTCCCTGAACATTCTGGTTCAAAGTCAACATGGATTTCCCAACCCACCAATTAGAAGCAATATATTCTCTATAAGCTACACACAGTAGTTGATGATATAATTAGTATGAAATTTGTGTACTCATTATACATTGTACCTTCCAACTCGGTGATTGTGAGAATACTTTTTGCATTCACAGATTTTATCCCTAAGTAAAAAAAACGCTACCGCTAATCAATTCCAGCTATTGCATTGCAGCCCGCAATTTTTGCATCACATTGAGCGATGCAAAACTGAACAAATCGAGACCGGGGCTCTCTTTGATAGACCAAATATTCTTTAAAAATCTTCTTCTCCAGCACCACCATTCAAAATCTTTTGTTATTTGGTATACAGCATCATTACAGGGATCATATTCAAGTTTGTTCAAATGAAGTCCCTCAATTAATATTCGAGTTCCCTCTGTGAGCCCAAATTTTAACATAGTGCTCTTTTGGGAATATTCTTTAAAAATTATCTCCAGAACTATCAGTCAGAATCTTTTGATATTTGGTATACAACATCCATTGTTAAAATCAAATCCTTTGGATAATATTTGGGCTCCCTGATGGCGACCAAATTTTACCAGTCAATATGAGGAATAACCAAAACAGCATCCTCAGAGGGGGCAGATTCAGTTTGTTCAAAATTCACAATCAAGTCCCTGGGTTTATTTTTGAGTTCCCTATGGGATCAAGCCCATATTTTAACTTACTGCTATATTGGAAATATTCTTTAAACATTTTCTTCGCCTGAACCACCAGTCAGAATCTTTTGATATTTGGTATGCAACATCCTCAAGTCTTAAGGTTCAAAAGGGTCAATTTCAAGTGTGTTCAAATAAAGTCCCTGGGTTAATATTTGGGCTTCCTAGGAGAGCCCGAATTTTAACTTGGTGCAAAATATATATTCTTTAAATTCTTCTCCAGAACCACCATTCAGAATCTTTTGAGATTTGGTATACAACAAATTTTAACTAGTATAATATGACATGTTCTTCTTCTTCTTCAGATCAGCTGTTCAGAGTCTATTGATGCAGTCTCCCTGAGGGAGGATTGATGGGGGACAGGGAGAATTAGATTTCAGTTTGTTCTAGTTAAGTCACCAGGTTGATATTTGGGGTCCACAGTTTTTGTATTACAGGAATTCTGGGCATTATTTCTGTGCTAGCAATCCTAGAATAAAATCATCTGACCATGACAATGGAGTTTTAAATAATTACATGATTTTTTTCCTGTGTAGTGTTAACTAGCCATAAATGTTAATTAAATCTTTTTTAGCTCACCTGACTTTCAGTCAGGAGAGCTATAGTGATCACTCACCGTCCGTCGTCCGTCGTCCGTCGTCTGTCGTCCGTCGTCCGTGAACATGGTGTTTGCGTCTTCTCCTCCCAAACCGCTGAACCAATTTAATTGATATTTGAGATAATAGTTTGTTATGACATCGCAATTTGATTTTGTTCAAATGAAGTTGCCCCGCCTGTGGGTAGGGCCACACCCAAAAAGTGTGCTGAAATCTTAAAAAATCTTCTTCTCATGAACCAGCAATAGCAGAGACTTGATATTTGGTGTGCAGCTTCCTTTTGAGGTGTAGACTCAGATTTGTTCAAAAGAAGTTTGTGGGGCTATACTTGGCGTCATTATGGGAGGGGCAAAATTTTTGGCCCCGCCCAAAATTTCTATTTTCCAAACCGAGAGGCTGATTTGAACCAAATTTTATGTGAGGGCTTATTGGGTCATAAGTACCTAATTTATGCTGATTTTTTTTTTCCCGTAGCCCCAAGGGAACCGCAGGAGCTAAAAATAGAAAAAAATTAAAACGCCCATATCTCCAAAACTGCACGGCACTGAGAATTTTTATTTGGTGTGAAGCTTCCTTAGGACCAACAGAAAGAATTGGTAAAAAAAAATTGCCATCGGTTTTATCATAGGGTACAGTTTCGGGACTTTGAAAAAGTGCTGAGTCAGCACTTTTTAACACTGTAGGCAATGGGAAAAACATTAAAAAATCTTCTTCTCCAGATCCAACAGGCAGAATCTTTTGATATTTGGTATGCAACATTGGAGGGTGGATCTGATTCAAGTTTGTTCAAATCGGCCCCCTGGGTTGATATTTGGGCTCAGTATAGGAGCCCGATTTCGAACTTAGTGCATTTCAGGCAAATTTCTTAAAAAATCTTCTTCTCCAGATCCAGCAGGCAGAATCTTTTCATATTTGGTATGCAACATTGTGGGGTGGATCTGATTCAAGTTTGTTCAAATCGGCCCCCTGGGTTTATATTTGGGCTCAGTATAGGAGCCCAAATTTGAACTTACTGCATTTCAGGCAAATTTCTTTGAAAATCTTCTTCTCCAGATCCAGCAGGCAGAATCTTTTGATATTTGGTATGCAACATTGTGGGGTGGATCTGATTCAAGTTTGTTCAAATCGGCCCCTTGGGTTTATATTTGGGCTCAGTATAGGAGCCCAAATTTGAACTTAGTGCATTTCAGGCAAATTTCTTTGAAAATCTTCTTCTCAAGATCCAGCAGGCAGAATCTTTTGATATTGGGTATGTAACATTGTGGGGTGGATCTGATTCAAGTTTGTTCAAATTGGCTCCCTGGGTTTATATTTGGGCTCAGTATTGGAGCCCAAATTTGAACTTAGTGCTTTTCAGGGCAAATTTCTTAAAAAATCTTCTTCTCCAGATCCAGCAGGCAGAATCTTTTGATATTTGGTATACAACATCGTGGGGTGGATCTGATTCTATTTTGTTCAAAATCGGCTCCCTAGATTCATATTTGGGCTCACTATAGAAGCTTGAATTTGAACTTAGTGCATTTCAGGCAAATTTCTTCAAAAATCTTCTTCTCCAGATCCTGCAGGCAGAATCTTTTGATATTTGGTATGCAACATTGTGGGGTGGATCTGATTCCAGTTTGTTCAAATCGGCCACCTGGATTCATATTTGGGCTCACTATAGAAGCCCAAATTCGAACTTAGTGCATTTCAGGCAAATTTTTTTGAAAATCTTCTTCTCAAGATCCAGCAGGCAGAATCTTGTGATATTTGGTATGCAACATCCTTAGGGGGGGTGAGATTCAAGTTTGTTCAAGCCATATCCCTAGGTCCATATTTGGGCTCACTGTGGGAGCTTGAATTGTAACTTTGTTTGAAATGAGGAATTTTCTTAAAAAAATCTTCTTCTTCAGATCCAGCAGTCGGAATGGTTTGATATGTGGTGAGTAGCATCCTTGGGGGGAGGGGGGATTCAAGTGTGTTAAAGTCAAGTCCATGGGTCCATATTTGGGCTCCCTGTGGGAGCTCAAATTATAACTTAGTCAATATGAGGAATTTTTCTTTAAAAATCTTCTTCTTCAGATTCAGCAGTTGGAATGTTTTGATATTTGGCATGGAGCAACCTTAGGGGGGCTGAGATTCAAGTTTGTTCAAGTCAAGTCCCTTGGTTCATATTTGGGCTCACTATAGGAGCCTGAATGACAACTTAGTTCAAAATGAGGAATTTTCTTTAAAAATCTTCCAGATCCAGCAGATGAATGCTTTTGATATTTTTTATGCAGCATCCTTAGGGGGGTAAGATTCAAGTTTGTTCAAGCCATGTCCCTAGGTCCATATTTGGGCTGATTGTGGGAGCTTGAATTGTAACTTAGTTCAAAATGAGGAATTTTCTTTAAAAATCTTCTTCTTCAGATCCAGCAGTCGGAATGTTTTGATATTTGGTGTGCAGAATCCTTAGGGGTGTGAGATTCAGGTTTGTTAAAGCCAAGTCCCTGGGTTCATATATGGGATCCCTGTGGGAGCCCGAATTATGACTTAGTTCAATATGAGGAATATTCTTTAAAAATCTTTTTTTAGATCCACTGGTCAGAATATTTGGATATTTGGTTTCAGCTTTTATTAGGAGGAGCAGATGCAACTTGTGGAAATCAATTCTCTGGGTTGATATTTAGGCTACCATGTCAGGTGAGCACCCTCAGGCCCCCTGGGGCCTCTTGTTTTAAAACAACTTTGTCAGGCATGTGCCTCCGTCCCTTTGGGGGCTTTCAGAGATTTATATACATGTTTGTTAAACACTGAAAGTCAACATTCTGTGGCTTTGCAGTTGTTTCTAGGCAATATTTCCAGTTTTTTGCTTGTACAGGCATACAAGATTTGACTAGAAACAACTGACAAGGAACCTATAATGTTACTTTGAGTTTACCCTGAGACTGCATGTTGGGGCACCTGTTCTGTTGCAGTGAAAAGTGATCCAAGTTAAATAGGAGGAAATATCAGTCCAGCCCTGAGAAGATGCATTTCACACAGTCAATATTAGAGAAATGATTTTGAATGGGGCTGAACAGAACCTGAATTGGAGATATCCCCGTAGACAAATCTAAAGGTTTGCTTTGTTAGATTAACATGCACCACTCAGTATAAACATTTTCCTCTCTATATTCTATTGATACAGTTGGTTTATGGTTTGACTCTGAACTGTATTGTCTGCATTGTGTTAGTGTGCAACATTCTTAATTCTGTCGACCAAAGTGGGAGCATGGTGGCTCTGTTTTCTGAGGTATACACCATGTCCAGGCCTGAAAATAAGCAGTCTGACATTTTCAGAATTGGGGCCCTGAGAGGGTGAATTTGATGATGCTATCCCATATAGTGGGCCCATTTATCCTCTGGGTACCTCCTTCTGTTTAATATTGAGACCCTGATTCAGACTGAGGTTCACAGAGGGTAAATTTAGTGATGCTACCCTGCTAGGCAGGGTAGCATCACTAAATTCATCCTCTGGGGACCTCATTTTGCAGATGACGGTCTGCTTATTTTCTGGCTTGACCACGTCAGTGTTATAAATGTACTTGGCTTCAAACAATTTTAACTCTGTTTGTACCAGGATTAAGTTGGAGAGTCTGACAGGATTTTGTTTCTGTTCGGTTCTTCTCTTAGGTTTCTACCAGACAGATATGACCCGGGACGTTCTAATGTGCCATTAAACCCAATAAACAAACAGTCTCAAACAGTAAATGTTCAATCCTTTCTGTGACATAATTGGCATATCTGGTACAATTATTCACCAACATTTATACATTTCAAATTCATGGCCTCAAAGGCTAATAATTTGTATGCCAGAGAATAATTATCAATAGAATATTCTAAAGCAGAATCCATGTTTTTTTATTTTAGTTTTTTGGCCAAGGTGAAACTTGGAAGAATTCATAAAACAATGCTTCAAACTTCAAACAATTTGAGTTATTTCCCCTAGACCTCAACATAAAATCTAAAAACTTTGCAAAGGGATCATGATTTCAGAAGATCCCATCAAACTTGAGTATTCATTGTCAATGGAAGATTTCCTAAGTCTCCAATCAATTTCTATATATTCTGTATAGTTGCCTTTTTTGCCTTTAGATTGATCAAAAGAAAGTACAAATACTGTTTTACTGAAAAAAATCGACCCCAATAGCCAATGCATATAGGAATGAAACAGACATGTTGAGTCACACTATTTCAGAGAGAACTCCTTATTTTTCCAGGGTAAATTTGGTTACAAGCTCCATGAAATTGGGAGAAGTTTTATCACAATCTCTCCATTAAAGTAATTATAACCCCCCCGCAAACAAAGTTTGCGGGGGGTATATAGGAATCACCCTGTCCGTCCGTCTGTCCGTCTGTCCATCCTTGTCAGCGCAACTCCTCCTAAACCGTTTAAAGAATTTTCATGAAACTTTACACAATGGAAGAGCTCCATATGAAGATGTGCATGAAGCAATATAATTTCCGTTCTGACATTTCCAAGGGGAGATAATCTAACTTATACCGTCTGTCCATCCTTGTAAGCGCAACTCCTCCTAAACCGTTTGAAGAATTTTCATGAAACTTTACACAATGGAAGAACTCCATATGAAGATGTGCATGAAGCAATATAATTCCGTTCTGACATTTCCAAGGGGAGATAATCTAACTTATACATTTCAGGCGAAGGGGGTATCACTTTGTGAGTTTCCTCACAGTACCTCTAGTTAAATTTTGCTTTTTAAGCCATATATAAATCAAAATCCCACTATTTTTATACTTCATTGGCTTCTTTAACATGCCTGGGTGGAAATCTTACAAAGTGTGCAGTGTTTACTAGGAAAAAGAGGACCTGATCACCAATACCTAGTCTCTGGTAATTAGCTTTGTTTTGGAGGCCAAAAAAAAAAAAAATTAAAATGTAAATAATGATTTTTTTAAAAATAACACAGAACGGATACAGCCTTCAAGTTATTTAAGGTGAAGGGATAAATGGTACAGATCTTAAACTTGGTTATAAAAAACTGACTTAATTGATTGAGTGCAAGAAGCCACTATCATTCATGGCTCCATTGAAAAGGGCTGAAAGCCTCTTTAGTTGCTCAGCATTAGAATTAAAAATATATATATAAAAATTGTTTTGTTACAATGGAGTGGGTTGTGCCAATAGGCACCATAAATAATAAAAATCTATGTATGTTTGTACATTCATATGTTTTCCCATATAACACCTTAGGTCAGTCCAACATGTTTTCCTACTCTAGCTCCACCAGAGTTTATCATGCCCCTGACCTCTGAAGGAGGATTCGGGGGTATCTAGTGGAGACCTCCGTTTGTCTGTCCATTACAAACGTTTTGGATTGTAATTTCAAAGCCATCAGTCGGATTTGGATCTCCTGTGGTATGCGGATAGATCTACATGGGGGAATGAATATGCACAAAAAATGGGTTCCATCCAATAATTTTTCCCAGAGCTATGGCCCTCTAACCAATGCCAGGGTGGGGGGGGGGGGGAGGGTCCTCTAAAATTGGCAACATGAGTATAAACGATTGGCTGGACTATACTTTATATCCAAGTTGCTGTCATGATTAGCCAGTGTGCAGAAATATGTGACCTTATAAATAAAAAATAAATAAATAAATAAATAAATAAATGAAACAATTATTTATGAAGAAAATCTCTCTCTAAGCATGGTATCTCAGAAAAAAAAACTATCAGGTACTCGTGTTAAATCACTCTTTCGACTTAGAAAATTTTTCTGTCCCACAAGCCAAAAAAATATTTGGATTTTGAGGGGTTGTGATGGGGGAGAAAATCGTTATTAATGATACAATCACACGATATTGTTCTTTTGTGAAGATTGTGTTTATTCTGGTAAATAGTGTTAATACAGTTCTGTGTTAGAATACAATACACTTGGTTGTATTAACCAGGAATGTACTAAGCACACATACTTTGTGTCTTAATTGAATAATAAGTTTGATGTTAATGTGTGTTGTGAAGTTGTATGATGCATGGTTTACAGATACACACGCTACCTGTCAGAATTTATTATTTAATGTTCATTTTTCAACTTTTTACCTCCCTTGATGTGTTTCTCCAGTGTTTGCATGTACTCTGCAATCAACATTGGAGAGAAACATCAAGGGAGGTAACTGAATTAAAAAAATGAACTTGTCAAACTGAAAACGTATTTGTGACAGTCATGCGACTTACATGTTGCGTAACAATCATCTATCGTTGAAAAAAGGTTGTTTTTAGCTCACCTGACTGAAAGTCAGGGTGAGGTGTTCTTTTCACTCGTCGTCTATCCGTCCGTTGTCCTGCATGAAGGTGGTGTTTGAGCCTCTTTCTCCTAAACCACTGGCCACATTTCTAATTAAATTTCATGTAAATAGTGGTTATATAGGGGCATTTTGATTTTTATGCAAATTAAGTTTCGGCTCATATTGAGCAGAGGGGTGTGGAAAAAATGGCCAATTTTTTTGAAAATCTTCTAATGAACCACCAGTAGCAGAGACTTGATATATGGTGTACAGAGTCCTTTTGAGGTTTAGAATCAAGTTTGTCCAAGAGAAGTTTGTCGGGCATTATTTGCCTTCGTTATGGGAGGGGCAAAAATTTTGGCCACGCCTAAAATTTCTATTTTCCGAACCGTGAGGTCGATTTGAACCAGATTTGATATGAGATGATAATGGGTCATAGGTAGTTGATTGATGCAAAAATTTTTTTCTCATTGCCCCGTGGGAACCTCGGAAGCTAAAAATAGGAAAAACCTTAAAACTGCCATATCTCCAAAACTACACAGCACAGAGAATTCTTATTTTGTATAAAGCTTACTTTTATCCAGTAGAATAGAATGGTTAAAAAAAATCCCTGTCGGTTTGATCACAAGGTACTTTTTTCAGGACTTTGAAAAAGTGCTGAGTCAGCACTTTTTAACACTGTTGGCAATGGGAAAAACATTAAAAAATCTTCTTCTCCAGATCCAGCAGGCAGAATCTTTTGATATTTGGTATGCAACATTGTGGGGTGGATCTGATTCAAGTTTGTTCAAATCAGCTCCCTAGATTCATACTTGGGCTCACTATAGAAGCTCGAATTCGAACTTGGAGCATTTCAGGCAAATTTCTTCAAAAATCATCTTCTCCAGATCCAGCAGGCGGAATCTTTTGATATTTGGTATGCAACATTGTGGGATGGATCTGATTCAAGTTTGTTCAAATCGGCCCCCTGGATTCATATTTGGGCTCACTATAGAAGCCTGAATTTGAACTTAGTGCATTTAAGGCAAATTTCTTAAAAAATCTTCTTCTCCAGATCCAGCAGCAGAATCTTCTGATATTTGGTATGCAACATTGTTGGGTGGATCTGATTCAAGTTTGTTCAAATCGGACCCCTGGATTTATATTTGGGCTCAGTATAGGAGCCCAAATTTGAACTTAGTGCATTTCAGGCAAATTTCTTTGAAAATCTTCTTCTCAAGATCCAGCAGGCAGAATCTTTTGATGTTGGGTATGCACCATGCTTAGGGGGATGAGATGCAAGTTTGTTCAAGCCAAGTCCCTGGGTTCATATTTATAACTTAGTTCAAAATGAGGAATTTTCTTTAAAAATCTTCTTCTTCAGATCCAGCAGTCGGAATGTTTTGATATTTGGTGTGCAGCATCCTTAGGGGGGTGAGATTCAAGTTTGTTAAAGTCAAGATCCTGGGTTCATATATGGGCTCCCTGTGGGAGCCCGAATTATAACTTAGTTCAATATGAGGAATATTCTTTAAAAATCTTTTTTTTTAGATCCACTGGTCAGAATCTTTGGATATTTGGTATAAGCTTTTCTTAGGAGGAGCAGATGCAACTTGTTGAAATCAATTCTCTGGGTTGATATTTAGGCTACCATGTCAGGTCAGCGCCCTCAGGCCCCCTGGGGCCTCTTGTTTAGTTTTTCTCCAATTTTAACTTTTTATTGTATTGTGATGCTTGCATAATGAAGTACTACAGACTACCGGCTGAACACATTTTATTTATACATGTACGCAATACAACGTTGTACAAAACCATGATTGAAGGCCAGTGACTCCGATCAGCTGGGAAATGGTGGCAATCTCGTACCGATTGCAGATGAAAAATTCTGTAATATCTCAGCTCTGCAAATCCCTAAATACTCTGCTATGCACTAGTATTGTGCGGTTTTATTTTTCTTGTTTCGGTTCGGTTTCGGTTCGGTTTTTTAAAAAAAACTCGGTTTATAGGTTGGTTTTCGGTTTTTTATAGTAAGACATCTGCAGTTTCCAACAGAAACTATGTAGTGTCAATATACAGTTAAAACTAGAAGTCCTGTTACGAAGAGTGCGCTTATCTAGGCTTAATTGCACGTTGGAATTGCGCGCAGTTGCCATATCGAATGGCATCCGAAGCACGGCAGGTTCTCCTGGTTACTCATAGCAAACACATGCAATGTTTCCGCCAGTGGACCTCCGGGTTAACCGGAGGTCCATTGGCTGAAACATTGCTTGTGCACAGACCCTATGTACAGAATTTGATAGCTTTACTTGGGCTATAATGCGTACATTAATGCGCATATCAACGTGCTATTTGTGCGCATTTTATGACAGGACTTCTAGTTTTAACTGTAATGCCCATACTGTCATATTTTCAATGATGATTTAATTGGCAGTGACTAGCATTTGTGCTAATGTATAAATGGCAGGCATTATCAAAACAAAAAAAATATGTTAGAAAATAAAATGTAACAGTGTTCGCAGAATATCACCACTCACCAATTCTAGGCACATCCCCCCCCCCCCCCCCCCCACACACACACACCTCTGATCTTGAAGTTCAGGGATAAGAGAGTCTATGATGAATTGATATTAACACATGGGTGTGAAAAGAGCTAATTCAGAATTTCCCAGGGCTCTGTGCTCTGTTCAGTGTTCACTCCTGGGTGGGGCCTTGGGCAGCCTAGCAAAGTGACCCTACCAGGCATTGCAAATAATAACAAGCATTGCCAAGTGGGTCACCTAGACACCCATCCTAACATATTTGACAATGAACTGATGTATGGACTCTTTTCAATACCCCCCCCCCCCCCACACACACACACACGCAGAGTGGTGACTAGTCATATTGTTTTTAGCTGGGTGGGCTTCAAAACGAACCACTTTACCAAATACCTATTGTCTTTCCTCCCCCCCCCCCCTCCCCCCCCCCACCTCGCGCACGCAATGGTTTTAGCTCAACGGAATTGATTTCACAAATTCACTGGTGTACTGTTATATATTGTAACTTTTTTGTGTTTGCCTCTTGGCATTCCAATTTCTACCGCTGATTTGTTCCTTTGATTGGCCCCCTTAAAGTTGTGTGGGAATGTAACCATGGCACGTTGACAGCGATATTACGGAACGCAGCTTTTTCCCGTAGATATGGATGATTCGGTCTTGGGACGTTTCGGCCTCGGGACGTTTCGGTTCAAGACGTTTTGGCCTTCATATATTGAACTAAATAGAATAAGAACTTGGGGTTTCGTGTTTTTAGTGGGCAGAAGCCTTTAGAACAAATCGTCTCGGGTCGGAACGTCCCAAGATTGAATTGCAGTAAAACCTCTTCCCAGATAAGCACATCAAGGGAGGCAACAGACTACATCCGAAACACGTGGTGGGCAACCCGTGACAAATGTTATTTTCGAATACGACAATGAAATGCCAAGACCTTTTTCTGATATGATATTATTCCCTGTCCAACAGATTGTAGATAAGTAATTTTAAGTAATTTTAATTAAACTGATTGACTATGTCATACAAACCTGTTCAAAAACGAAGCCAATTGCACAAGGTATTTCCTGTAATCAGTGAAATGTAGGCGTGTTGGCTGTCTGTTTTGTTATTCTCACAGAAAACACAACCCATTTTTACGTCAACGATGTGTGATTGACAACTTGTCATACATCATTCTCGAGTGATCTGGACATGCTGCAGTGGCCCCTTTACACCCAGAATGTGGCATGCATTGACGACACTGTTATTTTCTGACAAAGCTTGACATTTCAGACATTGTTAGTGCAAACTGAATAAAGAAAACATCTCTTCCCGACATTTTAGGAAAAAAACGAAACCGTACTCATTTACCAGTTACACGGTTTCGGTTTCGGTTTTCAAGCAAAACCGAAACCGACTTTTAAAACCGGTTAACCGTACAACACTACTATGCACTACACACGTTTTTAATGGGGAAACTTTATTGAAATGGCCAGGTATCAAAGAGATTTTTAATAGTCAGTGTTAAATATAGAATAACCGGTAACTGCCGTTTTTTAACTGCCAGTTGTCATAATTGGCCGATGCATCATAAACAGCTGATTCTGTTTGCTGATTCCGATTATCGGTTCATCACTAGTCCATCTGCCTGAAACCCCTCCCACCCACCCTCCCTCCATCTTACCTGTTACCACTTGTATCTCCGAGACGGTTGAATGTTGGTGTTTTAAATTTTCAACATTAATGAGACATTATGGAAAGATGATGCACTCAAGTTTTTTTCGAAAGAAACTTCCAAGTTGGCCAACTGGTGGCCATTTTTGTTGGAAATTGCATGTAATTAGTTTTCTGCCTAGAACTTCTAAATGACCTTTCCAATTTTAGTAATTTTTGATATGGAGGTTAAGCAACTTAAAATAATATAATAATA
Organism: Pictodentalium vernedei; assembly: GCA_031216915.1. Classification (NCBI taxonomy): domain Eukaryota; kingdom Metazoa; phylum Mollusca; class Scaphopoda; order Dentaliida; family Dentaliidae; genus Pictodentalium; species Pictodentalium vernedei. Next base: position 291,143,270 of record CM062292.1, on the reverse strand, counting down.
TAGTAGGTTGGTGACCACCTGTATCTCAGAGACGCTTTGATGCTTTTGATTCAAATCTTCCAGCAATGATCAGACATTATGTAAAATTGCTGCAGGTAAAAAAAATTTTAACAAAAATTCAACTTGGCCCACTGGCAGCCATTTCTGTTTGAAATTTTGTGTAATTAATTTTCTGCCTTGAACTTCTAAATGAGCTTCCTGATTTCAATCATTTTTGGCATGGAGGTGTAACAGCATAAGATCGGCATTGCACTTCTTTTTCCTTGTTTCACTAAGCTGATTATTAAAAATGTGTCCGTCCAACATATTTTAGTTGGACTGAAATTACTTTTTGCACTATTCAACCTTAGCATGGGTGAAATGTATATGTATTTTATGGCGGGATGGATACCCTATGTTTTATTGCTTTTATGTCTTTGGCAAATAACTTTTATTCAATGGCAGGAGAAAATTTAATAATTTTTAGCTTAACTTGATAAAGTTAAGATAAGCTATTGCCATCACCTTGCGGAAGTCTGTGAGTCTGTTAGACTGTGAGTCTGTTAGTATGTGAGAGTGTGAGTGTGCTCACATTTTTCTTTAGCGCAGGCTACACCCTGTTGTTCTTGTCCAATCGTCACAAAATTTCAAATGCAGGTTTGAGGCCATGTCTAGATGAGAACGTCCCCTTTTTGTCGCGATCGGTCAACCATGATGGCTGCCCATGCCCAAAACCTGAAAACCTTTAGCACAGTCTACAGGTCATATTTATGAAGGGATTTCATGGTAACTTGGTGGGATGACTCTATAACATCTAGATGGGAACGTCCCCTTTTGGTCATGATCTGTCAACCTTGATGGCTGCCCAAGCCCGAAATCCAAAAACTTTTAGCACAGTCTACAGGTCATATTTAATACAGAGTGATTTCATTGTAACTTGGTATGATGACTCCGTATGATGTCTAGATGAGAACTTCCCCATTTGGTCACAATCTGTCAACCGTGATGACTGCCCAAGCCCAAAACCAAAAACCTTTAGCATAGTCTACAGGTCGTATTTATGGAGGGATTTCATTGTAACTTGGTAGGATGACTCCCGATAATGTCAACATGAGAACGCTCCCTTTTAGTCACGATCATTCAGCCATGATGGCTGCCCGAGCCGAAAACCTTTAGCACAGACTACAGGTCGTATTTATGAAGGGATTTCATTGTAACTTTGTAGGATGACTCAGTATAATGTCTAGATGAGGACATCCCCTTTTGGTTGGGATGGGTGAACCGTGATGGCTACACAGGCCCGAAGCCCAAAAACCTTTAGCACAGTCTACAGGCCATATTTATGAAGGGATTTCATTGTAACTTAATAGGATGACTCGTTTTGGAATAATTTCACTGTAACTTGGTAAGTTTGGTTGACATACATTAATTGTGAGTACCACATTAACCCAGCCCTCACTTCTTTAGCACAGTCTACACCTCAAATTATTAGTCCTCTACGGGAACCGTAAGGGGACTATAGGATTGCACTCCATCCGTCTGTCTGTCTGTCCGTCCATCCATCTGTCTGGCCATCTGTCCGTCTGTCCATCCGTCCATCCATCCATCCGTCGGCTGCCTGCCTGCCTGCCTGCCTGCCTGCCTGTTTTTTATGTTATCACCTCTCCCTCCAACATGCTTTAAGCTACACCTTTCATATTTGGTACATGGATAAATGGTTCTGAGGGGATGATGCACGCTCAAAATTTTTTTTTTCAAAATCCAAGATGGCGGAATGGTGGCCATTTTTGTTTTGTTTTTTAAGCTTTTTTTCTCTATTTTCATGTTACCACCCTTCCCACCAACATGGTTCAAGCTACACCTTTCATATTGGTACATGGATAAATGGTTATAAGGGGATGATGCACGCTCAAATTTTTTTTTTCAAAATCCAAGATGGCGGAATGGTGGCCATTTTTGTTGTGTTTTTTAAGCTTTTTTTCTCTATTTTCATGTTACCACCCCTCCCACCAACATGGTTCAAGCCACACTTTGCATATTTGGCACATGGATAGAGGGTTGGGAGGGGATGATGCACGTTCAATTTTATTTCTTCAAAATCCAAGATGGCGGCATGGCGGCCATTTTTGTTGTGTTTTTTAAGCTTTTTTTCTCTATTTTATGTTACCACCCCTCACTCCAACATGGTTCAAGCTACACTTTTTATATCTGGCACATGGATAGAGGGTTGTAATGGGATGTTGCACGTTCAATATTTTTTTTCCAAAATTTAAGATGGCGCCATGGCAACCATTTCTGTTGTGTTTTTTAAGCTTTTTTCTCTATTTTATGTTACCACTGCTCCCTCCAACATGGTTCAAGCTGCATTTTTCATATATGGTACATGGATAAAGGGGTTGTTAGGGGATTATGCACGCTCAATATTTTTTTTTCAAAATCTAACATCTGTCTGTCTATCCATCTGTCTGTCTGTCTGTTTTTATGTTACCACCTCTCCCTCTAATATACTTCAAGCTACACCTTTCATATTTGGTACATGGATAAATGGTTCTGAGGGGATGATGCACAGTCAATATTTATTTTTCAAAATCCAAGATGGCAGAATGGCGGCCATTTTTGTTGTGTTTTTTAAGCTTTTTTCTCTATTTTATGTTACCACCCCTCCCTCGAACATGGTTCAAGCTACGCCTTTCATATATGGTACATGGATAAAGGGTTGTGAGGGGATTATGCACGCTCAATATTTTTTTTTCAAAATCCAAGATGCTTATGTACTCTAGTGTCTTCTGTGACAAAAACACCTTATGTCACAAAAGCGCCGTAAGGGACTAATACCACCTCGGTGGTCAAACACTTGTTTTTTTTTAAAACATAGCATACAGGGAACAGAAATTAACATATTCTAAAATATCACAATTCTTGTCGTATTTCTTAATCCTTTCATAAACATTGAACATTATCCTTTTCATCAACCACAACACACAGACAAGTTAAACTACAGTGTCATTGACACTTTCATTCATATATCAGTTACCTGTGTAAAATGCCATCACCTGTGATAAATGCTGCCATTCTCCAAATGGCTGCCACATGAGCCATCTTGATTTTGGATTCCATCAGTTTACTCAAATATGCCTTCACTGATCATTCTCATCTTGATGATGTGTTGAAGGTGTTAGTGGAAGGTGTCTTTTTATAATTGTCTGGATTCAATATTCAATAGGGCTACAATGCTAGCCATCTTGATTTTGGTTTCCATCAATTAACTCGAAAATTCCCTGCCTATCCAGTCTCATCACTTGGTGATGTATTGCGGAGTAGAGTAGTGGAAGGTTCATTACAATAGTATAGAGAGTAATTAACAACATGTAATTTTGGGGTGCTGCATTGCTCTCAGTAATTTTAGAGGAGATATTGTTGCCACTATTTATGATTAACCACCCAGTATTTTGGAGGAGAGAATTTGGATATGCTTGGATGATGAACCGTGCTAATGTTACTATAGTCAGGATGTTGCTGGAAGTATATTGTATAATTGGATTCTCGTTGAAAAACTCGGACAGATACTCTGGAAAAAAACCTCTGAAAGTAGATATGCAAATCTTGCATCAAATACTTGGGCCGCTAAACAGTAAGACAGAACACAAGGAAGAGGAGTACAGTAACCAGAATCAACGACCCATCAACGACCCTTTTCATCTGTATTTCATGTGTGCTGAATGGCACAAATGAAATGCGGTAGAAACTCGGTCAAGGGTCATTGATTGTTTCCCTCCATACTTGCTCTACATCAGCTGTGTTCTTTATTTATACCACGATGGAACTTGAATTAAGTGGATGAAGCTGGTATTTTTAACTTTTTACCCAATGCAGACGATATCAAAATTTGTTATTCGAAATATCATTTTTTAAATTTTTCAAAAAATTTCAACAAAACCATATCATGTGACCCCCTCATTGTAATGAACTCGTTCCAAAGAGGGGGTCACATGATATGGTTTTGTCAAATTTTTAAAAAAAATAGTATTTTTTCAACTGCAGAATTTGCACATTACATGGGCTGATGTGTCCGATTCGTTGGGTAAAGGGTTAAAGAAAAATATCACCTTTGGCAGTGTTTACATTTTTGCTGTACACTGCTTTGTGTCGAAGCTTTTCATTCGAACCATACCACCAGTCGGTTGCATAACATCCAATCTGATGTGCTCTTACATGACGTTCTCACACATAGGCCATTTTCCACACATGGTGTATCTAGAACATTTCTCAATGTCTATCACGTATCGCCAAATAGACACAGAAATTGTGGTATAAAATATGTTACTTCTGCAAATCTTGAATAAAATACTTGGGTCTGAAAATTATCCAAGACTTCACTTAGTTACATTCTGGGTATTTTCCATTGTCTAAATTCACTAATACATATGATTGCCACACTAAATTAAAATCTGTCTTGAATAAGATGTTAAATGGTAGCAAGTGTAGAGTTACGCTCGTTACTAAGGCATACTGCACGTCGATGGTGGAGTTGCCTTTAGCCACTGCTAATTCTGCTTGTACCAGGTCAGTAAGTTTTAGAGTTTCACAGTTACTTGCTCCCTCACCCGTAAAACTGTCCAATGCGATTGTACCCTAGTTGTTGGAAATGTCATTAACTCTTTGAACCCGAGCGGCCGCTTTTCTGTCCATGAACATGATACATCATAACGTCATTAATAGGGCCCTGCGAATCACACATTTTCATCGAATCGAATTTGCAAAATCGAATCGAATTTCGAATCAAATTTTGAATCGAAATGCGAATCGAATTTCGTAGTTAAGAAATACGATGTCGGGCGGAATTTTTTTCCTCGGATAACTTCCTTTTTATATGCTCGCTGTACATGTTCGAACTGATCATAGAAAAAGGTCGAAGAATATAATAAACACCATAATTCACATTCCTGTAGTAGCCTAGGATGTTTATTTTTCGTGCAATACGAGAAGGTTATTCCCATTCGTTAACGCCTCGTGGGAATAATCCTCCGCATGTTACTCAGAAATAACCATCGTTACTAGCCTTCGCTGAAATAGCTTGTGCGTGCAACGCCGGGTGTTTCTTGAGAAGGTGGTTCCATAGGGGTGTCGTCGTGCCGGTTGAGTGTGCTTTATACACAACATTGCACTCAATACACGTGTAAGTCTCTGTGAGTTTATCGTGCATAAAATATTTGTGGACTGGGGATTGAGGCTGGTTTGATGCCATATCGAAGAATGAAGTCACACAACGTTCTAAAGAGTATAATTCCACAGAACAGAATGACGCTCGATTCAGGCTAGCAAATGATCGAATCCTTACCTAAGCATTCACATGCTTATTGGTGAACAACATAGTTCAGTGAGTTGTCGGCATTGCTTTGAAATTACCGTTTGAGTGACTTGCGCTCTTCTCTGCGTAATCTACATTGCCACAATTTATTCGCAGACCAGTGTCGGCAAAAAACCTTTGATGTATTGTAACTGCCTGTCTACTCACAAAAAAAAAAAACGGAACACAGTGTTGATCGAAGTTATGCATTGATCAAGTGATTACTTGAGTGTACCAACGGGACATTTGCGACAAAATAACGTACAACATATGATGGATCCAGATCGCGTTGTTATTAATATACGCGCTTTAATTCATCAATTTCAACGGGTGATAAATATGGGAAATCTGAGGGTTTCCGAGCGAGTTTATGATAAAAGTAGGCCCATTTCAAACAATCGTCGATTCGAACACATTCGAATTACTATGTTCGAATCGAATCGAATCGAATAATGAAGTTCGAATCGAATTTAGAATCGAATTTTGAATATTCGCAGCCCCCTAGTCATTAAATAGGATGACTGTTCAGTAAATGTGTGGGTAGACCAATCAATATTTTCAACATGCAGACCAGAGGCTGCACGTTGAAAATATTGATTAATAATACCCCAAATAATGAATATGGACTCTTCTAATTGCTGCCATTGAACTGACATGGAAGATACCACCAGAGTTCAAAGGGTTAAACCTCAATAAACCAACAAACTGGTAGCAGAGTTCAAAAACAGGAAAGCTTGGAACCATTCCGGCTGGTACAGGTCAGTTGTTTTATCCTTTAAAACATGCCTACTCTCCATTTACTGTAGTAATAATATTTTATCTACAAGAAGCGACGATACATGAAAATAAAATTTACAGTTCATGAAGAGTGGATTGCCATGACCCCCTGTGGTATAGTGGAGAATTAAAGTAGTGCATGTTTACAGTAGTAGAAAAATTCTGCTTCATTATATAAAAGGACCAATGCTTTGAGGTGGTATCTTCTGAAATCAGAGAAACACAATAACAAACAGTTGACTTAATTTGACTCCATACTTGTGTTATTTCAGTATTTCAGTGGTGAAAGTAACAGTGAACCCCAATAAACTAAACCAATTAAAATTATCCAAAGGGTGGAAATTCCCAGAGCTTGAGATAAGGGCTGAACACATGTATGTGTTAAACCACTATCATGGTTCTATTGAACAGTACTGAAAGCCACTTTTGTAGCCTGCATGATGACACTCTTCAATAAATCGTTTACAAAACAATTATTTCCCCTGTTGGTACCCTGGGAAGTGAAGCAGTGTTTGTTTACTCTGGTATGAGATTTTATTACGTCGGCCACATGGTGGGAAGTGGATATAGGAATGGGTTCTGGTCATTCTTTCCGCTGTCCACATACATCTGTCCTTCCTTCCTTCCTTCCACCCATCCATCAATCCTTCTATCCTTTCCCATTTTTAGTCCTCACAATTTGAAGAAAACTTTTTAACTCTTAGAAGCTTGGGAATTAGAATGAATTTATTGAACATGACAACCCCGAGAAAAACTTACAGTAAGCAGGTGCTTCTAGTCAAGTGTCGTCTGCCTATTCAGACAACACTTGACTAGAAGCACCTGCTCATTGTTTAATTCTCCCCCAGCCCAAAGATAGCCGAACCGTCACAGCCAGATTACCTGCCATATTACATCACAGGCAAGAAAACTCGACTCCCGGCTTTTAAGAGTTAAAATACATTTCCGAAATTTTATTCATGACTCTGGTGATAATATCATGCTTGGGATTGTGAACCAGCTATGTCCAAGTATTTCTTCAAGAGTTATTGGCCTTGTTGGACTTTGAAATTCCTATCACATTTAAAAAAAAACAGTTCACGATTGTTTTTACAAGTTTAACCCCTGTGAGAACCCTGTGAAGTGGAGAGTGTGTGTTTACTGTGGTAAACAAGCTCTGTTTTACTGATAAAATAGGACCCGGTAACCAATGCCTGGGGTGGAAGTCTTCTAAAATTGGCAACATGGGTATAAACAATTGACTGGACTTCATATCCAAGTTGCTGTCATGATTAGCAATTGTGCAGAAATATGTGAATAAAACAATTATTCATGAACAAAATCTCTTTAAACTGAGCTTCCTTTTGCTGGAAGCATGGTATCTTAGAAAAAAAACTATCAGGTACTTGTGTTAAATCACCTTTGAAAAATAATTTAGAATGTTGTCATTTAAAATATTGATTTTAAAGCAAACTTGCATTGGAAATAACTTGCTTGCATGCAGATGCCCTTTAACCTTCTGCACATTAGATAGGAATTTAAACAATTCAGTTTTGTTTGACACAGATCAAACTCGATGAACTCTATCAAACAAGATTGAATTTGTTAAATTCCAATTACATTATGGGAAAAAATTGCAGGTTGAAATTTTGCTATTTTGCTGTCAACATCATGCAGTATGCATGGAGAGGGTTAAAACTTGAAAACTGTTGATGATGTCTACCACATCTTTGAAAAATTATTCTTTCTGAAAATATGCAGCCATGTCAGGATTTCAGATGCTTGGCACCAGCCAAAGTAGAAAATATCATTCTGTAGAGAATCAATCAAAAAATGTTATTCTGTAGCATTTTGTGACCTTGAAATGCAGAATCTGGGAAATTCAGAAATGTTCAGAGCAATTTTTGAGACAGATTACACAGTAGTTTCATTTTTCAGGGGATTTAATTACCCTGTAAGGCCGGGGAAAAATAATTAATTTGTTCAGGTAACATGCTGAAAAAAAATAGGGTCTGTCGGTCGGGATTTTTTTTTTTTTTTCACAATTATTTTTTACAATGAATGCCTTTCAAGTGTCTCAGAAATCAACCTGTATATCCCTATATATCCCTCGTGTCCTATTTGTTTGGTTATTTTATACGATTTGCATCAGTAAATAAAACTATAAACCATTTTTCTATGCGTTTTCATTTCTTAATTGAAACCCGTAACGAGACTCCAGAATTCGAAGATCGCGGCTACGTACGATTGTTCCATTGTTTCTTTGTCAGGTCAAGAACGTGATCACACTTTGTGGTTATGTTTTAGGTGTGGAAGATGGAGAGAATTTAGGTGAAGTGGACTCTGCGAGTCTTGAAGAAGTGCATTTAAACAACACCGTTTTTATTTCAAACTTATTTATGACCTCTCCGATCTGCATATTGGGTGAATCCACCTGGAAAATGTCGTCTGTCTTTGGATTTGCATCCTTTGAACATTTCACTTCAACGTCATGAAATTCTTCGGTATGTATGGCTTTAAAAATGTTTATAAATGAGGATGAGTTGGAAACTGTTCTTAAAAATTGCTGTTTCCCTCTGTGTTCGCACTTTTCTGTGTGAATTGCGACAACGCTTGTAGCCGACATTTTGATATAAACACGCGTTCTGAAACTTGTTGCTATGAGCGTCATCGGTCGACATGCACGTGCCCTTTAACATGAGAAACGTTCCAGGGACAGTCGTACCACGCAAAGTTGGTGCTATTATTTCTTTAGGCGATAGCGATTTCATTATTTTTTCTTTTTCTTAAAATTTTTTTTCTGTGCAAGGTAAAATATATTTAGGGTCGGCGGCAAAAATAGGGTCGGTCGGGTTACCTGAACAAATTAATTATTTTTCCCCGGCCTAAGCAATATGCCAACTATCAAGCCAAATCAGGAACCAACCTGATCATTTAAAAATGAGAGCCAGACTTGGAGCCTACTCTTAAAATCTAGAAGCCAGATTTACTTATCTGGTAGAATGCTAAATTATTGTTGTCAAAATTTCTTTATGCTTTTTTACATTGTTACAATTTATGAGAGAGTGCCTATATCATGTTATAATATATGGGAGATTGCCTGTAGGCACTCTCCCCTAAATTATAAACCAAATCTCTACAGATGAAATAATTTCATTTGCAAGATAACATGAATCGCATCCACAGAATATGAAGCCTTTAACTGGTAAAGTGCTGGAAGCCCACATTTGGGATTTATTCTGAAGTGCAAGTACCACATTCAAGCTCATATTCAGTGGATATGCTTTGTATTATCTTTGAAGTGATATTATTTAGTCTGTAGTTGGACTTCTACGCTGGAGGTCCCAAGTTCAATCCCTGTCCGGGATGACCCACGTTGTGTCCTTGGGCAAGGCACTTTATCCCGGTTGCCTACATGGGGGCACGATGATGCCGTGTACTAAGGTGTTCTGCACATTGATGGTGCACATGTCTTCTACTGCTGCAACCCTGCTTGATCAGAGCTTGAACAGAGTTAGAATGTTGAGGAGCTGACAGATGCTCGTCGATGCTCTGTGATTCTCTCTGGGTACTCCCGCTTCCTCCACCTGTAAAACTGTCACAGTCACGATTAGCCATTGTGCATAAGTATGTGACCTTAAACACAATAAATAAATAAATTTAGTCTAAAGGTTTGTCTTATTACAATTTATGGGAGAGTGCCCAGAGGCACTCTCCCATAAATTGTAACAAGGCAAAGACATGTGTACAAGCTTTGATGGCCAAAAATAATTAGCACTCTACCAGTTAAGTTGCAGTACATGTACTTCAGAATTAATTGAGCCCAAATATGAGCTTTCAGACTCAACCAGTTAAAAATCAATAAATAAATATATCTATTAACTGGTAGAGTGCTGAATTAGTTTTCGTCATCAAAATTTGTTCACATGTCTTTGTCTTGTTACAATTGATGGGAGATTGCCTACAGACACTCTTCCTTCATCTGTAACAAGGAAAATCCTTCGGGAGCAAATAGGATAATTTCAAAGGTAATTTAAAGCACATCCACAGAATATGAAGGCTTTAAGTTGTAGTAATGGCACTTCAGAATAAATCCAAAATATGGCTTTCAGAACTCTACCAGTTAACCCTTTAAGTCCCCACACAGGACAAAACTGTCACCTTTGCATTGCTTTGAAAAAATAACGCAAGTGTGTTTTTCCATGAGGACTTAGCCGGTAGGCCGCATTTATCTTGACAGGTTGTCAACAATGATGTAGAAACACTATTTTACACTAGTCACCTGCAGCTGTGTACATATATATATTATATATGGAAGTTATTATTGTAAACTTAATTTGGGGACCTAAGGGTTAAAGAATGGTCAATAGTTTCGTGTTTGAAAATTACGTACAGTTTAACAGTGTTATTCTGTTTAGAAATATCCAACTTGGTGAACTCCACCATATTATTTGAAAATATTTTTCTGCCATCATTTTCCAAACCCAAATTTTCATTTTTACAGCCTAATACTTTGTACCTTCTTATTGGAAAGATGGTTAAAAAACCAATCAGTTACAGTCACAGATTATATTGATTGTCTGCAGAACTGAAGGTGACATTTGACAATCAATCAAAGCGAGTAAATGAGCGTTTGAAATTTAACAAGTGAAAGGTTACAGAATGACTTTTTCAGTAGTTTTTTGGCATGGTCTATAATTGACTTTTAACTCTGTAGGCACTGCATGGGAGCCATTAGCAAATCTCTAGTGAAAATTACTGGAAGCAGTTGCAGTGGATTTCCTCTGTGATGTTCATAATTCAAACCAGGTTCAGTAGAGATCTTCAATTAAATTTGTTCTCAATTGAGTTTTAATTGTCTCAGTTCGGAAAACCAGTACAGTGGAATCATGTTTGTTAAACAACCACAAACATAAATTATTCATTTAACAGGGATTGTTCATTTTCTTGTTTTCCAGAGATAAACTGAACATTTATTCTATTATATCTCATTTGACAGAGCTCATGGAGCACTGTCAAACAAGATATAATAGATTAAATGCCTGTATTGGATGTACTGAGGCAAAATAGGTCTATACGCAGTACAGCCGCCGTGGACTGGTCACTTTCCAGGGGTGGGTAATACTTCCACGGACACAATAATATTAGATTCCAAACATTAATTATAGAAATAATCATCAAATATTTAATTAATGAAGCACCGGATACAACCCACAACTCATTAATTAAAATTTTGCTGATGATTTTTATTACCTGGTAAATGCATGTGTGGACTTCACTGCTCACGTGTGCATTACGACCAATCCAGGACGACTGTACTGTATATATAAACAAAGGGAATTCAGTGATATACAGGGTAATTTTTCATCGTTTCACAGCGTATTATAGAATTTTTTATTCAATTAACAGGAGTTTGCTTTATAAGCTATATGCAGTTAACAGGTCAAATTTGTACTGGAGGTATGGTAAATGGTTTTGTGTTTGGAAGTTATATTCAATTAACAGAATTATTCAGTTAGGAGATATCCAGTTAAGTGGGCTCCACTGTATTAACTACGCCTTCAATAAAATGAGCAGAAAGCTTCTTGTATATTTACATTTGATGAGTATTCTTGATATTAGCGCGACGATAAGATAACCCATGTCAAACTAAGAATGTTTATTTCTGTCAGCAGAACATAGCTTGTAAGCCCTCAATAAAATGAGTTTCTTGAGCTTAGTGTAGTGAGGGGTCATGCTTATAAGGAAGGCAAAAAAAGCATCAAATAATCACAAAACACTGATTCTTCTCCAAGTTTGGGGCTCTCCTCTTTTTGAGTACACTCTGGACCAGTGAAACGGATCTGTGGACATACCCAACTTAGTTAACAGCCCTACATCACTATGTACCTGGTCAGGATGTAGGTGGATTTAAAGTCCATTTGGGTAAATTTTGGTCCATTTGAGTGGTTGTCGGGGTCTCTGGTAAATTTCTCTGCAATTAAACATTCGCTCAGAACACACACCACTTATCTAAACCCTTCCAGGGTATAGAAACCACATGTCTTGTTACAGTATGTAATAACAATAATGGTAACAGAAAGAAATCTGAGAATCAACAGCAAATAATCCAATTTAAATATTCTGAAATTTAATGAAAAAGACATACCATATTTACTCTATGTATTGGGACATTCTGTGATATGGGACACACATTTTTTCCAGAAAACTATATTTTTTTTATGCTCCAAAGTTTGGGGCATTCAGGAGATTTGTTTCCAGTTGGCCCGTCGCTAGTAGCAGATGACACTCATAGAAAAAATTCTTGGGTAACTAAGAATTTTCATTTTATGCTTCCAAAACATAGCTTATGATCCCTCATTGGAACGGGCGCAATACGCTCGTTCCAATGAGGGATCATAAGCTATGTTTTGGAAGCAAAAAATGAAAATATAAAAAAAAATTGGATGGTGATTTTCGTATATAGTGATGGAAAACGAATCACGCACAACTTTATTCAGCATCAAATCAAGACCAGGCTCTGTTCTTTCCCCATTTTCTAAGAATTGGGACACCTGTGAAAATAATTATTTTCAGCTGTCCCAATACATAGAGTAAATACGGTAATAGGAAAAAAATTGATACATCTTTATACTATGGTTTACAGAAAAAGAAAAAAGAAATACCTATCAGTAAGTCCAAAATAAAATACAATAGAATCCACTAATCCAGTGATGAAGAAACTTTCCAGTTGGTATTATAATGTCCAAGAAAGTGTCTGCAGAAATAGTATCCAACAAATTGGAATGAAATGTTCACTCAAAATTCAGCTGTTTTCAATAAAATCCAATAAAGTGCTCAGCGACATTCAAATGAATAAATATCCAACAAATATTTGCTCCTCAGGTAGTTGAAAAATTATCCAGTTGAATCCTGGGTTTTCACAAGAATAAATCGTGATTCACACAAGAAGAATAAATTCTCTTCAAATTTTGGAAACACTTTTCAGATTTGGTGTTTTGAAAAATGAGGTGAACTGTTCGTAGCTCTCCTTAATTTTTTTCCAGGTGGGCGGTGCTCTCCTTGGTTGAAAACTGCTCAGTGATCTATAATATCATAAGTCGCAGTGACATTCAACCAGTGATCAGTTAAAGTATTCTCAGTTAACCCTTTACCCAACGTAATGGCCCAAAGCTGGCCAGCGCTATTCACAAAATTCACCATTCAATTTTTATTATTTTTTCATTTTCATTTTTTGTCCTAAAAACATAGCTTATGACCCCTCATTGGAACGAGCTTGTTAAGCTCGTTCCAAACAGGGGTCATAATTTCAAGTGCCCATATTTCCCAAACTGTTCACAACAGAGAACTGTTATTTGATATGAAGCATCCTTATGACCAGTGGAATTGAATGGTAAAAAAATGCCATCAGTTCTGCTATAGTGTACTGTAGAGGGGATCATTTTAACGTGGTGCAATATAAGACATACTCTTAAAAGAATTTTCTACAGAACCACTAGTCAGAATCTTTTAATATCCGGTATACAACATCATTACAGGGGTCAAATTCATGCTTGCTCAAGTCAAGTCCCCCAGTTAATATTTGTACTCCCTATGGGGGCTCGAATTTTAACTTAATGAAATATGAAGAATAATCCTTAGAAATCTCCTTCTGATCCACCAGCCAGAATCATTTAATATTTGATATCTAAGTTTGTTCAAATCAGGTCCCTGTGTTAATATTTGGACTTCCTGTTGGGGCCCGAATTTTAACTTAGTCAAATATGTGGAATAATCTTTAAAACCTCTTGGTCTCCAGAACCAGTAGTCAGAATCTTTTGATATATTTTGTACCGAATCCTTACATATATTGGATTAAAGGTTGTTCAAATCAAGCCTATCGGTTAATAATTGGGCTCTCCAGGTGAGCCTGAATTTTAACTTATTGCAATATGGAGAATAATCTTTGATAAGTCTTCTTCAGATTTGCCTGTCAGATTCGTTTTATGTTCATCTGCAGCATCCTGTTGGAGGTTAGATCTAAATTTGTTCAAACCAAGTTCCTGTGTTAATATTTGGGCTCCCTATTTGAGCCCGACTTTTAGCCTAGTCCAATATGAGGAAAAATCTTTCAAACTCTTTTTATCCAGAACCACTGGTCAGAATCTTTTGATATTTGGTAGACAGAATCATCCTTAAAGGGATCACATTTAAGTGTGTTCAAATCAAGCCCATCAGTAAATAATTCAGGTCTCTGTGCAATATGGGGAATAATCTTTAAAAAACTTCTTCAGATTCACCTGTCAGTATCTTTTTATTTTTTTGTATGCAGATTCTTAGTGAGGTCAGATCTAAGTCTGTTCAATCCAAGTCCCTGTGTTAATATTTGGGCTCCTTGTTGGATCTGGAATGGCCAATTTGAGAATAATCTTGAAAACTCTTTTTTGCCAGAACCACTGATCAGAATATTTTGATATATGGTATTCAGAATCCTTACAGGGGTTGGATTCACTTTTGACCAAATCAATGCCATTGGTGTACAATTGGGCTCTCTGTGAGAGCCTAAATTTCTCAATATGGAAAATAACCTTCAGAAATCTTCTTCAGATCCACCAATCAGAATCTTTTGATGTTTGGGATTCAGCATTTTTATGGGGGCAGGGGGGAGGCATATTAAAATTTGTTCAAATCAAGTCCCTCAATTAGTATTTGGGCTCATTATTGAAGCCCAGATTTTAATGTGGTTAAATATGAATAATATTCTTTAAAAATCTTCTCACGAACCCTCATCAGAATCATGTGATACATGGTATACACTATCCGTCAGATATGATTTTTAAAAATCAAGTCCCTGGGTTAATATTTGGGCTCTTGAACTTAGTCCAATATGAGGAACAATCTTTGAAAATCTGCTTCTTCAGATCCATTGGTCAGAATCCTGTTGGGGGAATGCTTAGTCAGTTCAAGTTTGTTCAAGTTAAATCCCTAGGTTGATATTTGTGCTCCCTATTTTCCTTTACTGGAACTGTGGGCATTATTTGTGTGGTAGCATCTCTACTAGAATAATCATCTTGCTGGACAACAGAGTTTTGAATAGTTACATGACTTCATTCCTCTGTAGTATTTACGAGCCATAGATACTGATTAAATCCTACTTTAAACAACTTAGTCAGATGGTCATCTGAGGCAATATGGGGTCTCTTGTTATAAAATACAACTTAAAAAAATTACAACATTCTCCATTTGACATTTCATTTATGCAACTCCAGTAAAGAGACTCCGCAAGTAATCATTTTGAAAAAAATGTTTTACTGGATATGTTCTGGCTGTGACATCACATTTGACATTTCCTTCATCTCAGGTGCTTCATAATCATATTTCATGTTTTGATCATGGTTAAAAGGTGGTCAGAATGACATTCTGTGGAGATTTTCTGATTTTTAGCTCACCTTGCCAAAGTCAAGCTGAGCTAATCTCATCGCTCTCTGTCTGTCGTCGGTCAACACCATGTTTTGGTTTTCTCCTCCAAAACCACTGGGCCAATTCAAATGAAAGTTTGTGTGAGTGATTGTCCTGAAGGGGCATTGCATTTTTGTTCAACTCAACATGCCCAGACCCATAGGGAGAGGGTGGGGGGAAAATGCTCCAAAATATTTTTAAAATCTTCTTCTCATGAACCAGTGGGTATACAATGACTTGATATTTGTTATGGAGCTTCCTTTTGAGGTGTAGAATCAAGTTTGTTCAAATGATGTTCGTACAACAATATTTGGCTTTATAATGAAAGGCCAAAGGGTAAGATTTTTGGCCCTGCCCAAAATTTCTATTTTCTGAACTGATGGTCTGATTTGAAGCAAATTTGGTATGTGGTATTATTGGGTCATAGGTACTTGACTTGTGCCAAAAATAATTCCCACATCCCCATGGGAACCCCAGGAGCTAAAAATAGAAATATTTTCAAACGCCAATATTTCCGAAAGCACACGGAACAGAGCGCTGTTATTTGGTATGAAGCATCCTCAGGACCAGTAGAACTGAATGGTAAAAACAAATTGCCATCGGTTGGTTACGTTAGGGTGTTCTGTATAGTGTTGGGAGGTTATGAAATTTTTCCACGGTTTCAGCTTCTACTCAGTTTTTTTAAAAAAGAGTTGACTCCGGTTTCGTTTTTTTTAGAGAAAAATATTCAAGTATTAAATACTACCGGTATAAATACTTGGGTTTTTCCCAAATATTAGGTTTAAGAAAAGTTCAAAGTGCAACTGTACCTTCCCCTCTCTCCAAATTATGAGATTATAAAAAGCGCAGCACATGTACAGTGAATCATTAATCCTGAGGACAATGAAGAATGTTCACAGATATACAGTTGAATAGCATTGGGAAGACCACCCCCCCCCCCACCCCACCCCACCACCCTCCACACACAAGACAAGAGGAAAATGTTGTGGCAGCAATGCACAACTTGCTTAAAAAAAATGCTGAAGGTGTAATGTTGTGAAATGTCAGGCCAAAGAAAAAAAATCCCTTTGTTTAGGGTAACCAGACTGACCCTAAACAATTATGCCAACCCTAAAAAATTTTAAAAGTTAAAATCTATCATTTAGGTCATTGTAACCCTAATTTTTATCGGACTTCATCTGTGAATTTGAAGCCTATTTTCAGTTTCAAACTTTCAAAAAAAAAAAATATATATTGGACAGTATAGATGCAAAGCAAGTGGCAATTTTCAGTTCAGCAAAGGAAACCGTATTTGATAAAGTGATAATTTTACAGATACAGTGTTTTACCGTTGTTGTAGAAGGTCTTGAAAATTAATGAATATCGTGTTGAGTTTTGTGTATTGATACTGAAAGCCCCCATTCCTGACCTGCACTCTTGAAAATGTTATTGGAGCAAGTATAGTGTCCAACTGTTTTTTTAGCTCATCTTGACGAAGTCAAGCTGAGCTAATCACATCGCTTGCCGTCCGTCGTCCGTCAACACCATGTTTTGGTCTTCTCCTCCAAAACCACTGGGCCAATTCAAGTGAAAGTTTGTGTGAGTGATGGTCCCAAAGGGGCATTTCATTTTTGTTCAACTCAGCATGCCCAGCCCCATAGGGAGGGAGTGGGGGAAAATGCTCCAAAATATTTTAAAAATCTTCTTCTCAAGAACCAGTGTGTACAATGACTTGATATTTGCTATGGAGCTTCCATATGAGGTGTAGAATCAAGTTTGTTCAAACGAAGTTCGTGAAGTAATATTTGGCTTTGTAATAGGAGGGGTAAGATTTTTGGCCCCCCCTCCCCCCCCAAAAATTTCTATTTTCTGAACCGATGGTCCGGTATGAACCAAATTTGGTTTGTGTTAGTATTGGGTCATAAGTACTTGACCCATGCAAAAAAAAAAAATTCCCACATCCCGATGGGAACCCTGGGAGCTAAAAATAGAAATATTTTCAAACTCCCATATTTCCCAAACCCCACGGAACAGAGAGCTTTTATTTGGTATGAAGTATCCTTATGACCAGTAGAATTGAATGGTAAAAAAAAATTGCTATCGGTTATGTTAGGGTGTTCTGTAATGGGCATCGAAAAAATGCTGAGTCAGCATATTTGCAAAAATTTTTAAAAATCTTTTCTCCAGAACCAATCATCAGAATCTTTTGATATTTGGTATACAGCATTCATAGGGGGGTCAGATAAAAGTTTGCTGAAACAAAGCTCATTGGTTCATATTTGGGCTCTCCACAGAGCCCGAAGTTTTAACATAGGGTAATATGGGGAATATTCTTTAAAATTCTTCTTCAGAACCACCATTCAGAATCTTTTAATATTTGGTATACATCATTGTTATGAGGGTCAGATTCTAGATTGTTCAAACCAAGTCCCTAGGTTAATATTTGGGCTTCCTATGGAAGCCCAAATTTTATCTTTGTTCAATATGGAGGGTAATTTAAAAAAATCTTCTTCTTCAGATCCATCAGTCAGAATGCTTTGATATTTGGTATGCAACATCTCTATGGGGGTCAGATTCAAGTTTGTTCAAATCAGATCCCTAGGTATATATTTGGGCTCACTATGGTAGCCCAAATTTTTACTTAGTGCAATATGAGGAAATTTCTTTAAAAATCTTCTTTTTCAGATCCACCAGTCGGAATGCTTTTATATTTGGTATACAACTTCTCTAAGGGGGTCAGATTCCAGGTTGTTCAATTCGAGTGCTTAGGTTAAATTTGGGCTCCATATGGGAACATGAAATTTAACTTAGTACAATATGAGGGAATTTCTTCAAAAATCTTCTTCTTCAGATTCACTTGTCAGAATGCTTTCACATTTGGTATACAACATCTCTAGGGGGGTCAGATTCAAGTTTGTTCAAATCGGATCCATAGGTCAATATTTGGGCTCGCTATGGTAACCCAAATTTGAACTTAGTGCAATTTGAAGAAATTTCTTTACAATTTCTCTTCTTCAGATCCAACATTCAGAATGCTTTCATGTTTGGTACACAACATCTCTAGGGAAGTCAGATTTAACTGTGTTCAAATCAAGAGCCTGGGTTAATATTTGGACTCTCTATGGGAGCCGGAATTGGCCATTTTGGTGAAGAATTAAAAATTTTATATTCAGTACCCTCTAGAGGTACTAAGATTAATCCACATAGGTTGTAGCAAGGGGCTTCATAGGGGAGCTCTACATTTTACTTATGATCAACTGAAGAAAAGGCATGATGCCTAGATTATTTTTGTCACTCCTGAGGGACTCAAGGATTGACAGTGTAGCCTATGGAGATGGCTTGCTTAATGTAGACTCATTCTTGGACTCTGTTTAAATTGTGTTCTGTACAAGATGAGTGCTTCAGGCCCTGTGGGGCCCCTTGTTTTAATTCCATTCAAACAGATACATAGAAATTACTGACAGTGGCCAGCAGATGCATGGATATTACATTCAGGTGAAGTGTGTGGTCATTTTGGTAATTCGATGTTTGTTTTATTTTTGTCCAAAACCAGATGGCACTTTCAATCTCACACTGAATGGGGGGATTTTTATCATTTCATTCATTTGTCATTCAGAAGAAAGTTTATTTAATACGTAAATATGATTATTTTAGGGAACCAAAAAAGTTGTTTATTACAAATACCTGGCTCTGATTTTTTCTGTGGTTCCCCCTTTTTATTTCACACGTTACATGAAGTGACAGCATTCAAGATTGTGCAGTTAAATAACCGTGTGTGTCCGACTGAATCTCATGTTCAGGTCGGTCGGTGTTTTTAAATAACCGACACAGAGTTGTAATTTCGGTTAACCTCCCAAAACTAGTTCTGCAGAGGGCATCAAAAAAATGCTGAGTCAGCATATTTGCAAAAATTAAAAAAAATCTTTTCCCCAGAACCAATGGTCAGAATCTTTTGATATTTGGTATACAGCATTCATAAGGGGTGGATCAGATACAAGTTTGTTAAAATAAAGACCATTGGTTCATATTTGGGCTCAATACAGGAGCCTGAATTTTTAAGTTAGGGCAATATGGGGAATATTCTTTAAAAATCTTCTTCAGAACCACCAGTCAAAATCTTGTAATAATTGGTATACATCATTGTTATGAAGATCAGATTCAAGATTGTTCAAACCAAGTCTCTAAGTTAATATTTGGGCTTCCTATGGAATCCTAAATTGTAACTTAGTTCAATATGGGGATAATTTTTTAAAATCTTCTTCAGATCCACCAGTCAGAATGCTTTCATATTTGGTATACAACATCTCTAGGGGGCTCAGAGCAAGTTTGTTCAATTCGAGTGCCTGGGTTAATATTTGGGCTCCATATAGGAACCTGAAATTTAACTTACTACAATATAAGGTGATTTATTCAAAAATCTCTTTATATTCACCTGTCAGAATCCTTTCATATTTGGTTTACAACATCTCTAGGGGTGGGGTGGGGGGGGGGGGGGGGGTCAGATTCATGTTTGTTCAAATCGGGTCCATAGATTAATATTTGGGCTCGCTGTGGTAGCCCAATTTTTAACTTGGCAATATGAAGTAATTTCTTTAAAATTTTTCTTCTTCAGATCCAACACTCAGAATGCTTTCATATTTGGTTTACAACATTTCTAGGGAGGTCAGACTCAACTTTGTTCAAATCGAGAGCCTGGGTTAATATTTGGGCTCCTTATGGGAGCCAGAGTCGGCCATGTAGCTGAAGAATTAGAAATTTTGTATTCAGTACCCTCTAGAGGTGTGTAACTAAGATTAATCCACCTAGGTTGTATCAAGGGGCTTCATAGGAGAGCTCTACATTTTATATTATAATGAACTGAAGAAATGGCATAATGCTCAGACTATTTTTGTCACTCCTGAGGGGCTCAAGGATTGACAATGTATCCTCTGGAGATGGATAGCTTAATGTAGACTCATTCTTGGACTTCTGTTCAAGGTGTGTGCTTCAGGCCCCATGGGGCCTCTTGTTTTGAAAAGTTTTAGAAAAGTCATGGAATTTGATTTCCTGAAAAGTGTATGAACCCTGTGTAATGGATTGTGCAATTCCCTGCAACAGGTAATGTAAGTTGAGGCAAACTGGATGCATCGTTTCTTGTGGCATTAAACATTTTTGAAGGAAATTACTTGCGATTGTCAGTACCACTGAAATAGTCCATCCAGAATGTGTTCGTTTGTTTCTTGTGACATCATGTGATTTTTATCGCTACTGCAATAGTGATGCATGATCTTTTATCATTGAATTTTTATTGTTACTAATGCCTGGCATTGCGTTAATGTTCTTAGGTAAATGGTAGATAAATGTATATGCAGTATAACACTAAAAAAAAAAAAAATTTCAGATTTCAAATACAACTTAACACAAGTCATGTAACACTCGGGTACAACCAAATCCCTCAAGCATTGTGTGTTCTTCAACATTCTGCCAGTGGAAGTAGCACATTGGAAACAAACCACCATCCACCCCCACCCCCACCCCCATCACCAATCCCCACATTCTCTCACATATGCCTGTGAAGAAAAAAGAAGAGAAAAATCTACCTCTCTCACCCCTGCAGTCAATACCAATTGTCGAGAAAGGTATATTTCTAACTGTCAACAAACAAGACAAAAATGAAAAGAAAAACGTTCTATATACTGTATAATGTATACTATATACCTTAGAGTTACCAAACTTGACATGCACAAACATCGTGTTGAGGAGCAGTGGAACAGACTTTCAGTAGATTATGCTTAACAACATTTCAGATAAAATGTCATGTTGTCGAGTGATCAGCACCCAGATACTTCAGTATCCAGGGATAAGAGAGTTCAACTAATTAGCCGATTTCGGCTAATTTATTCTGAAAATGATGATCCTTTGGAAGCAGCTCTATGAGAGATATCAAAATTTATCATTTTAATTACTATTTTTCAAAATAAAAAATAAATTTCAACAAAACCACATCATGTGACCCCTCATTGGTATGAGCTCACTGAGCTCGTTTCAATGAGGGGGTCACATGATATGGTTTTGTTGAAATATTTTGAAAAATTTCTTTCAACTGCTGAATTTGCAGATTATGTGGGTGGATGCAGGCGATTTGTTAGGTAAGTGGTTAATTATATATTATTATTTATTAGGGTTTAACGACACATTAACAGCCAAGGTCACATCTTGTCGTGACAGTTTTACGGGTGAAGGAAGCCGGAGTACCCAGAGAGAACCACCGAGCAACAACGAGCAGCTGCCAGCTCCCCAACATCGTAACTCCGCACTGCAGCACAGAAAGGGTTAGATTGGTTGAAGATATGTGCACCATCGACATGCAGTACACCTTAGTACATGGCGTCAGCATGCCCCCATGTGGATAATCGGGGTGAAATGCCTTGCCCAAGGACACAATGCAGGAGCCTGAATTGATCGCTCAGACGGTCACCCATCCAAGGACTAACTGGGCTTGACGTTGTTTAACTTCGGTGATCTGACGAGAACCATTTACAGCAATGCCACTATGCCCCCAAATGGTTCATTAATACTTACGTCAACCATGGGTGAACATATAGACACGACAAGGTTTGTACAAGTCCTGGAAACCTAGAAAAGTAATGGAAATTGAAAAATATTTTTCCAGTCTTAAAAGTCTTTGAAACATTGGGGGCATTTTGCTTCTTGTCTGGCAAAGACCTGGAAATTTCCCACAGAATGTAACACTGATATCACACTTACAAAAAACACTGAGACAAAACATCAGAAAGTTTGACTAAACACAAAGAATGAGAATTGCATAAGTATTTATGATCTATGCATTAAATGTTGCATGTTATCAGATTGAATTTTACACTTCTGTGTAATGTGGTAGTCTCAGACCAAAGATGGAATTGTTGAAGCATCTTCTGGGTCATGGAAAAGTCCTGAATAATCTAGACTTTTCCATGGCTTGGAAAATTCAACTTTTCGTTACCGATTTGTCCTTGAAATCCTGTCAAAGTTTTGGAAAATTCACTTGAAATCTTGGAAAAATCATGGAAAAGTCATGAAATTTCTTCTTCATCTTCATATGAACCCTGACTGGAAATAATAGTACATTTTAGTTAAGTTTGAGCCATGTCACACTTGTGATCACAACAGTATTCATCAAACTGTGATAAACCAATGGTGGAGGTGTAAATCAATCATAATGATTCGTTTATAACTGATTGGCAGACTCAACAATGATGTTCTGAATGTAACTGAGTATCACTATTGGACTAATACTGTTTTATACAAATGTCACATTTTTGTATAAGAAAGAACCTAACCGAAAGTATTGGTTTATTTTGAACTAAAATTATTTTAGAACTAAGGTGATCAGGTGATGAGCATGGATACTTACCTGCAGAAAATTAAAAATTAATAATTTGCACTTTTCATATCTGTCCATCACAGCAAAGGTTGACATAAAACAACAGATTTATTAAGTGATTTATTAACATTGGCCTAAGGCTCAATGTCAGGGCAGGTTTTATTAGTTTGCAATATCTATTCTTTGCATGAGCACTGTAAACTGGTATGATACAAACATTTGAGCGAATATCTTATCACCTAGACGAGGCCACTGTACTGACATGCTTGAGTGCATGCATGCATCTTCGTATCTTACGATGTCTCAGAATAACTCTGAAACCACAAATTCACAAAAACGCTCCCAAACAAGGAATTATCTATGTCTTCCACTTCAAGGCAGTACTCGACAAGAAATTTGCAATTAATTTTAGGTCCTGGAAAGCACTTGACAATTCCCTAGAAAAGTATTTAAATGTTCTGGTTTTTTGTCTGAAGAAGTGATTTCAAACTCTTGTTTACCTAGATGAGTCCAAAGTACTGACATGCTTGAGTGCATGCATGCATCTTCATATCTTATAATGTCTCAGAATAACTCCAAAACCACAAATTCACAAAAACACTCCCAAACAAGGAATTATCTATGCCTTCCACTTCAAGGCAGTACTCGACAAATATTATTGTACTCTCAGTTTTTGTCATTATCAGAATTTGATATTATTCCGCTTTTCCTCTGCAAGCACCATACATAAGCATATGTTCCAATAAGACTAAAATCCTTACCCTCTGATTGGATGATTCATACTGCCTATAAAATTGTATTTTTTTTGAGGACAGTGATCATTCTATCAATGTATATGCATAACACACTTATAAAAAGGTCGAGGTTACTCCATCACAGTTCAAATCACGAACTTGTTCATGATTTGAACTGAGATTGAGTAACCTCGACCTTTATCCAAGTTATTGATTTTTAGCTCAACATGACAAAGTCAAGCTGAGCTATTGCCATCACTTTGCATCCGTCGACGTACATACATACATATGTACATCTGGGCGTTTGTTCGTATGTCCACAATTTCCTTTGGCACACCTCACAGGTCGTATTTATGATCAGATCGCTTTGAAACTTGGTATGCTTGTTTGGGGTGACCTCTAGATTGGAGCTATTGATTTTCTTCAATTTCTGTCAAAAAATGTTGCCGCTGACAACGTTCTTAGAACTTTGTTTTGTCAGACCTCAGTATTTTCCTTTGGCACACCCAACAGGGCACATTTATGATCGGATTGCTTGAAAACCTGGCATGTTTGTTTGGGGTGACCTCTAGATGGGAGCTGTTGATTTTCTTCCATTTCTGTCAAAAAATCTTGCCGCTGGCAACGTTCTCTTAGAAGTTTGTTCAAGTCAGACCTAAATATTTCCCTTTGGCACCCCCTACAGGGCACATTTATGATCAAATTGTTTTGAAACCTAGCATGCTTGTTTGGGGTGACCTCTAGATGGGGGCTATCGATTTTCCACCATTTCCGTCAAAAAAAGTTGCCGCTGGTAATGACTTTTAAACTTAATTTAGTCAGGCATCAATATATTCCTTTGGCACGCCTTACAGGGCACATTAATGATCAGAATGATTTGAAACTTGATATGCTTGTTTGGGGTTACCTCTAGATGGGAGCTATCAATTTTCTTCAATTACTGTCAAAACATGTTGCCGCTGGCAACGATCTTCAATGAACTTGTGCAGTTATGCTTCAATATTTCCCTTTGAAACAGCCTGCACTGCACATTTTTGACCAGATCACTTTGAAGCTTGGTGTGCTTGTTTGGGGTGACCTCTAGATGGGAGCTATCGATTTTCTTCCATTTCTGTCAAAAATAGTTGCCATTGGCAATGACCTCTGATGAACTTAGTGCAGTTATGCATCAATATTTCCCTTTGACACAGCTGCAGGGCACATTTATGATTAGATCGCTTGGAAACTTGGAGGGCTTGTATGGGGTAATATCTATATGGGAGTTATCGATTTTCTTTCATTTGTGTAAAAAATGTTGCCGCTGGCAATGACCTTTGAACTTAGGCTTCAATATTTCCCTTTAGCACCCCCTTCAGGGCACATTTATGATCGGATCACCTTGAAACTTGGTATGTGTGTTGGGGTGACCTCAAGATGTGAGCTATTGACTTTTTTTCATTTCCATAAAAATTATTGTCATTATCACCAGCCTTTGAACTTACTGCATTTGTGCAGCAACTTGTCCCTGTTGCACTCTCTGCAGAGTATATTTATGAATCTCCATAAAAAAGAGAGAAAAAAGCATTGCTAAAAGCATTGACTTTCAAACTTAGTGCATTTGTGCATTAACATCTTCCTTTGGCATGCCTCAGAGGGTGCATTCATTGTCAGGTTGTTTTGAAACTTTGTATGCTTATGCAGGGTGACAAAGATAGGATCTATCGATTTTCTTTTCATTTCCATTAAAAACTGTTCCTGTTAGCAATAATCTTTGAATTTATTCCATTTGTGCACCACCATTCTTCTTTGACATGTCCTACAGGCCACATTTATCATAGGATTGTTTTTGAACTTGGTGTGCTCATTAGGCGAGCCCTTTAGATAAGAGCTATTGATTAGCATTCATTGCTGTGAAAAAAGTTGCTGTTTACAATAACCTCTGAACTTACTACATTTGTGTATCAACATTCTTTCTTTAGCCAGTCTAAAGTTTACATTTAAAAATGCATGGATTACTCTGATGTTGTGCACACACAATGCTGGTATGTTGAAATTTCACCAAATAACATTGGTACCAATGATCTTCAATTTTGCCATTTCACTTATCCCTTATAACTTACCAAGTTCAACTTTGTCAAGTTGAGCTACAGTATCATTGACACTTTCATTTGTTGTCCAGTGACATCGAGAGTACACAAGAGGTTTATTTACTAAATTTGTTAGCGATAAAGTTGCCTTGTTCATTGCAGTTGCCTTGTTCATTTCATGATGTGGGTTTTGGTCTTTGGGTGGGGTATAATTGGAACATATTTGTTATTGTGATGAATTCACAGTAACATGGTCTTTGGTTTGTGGCTCGGAACATATGTTCAACCTCAACACTTTGCATCTCGGTTGAACATAAGCTTCGAGCCGCAAACCTCAGACCATGTTACCATCAGTTCATCACATTAACTTATAATCCATACATGCATTCATCTTTGCATCTCAATTCATGTCTCAGTCATAACTCAAATATGGAAGAAGGGTTGAGAGTGAGTGCCGCCTAATGTTAAATAGCAAATGAAGGCTAATTTGATATTACAGGGGTTAATTGCAAAACTGGAAATTTGCATACTCCATTTGGGAGACATCGGAGCCATCCGCCAGGCCAACCATTGTTCAGTGTTTATGCTGTCATTCACCAGTTCATGAAATACAAACTGAAATAGAAATCAGGCTTATGCCATTGCAAATTTGTCAATTTGCAAATGACCAAAATGGAAGTTGTCATTCGATCAGGTAATTGATTGTGTGAAAGCATGAGCAAGATTAATTGTCCAGCTCAGTTATAGTCACAAACAAGTGAAATGTGCTGTTGACTTTCATTATTTTACCAGCAAGAGGTTGTTTTAGCTTGACAGATCAGCATGTTTACTTTACATTCGGAGAAGGGAGATGATTTCCAATTATCAAAAGCTTTTTCAACCCCTTGTTTTTTATGTTGAAGGTAAAAAGTATGTCAAGAGAGCTAACTTAATAAACAACAAGCTCTGGGGCTACCAGTCGAATTCTCTTCAGAATTTGATGCTGTTATGGACTTGTTGTTTACACACTTTTTGTGAAAATCTTTGTGCAAATGAGCACTGATTTAATTTTGAGGTGTCTATGATTACAGAGATTTTCAGGTATTCTTTCCTGTCAAAGTTATAAATATTCCAATCAAATATTTAATTCCTCTTGAAAACATAAAGATATTAACATAATTTGTGGAACTATCCAACATTTTCATAACACTAGGGCTGTGGTGACTCTTCATTTTTGATTGTAACGTAATCAAAATGTCGATTCAGCAACATTTCTAGCTTTGATTCAGGAAATATAAATTATTGTAATGTCATCAATTGAACAATATTTCTAGCTATGATTCAAAAAATGTAATTCTTTAAGAATTTTCTCTGGAGTATATCAGTTGATTGGAAAAGCAAATCATCAGTTTACTTTTCCAATCAACTGAAATATTTCAGATAAGTGTATCTAAACATAGGCAATGACCTATTTGAGAGCTAGACTGGTTCCAGGCCATAACAGCATCAGATTTCTCACGGAATTAGATTGGTATTCTGAGAGCTTGACCATACAGGTCAACGAGTCTGCTTTTTCACATGAAAAATGTACAGTGATTAATATATTTCTTTGCCATTATCAGGACATTAAACATCATTTTATATATGTGTATTAACTCTTGTTACTCATACATGGATGAACCTGTTGAAGCACAAGTGGAAAATTGGTCTTGCAAATGTGCTTCTGTATATCTTTCTGAGGAACGAAATAATTGTAATTTTGTGACGCTTTGTATGGAAGATAAATTATTGGCAACAATGAGTCCCTTTCTGCACAAATTATTTTTTTTCATTCTGCAGTCATTATCGATATTCCTGAATTGAATGGAAACTGAAACTTCAATTTTCTGCAGTTACAATAACAGATTGTAAAACACAATCAATTTTTCAAGGAAATTATTGGAAATTAAAAGCATAACTGTTAGCTAAATTAACTCTCTCATGGGATGCAAACATTGAAATTTATTTATTGGGTTTCTGCAAGTCTTTGAATTGTTGTTGTGCTCAAAACTGAGTACAGTGGAATCCTCTTAATTGAATAGGCATTTTGTCAGTGAAAAATATTCAGTTAAAAGGAGTATTCAATTAAGAGGAGTATGACCATTTCTCTTTATTCTAGTAATAAACTGAGTATTTATTCTAGCTATTATATCTTGTTTGACAGACCTTGTAGAGCTCTGTCAAACAAGATATAATAAATTCATTTACTGGTGCTTAATGTCACATCAGGAACTAAGGCTATGTCATGGCATATAATAAATTAAATGCACATATTTGATGTACTGAGATCAAATAGATCTTTAACCCTTTACCCAATGTAATGGCCAAAACCGGCCAGTGCTATTCACAAAAATCACCATCTAGTTTTCATTATTTTTTTTCACTTTTTGCCTCAAAAACATAGCTTATGACCCCTCATTGGAGTGAGTTCATTCCAATGAGGGGTCATAAGCTATGTTTTTGACGAAAAAAAAAATGAAAAAAAATAGTGTTTCGAGAATTTTATTTGCAAATGTCGTCTCCCTTTCATGCTAGGTAAAGGGTTAAGCATAGAAAATCCAGTGGTTGTCAGAATAATTCTTCATTATTTTAAACTTTTTATTCAGTTAACAGGCGTTGACACTACTACAACTATATGCAATTGACAGTTCAAATTTGTACTGAAGGTATAGTAAATGGTTTGGTGTTTAGAAGTTATGTACATTTATTAAGGTTATTCAATTAAACGATGTACAGTTAAGTGGATTTCACTGTATTATTGATGTGTATTCTCTTCTTGTTGATTTTATTGCTTGGTTATAGTTGATCAAGATTTTGTCTTTTTTGATTTTTTAGCTCACCAACGAAGTTGTGTGAGCTTATGTCATGACCCGAGGTGCGTCGGCGTAACACTTTTGTTAAAGTTATTGTAAGAGTCCACTTTGACTTTCTGCCCTGTTACTATGTACCTCATACTGTTCTTTGGCTTAAATTACCAACAGACCCTTACCCCATGGTATTTTTTTGATTTTTAGAGTGTTTTTGCAATGTTAGACTATTTCGTCAGTGTGGACATAGAAAATTTTTGACCTGTTTTGCTATACATGAATGGAGGCTACCACAATGCTGTGACTTTTATATTTCATATATGTTTTAAATGCATCAATATAAGATGACATTAACCCTTGGCCAGACATTTTTCGGAGATTTTGGACTTTTTTAATGCAATGTTAGACTTTTATGATAGTGCATGTGGACTTCGAAAATTTCTGACCTGTTTTGCTGTACATGCACAAGAGGGGAGGATTCCACCGGTATGCTGTTGCTTTTATATATCATATATGTGTTAAATACAGCAATATTAGACAACATTAACTCTTAACCCGCTGAGTATTTTCAAGATATTTTTCTTCAAATCAAGTCATGGCTGCTATGAAGCAGCCATGACGAGATTTGATGAAAAATTAATCTAAATGTAACACAAGAAATCATTAGCGAAAAAATCCTTTCAATTTTCAAGGGGAAGATATGATTAAATGTGCCCCAATTATACTTACTTCAGTGGCAAAAGAAACCCTGTGCTGGGCTGGAATATCCATCAGCAGCATGCAGAGAGTTAATCCTTGGCCAGATATTTTTCAGAGATTTTAGACTTTTTTTAATGCAATGTTAGACTTTTTTGTCAGTGTGGACATCAAAAATTTCTGACCTGTTTTGCTATACTTCTACATGAGAGGATGCTATCACCGGTATGCTGTTGCTTTTATATTTCATATATGTGTTAAATGCATCAATATAAAACAACAGTATCCCTTGGCCCGACATTTTTGGGGGATTTTGGACTTTTTGAATGCAAAGTTAGACTTTTTGTCAGTGTGGACTTTCTGACTTTCTGTTTTGCTATACATGTGCATGACCAAACATTTTTTACAGATTTGTTATAAGCCTAGGTTGGTGAGCCAATGGGGATGGACACCCCCCTCTTGTTAAATTTTCCACTGTTTTTTTCTCACCTGACTGAAAGTCAGGGTGAGCCATTCTGATCACTTTTCGTCCATCGTCTGTTGTGAAAGTGGTGTGTGGGTCTTTTTCTCCCAAACCACTGGCCACATTTTAATGAAATTTCACATGAGTAGTGGTTATATAGGGGCATTTGGGTTTTTCTTCAAATTGCGTTTCTGCTCATATTGAGGAGGGGGTGGGGCCAAAATGCCCCAATTTTAAAAAAAAATCTTCTCATGAACCAGCTGTAGCAGAGACTTGAGATTTGGCATACAGCTTCCTTTTGAGGTGAAGGCTCAAGTTTGTTCAAGAGAAGTTTGAGGGGCAATATTTATCATCATTACAGGAAGGGCAAGAATTTTTGCCCTGCCCAGATTTTCTATTTTCCAAACTGAGAGGCCAATTTGAACCAAATTTGATATGAAGTATTAATGGGTCATAAGTACTTGATCTGTGCCAAAAGAATTTTTCAAAATGCTCTGTGGTTCCCACAGGAGCTAGAAAATAGAAAAAAATTCAAACACCCATAAACTACACAGCACTGAGAATTTTTATTTGGTGTAAAGCTTTCTTAGGTCTTACAGAATGGAATGTGGTCAAAAAAAAATTGCTATCGGTTTTATCATAGGGTGCTTTTTCGGGACTTTGAAAAAATGCTGAATCAGCATTTTTTAACACTAGTGATTAACCGATTATCAAAACTTGCTATGGACCGATTAGCAATTATTTCTCTGCTGATTGTGCTGATTTTGATTCCGATGGTTGAAATAGGACCAATAAGAAAAATCTGTTAGTGCCAGTTATACTGCAGAATTTCGTTGATAAATCACCAATTACGAAAGCTTAATACCACATAAGTTCTCAGAGTATGCATGTTTAGAACTGGGAAATATTAGCCAAAATAATATTTGCATTTTCAGAGTTGGGGTGGGGGAAGATCGTTATAAACGATACAATCACACGATATTGTTTTCTTGTGAAGATTGTGGTTTATTTTGGTATGTAGTGTTAATACGGTTTTTGTGTAAGAATACATTACACTTGGCTGTATTAACCAGGAATATACTGAGCACACATACTTTGTGTCTTAATTGAATAATAACTTTGATGTGTTTTTTTTGTTTTTTTTATATATATTTTTTATTCAGATATAGTATTACATTAGAAATGTACAGTGATAATCGATACAGTTGTGTATTCACATAGGTGATTTACAAAAAAAAAATAAGCAACAGGAATATGCACAATTGTGCACATGAAAAAAAAAGAAAAAAAAAAAACAAAAACAAAAAAAAAAACAACTCATATTCAATGAAACAGTAGTCACTTCAGGAGTGTTTGTCGTAGGCGGTATTTCTGTCTCAATCTCATGGAAGTAAGGTTTGAAACTGTCTCGTCGATAGTCTGGAAGGAGAGTTACGTGAAAAATACTCTGTTTTAATTAACTTTACATCGGCGTTTTGGCTAAAGTTGCTCAAAAACTAATGCAAGGTCAAACAACAGTAGCTAGTGAGTTCCACCTCTCTTGAATGGTAGTTTTCTTTTTGGCGGAATATACATATAAAGACATTAATTCGATCTGTTTATAATATTTCAGCCGTTCAATATAACTTGAGTAATTAGGGGTACACCCCGTTGTTCTGCATGAGAGAATAAACTGTTTAAATAAAAGAATGCTGAGATCAATGATTGGAGGCATGGTTTGATTGTTTGAATGTAAAATAATATATTCGGGGGTCATGGGAAAAGTCAAGTTACAACATTCCTCTAATTTTGAAAGCCAGTTCAGTAGAACTGTTTTAGAGAATGGGCAGTCAAAAAATAAATGTTTTATAGTTTCTTTTGTGTTACCACAGAAGGTACACAGTTCTGTCTCTACAAGTTTCATTTTAAAAAGCATGGAATTTGTACATATAATTCTTTGTAAAATTTTGAACTGCGTGGCTTGCAGCTTTGGATCATCTGTGGTCACAAACGGAGTTTTGTAGATCGCTTCCCAACCTGAAGTTTGCAGAGAAATGTTCAGCACGCTGTTCCATTTAGTTTGAGCTTTTTGGGGATTTTCACTGACTAGCTCAAGGAAAAGTGGGTAGAACGTTCGATTTACTTTTTGTGTGATATTTAATTTCTCGACACGACTGTTTGTAATGTCAGCATATCTTGGAAGGGATTTAATTAGCCTTTTCCAGCTTTTCGGAATCGCGTTTATCACTCCCTGGTAGACAGTGAAGGGTGGTTTTAAATCAAATTTCGCGCAAAACTCAGTGTATAACAGGAAAGAATTTTCGTTATTTAAGAGGTCATTTAGAAAGAAGACGCCGTGGTCACACCAATGTTGATTATAAAATAGTTTGCCCCCAATCTTAATATTGTTGTTGAAGAAAAGTGGTTCCGACTGTATCTCTGGAACATTTGGGGGTCCCGTGCCGCGCATGGCCGACCACCCACTGAACACATTTTTCCAAAAAGGGTTAAGATTTTTACTTATCTTTTCCAATCCTTCTTTACGAAGGTACCACACTTTATATCCGCCATATTTCTCAAGGTCGTCTAATAGAAGTGTCTTCCAGGGGGCAAATACCTGAGGGTCTAATAATTTCTTGATCCACGTTACTTTTAGTGACCGACTGAAAGTTTGTAGGTGAGGGAATTTAATTCCACCATTTTCAAACGTATTTATCATAATGTTTCGTTTTATTTTGTCTTGTTTTCCAGACCACAGGAATTTAAAAAAAATATTTTGCATTCGGTGAAGAATTTCTTCTGCCGGGTCAGGAAGAACACTTAAGCAGTGTATTAATATTGGAAGGGCCATGGTCTTCGCTACACAGGTTTTACCTATTACGGATAAT
The DNA here is from genome assembly GCA_031216915.1 of Pictodentalium vernedei. NCBI lineage: Eukaryota > Metazoa > Mollusca > Scaphopoda > Dentaliida > Dentaliidae > Pictodentalium > Pictodentalium vernedei. The sequence continues at coordinate 291,110,757 of CM062292.1, read as the reverse complement.
TTCCTGAAAGACCAATCATTGAATAGTTTTTCAATTTTTTCCATTTTTTTCAAATAGTTTTTCTCAATAAATCTGTCACTATATAAATCGTATTCAATACCTAAAATTGTGAATGAACTTTGGTGATTCCAATATACTTTGTAGCGTGTTGGAATTACTTCACCGCATCCCGTCCTTGATCCAATCCAAATCACTTGTGTTTTATCGAAATTCACCTTCAGGCCTGAGTGTTTGGAAAATTCATCCATGATACTTAACACGGCATTGAATGAATGGCCGTCATCGCTTAAGAACAGCATTGTGTCGTCCGCATATTGTGTTATTAGATATTCGGAGTTATTTATGTTAACTCCATTTATTTCTGGGTTGAATTTTAACGAGGCACTGAGAATCTCAGCGCACAAAATAAACAGATAGGGTGATAAAGGGTCACCTTGGCTCACACCCCTGCCTAGTGCAAATCGATCTGAGCAATGGCCATTGTTCAAAACACAACTATAGATTCCGTTGTAATGCGTTCTAAACCATTTTATGATAGATGGTCCAAAGTTGAAAAAATTTAGTGAGCGTTCAATGAAACTCCATTCTAATGAGTCAAAAGCTTTCTCGAAATCTATCATAACTAAGATCGCGGGTATGTTTTTCTGCTCACACTTCTTAATTAAATCGAAGCATAACCTAGTAGATTCACCAATATATCTACCTTTCATGAAACCCAATTGGGTTTCTGAAATGATTTTGGGCAGAACTGTTTTTATGCGGTTCGCTATTGCACTTGATCCAATTTTTACATCGTCATTTATTATCGATATTGGCCTCCAATTTTTCATGTACATTTTTGATTTGTTTTGTTTAGGGATACACGTTATAATGCTTCCTTTTTGGACAATTGAGAGCTCTCCTGATTGATAACCATAGTTTAGGGATTTAACTAGAAAGCTACCAATGTCCTTCCAGAAAAATTTGTAAAACTCGGCAGTGAAGCCGTCAGAACCAGGTGTTTTATTATTTGCCATTTTTTTCAATGCATGGAGGCATTCCGACTCAAGTAAATCGCCCTCTAGAGAAATTTTTTCATCATCATTTAAAAAATTCAGGAAAGGGTTCTTACTGTCAAAAAAATTATTCTCGTTATTCATCTTATCTGCCCCCGGATTGCTAGATGTATATAGTTTTTCATAAAACTGTTTCTGTTCAGAAAGAATTTCAGTTAAGTTTTGTGTTTCCGAACCATCATCCCTAATTAATTTGCTGATTATTTTTTCAGTGTAGTGTCGTTTTTCAAGGTTACAGAAATATTTTGTAGCTCTTTCCCCTTCAACTTTCCATTTGGCCTTCGATCGCAATATTATTATTATTATTATTACTGTATTGTAGAACAGTTTCTGCTATTACCTTCTTGACTATACACACATATTCTGCATCATTTAGAAGGCTGTTATTAAATTTCCATATTCCTTTCCCTTTCGATTGATTTACGAAAGATAGTTTTAGAGTTATTGGGTTATGATCTGACGTATATCTAAATTCTATGTCCGAACTTTTTAAAAACGATTGCAAATTGGAGGTCATCAAAAAGTAATCTAATCTGGCCATTTTATTATCTGGGCCCCTCCATGTGTATCTTTTCGTACTCGGATTTTCCTCCCTCCAAACATCATATAAATCGAATTTTTCAATTAAGGTTTTAATTGTTTCATTTGATTTTTATTATTTTTATGTCTGTAATTTATTGTGTCAGCCTCATAAGAAATTGGGACATTCCAGTCGCCTCCAACTAGTATTGCGTCATTACCCATGTCTTCAATTATATCAAACAGATTTGTAAAGTAACGAGGTTTATCGTCGTTGGGACCATACAGAGCCACTAACGTGAGCCTTTGCTCATATATAGTTATGTCCAGTACAATGAAATTACCACCAGGGTCTTTCCTACTATCGTGTATTTTGTAGCTTAAAGTGTTTCGAAATAGAATCGCAGTCCCTCTACTGGAGCTAGTGTAAGAGTTGAAAATTGCCTCGTAACCCCACTCGTTTCTCCATGAATTTTCCACATCACTACAGGAATGAGTGTCTACCAAGAGAGTGATATCAAATGCCTTCCTACACCGTGAGAAGACATCCCTGCGTTTTACAGTATCGGAAGACAGACCTCGACAGTTCAAACTACCAAATGTGATGCTCGCCATATTGATTGTTTTGTTTATTGATCGACAAACACCCTGAAGGACAAATTTCTGATGAGTCAATAATAAATTTGATGTTAATGTGTGTTGTGAAGTTGTTTGGTGCATTGTTTACAAAAACGCATGTGGCGTCAGAATATATTATTTAATGTTCATTGTTCAACTTGTTACCTCCCTTGATGTGTTTCTTCAGTGTTGACATACTATAAAATGAACTTGACAAGCTGAAAATGTGTTTGTGACACTCAAAAATTGGGTACAGAACTGAAAATTCCTAGGGTACAAAACGTTCAGTCTTGGGTACGAAACGTCCAGAAATTTTAGTACAAAACGACCAAAGATTTGGGTACGAAACGTCCAACTGAGAACGAAATGTCCAGAGTACGAAATGTGCAAAGTACGAAACGTCCAAATCCCCTACAGACTACCGAGTGAACACATTTTATTTATTCATGTACCCAAAGCAACATTGTACAGCACCATGATTGAAGACCAGTGACTTCGATCAGCTGGGAATAGTGGCGATCTCGTACCAATTGCAGATGGTAAATTCCATAATCTCTCTGCTCTGCAAATCCCGAAATATTCTGATATGCACTCCACACGTTTTCAACGGGGAAACTTTATTGAAAAGGCCAGATATCAAAGTGATTTTAATAGTTAGTGTTAAATATAGAATAACTGGAAACTGCCAGTTTTTAACTGCCAGTTGTCGTAATCGGCCGATGCCCCGTAACCGGCCAGTTCCGATTATCGGTTCATCACTACTTAACACTGAGGGTAATGGGAAAAACATTAAAGACTCTTCTTCTCCCAAACCACTGCTCCAAAAGCTTTCAAATTTCACATATAACATCTTTGGAAGATTGTTTCACACGTTTGTTGAAATCAAATCCCTGGGTCCATATTTGGGTTCTCTATGGCAGCCCAAATGTTTAAATTAGTGCAGTATGAGGAATATTCTTTAAAAATCTTCTTCAGATCTACCAATCAGAATCTTTTGATATCTGGGATGCAGCATCCTTAGAGGGGGTGGGGGGGGGGGGGGGGGGCAGGGGGGGGGGAGATTCAAGTTTGTTCAAGCCAAGTCTCTGAATTCATTGGGCTCCCTGTTGGAGACCAAATTATAACTTAGTTCAATGTGAGGAACATTCTTTAAAAATCTTCTTTTTCACATCCACCAGTCTGAATCTTTTGACATTTGGTATACAGTACCCTCAGGGAGGTGACATTCAAATTTATTACAGCCAAGTCCCTGGGTTCATACTTGGAATTATAACTTAGTTCAGTATGAGGAACATTCTTTGAAAATCTTTTTCTTCCCATCTGCCAGTCAGTATCTATTGATATTTGGTATACAGTATCCTTAGGGAGGTGACATTCAAATTTGTTAAAGCCAAGGCCCTGGGTTCATATTTGGGCACGCTATGGGAGCCCAAATTATAGGTTAGTTCAATATGAGGAATATTCTTTAAAAATATTTTTCTTTAGACCCAGTAGTCAGAATCTTTTGATATTTGGTATATAGCATCCTTAGGGAGGTGAGATTCAAGTTTATTCAAGCCAACTCCCTGGGTTCCATATTTCGGCTCCCTGTGGGAGCCCGAATTATAAGTTAGTTTAATACAACAAATATTTTTTTAAAATCTTTTTTTTTTTTCAGTTCTGCCGGTCAGAATTTTTGATATTTGGTATATGGTTTTCATAATGGGCAGATGCAAGTTTGTTCAAATCAGGATCCTTGGTTGATAGTTGTCAATGTCAGGTGGGCGCTCTCAGGCCCCTTGGGGCCTCTTGTTGTTGACTTAAACACAGGGAGTGCGGTGGCTCAGGTGTCATTGAGCAAGGCACTTAATCCCAACTACCCAAGTGGGGGCACAGGGGCACTGTGTACTAAGGCATACTTCACGTTGATTGTGCACTTGTAGTCCTTGCAATTCACCCTTGGTAATCGGCAATGCCAAGGAAAATGCTGTAATAGCAATGCGCATTGTTAGCAAAAAATCTCTTGAGGGCATAATGTTGTAAAATGTCCAGCTAAAAAAAAAAAAACATCTGTGTTTAGGGTAACCAAACCAACTCTTAAAAAATTATTAGTTACTCATTTAGTTCATTGTAACCCTAAATTTCCATCCAACTTCAACTGAATTTGAAACTGATATTGGAGTTCAAGCTTTCATAATTACGTGTAGAAATAAATTTATCGGACAGTATAAATGAGGAGCAAGTGACAAGTTCCAGTTCAGCAAAGAAAATCGCATTTAATAAATTTTTTTTTTATAATGCTTTCACTGTTGGTGTTGACAAGTCATGAATATTAATGAATGAATATCATGTTGAGTTTTGTGTATTGATACTAAAAATCCCAAATCTTGGACTATACTGTCTTGAAAATGTCATAGGTGCAAGTAGAATGTACAATAGTTTGTTAGCTTAACTTGACAAAGTCAAGATAAGCTATTGCCATCATGCATGTGGAAGTCTGTGAGTCTGTTCACATTTTCTTTAGGACAAACTATACACCCCGAAGTTCTTGTCCGATCATCACAAAATTTCATATGCAGGTTCGAGGTTGTGTCTAGATGAGAGCATCCTCTTTCGGTCGCAATCTGTCAACTGTGATGGCTGTACGAGACTGAAACCCGAAAACCTTTAGCATAGTCTACGGGTCGTATTTATGATGGGAGTTCATTGTAGCTTGGTAGAATGACTCTGTATAATGTCTATATGAGAATGTCCGCTTTTGGTCACGATCGGTCAACTGTGATGGGTACACAATCCCAAAATCATTTAGCACAGACTACAGGTCACATTTTTGAAGGAATTTAATTGTAGCTTGGTAGGATGACTCCGTATGAGGTCTAGATGAGAATGTCCCCTTTTGGTCATAATCAGTAAACCGTGATGGCTACACAGGGCCGAAACCCAAAAACCTTTAGCACAGTCTACAGGTCATATTTATGAAGGAATTTTATTGCAACTTTGTAGGATTACTCTGTATAATGTCTAGATGAGAACGTCCTATTTTGGTCGGGCTCAGTCAACCGTGATGGCTGCTGGGGCACATTATCTGAATTCCTTTAACACAGTATAGAGCTTGCATTTATGAAGGGATTTCCTTGCAAACTTGTAGGATGACTCAGTATAATGTCTAGATGAGAACGTCGTATTTTGGTCGTGCACACAGGCACTTGAACAAGGTTTGTTAAGCACAGTCTAGAGTTCATATTTATGAAGCACTTTCATTGTAACTTGGAAGGATAACTCGGTATGATGTCTAAATGAGACCATTACATGTACAGTCCATTAAAAACCTAGTCACAGGTAGACAGCTACTGATAACCCCCTGGGGGCATGGTGGCGTTGCGGTAACCAGTTCTCGTTAGATAACCAAAGTTAAACAACATCCAGCCTGCTTAGTCCTTGGATGGGTGACCATCTGCGTGATCGATCCAGACTCCCACATTGTGTCCTTGGTCAAGGCACTTAACCCCAATTGTCCACATGGGGGCACGATGATGCTGTGTACTAAGGTGTACTGCACGTCGATTGTGCGCATGTCTTCAACCATTCTAACCCTGCCTGTGTTGCAATGTGACGTTATGATGTTGGGGAGCTGGCAGCTGCTCATTGGTGCTCGGTGGTTCTCTCTGGGTATTCCGTCTTCCTCCACTCGTAAAACTGTCACCAACACGGTATGACCCTGGCTGTTAAAGTGTCCTTAAACCTTAATAAATGTTGGGGTTTTTTTTAATTACAACCCCAGTCAATCTATAAATAGACTTTCACACATGACTTGTTGGTAATGATTGACATTGACTGCCAGAACTACATTCACTATGTCAACAAACAAGCCAGCTGATTAGTGTTTAATTAAATGATGTTGTTGATAATATCAATAAAGAATTTCGGCATCATCAGGACCATGGCATAAATATCGTAGTGGGAAGCTTGTGCAGGAAAAGAAGAAAAGACGCAGAATACTGAATAAAGGGTAACAAACACTTTCAAAACTGCTGAAATTTCCCTGACAGTCCCCCCCCCCCCCCCCCCATCCTCCACATCTACCAACAGTTAGGCCTACACACTGCCTATGTTCTGTCCCACCTACACAGTATTCTTATCCTCTCTGGTTCGATAATCTGTCAGTTTAATGGAAAAAAATAACACATTTTTCCCACATAGGTAAAAAATTATCCTCTATCAAAACACTACTTTAACTTTCAATAGCATACCTGAGTGACTGATTATGAGTCATCCAACAATTTTGAGATATTAACATCATATTTGGGATTATTTATGATGTGCAAGCAATGCGACTTAAAGGTTTCATACTCTGTGGATGTGCTTCATATTATCTTTAAAGTGCAATTATTTAGTCTGTGAGGTTTCACCTTGTTACAATTTATGGAAGAGTGCTTGCAGGCGCTCTCACAATTTATGGAAGAGTGCTTGCAGGCACTCTCCCATAAATTATAACAAGGCGAAGACATGTGAACAAATTATAATGACCAAAATCTACCAGGTAACAGGGTTGTTCAATTAAGAGGTATCCAGTTAAATGGGCTCCACTGTACCTTACAATTACTGGTCTTAATATGCCTTTTATTATCACCCGAAAAAGAGATCAGTCATGATAATGGAAAAGTGTTTATTTGTCATAGGAAAGTTATAGGAGTTGTTTTAGAGATTTGTGTGAGAAGTTTGAATGAGGCTATTATAGACAGTAGCATTTAAAGTCCGACACGAGGTGTCAAAAGTGTCATTAAACTCCACTATATCAATAAACATTCAAAGACTGTGTTGGGCACTTAAAAAAATCCCCGTTTTTTGAAGGGTTAAGTATTGTTGTGAATTTTTTATGTGTCACTGGGTTTGAATTCAGCACTTGAAAAAGAGCTGAAAGTGGGAGATTTATTGATGTTGATGATGTTAAAATGTTTCTCAATGGAGAAAACCAATGATGTATTGACAGAAAAATTGAGCGTGCAAATAATAAACTCTATTCAAATAGGTCTGCATATGCCTTCAAGTCTATAACCACCAGGAGTTGGGTTCAAAACAAAAAACAATTATGTGATGGTACAATATGTGGATCTATACAAAATAACTGGTTATTCTATGCAAACAACAGGATATAAACACACATGTATAACTGGCAGAGGTGAGTGAACAAGATAACCCATTTTATCATTGATAAACTGCCATGGTTGGTAGTCATTCTGGACTTGGCTGCCAAGGTAATATCCACAGTCATCATACTATTGAAGTTGCAGCTTGGCTATTTTGTAAAACTAGTTTATTGTAAAGGGACTAGATTGAATGGCCAATATAGGTGGGATAAATTTCTTTTTCCCACAGCAGTGTTGGTCCATGGGACCCCTGGAATTTATGCCCATGTATGTATGTTGAGAGGATATTTTTTAATACATTTTTTGGATAGAATACTTGAGAGCATCCCAAAAGGTTCACAGTCCAATCCCAACCAGCCATAGCTGCATTGTGTTCTTAGGCAAGACTCTTCATCCAGTTTTGCCCACATGGAGGTAGGCTCCTATGAATATTCGATTGTTTGAGTCGAATTCGAGTCAACAAATTCGAGTTGAATTTGAGTCGAAAATAAAATCACGAATATAAAAATCGAATATAAAAAAAACCCTTAAAAATGTCTTGGTATACATACATTCTTACATTTAATACTGGCTAAATTGTCAAAACAGTGCGAGGAATTGAGCACGAACCGCAAGGACACATTTGTCAACATAGAACGAGCAGTGTATTACCAATGTCATTTGGAATCACGCATGTCGCATGATTCCAACTGGCACCGGTAGTACACTCATATTTTTAAGTGGATAAAGCCATGGCTACATACTAGCGTAATACATATAAGATTTCGTACAAAATCCAAGGGACAGGGACTACATCTCACCTCTGGTACACTTCAGTAAGAAGCATCCATTGCTTCATGATAATTAAGGCAAGATCGGATGATGCCAAGCTTGAAGTCAAGAGGGAGTGAAGCAAACACAGGTACGTACAGATTCTTTGTCCCCCTATTCAACCATGCCTTCAAGTGTACTGCATTGTTAACATACTAACTGTTGAATGTTAGCATGAATATGTAGATAAATCATCAGTGCAATGCCAAAACAATTCTAATATGGCTATTTTAAACTGGAAATATCTTGTCCAAAACTACACTTGGACACCTGGTTTCAGCTAACTTGGATCAAATTCGATGTTCCGTCGACTCGAGCATTGTTTTTGGCAAGCTTGAGGCAAAAAGTCGAGTAAAAAAAATATATATTCGCAGGGTCTACATGGGGGCATACTAAGGTGTACTGCACGTCAATGATGCACTTGTCTTCAACTGCTACTAACCCTGCTTGTACAGCATTAGTACATTGGGAAGGCTAATAGTTGCTTGCTCGTGCTTGATGGTTCTCTCTGTGGGTACTCCCATCTTCTTCCACCCATAAAACTCTCCAACACAATGTGACACTGGCTATTGGAAGTGTAGTTGGACCCCAATAAAACAAATAAATTTGAGAGGGTCTGAATTTAACCTGCCCCTGATATCAAAATACCAAAATTTCAGGTAGCAATTTTTCCTCACAATGCAACGAGGAATTTAACCGATTCAAAACCTGTTTGAGACAGAGGTCCATGCACTCTGTCAATTTAAACAAGATAGAATTTGTTGAATTCCAGAGTGATAATTTTTTTTTTAAAACTCACATATTATTCAAGTCATCCATTTAGTCATTAAAAAGCCTATAAAATGCTTGTTTAGTGTGGAAAACAAGTTCTGCTTCACTTGTAAAAAACGACCTGATATCCAATGTCTGAGATGGAAGTCCTCTAAAGTGGGCAGCTTGGATATAAATAATTGGTTAAGCTTGACTTACCATACCCATATGTTGCAGTCATATTATAGCCAAAGATGCTGAAAGTGACCTTAAACGTCAATACAAAAAAATGCAACAATAATCAGAAATTTATAATGTGTCATTGCATCGAAGAGTGTTAAGTACTCTCCAGAAGATTATAACATTTGTAATAGTAAAGTAGTAGTTTCCAATTTTAAAAGGATAGTGTACATGATTCACAAACAAGAACCATCATAACCTCTGGAAATTATATGTTATCTCCTAAGAATTTTTTCTCGTTTCTCAGAAAATCAAGTCAAAGTAGCTGTGAAGCTGCCATATGACTTGATTTGAGGGAAAATCACATGTAATATGGTATCAAAAAATAAGAGGACTTTGAATCCTCATATTAATTAAATAATTTTCACTGGAAAAGTGGCTATTCAATTAACAGGATACCACTCTGCTACAGGAGCTGCCATCTTTTTGCATTTGAAAGTTATGGAGGCTTTTGTAAGAGAACATCTGGCACTAAATTTTCAAAATGTCTGTCAGGAATGGCATCCCAGAGATTCTTCTGCCGTCATTGGGAATGGGTCTGGGGCCATGCCATTGGGAAACTTTGTGTTGTTGGGGCTCCAATTGGGAATTTATTTTGGAGAAGAAAAAAACAGACTAAGAAATTTTACATTCCAATTGAGCAGGGAACATTAAGACTCATACCTAAGCAACTGCATGTATACTACAAGTAGGTTTTATGTCAAGCAGTCCCATGGACTCTCTGTCGTCGCTATTAAACTGTTCTTATGCTATTAAAGAAGAACTTGTCAAGTTCAAGGTGCAAATATTTCCCATAATGCAACTAGAAATTTAACCAATTCAATCTTGTTTGACAGAGCTCATTGAGCTCTGTCAAACAAGATTGAATTGGTTAAATTCCCAGTTACATGATGGGAAAAATGGCTACTTGAAATTTGGATAATTTGACATCAGAGTGAAGGGAGTTAATATACAACAGGTGTTCTGAACTGAATGGTCATAATGACTACCCAGTTCAGGGCACCAGTTGCACATTAAATTTTTGTTTTGAGTGGGAACTGAGATTGGAAAATTTGGGGTTAAGAATTGGAAAAAATCATGCCCAAATGTCATTGGGAAAGGGTCCCATAAATGGCCACTGTTGATACCCAAAAGAATCCCTGCATCCAATAGTTTTCATCACATTTCAAGTGTGGGATTCCCAGTATTATTTCCATTTCTTATACTGCTATCATCATTGATATTGATGTGATGCATTTCCTAGGTCATGGTTTAAAGCTTGGATATTGGAAAGGTGCCTATTTTGGGAGTGCAGTCTACTGATTGTCGCTAAAAGTCTAAAACCTTTCAGTTCAACTAAGGTACATAATTCCAGAGTACGCAAAATATCAGTGGTGTCCGACAATTTAGTGGGAAGCACAGATCTATCATGGTCCCTGGAATTAAGGTTCTTAACTCTTTTACCCAACATAGAGAATATCAACTTTTTTTATTTTCATTTCTATTTTTTATTAAATTTTTCAAAAGAATTTCAACAAAACCCTATCAAGTGACCCTTCATTGGAACGAGCTCGATGTGCACGTTCCAATGAGGGGTCACATGATAGGGTTTTGTTGAAATATTTTGAAAAATGTTTTTTTCTCAACTGCTCAATTTACCAATTATGCAGGCAGATGCGGGCGATTGGAACGATTGGAGCTTGTTGAGTTGTTCCATTGAGGGGTCACATAGGGTTTTGTTAAATTATTTTGAAAAATTAATTTTTTTCAACTGCTCAATTTGCAAATTACACAGGCGAATGCGGGCGATTTGTTAGGTAAAGGGTTAAAGCCACCCTTGTATATTGCCTTATATTAGACCTTTGTGTCAATGTAATCTGTGTCATATATTCATCCATGGATGCATGTTAAATGTTCAGGTCTTTGACTTTGTGCTGATTGGATTGGATTACTAGTAGATTGTAGTTTAGGGGGAAACATGGTTTGCAAGATCAATTGGGAATTTTACTACAGAGTCATTTCACATTGGGAATAGGGCAGAAATTAGGCCCCCTAAAAGGCTGTGCATTAAACCCTGAAGGTGTATGCAATGCTTCTTCCATTCTTTGAAATATGCACTGTACATAATTACTGTGAGATTCATTCAGTGCTTTTTAAAACCTGCAAGTTGTTGATGAAGCCATTTTTAGGGCTTCTCAGATATTATCTTTCACATCACACTGCTTGTGACTTCCAGGAACAAGATTATGCACTTGTAGTTCTAATTCTGTCTGACTTAGAGCTGTAAATAGTGGGGGAATTGATTATTTATTTATTTATTTATTTATTTATTTATTTATTTATTTATTTATTTATTTATTTATTTATTGGTGTTTAAGGTCACATACTTTTGCACAGTGGCTAAGCGTGACCGTGACAGTTTTACGGGTGGAGGAAGCTGGAGTACCCGGAGAGAACCACCGAGCAACGACGAGCAGCTGTCAGCTCTCCAACATCGTAACTCTGAACTCTGCACTGCAGAACAGGCAGGGTTAGATTGGTTGAAGACATGTGCACCATCGACGTGCAGTACGCCTCAGTACACAGCGTCATCGTGCCCCCATGTAGGCAATCGGGGTGAAGTGTCTTGCCCAAGGACACAACGCGGTTGCCACAGGTGGGATTCGAACCGTGGACCTCTCGGCTTGCAGCCTGCACCTCTACCAACTGAGCCACCGCGCCCCTTTGGGGAATTGATTATCAGCCTGATTTACATATCATCCTTTGAGTGTAACAAGGTGCTATCTGCAATGCAAAAGCATTGCAGATGACACCTTGTTGTACTCAACGAATGATATATTGTGTTCAGTGAATATATTTGCACCTTTGCTGTGTTAAAATAATCAGCTTCTGGCTGCCATATTAGTGCTTTGGACAAGGTGTTTGAATAATAATCTTGTGTATACCTAATGCTAAGCCTGCATATAAGCAGCCTTTCAAGATCATTGACAGGCACAACTTCTAGTTTAAACCTCCAGCACACTAATGTCAAAATAAAAGATTTTGAGTTGCCAACTTTTCCCCATAATGCAATTAAGAATTTAACCTGTTCAATCTCGTTTGACAGATCAAACAGGATTAAATGAGTTAAATTCTCACTTGCTTTATGGGAAAAATTTGCTGCTTGAAATTTGTATTTGTTAATAGTCTACAGAAGTTTAACAGGCACCAGCTCACTTGGGCTTTACACAATGTCTAATACAGCAATATCCTTATTATTCCCAATTTTAATGGGCTTTACCAATGTCGAATTCTTGACATGTCAGCACTTATTGGAAAGTTCTCTGAGTGCTCCAATAAATGGTCACAACAAGATAAGAATATTGTCAGAACTGCACCATCAGCAGCACACACAATCAATATACATGTGCTCATTTTAAAAATAACAAGCTAAAGAATTCACTCTTTGAATACATGACAAGAAAGTGTTTAGAACAAGCTGTTAATTGAAAATGGAATATGCTTTCATTTTTGGAATTCATTTTAAAACCAAAATTCCACAATCTAAAAAAATATTTCCATTATTTCCTGGAATCCTATACCCTATGTAACATGCAACCAACTAACTCTGCATTTTTACAGCCTTCGTCAGTGTATGCTTTCATGTAGTGTGTGATATGGCAGTTACCAATTTTTTATAACCCGAAAGTCCCCGTGGGAACCCCGGGAAGTAAGCAGCACTTGTTTACTGTGGTAAACCAGTTCCGCTTTACTAGTAAAATAGGACCCAGTCACCAATGCTTGGGGTGAAAGTCCTCTAAAATGGGCAACATGTTGATCAACGATTGACTAAACTTGACTTCATCTCCATTTTGTGTCACGATTAGCCATGGTGCATAAATATGTGACGTTAACCACCAACAAACAAACAAACATATAACCCGAAAGAGTGATTAACCCTATGCATTGCATAGGGTTAGTCACACTTTCTTGTTATAAAAAAAATAAATTTATTATTGACTGAGTAACTAACCCTGTGTACTGTGGAGCCTTAGTGTAAATCTTATCTCTATCAACTCTTTACTCAATGTAATGGCCAAAACTAACCAGTACTATTCTCAAAAAGAATTCAAACTCAGCTTAAGACCCCTCGTTGTCCCCCGACCCTTCGGGGGACTATTGTAATCAGCAGTGTCCGTCCGTCTGTCCATCCATCCCTCCGTCCGTCCGTCCGTGCGTGCGTGCGTGCGTCCGTCTGTCCATCCGTCCGTCACACCCTTGTCCGGATGATAACTTTAGTTTGGATGATTTTACTGAAACTAAATTTGGTATGTGTCTTACTTGGGTGGAAATGCAGGTCAAGTTTGAAAATGGGCACGCTCCACTGATTTCTACTGGATTTATTCCCCTTTTTCTACTTAAAAAATACAGTTTTTGTGTTGTCCGGATGATAACTTTAGTTAGGATCATTTGATTGAAACGAAATTTAGTATGCCGCTTATTTGGGTGGAAATGCAGGTCAAGTTCGAAAATGGGCACGCTCCACTGATTTTTACTGGATTTATTCCCCTTTTTCGACTTAGAAAATACGTTTTTTGTGTTGTCCGGATGATAACTTTACTTTGGATCATTTGATTGAAACGAAACTAAGTATGTGGTTTAATTGGTTGGAAATACAGGTCAAGTTAAAAAATGGCCATGCTCTGCGAACAAATTGCATCCTAACAGCTCCCTTGAATTTGCCATCTTGGTCGGGGGACCGGGGGCGTTGCCCTTGTTGGATTTTTTGCTCAACTTTGGCAAAGCCAAATTTCAGCTTATGCCATGGCCAATCGTCCGTCTGTCCGTCAACAATTCAATACGGCTCGGGCTAGAGGCCGTGTATATGAACCGATATTTACAAAAGTTCTTGGGTACCTTTGTTATGACCGTGGGACGAGAACGAGTGTTTTTGGGTTCGGTCCGAAATTCAAGATGACAGCCAGCCACCATTTTGTACTGACGATGCAGAAATCTGTTTTTTGCACAGAACTTCCATATGAAAGCGCTGATTTGAATAATTTTTTGTATGAATGTTTAGTACCATGGGATACATCACATATAATATGGGTTTTTTTCTGGTACGTAAATTATGCAAATTAGACTAACTTTGATGTATTTAGTGTTACTTTCAGCACTGTCAGTGCAAATGCCAATATTGTTCGGCTAGAGGCCGCATTTATGAACCGATCTTTATGAAACTTCTTGGGTACCTTTGGTATCACCGTGGGACGAGAACGAGTGTTTTGGTGTGCGGTCCAAAATTCAAGATGGCCACTGGCAGCCATTTTGTTCAAAACTAGAGGCAATCAGATTTTTGCGCAGAACTTCCACATGAAAGCTCTGATTTGAATAATTTTTTGTGTGAATGTTTCATACCATGGGATACATCACATATAATATGGGTTTTTTTCTCGTGCAGAAATTATGCAAATTAGATAAACTTTGATTTTTTCAGTGCTACTTACACACAGTAAGTACACATGTCAATACGGCTCGGGCTAGAGGCTGTATTTATCAACCGATCTTCACGAAACGTCTTGGGTACCTTTGTTATCACCTTGGGACGAGAACGAGTGTTTCTGGGTGCGGTCCAAAATTCAAGATGGCTGCCAGTGGCCATTTTGTACCGAAATTAGGTCTAATCAGTTTTTTGTACACAACTTCTATACGACTCAGGCTAGAGGCCGTATTTATGAACCGATCTTTACGAAACTTCTTGAGTACCTTTGTTATCACCGTGGAATGAGAACTAGTGTTTTTGGGTGTGGTCCAAAATTCAATATGGCCACCAGCAGCTATTTTGTACCAAAATTAGTGCAATCAGTCTTTTGTACAGAACTTCTGTATGAAAATTCTGATTTGAATAAATTTTTGTATGAATGTTTAGTAACATGGAATACATCACATATACTACGGGTTTTTATCTCGTGCAGAAATTATGCAAATTGAATGAACTTTGATTTATTCAGTGCTACTATACACTGTAAGTTCACATGTCAATACAGCTCAGGCTAGAGGCTGTATTTATCAACTGATCTTCACGAAACTTCTTGGGTACCTTTGTTATCACTTTGGGATGAGAACGAGTGTTTCTGAGTGCAGTCCAAAATTCAAGATGGCTGCCAGTGGCGATTTTGTACCGAAATTAGGTCCAATCAGTTTTTTGTCACAACTTCTAAACAGCTCGTATTTATGATCTTCGCGAAACTTCTTGAGTACCTTTGTTTTCACCTTGGGACAGGAATGAGTGTGTTTTGGGGTGCCTTTGTTATCACTGTGCTATGAGAACAAATATTTTGGGGTTCAGTCAGGCCCACTCTGGGACTCAAAGATTTCTTTTCTAGTTTAGCATCTGATTGTCACCCACCTTTACAATACTTTACCTATACATTTGTTACAGGCTGTATTTAGGTACAGGCCGTTACAATACTTTATATGTACTTTTGTTATCAGGTCATTACCTAGATGTTTGTCATTGCTGTGTCACATACTATACATGTACATGTCTTGACAGGTTGAGTGAATTCCAAAAATGAAGACATATTCTATTTTCAATTAACTCGTTCACTCCAGGGAACGGAATATTCCATTTCCATCACTCTTTCTGTACAGATGGGAAATGGAATTTTACATTTCTCGAGATAGCCAACGAGATCCATCATTTCTATAGTATATAGCAAATTACTGTGGCACATTTTCAACATCAGATAGTAGGACGATTCTCATTGGTGAATGGTTGTGGGAGATGTTTCTAAATGTCGTGGGTAAGTTTATTCTGACTCGTGCGGTGTGTAGTCATGCCTCGTTATAATTTGGACGAAGCCCTTCAAAAAATCATTGAAGATTCGGATGATGATTATGATTTTGACAGAGAATCATCTAGTGACTTGTCAGAATATTCAGGCGGTACTGAAATCTTATAATGTAAGCAGTGACTCCGAGTCTGAAAATGATCAGCTAAGCACATCAGTGGGGATGCCCACAACAGGTACAAAACAGAAAAGGGGGCATGGCAACCTGGAATTGACTTCTCAATGTAAAAAAAAATGTAAAAAACATATGTGACAATTGAAATACATATGTAGGGGCATGGCAACCTGGAATTGACTTCTCAATGTAAAAAAAATGTAAAAAACATGTGACAATCGAAATACATATAAATGGGAAAACAAAAATGATATTACTGAAATATTTAATTAACCCTTTACCCAACGCAGACGATATCAAAATTTATTATTTTAAATATCATTTTTTCAAATTTTCAAAAAATTTCAACAAAACCATATCATGTGACCCCTCGTTGGAACGAGCTCAACGAGCTCGTTCCAACGAGGGGTCACATGATATGGTTTTGTTGAAATTTTTTGAAAAATAATATTTTTTCAACTGCTGAATTTGCACATTACGTGGGCGGATGCGGGCGATTCATTGGGTAAAGGGTTAATGAAATGGCAATGATAATTGATGTTTGTGTTCATTAAATCCAAGTTGTTGAATAATATCTTTATTTGTCCATTCGAAACCAATATACTGAAAACAATCAAGTTCCTGTGGAGAACAATTACTGTTAATTATTTAGTGGCGAATGAGTTAATACCTTGTTTAACCCTTTACCCAATGTAATGTTCAAAACCGGCCAGCACTATTCACAAAATTCACCATTCAATTTTTTTTACTTTTTCATTTTTTGTCACAAAAACATAACTTATGACCCCTCATTGGAACAAGCTCAATGAGCTCGCTCCATTGAGGAGTCATAAGCTATGTTTTTGACGCAAAAAAATAAAAAAAATTAATGCTTCAAGAATTTTATTTGCAAGTGTTGTCTGCGTTTCATGGTAGGTGAAGGGTTAAGATGAATTTTACAAACTATTCTTTGCTTTTCATTCTTGACAAATAGACCTTAAAAAATACTGTTTGACCTTAATGAATAAATAATAACCGACTTTCTACGGGGTGTACTGGACATTGTAGCATTTCAGCTTCTTAACATTACGACATATATAATATATGACATTTGTCATAGTAATGGTTTACCATACTTTGGGGTTTCCCTGAAGTGATGAAAAGTGCACAGTGCTAAAAAATTGTTACACCAACTCTCCTAAGCTGTGTGTGATAAATAGCACTCTTGGGTCTTCCAAAATAAAATCAAAATACTTGTCAGAGCAACACATGAATATATTTAGATCCAGTGTTTTGAGAGGCTAAGTGATTAACCGATAAGGATTTGTAACCATCATCTGCTTGCTGATTATTTGAGTGCACAATCAGTAGATTGTGATTGCCGATGTCAGAAGTCACAACCAAAAGGAGCAGAGTGTTCAAGAACACAAAATAGTGTTAATTTTACAGTACAGTCAGGTTGATGTGTTTGTTGACCTCAAGAGCGAGTCATTGTGTATCAAAATAAAAATATGACGTCAGCAGAAACATGTTAACACTAAATAACAGTGTAGTGTCTTTGATCAATGCGAAAATAAGTGACTTACGCTGACTATTTGAAAATTCCACTTCCATTTAAATTTAGTTTCACGATGAAATTGAATAAAATATTAAATAACATATATATTTACTTGATTTAATTACTGATTTATGTTCTTATTTGAATTTTCAATTCAAAACCCACATGTATATACAGGTCAAAACAAAAGTAGGTCCCGTTTTGTACTCAGTAATTCAGATTGCTTCGTTGTGGGAGGGGGGGAGGGAGGGAGGGAATCAACGACTGAAAATACATTCACAACGGCTGTGTTTTCAAATAGCTTCTAACACTGCAATTCACTCAATTTTTTATATTTGTATTCACGCATCTACTACCGGAAATCCCGAATGGAAAAATATACTGTTTCACAAATGATTAACCAATCCCAGAAGTCCATGCACAAAATGGCCATACACTTTTTTTTTAGATTGTTTACATAAATAAGTAACATGCACAACTGATTGAAGTTATACTCCCAAATGTGAAAACAATCAGCTGATGAGTGTATTTCATGTTCATTTGTTATTTCCCACTTTGTGTTGACGGTGATTAAAGAAGAATTGGGTAACTAGATTGTTTACAAATGAACTGACAGTGATATCTGACAATGAAACAGCAATTCATAGTACTGGTGGGGTGCTGTCAGTGTCGGTGTAACTTGTACTGGGAGTAGGATATTATAAATGTCGAATAATCTACAAATCGTTTCAACACTACTGCCAATCATTGTGGCAAAGTGTTAAGCTTGTAACTGCTTGTATTCGGTTATGAATCAAACAAAACATGAACAATTTTGATCCTGTGGTTTTCCATGTAACCATAGGCACAAACCAATGTTCACACACTTCTACCGATGGTCAGTTGATGGCTTAAAATCGGCTGATGTCAGATGCGATTGCTGAGCATTGGTTAATCACTATAATCATGCCATCTCTGTAACTTCTCTTCAACCAATAGAATACTGCAGTTAGGCCTACTTAACCTTACAGTGCCTGAAGGTTGTGGCTGGGGCAAACCCATGCCATGGAATGAAAAATTTCATTAGAAAGTAACTGGGTTCATTCCAGATTTAGGACTCAATGTGAAGGATTAAGTTCCATTTCAATTTTACAGACTTTAAATGGCTGAGTGCTAGAAGCCACTATCATAGTGCTATTGAAAAGTGCAGAAAACCATTTTAGTGGCTTTACACTGTTTGCATTACCTTGATGTTTGCTCATGAGTAGAACAAAAAATATTTGTATGAAACATTTTTGTTACAATTTATTGGAGCATACCAATAGGCACTCTTCAGTAAATTAACACAAGTCATTTTTATGCCCCTGCCATAACATGACCAGGGTCATATAGTGTTACCCTTGTCCACCTGTCATTCTGTAACAATGTGCTTGTTAGCATGATAACTTTAACAAATATCCTATTGGTTTGATATGTGAGATATTCTCAACCCTTTCATGATCGAGTTTGAATAGCAGCTTGTTAGTCGATTTTAACGAATTCTTCATATATTAATGCGATAACTTGAAAAAATGTTTATTGATTGAGCCAGTATCTGGAATTTGAATTCAACCAAACAATCTACAGGTCAAGTTAAAAAACCAGCCCAGTCCTATAATTACGGGTGGAGTTATGACTCCTAATTAGTCAGTTTTAACACATTTTTTGTTCATCAGCACGATAACTCCAACAAACATTAATGGATTGGGCCAGTATTTTGTATTAGAGTTTAACCAAAGAGTCTACAGGTCAAGTTTGAAAACCAGCCCAGTCTGATAATTAGGGGTGGAGTTTCGACTCCTAATTAGTTGATTTAAACAATATTTTTCTTTGTTAGCATGGCAACTTCCATCAAATATTAATTGATTGGGCCAATATTCGGTATTTGAGTTTAACCAAAGAATCTACAGGTCGACTTTGAAAACCAGCCTGGAACAATAATTATGGACAGAGTTACAGTCACTAATTAGTCTTTTTTGGGGAGGGGGGCATGTGTGGAGGGGTTTAATTTTAACTTTTTTCGCTGTGCTCTGATTTAAGAATATGACTTTGTCATGAGCGCCTGCATGTAAAAATTTAATTTTACTGATCTTCGTTGATGTTTTTACAAAGTTCCTTAACTTGAATTTAAACTTGGAAAATCTTAGATTTTCAGTTTTCCGAGCTCTTGGAGATGGAGATATTGCAAGTGGTTATTTAATTCTCCTGTATATGGAGATATTGTAAACAGTTAATTTTTATACAGGCATTTAAATCCAATTATGCTACCCCAAGGAGATATTGTCGAATGATACATCTAGTTTTAACTCTTAACCCGTCAAGTATGTTTTACCAAATCTCGTCATGGCTGCTCAGCAGCAGCCATGACGAGATTGGATGAAAAATTCATCCAAAATTTACTCAAGAAATCATTGGTCAAAAAGTCCATTCAATTTATGGGTGTAAATTTGGTTAAATATGGCCAAATTATACTTATTTCAGTGGCAAGAGATTTTATGTCCTGGGCGGGAATATCAGCCAGCAGCATGCAAGGAGTTAAGAACAAAATCTTGTAAACTGAGGCTCCCCATGCTGGTGAGCAATAAAATCTTTGAAAAAATACTCATGTTACGAATCATCTTTGAGAAATAATGCAGCCCTGTGTCAGTTGAGGTACAATATAAATTCAGGTAATGGTAAAAGTTTAATATAACTGCAAAAAATATTATAAATGTGCATTTATTTGTTTGATATAATAATAAATTAAAAACTCCAAAATCCTTTCCATTGAATTTCACATTTCTCTCTCTGTCCAACCAATCAGATATGGTACAGAGCTACTATCAGAAACTGTCAGCTGTTGGTTATTAGGCAGATATTAGTAAACAGTTTAAAACAACTCTGACCACTTGCGGTAACCACGTGTGTCCTTGAGCAAGACACATCACCCCCATTGCCCACGTGGGGGCACGGTGACATTGTGTACTGAGGCGTACTGCATGTCGGTGGTGCACCTGTCTTCAGCCAATGCTAACCCTGCTTGTGTGTAGATAGATAGATAGATAGATAGATTGACCACAGGGAGATGACATAGCCAGATTGGCTGTCTACCTGTTGCCACCCAGAAGTATGAGTCATATAAATTGTTGAATATAACGGTGGAAACATGCTGTATAACATTCACTAAGATGCCAGTGAGTTGGTGGATCAGCAAAATATTCTAGGTCTATATCAAATTTAGTTGCTACGTATCTGAGTATGTTGAGGAGCTGACAGTTGCCCGTTGTTGCTCGGTGGTTCTCTCCGGATGCTCCGGCTTCCTCTACCCGTAAAGCTGTCGAGGTCATGATTAGCCATTGTGCAGAAATATGTGACCTTAAACACCAATAAATAAATAAAATTAGACTTTATGATTCTGGAGAATCATGGCTTTTCCCGATGAGATTCCATGATTTTTCATGACCCCACAGAGTCTGATGAATTGTTTTTAACTGTCTCACTGAAGTTCCTTCATTGATGTTATGAGAAAGGTGAAGATAGTAGTCTCAAATGACACAGTTTGATAAAAAATTGTTTAGGTAAAAACCATTATCAACGGTGGAGTGGGTTAATGTCAATATCGTCGTCCAACAAGTCAGTGACCTACAAAAGGAGTTATGTTTGTTTAACACATACTCACTGAGTGCTGTGTCAGTTTAAAAATGGTCCATTTTATCTCAAATGTATCCAAAATATTGATGTCTGGCAGTTTGTAGAGGGTTAACAAGTGCCAACAGGAATATTTATTCATGCAACTTGTAATGTCACACCAAGAACTGTGAATGGCCATTTTTTCTTTAAAATCTACAAGATGTTTTCAGAGAAATCCAGGGAGAAGAGGAATTTTAAGCTTTTGATGGTTATCATTGTTTTTTCAGCCCAAAACGGGTTAAGTGTTGTTTTTGGAATACTCTTATTACTTCCAAAAATAATTCTCAGTGAATTCTACTTCCACTTATTTTGATCTCTCCTCCCAACTTCGGGTGCTGTGGGTACGCAAACACAGCCTATTTTATCATCATTTTGATGTTTGAGAACCTGTATAGGGTTAACAAATGCTTACAGGAATATTTTGTACATGCATCTTGTAATGTCACACTAAGATATGAGAATGGCCGTTTTTTCCTGAATATCTACGGGATGTTTTTAAAGAAATCCTCAGATAACATGAATTTTTAACATTTTGAGGGGTATCTCTCTTTAACCAGCTCTAAAGGGTTAATGCTTGGTTTTGTGAATATCTTCATTACTTACAAAAATGATCGACGGTGAATTCCACTTCCAATGAAGGAGATTATGTTTATCTCGTAGGTACACATTTGGTGTTATGGTTGCCCAAGAACAGCCCATTTTCTCCAAATGTCA
The DNA here is from genome assembly GCA_031216915.1 of Pictodentalium vernedei. Classification (NCBI taxonomy): domain Eukaryota; kingdom Metazoa; phylum Mollusca; class Scaphopoda; order Dentaliida; family Dentaliidae; genus Pictodentalium; species Pictodentalium vernedei. Next base: position 291,088,774 of record CM062292.1, on the reverse strand, counting down.
ATGCTTGGCAGCCTCTGGGGGGTTAACAAATGCTTACCGAAACATTTTGTTCATGCAACTTGTAATGTCACTCGAAGACCTGCGAATGATCAATTGCTCTTAAATTTTTTTTTTGAGAAATCGAGAAATCCACATAAAACTGGAATTTTAAGCTTTTAAGGGGTATATCTCCTTAACCAGTCAAAAATGGGTTAAGACCTCGATCTTTGAATACATTTACTACTTACAAAAATGTTTCCCTGTCAGTTTTGCGTCCGGTAAAAGAAGTTACGTTCCTCTGTTGTATTCCCATTTGATGTTGTTGTTGTTCAAAAACAGACTATTTTTTTCAAAATTTTGACATTTAGCAGCCCATGGAGGGTTAACAAATGCTTAGAGGAATAATTTATCCAATCAACTGGTAATGTGACACCATGACCTATCAATGGCTATTTTCTCTTGAAAACCCTACCAGATGTTTGTAAAGAAATCCAGGGAAAACTTAAATTTTTAAACCTTTGATGGGTATCACTATTAACAACCACAAAATGGGTTAACGCTTGGTTTTTTGCATACCCTTATTACTTACAAAAATGGTCTTCGTTGAATTCCACTTCCAACAAAGCAGATTATGTTTATTTCTCAGGTACATGTTGGGTGATGTGCGTGCCTGAAAACAGCCCATTTCAACAAAATTACGATGCTTGGCAGCCTCTAGAGGGTTAATAAATGCTCACCGGAATATTTTGTCCATGCAGCTTGTAATATCACACAAAGACCTGCGAGTAGTCAGTTTTTCTTGAAAACCTACAGGATGTTTTTAGAGAAATCCACAGAAAATGGGAATTTTAAGATTTTAAGGGGTCTCTCTGTTTAGCCTGTCCAAAATGGGTTAAGACTTCGACTTTTGAATACCCTTACTACTTACAAAAATGTTTGCGTATAGATTGTGCGCTCGATAAAAGAAGGCACGTTTCTTTGTGGCGTACCCATTAGGAGCTGTTGGTGTCCAAAAACAGCCCATTTTATCACAGTTTTGACTTTTAGCAGCCCGTGGAGGGTTAACAAATGCTCACCGGAGTATTTTGTCCATGCAACTTATATTGTCACACCAAGGCCTGGGAGTGACAAATTTTTCTTGAAAATCTACAAGACTCGTTTAGAGAAATCCATGGAAAACACAAATTTTTGAGTTTTATGGGGGTATTGCTGTTTAACCAGCCCAAAGCGGGTTAACGCTTGGTTTTTTGAACACCCTTATTACTGACAAAAATGATCCTCGGTGAATTCCACTCCCAATAAAGGAAGTTATGTTTATCTCTCATGTATTGTTTGGGTGCGGTGGGGGCCTGAAACCGGCCCATTTCATCAAAATTTCGATGTTTGGCAGCCTGTGGAGGGTTACCATATGTATCGCCTGATATGTCGTTTGTATCAAAGGGCGTGTCACAGACAGGTCTAGCAATTACAAATGTATACAAAAAATCTACAAGACGTGTTTCGAGAAAGTGCCGATAAACCCCAATTTTGGCAGTTTTTTGCCAATTCTGACGAAATAAGGGTTAAATCGAAAATTCCGCTTCGGTACATTTTTAGATTTTGTGCCCCTCTATGCGTGTGCAAAATTTCGTGAAAATCGGTTCGAAAATGGCTTCTGAATGGTACAGACAAAATGTGTGGAAAAAAAAAAAAAAAAAACCCAAAAAACTAGACTTTATGATTCTGGAGAATCATGGCTTTTCCCGATTAGATTCCATGATTTTTCTGGACCCCACAGTGTCTGATGAATTGTTTTTAACTGTCTCACTAAAGTTCCTTCATTGATGTTATGAGAAAGATGAGTATAGTTGTCTCAAATGACTCGGTTTGGGTTTGATAAAAAAATGTTTAGGTAAAACCCATCATTAATGGTAGAATGGGTTAATATCAATATCAATGTTTCCCTGTCAGTTTTGCGTCCGGTAAAAGAAGTTACGTTTCTCTGTGGCATTTCCATTTGATGTTGTTGGTGTCCAAAAACAGACTATTTCCTCAATTTTTTTTACATTTAGCAGCCCATGAAGGGTTAACAAATACCTACCAGAATAATTGATCCATGCAACTGGTCATATGACACCAAGACCTATCAACGGCCATTTTCTCTTGAAAACCCCCAAAATGTTTGTAGAAATCCAGGGAAAACGATTTTTTAAGCTTTTGATGGGTATCCCTGTTAAACCTCCCCAACAGGGGTTAACGCTTGGCTTTTTGAATACCTTTATTACTTACAAAAATGGTCCTCTGTGAATTCCACTTCAAACAAAGGAGATTATGTTTATCTCTCATGTATACATTAGGTGCTGTGCGTGTCTGAAAACAGTCCCATGTTAACAACATTACGATGCTTGGCAGCTTGTAGATGGTTAAAAAATGCTCACCAGAGTATTTTGTCCATGCAACTTGTAATGTCACATAAAGACCTACGAATAGTCAATTTGTCTTGAAACCCTACAAGTTACCGTTAGGGAAATTCACAGAAAATGGGAATTTAAAGCTTTCAAGGGATATTTCTCTTCAGCCTGCCCAAAATGGGTTAAGACGTCGACTTTTGAATACCCTTACTACTTACAAAAATGTTTCCGTATAAATTGTACGCGCGATAAAAGCAGGCACTTTTCTTTGTGGTGTACCCTTTGGGTGCTGTTGATGTGCAAAAACAGCCCATTTTATCGCAATTTTGACCTTCAGCAGCCCGGGAAGGGTTAACTAATGCTGACCGGAATATTTTGTTCATGCGACTTGTAATGTCACACCAAGACCTGCAAATAGCCGATTTTTCTTGAAAACCTACAAGATGTTGTTAGAGAAATCCACAGAATAAGGGTATTTTAAGATTTTAATGGGTATCTCTCTTTAACCAGCCCAAAATGGGTTAAGACGTCAAATTTTGAATACCCTTACCACTTTCAAAAATATTTTCCGATCAATTTTGCGTCCGATAAATGAGAGCCCCTTTCTCTGTGGTATATCGTTTGGGTGCTGTTGGTGTCTAAAAACAGCCCATTTTATCACAATTTTTACGTTTAGCAGCTCGGGGCGGGTTAACTAATGCTGACCAGAATATTTTATCCATGCAACTTGTAATGTCACACCAAGACCTGAGAGTGACCAATTTTTCTTGAAAATCTACAAGACTCGTTTAGAGAAATCCACGGAAAACATGAAGTTTTGAGCTTTTTTGGGGTATTGCTGTTTAACGAGCCCAAAACAGGTTAACACTTGGTTTTCTGAACACCCTTATTACTTACAAAAATGATCCTCGGTGAATTCCACTTCCAATAAAGGAAGTTATGTTTACCTCTCGGGTATCGTTTGGGTGCTGTGGGGGTCTGAAACCGGCCCATTTCATCAAAATGTCGATGTTTGGCAGCCTGTGGAGGGTTACCATATGCATCGCCTAATATGGCGTGTGTATCAAAGGTTGTGTCATAGGCAGGTCTAGTAATTATGAATATTTAAAAAAAATCCTAAAGACATGTTTCGAGAAAGTGCCGATAAACCCCAATTTTGGCAGTTTTTTGCCAATTCTGGCGAAATAAGGGTTAAATCGAAAATTCCGCTTCGGTACATTTTTAGATTTTTTGCCACGCTATGCGTGTGCCAAATTGTGTGAAAATCGGTTCATATGGACAAAAATGTGTGGAAAAAAACCCAACCCCCAAACCCCCCCCCCCCCCCCCCCCCCCAAAAAAAAAAATAAAAAATAAAAATCCGTAGAAAAACAATAGTCTTTTCCAGAGGGAAAAGCCTAAAAAAAAAAAAAAAAAAATAATAATCCGTAGAAAAACAATAGTCTTTTCCAGAGGGAAAAGCCTAATGACTCTGAAAGTATGAGAGGGCCTGAGTAATAAGCTTCTCTGTATATGACTCTTATTATACCAATACACGAGTCACATACAGCTTCTCTGTATATGACTCGTGTATTGGTATAATAAGACCTGGTAATCAGTTCCTTGGATGTTAATTCTCTCAAGTGGATTTAATAAGTAAAAACAATTGTGTTCATTATTGGCATTATACATTATACTTGTGTTGCAGTGTTCTGATATAGTCAGAGATGCTGAAAGTAACCTTTAACAATAGTAATGAAACAAGAGGCCCCAAGGAGCCTTAACCGCTCACCGGCCAAAGTGGTGGTTCATCAACACTACAAAGGAATGAAGTCATGAGAGACAAATTTTATGGAACTAGGGCCATGTCTTGAACAAACTTGAATCTTACCCCCCAAGGATGTTGCATACCAAATATCAAAAGCATTCATCTACTGGATCTGAAAAAGAAGACTTTTAAAGAAAAGTCCTCATTTTGAACTAAGTTATCATTCGGCCTCCCACAGTGAGCCCAAATATCAACCCAGGGACTTGGCTTGAACAAACTTGAATCTCACCCCCTAAGGATGCTGCGTGCCAAATATCAAAACATTCCGACTGCTGAATTTGATGAAGAAGATTTTTAAAGACAAATTCCTCAAATTGACTAAGTTATAATCCACAGGGAGCCCCTCCCCCCCCCCCCCCCCCCCCCCCCCCCCCCCCGATGCTACACACCACATATCAAATCATTCCGACTGCTGGATCTGAAGAAGAAGATTTTTTAAGAAAATTCATCATTTCGAACTAAGTTACAATTCAAGCTCCAAGAGTGAGCCCAAATATGGACCTAGGGACATGGCTTGAACAAACTTAAATCTCACCCCCAAGGATGCTGCATACCAAATATCAAAACATTCCGACTGCTGGATCTGAAGAAGAAGATTTTCAATGAAAATTCCTCATTTTGAAACAAATTATCATTCGGGCTCCCACAGTGAGCCCAAATATGGACCTAGGGACATGGCTCGACCAAACTTGAATCTCACCCCCTAAGGATGCCGCTTTCCAAATATCAAAACATTCCAACTGCTGGATCTGAAGAAGAAAATTTTCAAAGAAAATTCCTCATTTTGAACTAGGTTATAATTCCGGCTACCACAGTGAGCCCAAATATGAACCCAGGGACTTGGCTTGAACAAACTTGAATCTCACCCCCCTAAGCATGCTGCATACCCAATTTAATATCAAAAGATTCTGCCTGCTGGATCTTGAGAAGATTTTTAAAGACATTTGCCTGAAATGCACTAAGTTCAAATTGGGCTCCTATACTGAGCCCAAATATGAACCCAGGGGGCCGATTTGAACAGACTTGAATCAGATCCACCCCACAATGTTGCATACCAAATATCAAAAGATTCTGCCTGCTGGATCTGGCGAAGAAGATTTTTTAAGAATTTGCCTGAAACGCACTAAGTTCAAATTCGGTCTTCTATACTGAGCCCAAATATGAATCCAGGGGGCCAATTTGAACAAACTTGAATCAGATCCACCCCACAATGTTGCATACCAAATATCAAAAGATTCTGCCCACTGGTTCTGGAGAAGAAGATTTTTTAATAATTTTTCTATAATTCATACTGTGCTATCAGATTTATGCCCCATACCGAGCCCCCAAGGGACGTGGCCATTTCATTTGAACAAACTTGAATTGACATATGGTAATGAACATCCATACCCAGTTTCGAGCAAATCGACCTAGCGGTTTCAGAGGAGAAGGTGTTTGAAAAATGTTCACGACGCCAGACGGACGACGACGGATGGCAAGTGATAAGTTTAGCTCCCTTTGGTGAGCTAAAAATGGATCCAAGACAGTACTGTAATCACAAAAGTAGAAAGAGAATTTTGACCAGATCATAACTGAGTCATGATCTGGTTAAAATTGTGTTCATTCTATTGCCCATAACATTGTAGCATATAACCTAGGACCCTGCAAATCATACATCGAATCTCAAATCAAATCATCGTGTCTATTATTCAAAATGGAATCGAATTTTGAATCCAATCAGTGACATCATGAAGGTGACCGATGGGGAATGGGGTGCTATAAAACTGATTTATTCCATCTGTGAAGGCTTAAGACTGGTAAAATAGTCCAACTACATCATCAAGGCATGCCTTGATGATGTAGTTGGAGCAGACCTGTTAACTCTCCCGGTTTCACCGTGAGTCTCCCGGTTTGAGGCACCAACTCACGCTCTCACGGTCACATCCTATTTTCTCTCGATTTGACACTTTTAAAAAATAGTTGTCTTATTCTATTTTGAAAATTAAACAAGTTGCATTGTATGCCAAATATATTCTCATACTGTCTTGGTTACGTGAAAGAAATCAAAATTACATATACTCAAAATATAAATTAAATAAAAACATAATCTCTCAAGTATAATTTACTTCAGCTGACCTTTTATATGTACTATTGTTATGGTTCATACCAAATTTATCCGTTTTGTGTAAAAAAAATATAATTGAAAGTTTTGTTGAAAACTGAAAAAAAATCTGTTGTGAGATTTCACAAGAATTAAGTTTCTCCCCTTACTTATATAAGGACAGATTCAGAACAATCATGTCCAGGCTCCAGCAGAGTATTTTGTCTTCATTTGAACCAACAGGGTTATTTTGTTTGTTTCTTTTTTCACAATGGGAGTTATGAATACTGAGGGGCATCTTCTCTAATGTGAGTAATACAAAACACAGTTAAAATATTTTTTTTAATAAAAAAAAACGAAAACGAAATTACCACAATCACACACAACACCGGTAACAACAGGTGTTTTTTTTTTTTTAAACAAAACGGTATATATTGTTAGCATTGAGTAATTTTTATTGTACAGTAAAACCTGTCAAAAGATAGTAAGAATGAATATTTCCTCACTAAAAATGTACAGACTGAACAAAGAATTTACATGAATAAATGGCATGAACGAAGAAGGAATGCTTGTTTTGGTTCTTGAACGTTTTGGTCCTGGGGCATTTTGGCCCAAGATGTTTCAGCCTCCATGTTTTGAAGCACCGGGATGGGCTTGCATGAGCAAGGAAAAATGGCCGGACTGAGGAGGTGGAGGGGGGGGGGGGGGGGGGTGTGGTGGTGGTTGGTACAGGCAAAGGCTAGATAGGCATCCACTCACATAAAATTTTTGTGTGTTTCAGGGGGGGGGGGGGGGGGGGGGGGGGGGTCATTGTCCATTGTCCCTGGGGGCAGGGGCTTGGACCAGTGATATCCATATTTGTATGCTTTTACTGACAAATACCATTGAAAGTGTTGAAATAAATTATTAAAATGAAATATATAATGCATTTGGGTTGGGGGGGGGGGGGGGGTGCCCGGGTGGGACCGTGGGAGGCATAACAAGGAAAATATTGATGTATTGGCCACGTGCAAAAATCTCACTGACAAACATCCAAATCTCACTGAGAGCTCATCAAAATCTCACTGACAGTCACCTTCAGAGGTTAACAGGTCTGAGTTGGAGTATTACCCTGTAAGGATTATAGTTCATCGTCAATATTGCTTGGAAACCTTAAATTTGCATTTAACAGTGATAGGGACTAGTGATATTGTAATTAGCTTAACTGGTAGAGTGCTAAATTATTTCTGGTCATTAAAATTTGTCTACATCTCTTTGCCTTGTTACAATTTATGGGAGAGTGCCCCTAGGTACTCTCCCATAAATTGTACCAAGACAAATCCTTACAGACAAAATATTTTCACTTCAAGGACAATATGAAGTACATCCACTGAATATGAAGTCTTTAAGGTGGGTTGCCTGCACTTCAGATTAAAGCCCAAATATGGGCATCCAGCACTCTACCAGTTAAGTGTTGGCATAAGTGAAGATGCTGTTTATGTTAATGTACCAGATGTTGCACTCAGTTTTTTATTTCAACATTATTTATGTACGATTTCCATCTGAACTATACGTTTTGTAAGACAATGAAGTGACTGATACCATGCTATATTCCTGTGAAGAAGATTCGAGAGGAAACAAATCTGGCAGGCGATTTTGAATCGAGCCAAACATCTCCTTTAGATACGAAATCAAATTGAATCTTGAAGCTTTGCAGGGTCCTGATCTTATCTATTGAAAAAGAAGTGCAAGAGCATTGAATCTCAAATGCTGGTTTTTTTTTTTTTAAATTCTTGATTTTGTCCTGAATTTGCAATATTTTGTTATTGAAATCATGACCCACTAGTGTAAAGTGTTGATCATGACTAGATCATGGTGCTTTTATGATCCCATTTCTTTTACCAGAGCTTATATTTTGACGAGAATCCAAGAATCAGTTCACACAAAGATTCATGCAGCAAAACCAGGGAGAATCTATGTAGATTCTCGTTGCATCTCTGCTAGGATTTGCATGAAAAGAATTGAGTCAGTTTAACCCTTTAATTACAGAGCGGCAGGAGTTTAGCCAATACAATTCTAACATGACATGAATTATCTTGACACTTTGTCAATAAAATAAAATTCCCCCATTGGAACCCCGGGAAGTGAAGCAGTGCTTGTTTACTCTGACAAACAAGCTCTGTTTTACTGGTATTTTAAAATGGGACCCAGTCATCAATGCTTGGAGTGAAAAACTTCTAAAATGAGCAACATGTGTATAAACTATTGACTAACCTTGACTTTATCTCCACGTTGTGGTCACGATTAGCCATTATGCAGAAATATGTGATCATCAGCACCAATAAATATATAAAATATATGTATGTCAATAAAATTGTACAAATATGGCTGTCATTGGAACCGGCTCGATGAGCCAATTCCAATGACATCGACATTTGTAAGGTTTTACTGTTAAATATTGTTTATTTTTTTTTTAAATTATCAAATTCAGTTTATGCTTTAAAAATTAAAATGCTGTGTTGGGTAAAGGATTAACATGTGTTACCAGTATACCACACGGGTTCAACCATGCTGGCCTCATCATTAATTTTTAAAGCATGAACTGAATTTGATAATTTAAAAAAAAAATGAACAATAGGCTCATGGGATCCTGGGACACACAGAGCAAATACAGATTCTCACAACCATTTTCAGGAGATTCCAAATGGATTCTCCTAAATTTAGATGAAATATAAGCCATGTTTTACTGTGTCAAATGTCATTGATTGTAGGTTGGTATATTAATGGAAGCAACATACTTATAGTTTGTAACCAGCTGTAGTAGAAATGAGAGACAAATGAATGTCCAAGCACTTATTACTACTTGAAAAGTCCATGGAAATTGATCTTTATCAGATAGCCTTGTCTACAGTAGCTATAAATGATGATGATAAATGTTATCAAACTCAATGAATGTCCCCACTAAACATATATATGTCACTATCCAGAAATTACAATTCCATACACACTGATCATTCTGGAAAGAATGTTATAAGCTTTAATTCTGATTAATTCGGGCTGTGACCTCTCTGGTTTATCTGCAGCTGTTGAGTGGAAATACATTGTATTTCTTGTGACTTCACTGATTGAATCCAACATACGGTAAAAAACAATTTCAGGTGAGTGTTGTGTTGTGATACATTCTTTGTCTGTTTCTGAACAGGCTATTGAAAATAAAATCCCCACGGGAACCCCAGGAAGTGAAGCAATGCCGGTTCACTGCGGTAAACAGGCTCTGTTTTACTGGTAAAATAGGACCCAGTCACCAGTGCTCCCGAGGTGCAAACCCTCTCTAAAATGGGAAACATGGCTTATTAACACTCACCCCTGGTCTTGAGTTGATACTCATGTTGTGTTCATGATTAACCGTTGTGCAAAAATATGTGAATAATAAATATTGAAAGTAGAATATGTTTTCATTTTGGGAATTCATTAACCCTTTGATACATTTGTATGTCGTATGAAGTACGAAATCAAACAGCATGTTCATACTTTGAGGTCATTTGTTTTATTATTTTTCGATTTTTTAAAGTTTTAACCTCAATTCCTATTTTCTCCTGAATAGTGCTCAGTGACAACAGTTGAGCCAAATGTTATCGCAGTTTAAAATACTAATATAGTCCTGCCTTCAAGACTTCTTAACTGGTTGAGTGCTAGAAGCCACTATCAGGGCTTTCAAAAATGAGGATACCAGAGCAATCGCCAACATTTTCCTTGCTTATATTAAATATTCAGTCAAGTACTCTAATAATTTGTAATAAAACAAGTTTTGAATAACAAATTCAGACCACTAAAAATAATCTAGCCTTCAACCAGTTAATCACTAATGTGAAAAATATCTTGTTATTTGTACTTTCTGATGTTTGACGTCGCATTTTGAAAAATGTTGAAGAAACTGAATTTCCAGTGATGTTTGAACGTTAGGATAATTAAAGTTTCAAAGTGTTAAAAAAAATATTTTTCACGATCCATTTGAATGAGGAGTGATAAGCTAAATTGGAACACTTTTTGAACATAGTACTGGCTGGTTTTATCCATTACGTTGGGTGTAATCTGAAAACCAGCAAACCTTTTCATGATGGTATTTTTTGTAACAGAATTTATTTCTCAATTTGAAAGCTCTCCAAGTTTGGCCCTTTTACAATCTCTTAAAAAGGAAGATCTATTCCAACTTGCTCAGTATCTTAAATCACCGGCCACTCCCAGTCTGAACAAATATAAACTTGTATTGTTAATCATTATATTGAGGAAGGTCTGTTGCCTCGGTCAGAAACTCCTCCCTCTGAACCATAACCTTCTGTGTACTGATGCCCTTGAACTGAAAAAGTTAGAATTTGAACTAAAGAGGTTAGAAATGCAACAAGAAACAGGAAAATGAAATTAAAGTAAAAGAAACACAGGCTGGTGAAAAAGAAAAAGAATCAGAAGCTCAGAAAGAAAGAGAACAAATTCAGGCTCAAAAAGAAAGGGAACAAAATGAAATAACATTAAAAGAATTCGAAATTCAAAAAGAAATAAGACTGAAAGAATTGGAATCACAGGGTCAAGGCCCAAATGTAATTTCACCAAGTAGATTTGATGCAACCAAACATGTTTGGCTAGTTCTCCCCTTTCAAGAAAATGAATTTGATAAATATTTTTCTCACTTTGAAAAAAGTGGCAACTAGTTTAGAATGGCCAAGAGATGGCTGGACTTTTGCTATTGAAAAGTGTTATAAAGGGAAGGCCCAAGAAATATATTCTGCTCTATTTTCTGAACAAAGTAGAGATTATGAAACTGTCAAAGAGGCTATACTTAAGGCATATGAACTTGTTCCTAAGGCCTATTGGCAGAAATTTCAAAGGTATCATAAAGCTAAAAATCAGACTTATGTGGAATTTGCCAGAGAAAAACAAAATTTATTTGACAGGTGTTTCTGTTCTGATAAAACAAGAAATGATTTTGGTAAATTAAAAGAAATGATTCTCATTGAAGAATTTAAATCTAAAATACCTTCAGACATAAAGACCAACCTAGATGTACAAAAAGCCGATTCTTTACCTGGTGCTGCAGTGTTAGCTGATGAATTTGCCTTAATCCATAAATTATCTAATTTATTAAATTTTTCACCTCACAGTAAAAACTCATAATCAGAAATTTGTACTCTCTCTTCTAAAACTCAACAATTTTCATGGCCTAAATTTTATATGAAACCCAATAAATGTAACCCTGTTTGCATTGTAAGAGACAAGGCCATTTAATTGCTGAATGTGAAAAATTAAAGAAGAAAAATTCAACCCAATTATTTAAGTGTCATTACTGTAAGAGGAAAGGCCATATTATTCACACCTACTTTACCTGTAAATGGCATTTCTTTATTACTGGGAAATGACTTAGCTGGTGAAAAGTCACTGTAGAGCCTCAAGTGGAAGAGGAGCTCAGCACAGATTAAAAAGTATAAGGAAAGTTTTCTAATTGCATTTTTAGCCCGACTGTTTACAGTGAGGGCTATAGTAATGACTTTTGTCCGTCCATCCATCCGTCTGTCCGTCTTTCCGTCAGATAACATTTAGAGTTTTGGTTAAAGTTTGTGGTTAAAGTTTTTTACTGAAGGTTTAAGTGTTTTTTGTTTTTTTTTCCTGTTCAGTTGACATTTAGAGTTTTGGTTAAAGTTTGTGGTTAAAGTTTTTTATTCAACCTTCAAGTACAGGCTATACCCGGTAGTTCTTGTCTGATCGTCACAAAATTTCATATGCAGGTTTTAGGTCATGTCTACATGAGAACGTCCCCTTTTGGTTGTGATCGGTCAACCGGTATGGCTGCCCGAGCCCAAAACCCGAAAACCATTAGCACAGTCTACAGGTTGTATTATGGAGGGATTTCATTGTAACTTGGTAGGATGCCTCTGTATAATGCCTAGATGAGAAAGCCCCCTTTTGGGCATGATCTGTCAACTGTGATGGCTGCCCAAGCCCGAAATCCAAAAACTTTTAGCACAGTCTGCAGGTCATGTTTAATATGGAGGGATTTCATTGTAATTTGGTAGGATGACTCCATATGATGTCTAGATGAGAATTTCCCCATTTGGGCGTGATCTATCAACCGTGATGACTGCCCGAGCCCAAAACCCGAAAACCTTTAGCGCAGTCTACAGGTCATATTTATGGAGGGATTTCATTGTAACTTGATACGTTGACTTCATATAATGTCTAGATGAGAAAGTCCCCTTTTGGACGTGATTGGGCAACTGTGACAGCTACAGGGGCCCGAAGCCCGAAAACCTTTAGCCCAGTCTACAGGTCATATTTATGAAGGGATTTCATTGTAACTTGGTAGGATAACTCCAAATAATGTCTGGATGAGAACGTCCCATTTTGATCGCGGTCATTCAGCCATGATGGCTGGCCAAGCCCAAAACCAATTAGCATAGTCAAAAGGTCATTTTCATGGAAGGATTTCATTGTAACTTGTTAGGTTGACTCCATATAATGCCTAGATGATGACATCCTCTTTTTGTCGTGATTGGTCAACTGTGAAGGCTACAGGTGCCCGAAGCCCGAAAACCTTGAGCACAGTCTACAGGTCATATTTAGGAAGGCATTTCATTCTAACTTCGTAGGATCACTCCACATGATGCCCAGATGAGAATGTCCCCTTTTGGTTGCGATCATTCAACCATGATGGCTGCCCGAGCCCGAAGCCCAAAAACCTTTAGCACAGTCTACAGGTCATATTTATGGAGGGATTTCATTGTAACTTTATAGGTTGACTTCATATAATGTCTAGATGAGAACGTCCCCTTTTGGGCAACTGTGACGGCAACGGGCCCGAAGCCCAAAGACCTTTAGAACAGTCTACAGGCCATAATTATGAAGGGATTTCATTGTAGCTTGGTAGGATGACTCCAAATAATGTCTAGATGAGAACGTCCCCTTTTGGTTGTGATCATTCAGCCTTGATGGCTGCCCGAGCCCAAAAACCTTTAGCATAGTCTTTTGGTCATATTTATGGAAGGATTTCATTGTAACTTGTTAGGTTCACTCCATATAATGCCTAGATGATGACCTCCCCTTTTGATCGTGATTGTTGAACTGTGATGGCTACAGGTGCCCAAAGCCCGAAAATATGGAGCACAGTCTACAGGTCATATTTATGAAGGGATTTCATTGTAACTCCGTAGGATCACTCCAAATGATGCCCATATGAGAATGTGCCCTTTTGGTTGCGATCATTCACCCATGATGGCTGCCCGAGCCTGAAGCCCGAAAACCTTTAGCACAGTCTTCAGGCCATATTTATGAAGGGATTTCATTGTAACTTGGTAGGTTGACTTCATACAATGTCTAGATGAGAACTGCCCCTTTTGGACACGATTGGGAAAGTGTGATGGCTACAGGGTCCCGAAGCCCGAAAACCTTTAGCACGGTCTACAAGTCATATTTATGAAGGGATTTCATTGTACCGTGGTAGGATGACTCCAAATACTGTCTAGATGAGAACGTCCCCTTTTGGTTGTGATCATTCAGCCTTGATGGCTGCCCGAACCCATAAACCTTTAGCATACTCTATAAGTCATATTTATGGAAGGATTTCATTGTAACTTGTTAGGTTGACTCCATATAATGCCTAGATCATGACATCCCCTTTTAGTCATGATTGGTCAACTATGACTGCGACAGGGGCCCAAAGTCCGAAAACCTTGAGCACAGTTTACAGGTCATATTTATGACTGGATTTCATTGTAACTTCGTAGGATCACTCCCGATGATGCCCAGATGAGAATGTCCCTTTTGGGTGGGCTCATTCAACCATGATGGCTGCCTGAGCCCAAATCCCGAAAACCTATAGCACAGTCTACAGGTCATATTTATGAAGGATTTTATTGTAACTTGGTAGGTTGACTTCATATAATGTCTAGATGACAACAACTCCTTTTGGACGCAATTGGGCAACTGTGATGGCTACAGGGGCCCGAAGCCTGAAAACCTTAATCACGGTCCAGAGGTCATATTTATGAAGGGATTTCAATGTAACTTGGTAGGATGACTCCAAATAATGTCTAGATGAGAACATCCCCTTTTGGTCATGATCGTTTAGCCTTGATGGCTGCCCAGGCCCAAAAACCTTTAGCATAGTCTATAGGTCATATTTATGGAAGGATTTCATTGTAACTTGTTAGGTTGACTCCATGTAATGCCTAATGACCTTTTGGTCGTGTTTGGTCAACTGTGGTTGCTTCAGGGGCTTGAAGCCCCAAAACCTTGAGCACAGTCTACAGGTCATATATCTGAAGGGGTTTCATTGTAACTTTGTAGGATCACTCCAGATTATGCCCAGATTACAACGCCCACTTTTGGTTGTGATGATTCAACCATGATGGCTTCCCGAGCCCAAAACCCAAAAAACTTTAGTACAGACTACAGGTCGTATTTGTGAAGGGATTTCATTGTAACTTAGTAGAATGACTCAGTATAATGTCGAGATGAGGACATTCCCTTTTAGTTGCAATCGGTCTACCATCGTGCCTACACAGGCCTGAAGCCCGAAAACCTTTAGCACAGTCTACAGGCCATATTTATGAAGGGATTTCAGTGTAACTTGATAGGACGACTCATTTTGAAATAATTTCACTGTAACTTTGTAACTTTCATTGAACTGTGAGGGCCACATACATTAACTGTGAGGTCATATTAACCCACCCCTCAGCTCTTTAGTACCGTGTACACCTCATATTATTTTTATTAAAAACATAGCATACAGGGAACAGAAATTAACATATTCCCAATTATCACAATTCTTGTCTTTTTTCATAATCTTTCATAAACATTGAACATTATCCTTTTCATCAAACACAACACATACACAAGTTGAGCTACAGTGTCATTGACACTTTTGTTATCCCCTCCCACAAGAGAGGGATATAGCACAGACCTCGCTCCGTCTGTCTATCTGTCAGTCCATCCGTCCATTCATCAGTCCATCTGTCTATCCAAACTTTCTTTATGCCATAACTTAAACAAAAGTTAACAGATTTCAATTCTTTTCAGTACATGCCTCTAGGTCAAGTTTGATGATCACTATCATCCAATGAAAATTGTTGAAGTTATTGCCCTGCTCACCCCCCCACCAATTAGGCATTTGTTTTTTCTTTCTTTCCTCCAATATGCATTTTTAACTCTTTACAGTCACTTCATGTGGAACTTTTTTTTAAACTCACGTAATGGCTCCCACTATTTTGTGTCCAAGCATTGCCATTGCTGGGACAGTCGGGCTGCATGCGTGACATCACTGTAGTCAATTTGTGCTGTGACAAGGTCCATGTCTAAGAAATCTGAGGTTGATAACATCAAAATTGTTTATTTTAAAAGAGATGAAAAAGTAGAGGCCATTGTAAATTTTCCAATACCAACAGGTACCAAGCTCTAAAAATGAGCTCATGATATTCTTATGCATTGCTGGAACCTACAGAAACTTTTATATTTAAATTTCTCAGATGTTGTCTCCCCATTGACTAATTTATTGAGAAAAAGGGTTTGGTTTGTTTGATCTGTATGGTGCCAAAAATCATTCGACAATAAAATCATTATTAAAGAATTACCCTTTCATGACCAGTCCTTATTATGAAAAACCCTTCAAATTATTTTTGGGAGCAGGTGGGTATGTTGCCCAGGAAGATTCCCAAGATATTGATCTCCCTGTGTGTTATTTATCCCGTAAATTTCTTAATCTTAAAACATCAAAAGAATTTACCCTTCAGCAGAACAAGAAACTTTGGCTTTAATTTTGGCATTAACCCACTTTTGATTTATATCTAGGGACCACTAAGTTCCCAATTATTGTTTATTATGACTTTCATCAATAAAATGAAAAACAAAATAAAAGATTATTGTGGCGGAGCTTATCCCTGCAAGAATATAGAGAAAATATTATAGTAGAATCTCCATCCAGAATATCCTAATTTAAAATAATCTGATCAGTCTCCGTTTACTTTATTATAAAATTTTTTGAAGATTTTTATGTGTGGAAATTGTAAACAAGTCAAAGTCTGCTAACATTACTGTAAAAGGTTTTCAGTATCTTCAAACTTTTTCTTTTAAGGAGGGGTGTGTTATAGGTCCCTGTTATAACATCAGAATTGATATATCCTTAGTTAATAATTATAAACAATTAATATTTTCTAAAATTATTTTTTAATTAGAAAAAGCAGACTTTGGCTTGTGTGATCACTTTTATTTGCACCAAGTGACCTTTGAATGTACCTATAAACATGTTTGCAGATACTGTCACGCAGTATTTTTAGCTCACAAATTGTTTATTTGGATCACTTTTATTAATTAGAAAGTAGACAGAATCATCTAGAAACTTGATGAGGTGCCTTAATTCAGCCAATCAGAATTATTGGAACAATAGAACAATGAAGAAATTTCTTATTCTGGTACTTTCTATTTGAAGACTAAATAACAACCTCTGTCAAGAGACTGCATCATTCTAGTCATCTCACCAAGCATATTGAGAAGTGTCTTGTTTATACATTCAGCATATGTGGCACATTAGAGATTATTACAGGACAGTGTATTCTAGATAGCAGCTGAGTTTAATATAAGTGATCTGAGCATCTTTTGTATGGAAAAACATTTCCAAAATTTGAAGAGAATTTATTCTTCTTGTGTGATCCATGATTTATTCTTGTGAAAACCCAGGATTCAACTGGATAATTTCCAAACTTCCTGAGGATTAAATATTTGTTTGATATTAATTCCATTTGAATTTTGCTGAGTGCTGTTTTCGAATTGATTGGAGACTGGCGAATTTTGAGTGAATGTTTCATAACTTATTGGATACTATTTCTGCAGACACATTCTTGGACATTACAATACCTGTTGGAAGTTTATTCATCACAGGATTACTGGATTCATATATTCTATTGAACTTTATTTTGGACTGATAAATATTTCTGTTTTATTTTTCTGTAAACTATATTTTGTAAAAGATACGTATCATTTTCTTTTCATATTATTTCTATTTTATTAAGTTTCAGAATAGCTAAATTGGGGTTATTGTTGCCGAATCTCAGATTTCCTTCTGTTACAATTATTATTACACTCCCATAACAGTCTTCACCATTTGTTTTTTTTTCTCACATGATTGAGTTGTCCTTACACAACAGCAATACAGTGGAGCCCATTTAATTGGATATCTCTTAACTGAATAACCCTGTTAATTGAAAATAATTTGCCAACACAAAACCATTTACCAAATGTCCAGTACAAATGTGACCTGTTAATTAAATATAGATTATTGAGTAAACTCCTGTTAATTGAATAAAAAATCTTGTAACCTGTTTAGAAATTACCCTGACTCTCCCCAGTTTTCAATTGTTTATAGACTTATTTGGCCTCAGTACATCCAATACAGACATCTAATGTATTATATCTTGTTTGACAGAGTTCATGGAGCTCTGTCAAACAAGATATAATAGAATAAATGCTAAGTTTATCTCTAGAATACAGGAAAGTGACACAATCCCTGTTAATTGAATACTCCTGTTAATTGAATAATTTTCATTGGCAAAGTGGCTGTTCAATTAACAGGGTTCCACTGTATTTCAACCTGCAAGGCCTGCTATTAATATTGTTTACCGTGGTGCAGGTGGCTCAATCTGTGTACCATTTAAGAGGAACAACTAATTATTGTAGTTTGGGCACAGAATCTATCAGTGATATTGAAATGTACAAACACTGTGCTACTGAAGTATTTTATTAGGAGGCTTTTCAGAATTTCGGAATCTTTAATGAACAACTTTTGAAAATAATTGGATCGCATCACGAAAATATTTCTAAGTTGGGGAAAATTACTGTCAGTGGAGAAACTCAAATTGTCTTGGGGCACAGTGTGCTGTTGCAGTTTACAAGTTGAATAAATCAATTGAAATTAGATTGATCATTAATTGTCTTGCAATCTGCTACTGAAAATAATGGAAAAACAATTGTCTCACTAGTCATCAACAATCTGTATTGTATTACAAATTCCACAAATTCAACCTTGAATTTCTTGTTAGTACCAGAATTTCAAAATCCCTTGCCAAGGATTTGGAAAGTCCTTGATTATTGGAATCTTTTCTTAGCTCATGTGAGAAAAGCTCAAAGGGCGCTTAAGTAATCACTTTGAACTTTACATTATCGACTTCTCATTAAACTAGTTGAGTGCTAGAAGCTACTATGATGGCTCTATTGAAAAGTGCTGGAAGTAGTTTGCTGAGCATAAGAAAAAAATTTATATAAAATTTTGTTTTGTTACAATTAATTGGAGAGTGCCATCAGGCACTCTCCAATGAATTATAACACAACAATTATTTATGAACACAATCTTGCTAAACTAAAGCTACTCTTGCTGGTAGCTTAGTGTCTGAAAAAATACCCATGTTTTCAAATCACCTTTGAAAAATAATTTAGCACTCTACCAGTTAACCATTTGGCCGAATTGAACCAAATTTTATATGGCTGTTCTTTTTCATATGTCAATTCAAGTTTGTGTTCAAATACAGTTGCCATGCCCATAAGGGGCACAACAAGGAGCATAATTCTGTTAGCACCCCACAAAATAATTTTTGAATATTAAATATTACCAATCAGAACCTTTTAATTCTTGGTATACAACATCCTTAGAGGAGTCAAATTCAGGTTTGTTCGAAGCGAGTCCCTGGGTTCATATTTAGACTCCCGATGTGAACCCAAATTTTAACTTTCTGCATTTATGTATTTTAAAATCTTCTTCAGATATACCACTGAAATCTCTTGATATTTGGTATACTGTACCACTGTAACTGACGTTTGTTCAAATCATGTCCCTGGTGTGATATTTGGCCTCCCTTTTGGAGCCTGAATTTTTACTGGGAACAATATGAGGAATATTCTTTAAAAAATTTCTCCTCACGAACCCACATAAGAATTTTTTGATACATGGTATACACCACACTTAGGGGTGTCATGTTCAAGTTTGTTATACCCCCTTGTGGGGGGGGGGGGGGTTGTATACTGGAATCACCTTGTCCACCCGTCTGTCCATCCATCCATCCATCAATCCATCTGTCTGACCATAGATATAATTTTGTCCAAGAGATTTTCTCAGGCGTTTATTGACCAATCTGCTTGAAACTAGACATTTATGGGTCGATTGCTTTGAAACTTGGTATGGATGTCAACTACCATGGGGATCTTTGCACCTGCAATTATAGTTTTGATCAGATATTTTTTGCCATAGTTCTGCCCCTTTTAAGCTCAACTTGACAAAGTCAAGCTGAGCTATTGCCATCACTTCTCATCCATCGGCTTACGTACATACGTACGTCCACAATTTCATTTGGCACACCTCACAGGTCGCATTTATGATCAGATCGCTTTGAAACTTGGTATGCTTGTTTGGGGTGACCTCTAGATGGGAGCTATCGATTTTCTAAATTTCCGTCAAAAATTGTTGCCGCGGCCAACGTCCTTAGAACTAAGTTTACTCAGACCTCAATATTTTCTTTTGGCACACCCTACAGGGCACATTTATGATTGGATTGCTTTGAAACCTGGCATGCTTGTTTGGGAAGACCTCTAGATGGGAGCTATCAATTTTCTTCTATTTCCGTCAAAAAATGTTGCCGTGGCCAACGTTCTTAGAACTTAGTTTAGTCAGACCTCACTATTTCCCTTTGGCACACCCTACAGGGCACATTTATGATCGGATTGCTTTGAAACCTGGCATGCTTGTTTGGAGTGACCTCTAGATGGGAGCTATCGATTTTCTTCCATTTCCGTCCGTCAAAAAATGTTGCCGCTGGCAACGATCTTTGAACTTCGTTTAGTCAGGCATCAATATATTCCTTTGGCATGCCCAACAGGGCACATTTATGATCAAATCGGTTTGAAACTTTGTATGCTTGTTTGGGGTTACATCTAGATGGGAGCTATCGATTTTCTTCCATTTCTGTCAAAAATTGATGGCACTGGCAATGACCTTCGATGAATTAGTAAAAACTTAGTGCCGTTAAGCATCAATATTTCCCTTTGACACACCCTGCAGGTCACATTTATGATTGGATTGCTTGCAACCTTAGTGTGCTTGTGTGGGGTGACATCTGTATGGGAGCTGTCAATTTTCTTCCATTTCTGTCAAAAAATGTTGCCGCTGACCTTTGCACTTAGTTCAGTCACACCTCAATATTTCCCTTTAACATGCCGTTCAGGGCACATTTATGATCGGATCACTTTGAAACTTGGTATGTGTGTTCGGGGTGACCTCTAGATGTGGGCTATTGCTTTTTTTCACAAAAAATTATTGTCGTTATCACCAGCCTTTGAACTTCTTGCATGTGTGCATCAGACCTGTTAACCTCTGAAGGTGACTGTCAGTGAGATTTTGATGAGCTCTCAGTGAGATTTGGATGCTTGTCAGTGAGATTTTTGTATGTGGCCAATACATCAATATTTTCCTTGTTATGCCTCCCACGGTCCCACCCAGACACCCCCCCCCCAACCCAAATGCATTATATATTTCATTAAGTAAAAGCATACAAATATGGATATCAGTGGTCCAAGCCCCTGCCCCCAGGGACAATGCCCCCCTCCCCCCCCCCCCCCCCAACACACAAATTTTATGTGAGTGGATGCCTATTGCCTATCTAGCCTTTGTCTGTACCCCCTCTCAGTCCGGCCATTTTTCCTTGCACATGCAAGCCCATCCCAGTGCTTCAAAACATGGAGGCTGAAACATCTTGGGCCAAAACGTTCAAGAACCAAAACAAGCATTCCTTCTTCATTCATGCCATTTATTCATGTAAATTCTTTGTTCAGTCTGTACATTTTTAGTAAGGAAATATTCATTCTTATTATCTTTTGACAGGTTTTATTGTACAATAAAAATTACTCAATGCTAACAATACATATCGTTTTGTTTAAAAAAAAAAAAAAAACACCTGTTGTTGCCGGTACAATGAAGTTGTGTGTGATTGTGGTAATTTCGTTTTCGTTTTTTTTATTAAAAAATTATTGAACTGTGTTTTGTATTACTCACATTAGAGAAGGTGCCCTCAGGATTCATAACTCCCATTGTGAAAAAAATACAAACAAAATAATCCTGTTGGTTCAAAATGAAGACAAAATACTCTGCTGGAGCCTGGACATGATTGTTCTGAATCTGTTTGTATATAAGTAAGGGGAGGTAACTTAATTCTTGTGAAATCTCACAACAGATTTTTTTCAGTTTTCAACAAACTTTCAATTATATTTTTTTTTACACAAAACGGATGAATTTGGTATAAACCATAACAATAGTATATATAAAAGGTCAGCTGAAGTTAATTATACTTGAGAGATTATGTTTTTATTTAATTTATATTTTGAGTTTATATAATTTTGATTTCTTCCACGAAACCAAGACAGTATGAAAATATTTGGCATTCAATACAACTTGTTTAATTCAGAAACTAGAATAAGACAACTATTTTTGTAAAGTATCAATCAAATTGGGAGAAAATAGGATGTGATCGTGAGAGCGTGAGTTGGTGCCTCAAACCGGGAGACTCACGGTGAAACCGGGAGAGTTAACAGGTCTGGTGTGCATCAACTTATCCCTTTTGCTCTCTCTGCAGGGTATATTTATGAATTTCCATAAAAAAGCCCCCAAAACCCCATTGCCACAAGCAATGACCTTCTGCTTAGTGCATTTATGCATTAACATCTGCCTTTGGCATGCCTCAGAGGGCACATTCATTACCAGGTTGTTTTGAAACTTTGTATGCTTATGCAGAGTGACAAAGATAGGAGCTATTGATTTTCTTTTCATTTCCATCAAAAACTGTTGCTGTTATCAACAATCTTTGAATTTATTGCATTTGTGCATCAACATTCTTTTGACATGGCCTACAGGCCACATTTATCATAGGATTGTTTTTGAACTGGGTGTGCCCATTAGGCAAGACCTTTAGATAAGAGCTATTGATTAGCATTCATTTCTGTAAAAAAAGTTGCCATTTACAATAACCTCTGAACTGCATTTGTGTATCAACGTTCTTCCTTTAGCCAGTCTTACAGTTTACATTTAAAAATGCATGGATTACTCTGATGTTGTGCACACACAATGCTGTTATGTTGAAATTTCATCAAATAACATTGGTAACTATGATCTTCAATTTTGCCATTTTATTTATAACTTATCAATTTCAGTTTGTCAAGTTGAGCTACAGTGTCATTGACACTTTCATTTATCTTGGAATGTCTGAATTTTGTCCAGAGATTTTCTCAGATGTTTATGGGTCGATTCTTTTGAGACTTAGTGTGGATGTTCACTACCATGGTATCCTGTGCACCTGCAATTATAGTTTCAATCAAACTCTTTTTGCCAGCGTTATTGGGTTTTAAGCCCCTTTTTGTTTGAGAATGCCTGAATTGTCTACAATTTTGTCCGGCAAGTTTCTCGTACGTTTATGGGTCGATTTCTTTGAAACTTGGTAAAAATTGTTCACTACCATAAGAACCTGTACACCTCCTATTATAGTTTTGATCAGACTTTTTTCCCAGAGTTATGCCTCTTTTCATCTTAAAATGCCTGAATTTTTTCCGGAGATTTTCTCAGATATTTATAGGTTGATTCCTTTGAAACTTGGTATGGATGTTCACTACATAGGAACCTGTGAACCTGCGATTATAGTTTTTATCAATTGTTTTATATCCCCTGCCATGAGTCGGGGTGGGGTGTATACTGGAATCGCCTTGTTCATCAATCTGTCCAATCGTCCGTCTGTAGACATAATTTTGTCCAGAGATTTTCTCAGGCTTTTGTGGACCAATCTGTTCGAAACTTGGTATGCATGTTCACCACCATGAGAACCTGTGTTCCTGTGATTATAGTTTTGGTCAGATTATTTTTGCCAGAATTGTAACCCTTTTTGACTTGAAAAAGCAGGCCTAGAATATTGTACAGAGACTTCCTCAGATCTTTATGGATTGATTCCTTTGAAACTTTGTACAGATGTTTACTTCCATGGGAACTGGTGCACCTACGATTATAGTTTCGATTGGACTTATTTTTGCCAGAGTTATGCCCCTTTTTGTCTTAGATTGCTTGAATTTTGTCCGGAGATTTTCTCGGATGTTTATGGGTTAATTCCTTTGAAACTTGGTATGGATGTTCACTACCATGGGAACCTGTGCATATGCGATTATAATTTCAATCAGACTTTTTTTTACCAGAGTTGTGCCCCTTTTCCTCTGAGGATAATCATGGCATTAGGGGCAGCTGGGGGTATGAACAGGCCCATCTGGGACAGTTACACATCTAGTTTGACCAGAGTTGTGCCCTCTTTTCTTCTTACAATAATCATGGCAGTGGGGATGGCTGGGGGTATGGACAGGCCCATCTGGGACAGTCACACCTTTAGTAAAAATCAAGTTTCTGGGTTAATATTTGGGCTCCGTGTTGGAGCCCCAATTTTAACTTAGTCCAATACAACAAATAAACTTTAAGATAGAATCAGAATCTTTTGATATCTTTTTGAATCTTTTGATATTTGGTATACATCATCCTTAGAGGGTTCAGATTCAATTTATTCAAATAAAGTCCCTAGGTTAATATTTTCTTTTCCTATGGCCAGGGGTGGGTTTGGGGGCAATTTGTCAGATTCTTTTGATATTTGGGACATAACATCCTTGGATATGGGCAATTTCAAGTTTTTATACGCCTGTTTTGAAAAAATGGGTTGTATTATGGTATACCGCTGTCCGTCCGTCCATCTGTCCATCCGGTCACATGTCGTACGATAACTCAAGAACGCTTTGAGAGATTTTCGTGATTTTTGGGTAGGTGGTGTATATCGATGGAGGGAAGCTCCCTTTCGTTTAGCGTCGCCGTTCGATTAGTCATTCCAGAGTTATGGGACTTTATTACTTAGAAAATTGTTGATTTTTTACACGTATGATAACTCGAGAACGCTTTGAGAGATTTTTGTGATTTTGGGGTATGTGGTGTATATCGATGGAGGGAAGCTCCCTTTCGTTTAGTGTCGCCGTTTGGTTAGTCATTCCAGAGTTATGGGACTTTATTACTTATAAAATTGTTGATTTTTTACACGTCGTACGATAACTCGAGAACGCTTCGCGAGATTTTCACGATTTTGTGGTAGGTGGTTTATGTTGATGGAGGGATGCTCCCTTCCGTTTAGTGTCACTGTTCGATTAGTCATTCCAGAGTTATGGGACTTTATTACTTAGAAAATTGTTATTTTTTGCACGTCGTACGATAACTCGAGAACGCTTTGAGAGATTTTCACGATTTTTTGGTAGGTGGTTTATGTTGATGGAAGGAAGCTCCCTTTCGGTTGGTGTCGCCGTTCGATTAGTCATTCCTGAGTTATGGGACTTTATTTTTCACATGTCGAATAATAACTTGAAAATGCTTTGAGCAATTTTCATGATTTTTTGGTTGCAAGTATATGTTGATAGAAGGAATCTCCCTTTCGATTTGTGTCAATTTGTGTCGCTGTCCGATTTGTTATTCCAGAGTTATGGGACTTTATTCATCAAAATGTAGGCAATTTCCCACATGTTGGATTTTCATGATTTTTTGGTGGCAAGTATTTGTAACCTGACAAGTACACATGTATACTCATATTGTGTGGGTCCCTCTTGTAATTAATAACGGGCATATCATGCGCTCATAGCACAGCTGTTTATTTTCAAATAAATTCCCTGTGTTAATATCTGGACTCCCTATGGCAACCCTATTTTTAACTTTGTGCGAAAGAGGAATATTCTTTGACATCTTCCTGAGAACCACCATTTAGAATGTTTTGATACTTGGTATACAACACCCTAGCAGGGCTCAGATTCAAGTTTGTTCAAATTAGATCCCTGGATTCATATTTGGTCTCTGTGTTGGGGTCCAAATGTTACTTATTGTTATATGAAGAATAATCTTTAAAATTCCCCTTCTTCAGACCCACCATTCAGAATCTATTGATATTTAGAATGCGGTATCCTGGGGGTTGAGGGGAAATGTTACAGTGTAAAAATAACAATAATGGTAACAGAAAGAAATCTTGAGTATCAACAACAACAACTTGAACTTAACTATTCTAGATTTTAATAAAAAAAATAAAAAATAACGACAGAAATAGTTAACAATTGGTCCAAAATAAAGTTCAGTAGAATCCAATAATCCAGTGATGAAGAATATGTCCAAGAATATGTCTGCTGAAATAGTATCCAAAAAGTTGTAAAGAAATGTTCACTCAAAAATTCAGCTGTTTACAATAAATCCCAATAAAGCAGTGGACAGAATTCAAATGAATTAACATCCAATAAATATTAGCCCCAAATGTAGTTTTAAAATAATCCAGTAGGATTGTGGCTTTTCTTAAAAGTAAATTCTCATTCACAAGAAGCACAAATTCTCTTCAAAGTTCTCTTTTGGAAACACTTCTCCAACACACAAAGATGCACAGATCTCAAAATATTCTGCAGAATATATACTAAATTCTCTGCTGCTTCTGTAACAATGCACCATCCTTCAATAATACTCTCCAGAAACAAATCACTTCTCAATGCTCTGTCTATGAATAGAATGCCTGAATGTTGTTGACTGAGGTTATTTATATAATCTTCAGATAGAAAGTTCCAGCTCCAATGTTCTTTTATTCCAATAATTACTATTGGCTGAATAAAGTCGCCTCATTAAGCTTCTAGATAATTCTGTCTAATCTCAAGTAAACAAGTATGACCCAATTGAAAAATAAATCAGTGAGCTACAGTGAGTTAAAAATAGATTCTGTGCAACAGTATCTGTAAACATGTTGATAGGTGCATTCAAGAGTCACTCAGTGCAAATAAGTGATCAGAGTCTGCTTATTCTAATTGAAAAAAAAATACTTTTAGAAAAATATTAATTGTTTATAATTATTTACCAAGGACATATCAATACAGTTATTATAATAAGTGTCATAACAGGAAGGGATCAGATTGAAGTTTGTTCAAGTTTAAGTCCCTAGGTTGAAATTTGGACTCACTAGTTTTGCATTACTGGAAATCTGAGCATTATTTCTGTGGTAGCATTCCAATACTAGACAAAAATCATCTGGCATGGACAACAGAGTTATAAATAATTAAATAGCTTCATTCCTCTGTTGTGTTAACTAGCTATAGATGCCAATTAAATCCTTCTTTAAATAACTTTGGTGTGTACCTCAGGCCTCATGGAGCCTTTTGTTTTTCTACCCCTTTTTAAAAACCAAAGAGACGTGGAGGGGTGGAGGAGAAAGAAGATTCTAAGGACTATACAAATTCAGTAGAATTAGAACCAGATTATTTCTAATTCTCTGATGTTGACAGTGAATGTAAAGAATTGTATTTAACCCTTTACCCATTTCTCACGATATGTAAATTTATTATTAGTCGAGTTTTGACGAAGTCAAACTCGACTTATAGTTTGATGAAGTGGCGGGCATAAACAATTGGTTTCCAGGCAATAACTTTAGTTCTATTTGATGCACCTTTACCAAAATTATACCAGAGGTTACCCTATAGGAAGGGAAGACACCTATCGATTTCAGAGTCTCGTGCCCCAAGGACAAGGTCACTGTTACTATAAATAGAATATTTTGTTACAAATTGGTTTCCGGGCAATAACTTTAGTTCTATCTGACGCACCTTTACCAAACTTATACCAGAGGTTACCTTATAGGAAGGAAAGACACCAATTGATTTCGGATTCTGGGACTCCAAGGTCAAGGTCACTGTTACTATAAATAGAATATTTTGTGACAAATTGGTTTCCGGGCAATAACTTTAGTTCTATTTGAAGCACCTTTACCAATCTTATACCAGAGGTTACCCTATAGGAAGGGAAGACACCTATTGATTTCGGAGTCTGGGACTCCAAGGTCAAGGTCACTGTTGCTACAAATAGCTTATTCCTTCAGAATTTAATGTCAAAACTCGACTTCTGGATCTGTGATCCTCTTGCTGGATTTTTTAAAATATTATCTTTCCAAATTTTCTAAAAAATTTCGACAATACCAGATCATATGCCCTCCCCTTCCCCTCTCATTGGAATGGGCTTGATGAGCTTGTTCCAATGAGGGGTCACATGATATTGTTTTTTTGAAAAATAATATTTTTTCAACTGATCAATTTAGAATCTATGCGAGTGTGTGCAGCCGTTTCATTAGGTAAAGGGTTAATCTCTGTGGCTATGTGTTCATAACACAGTATTTATTTTTATGGTTGTGATATGTTCCACTATCCTAATAGGACTCTTATTCAATTCACCTGCTGAGTATTTAAATAAAATATTAGTCACAACAAATCTGGTCATGACTGCTATGAAGCAGAACAACTAGATTTTATGAAAAATTCATGATTCTTTATTTTGGGGGTTTAACGGCACTTTAAGCAGCCAAGATCCAGGGTATTTTTTGTTTTTAAAAATTTGATTAGCAGTTTTTATCGCTGTCCTGGAAAATTAATTAGCAATTTCAACTTCAGCCCCCTCCGCCCCCTCCCCCTCAAATTGCTCAATTTCTAACACATACTGCACGGCCTGGTTACTCGTGTCCAAGCTCATACTCTAGCATAACCCCATCCCTAACTTTACAGTTGTGAGTTACCAAGTAGCCCCTCTGAGTCTAAGCACACCCTTCCACATGTACTTTTCAGTTTTCGAATAAAGACGATTTTAGTCACAGGCACTGGTAATTATGACAAAAATAAGTAAGTAGTCATCTGATGATCGCGTCAACTAACCTTACCAAATAGATAAAAAGCTAGAGAACACTGGTAATGTGGGTTGGCAATGAAAAATAAAATAAATCAGTGATTGAAACATGCTCTTGCTGTTCATGAATGGACTTCCACTTTGCAATTTTCAAATCGATCCACCCGAACGAAAAAAAGTCGTGGAAGATGATTATGAAGAATGACTGGTGCACGTCAAGGGAGCTAACTCATAGGCACCGACATCGTAGAAAACATTAGTGGAGTTATGTCAACTGATTTGAAAACACTCGTAAAATGGTGGTTAAATTTATCATTTCGCCTGACACAATAAATCGATGTATTGTTACGCTGTTTATCTGTAGTTTTACCATTTTTGATTTGGAATATTCGATGAGCACATAAAATTTTTAATTGTGCAATGCAAACCAAATTTCAGTGATTGGATCACACATGGGAGATCTTGCTTTGCAAACTATGATTAAAACCCTCCCAAAAATACCCTGAAATCAATCATATTAGCCGGTTTTATGGGTGGAAGAAGCTGGAAAAACCCCCAGAGCAGCAGAGAGCAACTGTCAGACTCTCCAACTTACTAACCTTTTCACAACTATAGATGGCAGTGGTTGAAGGCATGTGACCTTTAACTCTTAACCTGCTGAGTATTTTCGAGATATTTTTCGTAAAATCTAGTTATGGCTGCTATGAAGCAGCCATAACTAGATTTGATGAAAAATTCATCCAAATTTAACTCAAGATATCAATGGTGAAAAAATCTATGCAATTTACAGGTGAAAATTTGATTAACCCTTTACCTAACAAATCGCCCGCATCCGCCCACGTAATATGCGAATTTAGCAGTTGAAAAAATTAAATTTTTCAAAATATTTTAACAAAACCATATCATGTGACCCCTCATTGGATCGAGCTCATTGAGCTTGTTCCAATGAGGGGTCACATGATATGGTTTTGTTAAAAAATTTTGAAAAATTAAAAAAAATTATATTTAAAATAATAAATTTTGATACCGTCTGCGTTGGGTAAAGGGTTAAATATGCCCAAATTCCAGTTATTTCAGTGGCAGGTGAAATCCTGTCCTGGGCAGGAATATCTGTCAGCATCATGCAAGATGCTGGCAACAAGGTGTTAAAGTGCAGTATGCCTTACAACACAGTGCCTCTATGTCCCCATTTGGGAAATTAGAATTAGGTGTGTTGTCCAGTGATACATACATTTGGGCTTTGAAGTCCAGTGTTCGAACTAGCGGCACACTGTGCTCCCCAAAAATTATTTAATTTTTAAATGAAAAAATCATTGGTCAAAAGCTGTCACACATTATAGAGGACTATTTGGTTATTATATTTATTTTAGCAGCAAGAGATTACCAGTCCCTGACAGAAATATCCACTAACAGAATGTAAGGAGTTAAACTTCATATTAATTAGTTATATGCATTACATTTATGTCTTAAGGCGTGGTCACAACAAAGGTTACATTTAAAATCATCATACTTGTTTATCTTTCTCGATCTTTCTGTTCTTTTTTTTTTAGCTCTTTTCTTACTTTATAGACAGTTTTGCCTGTGGACTATCTGTCCATTATTCTTTCCCTTCAATATTTAACTTGTGCCATAATACTCTTATGCCTCCTGATTGGGGCTGTGGTCAGAAAAGCCAGAGGAGGAAGGGTTGGAGGAGTGGAAGGTGCATCATCAGAGACAGCTTCCTGCACCTCTGGTTCAGACAAAGTGTCTGATGGGTTTGAGATTGATTTGTCTCCTTGGACCCTCCTGTGAGGGTAGGTTGCTGGGTTAGACAAAGGTGGGTCAGGTTTGGCAGGAGTCAACTTTTTAATGCCCTCACTTGCCTCCTTCTCTTTCTTTTTCTTTTCCAAGAACTCCATCATTTGGTGGGTATCACATAGTTTGCCGGAGGGTCCCTTCTTTCTCTTCCTCTTCTTGGCCTCTGTATGAATTCGATGGCTAGCATCAATTTCAGCATGCAGCTTCTCCAAGTCACTTGGAGGGTGACCAGTGAAGGAGGAGATCCCCCACAAAAGGTACTACACCTGTGCAAGGACACTGGTCCTGTTTCTCTATCAAAATAGTATTACAGATAACAGCTGAGTTTAATATATATTCTACAGAATATTATTTTGTGATCTGAGCATCATTTCTTATTGGAAAAACGGTTCCAAAATTTGAAGAGAACTTATTCTTCTTGCATGGACCACAAATTATTCTTGTAAAAACCCATGATTCACCTGGATAATTTTCAAACTACCTGAGAAGCAAATATTTGTTGGATATTAATTCCATTTGAATTTTGCTGAGTGCTTTATTGAAATTTATTGGAGGCTGCTGAATTTTGAGTGAACATTTCACTACAATGTATTGGATATTGTTTCTGCAGACACATTCTTGGACATTACAATACCAGCTGGAAAGTTTCTTCATCATTGGATTACTGGATTCTATTGAACTTTATTTTGGATTCACCTGATAAGTATTTCTGTTTTCTTTTTCTGTTAAACATGTAGTGTAAAAGATATTGTATCATTTTCTTTTCATATTTTTTTAGCTCACCTGACTTTCAGTCAGGAGAGCTATAGTGATCACTCACCGTCCGTCGTCTGTCGTCCGTCGACCTGCGTCCGTCGTCCGTCGTCCGTGAACATGGTGTTTGCGTCTTCTCCTCCCAAACCGCTGAACCAATTTAATTGATATTTGAGATAATAGTTTGTTATGACATCGCAATTTGATTTTGTTCAAATCAAGTCGCCCCGCCCATGGGTAGGGCCACACCCAAAAAGTGAGCTGAAATCTTAAAAAATCTTCTTCTCATGAACCAGCAGTAGCAGAGACTTGATATTTGGTGTGCAGCTTCCTTTTGAGGTGTAGACTCAGATTTGTTCAAGAGAAGTTTGTGGGGCTATACTTTGGCGTCGTTATGGGAGGGGCAAAATTTTTGGCCCCGCCCAAAATTTCTATTTTCCAAACCGAGAGGCTGATTTGAACCAAATTTTATGTGAGGGCTTATTGGGTCATAAGTACCTAATTTATGCTGATTTTTTTTTTCCCGTAGCCCCATGGGAACCGCAGGAGCTAAAAATAGAAAAAAATTAAAACGCCCATATCTCCAAAACTGCACGGCACCGAGAATTTTTATTTGGTGTGAAGCTTCCTTAGGACCAACAGAAAGAATTGGTAAAAAAAAATTGCCATCGGTTTTATCATAGGGTACAGTTTAGGGACATTGAAAAAGTGCTGAGTCAGCACTTTTTAACACTGTAGGCAATGGGAAAAACATTAAAAAATCTTCTTCTCCAGATCCAGCAGGCAGAATCTTTTGATATTTGGTATGCAACATTGGAGGGTGGATCTGATTCAAGTTTGTTCAAATCGGCCCCCTGGGTTCATATTTGGGCTCAGTATAGGAGCCCGATTTCGAACTTAGTGCATTTCAGGCAAATTTCTTAAAAAATCTTCTTCTCCAGATCCAGCAGGCAGAATCTTTTGATATTTGGTATGCAACATTGTGGGGTGGATCTGATTCAAGTTTGTTCAAATCGGCCCCCGGGGTTTATATTTGGGCTCAGTATAGGAGCCCAAATTTGAACTTACTGCATTTCAGGCAAATTTCTTTGAAAATCTTCTTCTCCAGATCCAGCAGGCAGAATCTTTGGATATTTGGTATGCAACATTGTGGGGTGGATCTGACTCAAGTTTGTTCAAATTGGCCCCTTGGGTTTATATTTGGGCTCAGTATAGGAGCCCAAATTTGAACTTAGTGCATTTCAGGCAAATTTCTTTGAAAATCTTCTTCTCAAGATCCAGCAGGCAGAATCTTTTGATATTGGGTATGCAATATTGTGGGGTGGAGCTGATTCAAGTTTGTTCAAATCGGCCCCTTGGGTTTATATTTGGGCTCAGTATAGGAGCCCAAATTTGAACTTAGTGCATTTCAGGCAAATTTCTTAAAAAATCTTCTTCTCCAGATCCAGCAGATAGAATCTTTTGATATTTGGTATGCAACATTGTGGAGTGGATCTGATTCTATTTTGTTCAAATCGTCTCCCTAGATTCATATTTGGGCTCACTATAGAAGCTCGAATTTGAACTTACTGCATTTCAGGCAAATTTCTTCAAAAATCTTCTTCTCCAGATCCTGCAGGCAGAATCTTTTGATATTTGGTATGCAACATTGTGGGGTGGATCTGATTCCAGTTTGTTCAAATCGGCCACCTGGATTCATATTTGGGCTCACTATAGAAGCCCAAATTCGAACTTAGTGCATTTCAGGCAAATTTCTTTGAAAATCTTCTTCTCAAGATCCAGCAGGCAGAATCTTGTGATATTTGGTATGCAGCATCCTTAGGGGGGTGAGATTCAAGTTTGTTCAAGCCATGTCCCTAGGTCCATATTTGGGCTCAATGTGGGAGCTTGAATTGTAACTTTGTTCGAAATGAGGAATTTTCTTAAAAAATCTTCTTCTTCAGATCCAGCAGTCGGAATGGTTTGATATATGGTGAGTAGCATCCTTGGGGGGAGGGGGGATTCAAGTGTGTTGAAGCCAAGTCCATGGGTCCATATTTGGGCTCCCACAGGGAGCCCAAATTATAACTTAGTCAATATGAGGAATTTTTCTTTAAAAATCTTCTTCAGATTCAGCAGTTGGAATGTTTTGATATTTGGCATGGAGCAACCTTAGGGGGCTGAGATTCAAGTTTGTTCAAGCCAAGTCCCTTGGTTCATATTTGGGCTCACTATGGGAGCCTAAATGACAACTTAGTTCAAAATGAGGAATTTTATTTAAAAATCTTCAGATCCAGCAGATGAATGCTTTTGATATTTTTTATGCAGCATCCTTAGGGGGGTAAGATTCAAGTTTTTTCAAGCCATGTCCCTAGGTCCATATTTGGGCTGATTGTGGAAGCTCGAATTGTAACTTGGTTCAAAATGAGGAATTTTCTTTAAAAATCTTCTTCTTCAGATCCAGCAGTCGGAATGTTTTGATATTTGGTGTGCAGAATCCTTAGGGGTGTGAGATTCAGGTTTGTTAAAGCCAAGTCCCTGGGTTCATATATGGGCTTCCTGTGGGAGCCCGAATTATGACTTAGTTCAGTATGAGGAATATTCTTTAAAAATCTTTTTTTAGATCCACTGGTCAGAATATTTGGATATTTGGTTTCAGCTTTTCTTAGGAGGAGCAGATGCAACTTGTGGAAATCAATTCTCTGGGTTGATATTTAGGCTACCATGTCAGGTGAGCGTCCTCAGGTCCCCTGGGGCCTCTTGTTTTATTAAATTTTAAAATAGTTACATTAAAGTTATTGTCAGGCCTGAAAATAAGCAGTCTGACATTTGCAGAATGAGGTCCCGAGAGGGTGAATTTGATGATGCTATCCAATACAGTGGGCCAATTTATCCTCTGGGTACCTCTTTCTGTTTAGTATTGAGACCCTGATTCAGATTGAGGTTCACAGAGGGTAAATTTAGTGATGTTACCCAGCTGTGCAGGGTAACATCACTAGATTCACCCTCTGGGGACCTCATTTTGCAAATGACTGCTTATTTCCTGACTTGGTTATTGTTGTTGATTCTCAGATTTCTTATCAACCTACCTCAATTGTTTACAACAGGCTTGCACTACAGTGGAAGAACCTAACTCGGATAAAATACTCTCTATTTTAATCTTTCCCAAGATTTGGGAAAGAAAAGTGGTGTAAAAACACCACGAAAAATTAAGCCAAAACTGGGCCGAGCACCATCGGTGCACACCCAGTATGGGACGCTCTTCCATAGTTCAAATCCACAACTTCCGTAACAGTGCACAATGCATCAGTTCGCCATTCTTTTTCTATCCGAAGCACGAGCAGGATGTGTTTCCGCCATATGCGTTATGAAACAGTGATAATTCAACTCATGGATAATGGTTTTCCTGTGACTGGAATTATGGATCTGAAGATCGTATAATAACAGGACTGTGTTTTATATATTCTCGTTTATATTTTCAACCACATTCTCATTGTTTATTAATTACTATTCCGTTTTCGCGAATGTTTTGCGACATCGTGTCATCGCGATTCGACAATGAATTTTTTCGGTTGATAAAAATTTTTATTGGAGTACGTGTCGGCCGTCTGGGTTCTGCCACCTTCTCTCGTAGTTGAGGGTGTTCTTCTACTTTCTATTTCTGTTGAGTTCACCTTTTTCTTGTACTGCTCTCACCTCTGTTCTTTCCAGTTCGGTTCCTTTAGGGCAATTCCTTTTGCCCTCGCCATTGGTGCGTTCTCGTGTCCGTTTCGTCCGCACCCGTGGGTGGTGGGGAATGCAGTCGTTTCGGGAGCCTCCCGACTCGACCACGTCTGATGTGAGTTTACCCCCTCCGTTGGCGATGTGCAGCTCCTCCCGCACCCGGGAGGGGGGAAGGGGGGACACTGTCGTTTCGGGGCCTCCCCTGACTCGACCACGTCTGGTGTGAGGAGTTTGACCCCCTCCGTGGGGGATGTGCAGCTCCTCCCACTCCCGCGGGGGGTGGTGAACACTTTCGTTTTGGGTCGCCCGATTCAACCACGTCTGATGAGAATTGCTCCTCCGTGGGGGGTGTGCAGCTCCTCCCGCACCAGCGGGGGGTGGGCACCGCTGTCATTTCGGGGCTTCCCGTTTCGACCATGTCTGGTGAGAGTTATTCCCCTTCCGTGGGGAATGTGCAGTGTTTTACCGTGGTGGATACTGCGGGAGCTGTTGGTTTTCTGGTGTAGAGATGCCTGGTTCTGGGACTATGCGCCCTCTCCAGTCGACATCTGAGGCTGTCACTAGGGTTGTGACTCCTCCTTTGGAGGCCGAGCTTGGTGGCTCTCTCCGCTTTTCCGCCAGTTCCAACAGCTTCCATCCTATCTGCTGCTACTGCTGTTCCGTCTACAATGTCATTGGGCACCGTTTTTAGCCGGCCTTGGCTTCTCCCTGCCAGGGTCTGCAGGGATGTCTGTAGTGTGGTTGTGGGGTTTCGGCCTCAGACTTCCACTCGGCGAAATGGGGCTGCCGACTGAACCCCATACTGTGTCCTCTCAGCCATTGAGCACAGTAGTTTTATACCTGCAGTGGCCTGCTGCAGTGTCTGGTTGTGTAGACGTGGGGGTATCGGCCTCAGCCTTCCCTGACTTCAACTCGGCGAAGTTGGAAGTGGCTGCCGGCCGGACCCTCTCCTGTGGTCTCTGCGCCGTCGAGCACCACACTTGTCATTGGATTCGGTTGTTCTTAGTGAGACACTATGAACTCCGTGGCATTTCCGTCCACTCATTCTGGCCACACGACCAGTTTTGGGGGTCCAACGTCTTTTGTGCAGCCTGGACCTTCTGCCCTGCAGAGGTCAGCGGTGACTCTCATGAGTTCCTGCTATGTTGATCCTCAGGGTGTGTCACACCCCTATACACGTCTGCCTTCAGACGTTTTCGGCTGCCGCTCGTCGTCCCACGTCCGGTCTTTTTGGAGGATCGTGACCCTTCGCTGGTTCAGAGGGTCAGAGGTGAAGCCACTTTGCCGGTTCGTTCCCCTGTCGAACCGGCCAGTACGGGCAGTGAGCTTAGGGAGGCCCTCTCCTTACTCACTCAGGTTCTGTCGAAGAGCCTTCCTGTTGCTTCCAGTGAGGCAGCGAGTGGTTTCCAGGCGCCTCCTATGGCGCCGCCTCCCGGGATTGGAAACAGGCCGCTTTCTGATCCCCTGGTGTTCTGACACCATAGGAGGCGTCGGCTGGTTTGCCCACGATGGGCTATGTGTCTTCCGACTCAGGGGAAGAGTCAGACATGCTTGATGTCGAGAGCCAGCAGTCTTCGGACTTGGGGCAGCTCTTGATTTCGTGTTTGGGTTCCTTCCGGATCTCAGACCATCTAACCAGTCGACAGTGTCAGCCAGGCCGCGATCATCGGTCGCGCGCCAACAGTCTATGGAGCAACCTGCTTCTGGGCGTCTTCGACCGTGCCCTTCGGTACAGTTGGTTGAAGCTTTTTCAGCCTTGGACTCCAAGCTAAGTTCCAAGGCTATGAAGGCTCCGTTCTTCGCCAGGGGTTGACACCTTTTTGCCTCCGGCGCGTTATCGTTCCTACGATTCCGCCAATCCGTCGGTCTACCAGACTTTGATGGTTTTGGATCAGGACTCCAATTCCCTCTGGTTTTCCAAGTCCAAGTCTGCCGTCCTTCCGATGACGACTCTGGAGTCCACATTGGGCTTATCGAGAGAGATGCTTGGTATGCTTTCTCTCTCCGATCACGTCGTCTCAGCTTTTGCTGCTTATCTGCCTTCAGATAAGTTTGATGAGGTACAGGCTCCTTTGCGTGTGCTGTCCAAGGTGCTCATGCATCTTACTCACACGCATGCCTGTAACACGGCTAATCTGGAATTAGTTCAAAGGGACTCTGTGCGGGACACAGGCCGATCCCTTCCTGAGGAGCAGTACGCTACTCTTCGATCTGCTTTTTTGGCAGGTCCGCAACTTTTCCATGATTCTGTGTTGACGGTCCGGGATGATGTCCTACGTCATTCCAACGATCAGCTGCTGTTTCTTCAGCTTGATCAGCCTTCTAGGGTAGGCACGGGCCGTTCCAAGCCTAACAAGTACCCTCTGCTTCCTCTGCGAAGCAAAAGGGGCTGATCCTTCTGCCACCGCTTCTACTTCTTACTCAAGGGGTAAGGGTAAGCGTCGGCAGTCTTGAGGGAACTCCCAGGATTCTTCATTCAGTAGAGGTGTTTTCTCCTCTCACGAGCCTCGTCGGGGTTCACAATGAAGGTCCTCACCTCGAGTCGTCCCAGGTTGGAGGAAGGAGAGCAGAGTTCGCAGACCGTGGGCCACCATCACATCCGATCCTTGGATGTTAGATGTTGTTTGGTCCGGGCTGCGAATATCCTTCCGACGGCACTCCACTCTGTCCAGGGTGCCTTTTCCAACCACAGTTCCTTCAGACATTTTACGTCGGGAACTTTTGTCCACGGAGATAGACAAATTCTCCTGACAAAGGGGGCGATTGATGTCATCAAGAACATTAGGTCAGTGGGTTTCTATTCCCGCCTGTTCTTGGTGCCGAAGAATGACCGCCGACTCCGATCGGTTCTCGATCTGAGTTTCCTGAACCAGTCTATCATTGCTCCCAAGTTCAGCATGGAGACTTTCAGGTCGGTCCTCCGCTCAATTCACCAGGGAGATTTTGCTTCCAGCTTCGACCTGCGAGATGCTTACTTTCACGTTCCGATTCATTGGGCGTTATGGAAGTATCTCAGGTTCATTTTTCTGGGGCGAGTTTACCAGTTCAAGGCCATGCCTTTCGGCCTCAACCTGGTTCCTTGGGCCTTCACCAGACTGATGTTGCATGTGATAGCTTTCCATCGCACACAATCCAGGGTGACTACTTCGGCATATCTGGACGATATCCTCCAGGGGCATTCCAATGCTGCCTTACTGGAGTCGGATGTCGCCACTCTGTTGAGCTTGCTCACGTCGCTACGTTTCAGAGTCAACGAGGAGAAGTCGGACCTGGTCCCTTCTCAGTCATTTTATCATCTGGGGATGGCTTTCCGCACACAATTCATTTTGGTGGCGGTTCCCCAGGCCAAGGCTGTGATTCTCTCAGATTTTGCTCCGACTCTGTCCCAGTCCACATCCGCGACGGCTCGGAGTATTCTCCGGCTAATCGGTCTCTGCTGTTCGGTGACGGATCTCATTCCTCTAGGTCGGCTGCGTGTCAGACCTCTCCAACACTTTCTGCTCAGTCGTTGGAGGCCGAATGTAGATTTTCTGGATCTGGTGCTTCAGTTTCCAGACTATCTTTATCCTCACCTTCTCCTCTGGGCGGATGTCCAGTGGCTTTCGCAGGGTGTTCCGTTGGACTTACCCACGTCCGATCGCATTCTGACGGCAGATGCCAGTGATCTCGGATGGGGTGCGACTTTGGATCCTCTAGGTCTTTCCATTCACGGGATGTGGGACCAGGATCATGCAGCTCTACACATCAACCAGAAGGAGCCTCTTGCTCTTCTGCGTTTCAGGCAGTGGATCCCTCACCTGTCGACTTACCAGGTCCTTCTGTTGTCCGACCATTCGACGGTGGTTGCTTACATTCGGAACCAGGGCGGCACGCACTCTGTTCCAATGTACGAATTGGCTTGGGATCTTCTACTGCTCGCTCAGGATGTCCATGCCGGGGTGGCTGTTCGTCAAATGACCGGTTGCCTGAACGTCCTAGCCGACTCCCTGTCCCGTCGGGGCAGGGTCATTTCCACCAGGTGGATGCTCCACATGGCGGGTTCCATCCATCTCTTGTGACTCGTTGGAACCATCCGGTGGACACTTTCGTGTCCCCGTGTCCAGGTGCTCTGGCTTTCGCCGTGGACGCTCTGGCCCTCCTTTGGGATGGGCTTGTCGGCTACGCCTTCCTACCGGTTCCGATTCCGCCTCAGGTTCTCACCCAGATATGAACCTGCAGTCGTCGAATCCTTTCGATCACACCCGTTGCTTCGGTGGGTGTGGATCAATCTGCTCCGCTCTCTGTTAGCGTCGGTTCTGGCATGTCTCCCTCTACCTCGCGACTTTCTTTGCCAAAGTCACCCGAGGAGGTTTTCAAGTTGACCCGACTTCATTGTGCCTTCGCACATGTCTTTTATCGGGTCCTGTCTCCTCCGTAGTGGTTTTTCGAGACACGCAGTGGAGTTGCTTTTCTTCAAGGAGGCACTCACTTCACTGGTTTAGCCTCTGTGGCTAGGTGGAAGGTTCTTCTGTCGATGGTGTGCGATCACTCTGTTGCTTCTGTCACTCCTTCGATCACACCTCTTGCGGAGTTTCTGGTATATGTTTGTTTCTGGGGGTCTCCAGCAATGGGTACTTGTCCATGCTTCGGAGACATTTTTTCTTTTGTGATACCGCATTGTTTCGACACTCATCCTTGCCTCTCCAAGCTTGTTCAGCTCTTTTCCTTGAAAAGACCTAGGACTTTGCAGTTTACTCCAAGATGGTCACTTTCTTGGGCGCTTCTCTGCTTGGGGGTGAGGGGCATTCACGCCTTTATCCTGGATGAATATGCATTTTCCCACATGCCAGATCTCTCCTGCATTCTTTTCTTGATGGACTTGTCTTGCTATTCGTGCAGCTTCCGCTCATCTAGCTACTGGTGATTGTATTACCAATTGTTTTTTCTGCCACGAGGTGCGTGCATTGTCTTCCTCTTTTAATAACTCTGTCATGTTGTCGGATGACTGATGTTATACTGGCAGCCTTCTGGAGAAATGCTACTTTCTCCTTTTATCTGCGACAGTTGCAGGAGCCAACAGAGAACCTTGGGGCCCTCTTTCTTAGGCTCAGGATGTTGTCTATCCAAGCTTTTCAGCTTTTTTCAGGGTCAGTTCCAGCTTTGTGCTGTTACTGCCCTTTCTGTCTGTGCGTCGCACTTCACCATACGCCTCATCTTTCATTGGCTTTTCTAATGTTTGTGATGCTATGGTTTGATAGGCCTAGGGATCTCTTCCTCTGTCCACGGTCCCAGTGCTATTGAGTTATGTGTGGGTTGGTTATGTGATTCCCTCCAGCCTTTTGTCTATTCAGCCTGTTGTAAACAATTGAGGTAGGTTGATAAGAAGTATAAATTTTATAGTAAATTTCCTTTCTTATTATACCTACCGAAATTGTTTACATGGAGGCCCTCCCGTCTTCTTATTCGGGTAAGAATCCTTCCTCCCTGCTGATCACATAACTCCTGTGTTGTTCGGAATCAAAAGAATGACGAATTGATGCATTGCGCACTGTTACGGAAGTTGTGGATTTGTACTATGGAAGAGCATCCCATACTGGGTGTGCGCCGATGGCGCTCGGCCCGGTTTTGGCTTATTTTTTCGTGGTGTTTTTACACCACTTTTCTTTCCCAAATCTTGGGAAAGATTAAAATTGAGAGTATTTTATCCGAGTTAGGTTCTTCCACTGTAGTGCAAGCCTGTTGTAAACAATTTCGGTAGGT
Organism: Pictodentalium vernedei; assembly: GCA_031216915.1. NCBI lineage: Eukaryota > Metazoa > Mollusca > Scaphopoda > Dentaliida > Dentaliidae > Pictodentalium > Pictodentalium vernedei. The sequence goes on along the minus strand of CM062292.1, from coordinate 291,048,776 downwards.
ATAATAAGAAAGGAAATTTACTATAAAATTTATACTTCTTTCCATTACCATTATTATTATTACACACCGTAACACTGACCCTCAATTGTCAGCATTTCTTTGGAAGGTCTTCTGGAAGCTTTCTATGCAAGAATCTAGAGTTGGAATTATCAACAAACAAAAAATATAACTGACATCTTTTGTCATGATCTTACACTTTATTTCTGCTGATACCTTATCTGTTCCATCCTCGCAATATTGAGAGATTCTTTCCAATGGAGTAATTAATTATTCAGTTTGATAAGTCAATATCTACCAATTTTATGCCATCATAACTCAACTGATGAATGTTAAAATATTGTTTTTGGTTATTTTTCTCGTGTGTGTAATGGGGAGGGGGGGGGGATCATAAGCGATCAGCTGCTATTTAGGGAGACAGCATTTTAAAAAATAGTCCAAAATGTTGTAATTTTTTTATGAATCTTGCAAGGTCAGTTTAGTTAATATTTTTTCAGGTAAAGACTTAATGAGGGGAAACTGAGGAATGCTCACCAATCATTTCCTCCCCGTTCCTTTCATTTCCAAACAATTACACGAGGATGTACTGCAATAGCAATATAGATTTATTAATTCCATCTAATGTTTCTGATGTCATTTTATGTCTGGAGCGTTCCAGAACATTTCACCTTGTCGGGGACATGACCTTTAGCTGGTGAATGTGTAATATCAGAGAGAGACAGAGACAATTCACACTGTTTGAATGGTTTTATAGGAAAGCTGATATCATATTTTCACAGTTTTTTATGACACATGTCAGTAACACCCAACTAAATGCCATGTGCCAGACTTTTATTACATCCATTGTCTGTTTTATTTTGCACATCTTCAACTGTTAGAATACTGGATTCATTGTAATAGTCAATACATATTCATATGGAATTTCATTTGATACTGTGTATAAGAGAGTGCCTATAGTGATCACTTGTGGTAACCGGTTCTCGTCAGATCACCTATGTTAAGCAATGCCGAGCCCAGTTAATCATTGGATGGGTGACCGTCTGAGTGCTCAATTCGGACTCTCGCATTGTGTCCTTGGGCAAGGCACTTAACCCCGATTGTCCACATGGGGGCACGATGACACCATGTACTAAGGCGTACTACGCATCGATGGTACACATGTCTTCAACCAATCTAACCCTGCCTGTGCTGCAGTGCGTAGTTACGATGTTGGGGAGCTGGCAGCTGCTCATCGTTACTCTGTGATTCTCTCTGGGTACTCCAGCTTCCTCCACCCATAAAACTGTCACGGTCATGATTAGCCTTTGTGCATAAGTATATGACCTTAAACACCAGTTAATAAATAAATAAATATACTCTGATAGCACCCATAAATTGTTTTCAAAAATTAAAAAAATCTTCTCCAGAACGATCAGTTAGAATCTTTTGATGTTTGGTATATAACATCTTTATGAGGGGGGGGGGGGGGGGGGGGGGGGGAGGGGGGGGCAGATTCAAGTTTGTTCAAATCGAGTCCCTGGGTTAATATTTGGGCTCCCTGTGGGATATATGAATATGAATAAATTTCTTTAAAAATCTTCTTCAGATCCACAAGTCAGAATGCTTTCATATTTGGTATACAACATCTCTCGTGGAGTCAGATTCAAGCTTGTTGAAAGCGAGTCCCTGGGTTGTTTGAGCCTGAATTTTAACTTAGTGCAATATGAGGAAATTTCTTGAAAAATCTTCTCCAGATCCACCAGTCAGAATCCTTAAAATTCATATTTGGTATACACCATCATCTCCAGTTCACTTGAGTGATATCCAAATAAGTGGCTCTGTGGCATCTGGTGAATGATTTCAGCGATAGTTGGGCATCTGACAAGCACACACTCTGCAGACTGAGCTGAAGAAGACATGGACGGTCAGTCAGAGAATTTACCACATTCAGTCTAAGACCTCAATACCTTGTAAATCTTCCTCGGTTTGTGAGACAAGCATGGATCCGACGTGGAATACTCCTCACCAAACATCAAATATCAGCTTGACTGATGTTATTCCATTCTTCCTGCAGTGCAGCGGCGAGTTCCTGGACATTGGTAGGGGGCTGTTGGTGTTGTTGTAGGCACCTGCCAAGCATATCCCAGACATGCTCGATTGGTGAAAGGTCTGGACTTAATGCTGGCCAAGGCAGTGTAGTGATGTTCTGCTCCTGGAGGAACTCTGTATCAACACGGGCCATGTGTGCTCTTGCATTGTCATCTTGGAAAATGAATCGACAGCCATGACACCACGCAAATGGCACCACATGAGCTGCCAACATGTTGTCATGGTCGTACTGCCCTATGACACGCCCTTGGATGACATGTAATGTTGTTCTGCTTGTCATGGTTATGCCTCCCCAAACCATAACCGATCCACAACCATAACGATCGTGCTGCCTAATGGTTATGTCATGGTATTGTTCATACCGCTGCTGCCACTCTGTTTCACCTGTCGTGGAAGTCAGGTGTGAACCTCGATTCATCAGAAAACATGACGTTGCTCCACCAACAATTGTCCCAGTGCTGTCATGCTCCACACCAATTATGCCTTGCTGCGATGTGACGTTCAGTCAAATGTGGAATTATTCGAGGTGGTTGAGTGTACAAATTCCACGATTTCGGATAGTCTGACCACTGTCTCACAGATCTGTCACTCGGTGCAGGTGCTGTCCAAATTCTGAGACACTCTGATGGCGGTTACATAATGCTGTGGTTCGGATGAAATGATCCTGGTTAGCAGTTGTCGCCCTTGGATTACCTGACCGATGTATGTCATCAACATTGCCTGTCTGAGGGTAGCATGACCACAACCTGCTAATCACAGATTGAGTAACGTTGAGAATTTAAACCACTGCAGTCTGTCTGTTGCCAGCTTCCAACATGCAAACGACTCGTAAACATTCGTCACATGTCAGTCTTCGCATACCTCAAAAGTTACGTTTCGACCAGAAACTATTGATGGATGAGTTTATACCAAGAAAAGATCGATGAGATCTCCGAAAAAGCCTGTCCAGTACAAATGAAAATTTCAAAACGTACTTCAAAGACATTAAAGCGGCCCTCATGCGAAAAACCTGCATGAAGTTTTCGTGGGCCGGTGACATGATCTACACTAAATTTGGTAACATATTGATGTGTCCAATCAGGCGTATGCAATACCATTCTCTGAAAATATCAACATCAGTTTGGATATCTCCTACATTTTGAATAGTATACATTGATTTTCAATGATATTGGCTTTTATATACGGAGTCAAAAAAGAAAGTATAATAGAAACAAATGTCAAAAAATACCATAAAGGATGAAATATAATAGTTCTATTGTTGCATGTTTGTGGACAAGAAGTCGTGCATCGAGTTTAATGACATGTTGTTGTTGTCCACCCAACTGTATACAATTTTGCTACGAATTTCAAAATAGCACTTGCTGCCCGAGAATGTCAAATTGAATGGGTGACGACGATTTTCTTTGTGTTATGTTGTGCTAGAGAGCCTGGGTTATTGAGAAAACGTGCTAGTTTTTGTCTTCTGATTTAAAAAAATGTCAAGGTTCACCGAAAATCAGAGGTTGCATGCCATTGGTATGCATGAGGCTGGTATACCTCCAGATGAGCTTGCTGCTGAGTTCGGAGTCACTGTGGCCACTATTTACTGTCTCATTGGAAGGCATAGGACCACTGGATCTTCTGCCGACCGGCCGAGTTCAGGTCGACTAAGAGTTACAACCCATGCGCAAATCCGACACATCAGGACGTCTCACGGGATCGCTTCCTTCCGGTGACGAGGACAGCAGCAATTACTCCTGGTAGAACTAACAATAGAATCAGTGCACAAACTGTCTGCAACAGACTCACTGAACACGGCATCCGCAGTAGGCAACCATATCACGGACTCATCCTTACCCAACATCATCGTACCGTCAGAATGGAATGGGCACATCAGCGTGTTTGCTGGACTCAGCAGCGTTGGAGCACAGTTCTTTTTAGTGATGAATCACGATTTTGTCTACAGCACGCTGATGATAGGGCAAGAATGTATCGCCAACGAGGAGAACTGTTTTCTGATGCTTGTGTGCGGGAATGCGACTGCTTCGGCGGGGTCGTGTGATGGTTTAGGCAGGGATTTCCTTGCACCATCGAACGCAGTTGATCTTCATCGATGGTAATCTGAATGGACAGCGATATAGGGACAAAATTCTTAACGCTATTGTTGTCCCGTTGTTCATCGCTAATGTCGGATTGCAGTTATTCCAGCAAAACAATGCCCGATGTCACATGGCACGTATCTGTTGTGACTTTCTTCTCAGGAGCAGAGCATCTAACTTTTTCCCTGGCCCCCACTTTTGCCAGATTTGTCCCCAATTGAGTATCTTTGGGATCAATTGGACCGTCGGGTATGACTCCATGATCTTCAGACGTTTGGCAATTTACGTAATGTTCTAAGGCAGGAGTGTAACGCAATACCACAGGGTGACATCCAGAGACTTATGAGGTCCATGCGCCGTCAATGTCTTGTCATCCAAGAGGCAAACAGTGGACATACATGCTATTGACTGCATGTGTGAACTTTTCATTTCACCCCATGCCTGAATTGCAACGTCCTGATGTGACGCTGGCAACAGTGATAACATGAAATTGTGCAAATTCATACAGCTAGACTCGAAATATGAATTTACAATAATTTTTGTTGGGGATTGAAGTCGATAATACTAAAAAAATTGCTCCTCAAAGTTTATTATACTTTCTTTTTTGACTTGGTATATTTCAAATACAACATGACAGATTGCTAGAGTACCTAGTTTGCCAATGGCTTTTGATTGTTCATTGGGACCTTGTTAATTTACTGAATGGCCACTTTGCCAATGAAAATCATTTATTTAACAGGAGTATTCAGTAACAGGGATTGGTCACTTACACTATTCTGGAGATGAGATGAGAATTTAATTGATTATATCTTGTCTGACAGAGCTCATGGAGACTTCTGTAATTGTCAGGGTAATATCTCGACACATTCTAAGATTTTTTATTCAGTTAATAGAAGTATTTACTTAACAGGGATTTGGTCCCCTTCATGTACTCTAGAGATAAACTGATCATTTATTCTATTATATCTTCTTTGACAGAGCTCATGGAGAGCTCTCTGTCAAACAAGATATAAAAGATTAAATGTCTTTATTCATTTAACAGGAGTTTGCTCTATAACCTTTATGAAATTAACAGGTCAAATTTGTACTGAAAGTAAAGTACATGGTTTTGTGTTTGGAAATTATATTCAGTTAACAGGGTCATTCAATTAAGTGATATTCAAGTAAGGGAGCTACACTGTACTGACTTTTTCCAAGTTTGCATGGGACAATTTAACGCTATCTTCAAAGTATATGGTTAATATTCCATTACTGTCTGACTCAAAGAAATCAAGTGGGAGAAGTTGAAACTTCTGTGGTCCTTTAATCAAGTATTGTCTTTTTATTACTAGTCCTGTGTTTGTGCTGTAAATCACATGGTACAAATTAAAAATAAAGTCTTTGATTATGTGTAGGCTATAATGGTATTTCATTGATCTCTGAACTGTATGAATATTATTGCCTTGTCATTAAAACTTTGTTTATGTCAGTAAATCGTGTTCTTATATCTAAGATCTTACCTTATATAGCTAAGGCAGTGGCAAACAGCTTTGAGCTAAAAATAATAAACAACTTGCATGTCGTGAATCTTACATTTTATGGATGTTCTCTTGTCTCAAGTATCGGACTTGACTATTGGGAACTCCAAACAGCATCTAAGCTTTCCATTTGAATTACTGGTGGTGTGCTTAATTAATTTTTGTAGAGGCTCCCCGTGGGAACCCCGGGAAGTAAGCAGCACTTGTTTACTGTGGTAAACCAGTTCCGCTTTACTAGTAAAATAGGACCCAGTCACCAATGCTTGGGGTGCAAGTCCTCTAAAATGGGCAACATGTTGATCAACGATTGACTAAACTTGACTTCATCTCCATGTTGTGTCACGATTAGCCATGGTGCATAAATATGTGACGTTAACCACCAACAAACAAACAAACATTTTGTAGAGGCTTTGTTAATCAGTTCCTGTTCAGGGAAGTAACAGATCCTAATAGGATGCTCAGAAGCACTTGAATTCATAAATACACTGTAAAGGAGGTCTCCTGAACCATAAAGGTCCTTGAAAATGCTTAAAAACTGTGTTGCGATATGCCAGTATGATTGTTGGGAGACACTAACATTTTTGTATGGTTGCTCATATAATGATAGGACTCTGTCTGTTTTTATACCACCCACTTGAAAAGTGGAAGGTATATAGTGATCACTTGGTCCGTCTGTCCGTCCGTCCACCTGTCCTTCTGTCTGTCTGTCCATTATGCTTTGGGGGGTACACATCTGCTATCTGCTATCCGCAACTCCTCCTAAACCAGTGAATGGATTTCATTGAAACACTCAGACATTCTTTTCCATACATTGAAGATGTGCACCTCCTATTTTCTTTTCAGATATTTTCATTTTTACAGTTTCCCATATTGAAAAATGAACTTTGTCAAATTCAATTGACATTCTGTACAGATCTGCTATGTGCAACTCCTCTTAAACCATTGAACAGATTTCATTGAAACGTTCAGACATTTTTTTACATACATTGCAAATGTGCACCTACTATTTTCTTTTCAGATATTTTCATATTTACAGTTCCCCATATTCAAAAATGGTCTTTGTCAATGCAGGTTTTAGTAGGGAGGGGTATTGATCTGCTATCTGCTACTCCTCTTAAACCATTGAACAAACTCCATTGGAACTCGCAGACCTTCTTTTACATAAATTGAAGATGTGCACCTCCTATTTTTCTTTCAGATGTTTTCATATTCCGACATACGTCCATCCGTCCATTATGCTATAGGGGTGTTAAGCTTTTGGTGGGGGGGGGGGGGGGGGGGAGGGTGGGTACACATCTGCTATCCACAACTCCTCTTAAACCAGTGATTGGATTTCATTTCGGGTTTTCCATATTAAAAAATGGGCTTTGTCAATTCAAGCTTGCGTGGTGGTGGGGGAGGGGGGGGGAGGGGTGTTGACATTTGCTATCCACGACCTCTTTTAAACTAGTGAATGGATTTCAATGAAACCTTCAAACATTGGTGTCAGTGTTTGTGCTCTCTACATTAAACACACTTTTACTGTTGTAAAATGTTTCTTGGTGGGAGTGGGTGGTATCATTTACTGAGCAGTGCTCACAGTTTGTCTAGTTAAATTAACATTTGCTTGTCCAGGTGATAAGTTGAAATCTGTATGTCCATCAGCTGCTGATCCTAATTTCTTTGTTATGGATCATGCCTAACTAGAGGAAAGTTCCTTTTGGTAATGGCTCCTGTGTTAGACATCCTGGATTTTTTGTGATTTTCACATTTCCAAGCAAGCCAGAAAATAAGCAGACTGTCATCTGAAAAATGAGGTCCCCAGAGGGTGAATTTAGTGATACTACCCTGAACAGCAGGGTAGCATCACTAAATTTACCCTCTGTGAACCTCAATCTGAATCGGGGTCTCAAAACTAAACAGAAAGAGGTAACCACAGGATAATTGGCCCACTGTATGAGATAGCATCATCAAATTCACCCTCTGAGGTCCTCATTCTGCAAATGTCAGGCTGCTTATTTTCAGGCCTATTTCCAAGCAATAATATGAAAAAGGAATGTCTGATGTTTCTACCATACAGGTAGACAAGACTTCACTAGAAACCACTGCTAAGGGGTACTGTAATTTCCACCAGAAAGCCCACCAAGAGCCTGTTTGTTGGAACATTTGTTCTACATGAACATCTAAGATAATAAACTCAACAAATTCAAATTAGGCCCTTGAGGGTTAGACTCTACTAATTATATAAATATGTAAAATAGTAAAATACGAAGTTTGTGTTTTACTTTGGAATATGTACTGATTGCTCCCATAAAGGTGTAAAGTTCTCTCAAATTCTACATTAGTTAGACTCTAATAATTTTCTTTATTCTTCTCAGTTATTTTATTTTCTAAATGATAGATAATATTTATGCTTCTACAGTTTTATTGCCATAATATTGCCTTAGATGTTGATGTGGAGCTAAACACAATTTGGGACACATTTTAAGGCCTGGCTTTGACGTTACTGTTGGAAGTATTGCATCACAGCATTTCCTGAAATAAATTGCCATGCTCTAAAATGTTCCTTCATTCTCTAAAAAAATTTGAAAATTCATTTTGCCTGAAAGAATTTGTGTTGCCTGAAAATAGTTAAAGTGACCCTTTGTCATTTTCACCTTAACTTCCAATTTGTGCAGACCTGTAGTGGAGTGTGGTTACGCAGTGGTAAAAGAGCATTGGACCTGTAACCGAAAGGTCAGTGATTCAGTCCTGACAAGTGGTAACTGCATTGTGTCCTTAGGCATGACACTTAACCCTTTACCTAACATAGTGGCCAAAAATGGGCAGCAAAGTAACCAGGATAAGGCTGCCACAGGCTAATATATCTCTGAAGTTTCTCAATAAAACCATACAAATATGGATATCATTAGAACCAGCTCGTCGAGCTGGTTCTATTGACATCCATATTTGTATGGTTTTATTGAAATATTGTGAAATTTGTTTTTGAAAAATGTGAAATTTAATTTATTTTTACTGTGTTAGGTAGCGGGTTAATCCTGATTGCCCATGTGAGGGTATGATGGCACTGGTACTTATATAATGGTATACTGCACGTCAGTGGTGCACTAACTTTTAACCTCTGCCAACTCTGGGTGTGCTGGGCTAATGAGTTGGTGGGTTGGGCCAATGAGTTCGTGGGTTGGGCCATTGCTCATTACTTCTTTGTGTTTCTCTCCATGTCCTCTGTCTTTCTCCACCCATAAAACTATCTGACACAAAGTGACCCTGGCTGTCGAAAGTGTCAAGAAACTCCATTAATAAAACAAATAAACAGGCCTGCATCCCTATTATAACAGTTTCAAGATTGGTTTTGTATGAACTCCTTGCATGCTGCTGGCAGATATACACGACCAGAATAGGAAGGTTCTTGCCACGGAAATAAGTAAAATTTGGCATTTGAAACCAAATTGGCTACTGTAAATTGAATCAACATTTCAACCAATGATTTCTTGAGTTAAATTTTCGAGAACTCAGGGCTTATATTTCAATGAGAATCTGAGTTTCTATTCCAGCAAGGATGCGTGCAACAAAACCAGTGAGAATCCATGAAGATTCTCGCTGCACCTATGCTAGGATTCGCGTGAAAAGAATTGAGTCAGTTTAACCGTTTACCTAAAACAACGGCAGCAAATTAATCAGTACATGGCCAACATGACCTGAAATATCCTAACCCTTTGTCAATAAAATTAATCGTATAAATATGGCAGTCATTGGAACCGGCCCGATGAGCCAGTCCCAATGACAGCCATATTTATAATGTTTTTTTGGTAAATGTTGTTTATTTTTTAAGAAAATATCAAATTCAGTTTATGTTTTAAAACTTGAAAAGCTGTGTTGGGTAAAGGTTTAACATGTATTATCAATATATCAGAGGTTCAACCATGATGGTCTCATGGGATCCTGGGGTACTCATAGCAAGTGTGGATTCTCGCAACCATTTCTTGTCAACCTACCTTACAATTGTTTACTACAGGCTTGCACAACAGTGGAAGTCCCTAACTCGGAAAATATACTCTTTATTTTGATCTTTCCCAAGGGATTTGGGAAAGAAAAGTGGTGCAAAAGCACCAAGAAAAAATAAGCCAAAACTGGGTGCTACCGGAGCACACCCAGTAGGGGATGCTCTTCTCCTAATACAGGTCCACAGCTTCCGGTACCAGTGCTCAGTCAGTAACTAATGAATCATTCTTTTTTCGTCCACCTGCTTGGTGAGATGTCTATATTTGCATTAAGAAACAGTGATAATTCAACTCGTTGATAATGGTTACCTGTGACTGGAATTATGGATCTGAGGATTGTATAATAACAGGACTGTGTTTTATATATTCTCGTTATTATTTTCAACCACATTTTCATTGTATTTTATATATTCTCCGTGTTCGTGCGCGATTTTCGCGTACGTGCAGTTCGGACATAAGATTTTTCAGTTGATAAATTTATGTTATCCTTTTGGATATTATTATTATTATTGGAGTTAGGTGTCAATGGGGGGGCTGTATGGACAGGATTTCTCCTCTCTGTTGAGGGCAAAATTTCTGTTTTTTGGGTCCCTGTCGGCCGTCTGGGTTCAGTTGTGTTCCTGCCGGTCCTTTATTTTCTGCCACCTTTCTCTCGTAATTGGGGGTGTTCTTCTACTTACAGCATCTGTTGAGTTCACCCTTTTCTTCTACTGCTCTCACTCGGTTATGCCCAGGACTGTTCCTTGAGGGCAATGCCTTTTGCCCAAGCATGTGGTGTGTTCTCATGGCCATTCCTCCCACACCCACGGGGAGGGGGAACGCAGTCGTTCGGGGCCTCCCGACATGACCACATCTGGTGAGAATTATATCCCCTCCGTTGGGGATGTGCAGTCTTTTTCTGTGGTGGATACTTCGAGAGCTGTTGAGTTGTCTGGTGAAGAGATGCCTGGTTCCGGGTTGTGACACTTCCTTTGGAGCCAAGCTCGGTTGCTCTCTCCACCAGTTTCAACAGCTCCCGTCCTATCTGCTGCTACTGCTGTTCCGTCTGCTACGTCATCGGTCACTGTTTCAGCCGCCCTCAGCTTATCCCTTCAGGGGTTTGCACAGATGTCTGGTGGTGTGGACATGGGGTATCAGCCTCAGCCTTCCCTGACTTCAACTCGGCGAAGTCGGAAGGGGCTGCTGACCGAATCCTCTGCTGTGGTCTCTCAACCGTCGAGCCCAGCTGTTTTCTCATTGGATTCGGATGTTCATGATGGGGTCACCATGGACTCGGCCGGGTTTCTGTCCATGCACTCTGGTCCCATGGCCAGTTTTGCGGGACCGACGCTTTTTGTGCAGCCTGGACCTTCTGTCCCTCAGAGGCCCGCGGCAACTCTCCTGAGTTCCCCCACTGTAGATCCTCAGGGTATGTTGTACCCCAATATGCATCTGCCTTCAGATGTTTTGGCTGCCACCTGTCGCCCCGCGTCAGGTGTTTTTGAGGATCCTGGCCCTTTGCTGGTTAAAAGGGTCAGGAGTGAAGCCACTTTGCCAGTTCGTTCTTACGTCGAACCAGGCCGACACGGGCCGTGAGCTTAGGGCCCTCTCCTTGCTCACTCAGATTCTTTCCAAGAGCCTTCCCGTTGCCTCCAGCGAGGCTACTAGTGGTTTTCAGGCATCCCTGCGGCGCTGCCTCCCGGGATTGGAAGCAGGCCGCTTCTGATCCCTCAGGTGTGCCTACACCATGGGAGGCATCGGCTGGTTTGCCCATGGTGGGCTATGTGTCTTCTGACTCAGAGGATGGATCAGACATACCTGACGTCGAGAGCCAACAGTCTTTTGACTTGGTGGCAGCTCTTGACTTTGTGTTTGAGTCCTTCCAGATCTGAAACCGTCAGACCAGCCGACGGTGTCAGCCAGGCCACGATCATTGGTCGCGCACCTACAGCCTGTGGAGCAACCTGCTTCTGGGTGCCTTCGACCGTGCCAGTCGGTACAAGTGGTTGAAGCGTTTACATCTTTGGACTCTAAGCTGAGTTCCAAGGCTATGAAGACTTTGTTCTTCACCAGGGTTGACACTTTTTTGCCTCCGGCACATTATCGTTCCTACAATTCCATCAGTCTGCCAGACTTTGATGGTCTTGGATCAGGACTCCACCTCCCTCGGGCTTTCCAAGCCCAAGTCGGCCATTATTCCTATGGCGACTCTGGAGTCCCTGTTGGGCTTATCGAGAGAGATGCTGGGCATGCTTTCTCTCTCAGATCACGTCGTCTGTGCTTTAGCTGCTTATCTGCCTCCAGATAAGTATGACGACATATAGGCTCCTTTGCGTGTGCTTTCCAAGCCGCTCATGCATGTTACTCACATGCATGCCTGTAACACGGCTAACTTAGAATTAGTTTGCCAGGACGCTGTGTTGGACACAAGCCGTTCCCTTCCTGAGGGGCAGCGCACTGCTCTTCGATCTGCTTCTTTGGCGGGTCTGCGACTATTTCATGGTTCCATGGTGAAGGTCTGGGATGACGTCCTACGTCATTCCAAAGATCAGCTGGTACTTCATCAGCTTGATCAGCCTTCTTTTGGAGGCAGGGGCCGTCCAAACCCTAACAAGCACCCTTTTGCTACCTTCTTGCCAAGGTCACCCGAGGAGGTTTACATTGACCTGACTTCATTGTGCCTTCATGCATATCTTTTGTCAGGTCCTGTCTCCTCCATAGAGGTTTTTCGAGATGAGCAGTGCAGTGCATTTCTTCTTCGAGGAGGCACTCCACTGGTTTAGCCTATGTGGCTAAGAGGAAGGTCTTCTGCCGATGGTGTGCCGATCACTCTGTTAATTATGCCAATCGTTCGATATCACAAATTGCGGAGTTTCTGGTACACCTGTTTGATTCTCGGGGTGTCCAGTCTGTTACCATCAAAGGGTACAGGTCCATGCTTTCGGAGACTTTTTCATATGTGGGACAGTGTCATATTGGCACTAATCCATACCTCTCCATGCTTCTTCAGCACTTTTCTTTGAAAAGGCTTAGACTTTGCAGCTTACCCCAAGATAGAATCTTTCTTGGGTTCTGTTTTGCTTGGGAGGGGGGTGGTGCCGTTCAAACCTTTATCCCAGGTGGATATGCATTTTCTCACATACAAGAACGCTTTTCTGATGGCTTTTGCCTCAGCCAGACGGATTAGTGAGCTTCATGCCCTCTCGGTTGATCCAGCCTTTTTCAGGAGCTCTCCCAACAGTGTTACGTTTACCACTGATTGCTCTTTTCTGGCCAAGAATCAGATACCAGAAACTACTCCACCTCCTATCTGTATCCAAGCTCTTCCTTCTGCTGAGGGTAATCGGCCTTTGCTCTGTCCGGTTCGTGCACTTCGCATTTATCTCAATCGGATGCAGTTCATTAGGAAAGGCAGGCAAAGTTTTTTTCTGTCTCTTATTCCTAGTCAACAGAAGATCTCTCCTCAATTCATTTCTTGATGGATTTTTCATGCTATTCGTGCGGCTTACACTTGTCTAGCAACTGACAATTGTCTTACCAATCGTATTTCTGCCCACGAGGTGTGTCAAGTTGTCAGATGTTATGCAGGCAGCCTACTGGAGAAATGCATGTACTTTCTCCACCTTCTATCTGCGTCAGTTGCAGGAGCAGTCGGAGGACCTTTTTGCTTTGGGCCCTCTTTCTTCTGCTCAGGCTGTTGTCTACCCTAGCCATTAGGCTTCTTACAAGGTCAGTCCCAGCTCTGTGCTGTTACTGTCCTTTCTGTCTGTGCATCGCACAGAACTGTACGCCTCATCTCTCATTGTCTTTTACTAATGATTGTGATGCTAGGTTAGGTTTGATAGACCTAGGGACCTCTTCCTCTGTCCACGTTTCCAGTGCAATTGGATTATGTGGGGGTTGGTTATGTGATTCCCTCCATCCTATTGTCTACTCAGCCTGTAGTAAACAATTGTAAGGTAGGTTGATAAGAAATTTAAATTTTATAGTAAATTTCCTTTCTTATTATACCTACCACAATTGTTTACATGGAGGCCCTCCCATCTTCTTATTCGGGTAAGAATCTTTCCTCCCTGCTGATCACATAACTCCAGTTTTGACTTATTTTTTCTTGGTGCTTTTGCACCACTTTTCTTTCCCAGATTCCTTGGGAAAGATCAAAATAGAGAGTATATTTTCTGAGTTAGGGACTTCCACTGTAGTGCAAGCCTGTAGTAAACAGTTGTTGTAGGTATAATAAGAAAGGAAATTTACTATAAAATTTAAATTTACGCAAGAACCCAAATGGATTCTCCCAAATTGAGATGAAATATAAGCCCTGAGAATTTTTCATCAAATTTAATCATGGCAGCTTTACAGTAGCCATGACTAGATTTGATGAAAACTATTTTTAAAAATTCTCAGCAGGTTAAGAGTTAAGCCGCTTAATCTTGGCACTGAAATTGTTAGAAGTTGGGGACAAATTTGTATTAATTCTTTCCACCAAGGAAAATGTTGAACATGCCTAATAAAAATTGTTTTGTATTGTTTGATCTGCTCCAAGTACATTAGGTAGTTAATAACTAGGCACACACACATGCTACATAGGTTTCAAATGAGTGAAGTTAATATTGATCAGCTGTTTTGAGAATAATATAGTATTAATGGTGTGATGTTGCTCAGCATAGAACATAAATTACCTGACAGCAATGTATTGAGGAAATACTTCTGTGTCACAGATTATATCTGTCAAAGCTGTTTGCCACTGATTTGAAATCAGGTATTGGTGAGGTAGGTGGAATATTTTAGCTTCTTCTTTTTGATACTCCTCTGAATCATTTATTTAGGAGCGAAGTCAAAATACACTGGTAGCTTTGTTGGTGATGAGGAGCAGTATGTAACAAATTGTTAAATTTTTAACTTAACCCTTTGAACTGCTTTTCCAGCCAGGAACATGATATGTCATAACGTCATTATATAGGGTGGCTCTTCGGTAAATGTGTGGAGTAGACCAATCAATATTTTCAACATGCAGCCCTGAGGCTGCACGTTGAAAATATTTATTGGTCTACCCCAAATAATGAATACAGACTCCTCTAATTGCTGCCATTGAAATGGCATGGAAGATACCACTAGAGTTCAAAGGGTTAAAAGCAGACAGAATTTAGACAGGCTCATGACTGGGTCATGATCTTGGTGAACTTCGCTGTCCACTTTCCAATGCACAATTCCTTTAGAATATCACCTGTTGAAAAAGAAATGCGAGAACATTGCAAAGCAGTTGTTGTTTTTGTTTGTTTTTATTGATTGCATCTTTTGGCTTCTGCTAATAAACCATATGATTACATCATTAGTTCTGAGACATAGAAGTGAAATTTGTTAATTATTAAGTATTAATTTGATTGCGTGCTGGAAGCCCATATTTGGGCTTCATCTTGAATTGCAGGGACCACAACTTAAAAATGTCACTTTCTGTGAATGTGAGTCTGTTTTGGCTCAGTGGTTACGGAATTGGAGTTCTAACCATAAGGTACATGGTTTTATTATACGCAAAACGATAGATTATCGAAAAAATTGTGGAAAGATAGAAATCGTATCCCCCCCCCCCCCTCCCCCCCAACTGTGAATATAGACATTTTCACTTTCATAGTACCAATCAAAATGGCAGCTTTCAAAGCATCATTTCAAGGTGAATACGAGTCAAATTATCACTGGAAATGATCAATTTGTTCTAAAAACGTATAATGAAAAGAAAAGCTAGTGTTTTTGAGTGGATACAGATCATTTCCAGCAATAATTCAACATGTATTCACCTTGAATTGATGCATGAAACCTGCCAGCTTAATCAAATCGCAAGATGCCACCTGTTCTGAGTATCATTCAATCTGAGTATCAAATCACTTTCGCATATCAATGCGCTGTTTACTTTCATGCATCAATTGAAAGTGGAAACGAGTGGAATTATCAATAGGGATGATCAGATTCTTATTAAAAGCGTATAGTGTTCTTGAGTGGATACTGAAAGTTATCTCACTCGTGACCAAGTAAAAGGGTTATTTACGATCGTGCAAGCGCTCGCGAAAAATAAACTTTTGTCTTGGTCACTCATGGGATAATTTCCAGTATCCATTCAAAAACACTTGATATCCTCTATCTATCCCTCACCAGTGGTTACTGCATTGTGTCCGTGGACAAGGCACTTAATCCCGATAACCCATGTGGGGGCATGGTGGCGCTGTGTATTGAGGCATACTGTAGGTCAATGGTACGCTTGTCTTCAAGCAATGCTACCCCTTCTTGTGTGGTGTTAGTATGTTGGGGAGTCTGACAGTTGAATGTCATTACCTGGTGGTTTTCTCCGGGTTCTGCGGCTTGCCCCATCCATAAAACTGTCCGGCATGAGGTGACCTTGGCTGTCAAAAGTATCATTAACCCTTTGAGACTTTAATTATCCTGACGTTCAAACGTCACTGGGGATTCAGTTTCTTCAATATTTTTCAAAGTGCAAACGTCGGAAAGTACAAATAACAAGATATTTTTTACATTAGTGATTATCTGCTTGAGGGCTAGATTATTTTTGGTGGTATGAATTTGTTATTCAAAACTTGTTTTATTACATATTATTGGAGAGTGCCCACAGGCACTCTCCAATAATTTGTAATAAAACAAATTTATATAAACAAAATGTTATTTGTATTTGACTGAATATGAAATATGAATATGAAGCAAGGAGAGTGTTGGCTTTTGCTCTGGTATCCTCATTTTTTGAAAGCCCCGATAGTGGCTTCTAGCACTCAACCAGTTAAGGAGTCTTGATAGCAGGATTATATTAGTATTTTAAGCTGTGATAGCATTTGGCTCAATGGTTATCACTGTGCACTATTCGGGAGAAATTAGGAATTTGAGGTTAGAACTTTAAAAAATCGCAAAATGAAAACAAAACAAATGACCACAAAGTATCAATGCGCTGTTTGATTTTGTACGTAATAACACGTACAAAAGTATCAAATTGTTAAACCCCAATAAATAAATAAATCTGCGGATGTGCATTGTATTATCTTTGAAGTGAAATGATTTTATTTTTTCAGATTTGACTTGATTAAATTTATGGGATGTATAGGCACTCTCCCATATATTGTAACAAGGCAGAGACATGTGAACAAATTTTGACAACCAAAAATAATTTGGTACTCTACTAGTTCATTATTTGATGGCAAGTTTCCTTGCATATAGTAATACAGTATTCTGATCAAATGTTGGCCATTTGCATATGATGTTAATTTTATAGTACAGTGGAACCCTGTTAATTGAATAGCCACTTTGCCAAAGCAAATTACTCAATTAACAGGAGTATTCAATTAACAGGCATTGTGTCACTTTCCTGTATTCTAGAGATAAACATAGCATTTTTTGTATTATATCTTGTTTGACAGAGCCCTGTCAAATAGAATATAATAGATTAAATGCCTGTATTGGATGTACTGAGACCAAATAGGTCTATAAACAAAGGAAAACTGAGGAGAGTCGGGGTAATTTCTCAATAGGTTACAAGATTTTTTATTCAGTTAACAGGAGTTTTACTCTATAACCTATATTCAATTGACAGGTCAAATTTGTACTGGAGGTATGGTAAATGGTTTTGTGTTGGGAAATTATATTCAGTTAACAGGGTTATTCAGTTAAAAGATATCAAATTTAGTGGGCTCCACTGTATTGACTGTTATGAGCTTAGCCCAGCCGGGGCTGAGTTGTACATCTAATGAATCCCTCAAAATGTTAACACAATCTTAAACAGTAAGGGTTAGAAAAGCACATATATTTTCATAATTTTTATTGAAAGAGGTAAATCAGAGCTTGTAAGAACTAGACTATCACAACTGACAACATCGAGTTTAATTAACAGTGTTTTTGATAATATATTAATGAAAGTTTTAAAATGTGTAACTTTTGTTCGGATGCATACCATTTCAGCATGTAGGCATTTATAGGCTTTGTCAGATCTTTTTGGCCAATGTTTAGACAACAACCCATATTTCACACGTCATCTTTTGAAGACAGAGACCTATTGATACTCCTTGATCTGTGCGGCTCTTTCATGTTGAAACTACTTTGTCAAATCAACACCTTGCCAAAATGACTCTTGTTAGGTTCGTTTTAGAATTTCCTGTCCATGTTGATCAACACACCCACGTCCTTCACCTGTTGGTGACATTCACATACACTAATATACATTCAGGAATATATGGTTAATTCCGCCCACTGATGACAAAAGAAAAAACAACACAGCTCAGTCAGTTGGTCTCAATTTTATGAATGCTAATGTGATCGAAAAGTGTGATGGTACTTAATTAACATAGCTGCACTCATTTTGTTTTATCCAACATTGATCTCAAAATGCAGGTATGCACAAGCTGGATAACCTTGCATTAAGTTCATCCAAAGGTTATCCAAAATTTCCTAGAATAACCTTTTCTCCCACCACGAAGGTACTGAGACATATATAAAGTCATGTGAGACAGCTGGGAGACGTATGCCCGTCTCACTCCACCAACGTGACCAACCTATTTGATTATTTAAGTCCCCCATGGTTTCACTGTGAAGGGGACTGTTGGATTGCACTCTGTCTGTCCGTCCATCTGTCTGCTTGTCTGTCTGTCTGTCTGTCTCAGAGATGCTTTGGCACTTTTGTTTCAAATTTTCAGATTTGATGGGACATTAGGAAAAATTGATACACGTAAATTTTTTTCTGAAAAAAAATTAAAGATGGCCGACTGGTGGCCATTTTTGTTGGAAATTGCGTGTAATTCGTTATTCGCTCAGAACTTCTGAACGACATTTCCGATTTCAATAATTTTTGGTATGGAGGACTAGCAGCATAAGATAAATAACATATCATACAGATTTTTTTTTTCCGTGCATAAATTATGCAAATTAGCCTTACTTAACCTTTTTTTCGGGTTATATTATTGTGCGTATTATGTTGTGTACTGTTACAACCTGTATCTCAATTTCTTTCATGCTTTTGTTTCAGATTTGAAGGGAAGGGACATAAGATAAATAACATATTATCCAAGGTTTTTTTCTTGTGCATAAATTATGCAAGTTAGCCTTACTTAACTTTTTATGGGTATTTGGATGCTTCCAGTAAAACTACAGAAATATATGGGTAATATTGGGACTAGTGTGTTGAGTTGTTCCTTTAATATCCATATTTGTTTGGGTTTTATTGAGGAAATATCAATATATTTGCTCATGTATAAACAAACAAAATGGAAGGCTGTTTTGCTTCCGTAAATACGACTAACTTTATAAACAAAAATTGAAACCAGAGCATTCTAAGAAAAACTTCAGCACACCTCAAATTGCTATATCAGCTTATTGGAGAGAAATATAAAGGTTATCGGAGGATTGATGAGGTAGAAACCGAAACATTAAAATATTATTTGGCTGAATTTATAATTAACGTTTGTCAAGAATATGGCACTGAAGTACATGTCTGGAAATGACATGTGAAGACATGTCAGTGCATTAGTCATGCTAGTCTGCATGTTTTGAAGTATACACCATACTTCTCGACAAGCTTTCCGAATATCTTATTGGTTTTCACCTAGAATGAACGCACTATAAGAATTATTTTTTCATGGAAAATATGGTATTTTCTTATTAATGGCATCGCATCCCTAAATTGGTGGGAGAAAAATCATCTTCGCTTGGGTACCTGGGTGGGACGGGTAAATCTCACCATCGGGGCAAGATATTTGAGCCAGACACTCTGCAATCCTTTGGTCTAGCTCAAATATCTTACCAGTGCAGGGATGGATTTAAAGGAAATTTGGTTTGAGGGATCTTTATAACAAGACGCTCCTGAAAATGTTATAAAAAAGTTGCACACATATTTTTCACCAGAGTTGTAGTCCTTACTATGTCAATTTTTTATGATTTTTTTTCCATCTGCAGCAATATCTCAGCAGTGAGTAGATGGAAATCAATGAAATTTGGTACGAGGGACCCTTGTGACAAGCCGCTGCTGCACATGTTATAAAAAAGCTTTCTTTGTCCATCCATCCATTTCTGTCCATCCATTCATCTGTCCGCAGTGATATCTCAGCGGTGGGTGGATGGATTTCAATGAAATTTAGTATGAGGGATCCTTGTGACAAGCCGCTCCTGTACGTTTACAAAAAAGATGCCCGCATATTTTTCATCAGAGTTACGGTTCTTGCATTTCTTTGACATGTGTCAAATTATTTCCCATAGTGAGGGACCCCAATTTTACGAATCAGCTCATTAACTAAGTTGACTGTCAGGGAACATCCATCAGTTTTACAAATTTTCTTGTGTTTTGGGGGAGGGGTTTGTGTTCAATATTTATTGCTTGTCAGTAATTGGGTATTCCTCTGAATTTACAGGATTATTCTTTCACTTGCATTACGTTTGGTGTATTTTGAAGACCTAATTTATACACCTGGCCAGTTATATACTTAGCCAATGAAGGCTGAAGGGGGTAGGCAGTGGAGACATCACAATGTACTCACAGAAGGATGATCAACTGATCAATGCTATAGACAGACATTTTATTTTTGTGAGCATTGACTGGTAGCACATAGGAAACTCCTGTTTGGTCGTGATTGTGCTTTATTTGTGCTACTTTATTTGGATTTTCCTAAAGGGAAAATCTATTTGTTATTGCAATGATTATTTTTTTTTTTTTTTTTTTTTTTTTATTATTATTATTATTATTATTATTATTATTCTTCCACACTTTTTATTTTCACTATTTCTCGAAAACGCTCTTGACGATTTTTTTAAAAGTTTCTGTACTCATAAAGGGTCATAAGCTGTAACTAATCGTCATATTCCCATTTTTCTGAAAATGTTTTAGTTAACCCTTTATGCCAAAAAACACAAAAATATTTGGCAGCTCATATCTTTGGACTGGAAAGGGTGATTGACTTGAAATTTTCTCAGACATGTCAGCAATACACCCCTCTATCAGCATATGGTACAAAAATGTATCTAGTTAACACCTTTCTGCCAAAACATTTTTCGTAACGAAAAAAAAATTCAAAATTTGACCATTTTTGAACTCAATCTCGGGACAGGGATATGCTGAACCATCTAAAATGGCTTAGATATGAAGACTGTATCACTGAATTGTAAAAACCATCGAAAAAATTTCGATTCGATTTTCTGACAATCCAAAATGGCGGCCGAAAAATCGAATTTTTATTTTTGGTTATTTATGCATTTCAGGCCATTTGGAGACGAAAAAAAATTTTTTTTTGCACCAGAAAAATTTTCGGTTTCGACCAAAAGTCGGAAATTTTTGTTTCCACTGGCCTACTTTGCCATCACAGTACTCAACAAGTGGGATGATTTGAAAGCTTCTAAGGGTAGAAATGTTGAAGTCACAGTGTACATGAACAGTTATCATCTTTTGGAAATGGAGTTGTTCTTAATTTAGCTTCTGCTAGCAGTCAAACATGGCTTCAGGACACTGTGACCAAAAATTGAAAAAAAAATTTCTTGTTTTTTTTTTACTTTATTATGTCTAGATTCATTATTTCTCATAAATAAAAACTATCAATGACGGCCATGAGTCCTAATAAATAAAACCATCAGTATTTGGGGCAAAATGTTTCTTGTTGGGCAAAAACACCCCAAAACGCCCCAAAATGCCCAAACCTTTATAGGCCAATATCTCATGAAGGAGAAAAGATATCGACTTAATTTCTTGACAGACTTGCCAGAATTACTCTTCTCTAAAACAAACATAATCGGTATTTTTTTCCATTTTTTATGTTTTCTGCCAAAATTTTTCACAAAACGGAAAGTTATCTCGAAAATCGGCCTTTTTGGATTGAAATATCAGAACCCCAGGAGCGATTTTTGAAATAAAGTTCAGCAATTGATAGCTCATTTTATACCCTAACAGAAAATAGAAAAACCCAAAACCCCTTGTCGCTAGATTTTGCTGTAGATGAGGGTGAAGGAAGGTACCCTCAAATGTGTGTCGAAAGTTGGCGAAATTGAAAAAAAGGTTACCTTAACGTATGGCAACGGTATAAACTACTGGCGGTCTCGACAATATACGGATGCAAAATCACACCTTGAAGCCAGTTAGGAAAGTTGGCACAAGAAACGGGGACTTCATGCTCAGTTGCAGCTCTACACTCGTCTACAACACTGCCTAGGTCCATTCCAAACTGATAGAGTCTGGACGAATAGTGTTCTCACTTTCCACGCGATGGGCGATGTTTCCACGCGGTCTGGACACTCGCATTGGATGCCATGATGTCGGACACAGCTCGTGTATGTCTGAAGTGCAATTGTAATGTCTAATTGGAGAATTTTCGTGAATCTTTTCCTGCCAAAAAGATACTCACCGCCGATTTCTTATAACTTCAAATTCTAACGATTATCTAAGTTTTAAATGTAGTGTCTGGGGGGGGACCGAGGGCCCCCCCCACCCTGCAGCTCCAGCCACTAACGCTAACCCTAACCCTACCTCTCCCCCGCACTTTCCCACCTTAGCGGCATTCTGGCTCGAAAGTTGCTAAAATGACAAGAGGCGGGGCGCGGTGGCTCAGTTGGTAGAGGTGCAGGCTGCAAGCCGAGAGGTCCTCGGTTCGAATCCCACCTGCGGCAACCGCGTTGTGTGCTTGGGCAAGACACTTCACCCCGATTGCCTACATGGGGGCACGATGACGCTGTGTACTGAGGCGTACTGCACGCCGATGGTGCGCATGTCTTCAACCAATCTAACCCTGCCTGTGCTGCGGTGCAGAGTTCAGAGTTACGATGTTGGGGAGCTGACAGCTGCTCGTCGTTGCTCGGTGGTTCTCTCCGGGTACTCCGGCTTCCTCCACCCGTAAAACTGTCACGGTCACGATTAGCCATTGTGCATAAGTATGTGACCTTAAACACCAATAAATAATAATACTAATAATAAATAAATGACAAGAGGCTACATTAATGTATGACAACGGTAAAAATTACGAGTGGTGAAGGACGATATTGAGACAAACAATCATACCTTGGAGCCGGTTAAGCAATGTGGCACCGAAACCTGGCAGTTTATGCTCAATCACTGCTGTACAGCCATCTACATCACTTCCCAAGTCCATTCCAAACTGATAAAGTCGGGACGAATAGTACTCTCTCTTTCCACGCGTCGTGTGGTGCTTCCACGCAGTGAAAACACTCGATTCCAGTGCCAAAATGTCGGCCAGGCTTCGTAGAACAAGTCCTGAAAATTTCAAGTCGCTACCTTCAGCGGTCTAGACACAGTCCATGTATATCTGAAGTGCTATTTTAATGATGTTTAATATGCAAAGTTTCGTGAATCTTTTCCTGCATGCCAAAAACCTACAACCGCCAATTTCTTTTGACTTTTAACTTCTGACGTTTCTCAAAGATTTAGAGGTTGCGTTGGGTTCTCTGGGTGGTGGTCTTAAAGAAGCAACTTCGATTTACAGTCAACTCATCACCAGTCACACCCAGTTGTAAGTTTTAAGAGGAACTACCCCAGAGAGGGATGAGTAGGGCAGTCTGTGCCCATTTACGACGTCTTCTTTCGTACCGGCTTGAAAAAGACCAAATTCAAAAAGTTACCTCCTCTCTTCAAACCGCTATTTCTCAGCCAATTCTTGGCGGATTTCCATGAAATTTTCACTCAGCGTTCACGAATATTTGCTGCATCACATGCCATGAAGAGCGACACGAATTTCGCATTTCGTCATTCTCGAAATCGAGAAGAGCGTATGCGTGTGTGCACGAGGTTCTCGCGGGTCACATGCTGGGTTTGTGGATTTTCCATCGACGTGGTCGTGTTTGGCAGAGCTTCTAGAACAAACGCTGAAAATTTCGAGTCGCTGCTCCAAAAACTCTCGCCACAATCTACTGTACATGGAACAGAGTGTTTACTTTTTATTATTTGGATTTTCCTAAAGGGAAAATCTATTTGTTATTGCAATGATTATTTTTTTTTTTTTTTTTTTATTTTTTTTATTTTATTATTATTATTATTTGGATTTTCCTAAAGGGAAAATCTATTTGTTATTGCAATGATTATTTTTTTTTTTTTTATTAGTATTATTATTATTATTATTATTTGGATTTTCCTGGAAGGAAAATCTATTTGTTATTGCCAAGATTATTATTCTTTTTTTTTTTTTTTTGTTTTTCCAACACTTCGGGGAAAGAGTTTTCTCGAAAACGGTCTTTAAGATTTTTTTCAAACTTTGCACGATCAATGACGGCCATGAGTTCTAATAAATAAAACCATCAGTATTTGGGGGAAAATGTTTCTTGGTGGGCAAAAACGCCCAAAAACGCCCAAAGCTTCGTAGGCCAATATCTCATGAAAGAAAAAAGCTATTGACTTAATTTTTTGACAGACTTGTCAGAATTACTCTTGTCTAAAACAAATATAATCGGTATTTTTTTCCATTTTTTATGTTTTCTGCCAAAATTTTTCACAAAACGGAAAGTTATCTCAAAAATTGGCCATTTTGGATTGAAATATCAAGATTTAAATATAACGAGCCCTCTAAAAGGGTTCCAAATTGAAGGAAGTAATACCGCTTTATAAAAAAAATCGAAAGAATTTCGTTTCGATTTTTCGGTAATCCAAAATGGCGGCCGAAAAATCGAATTTTTATTTTCGGTTATTTATGTGTTTCAGGCCATTTGGAGACGAAAAAAAAAAAAATTTTGCACCAGAAAAATTTTCGGTTTGGACTTAGAAATTTTCGAAATTTTCGACCAAAAGTCAGAATTTTTTGTTTCCACCGGGCTACTTTGCCGTCACAGTACTCAACAAGTGGGACGATTTGAAAGCTTCTAAGGGTAGAAATGTTGAAGTCCCAGTGTACATGAACAGTTATCATCTTTTGGAAATGGAGTTGTTCTTAATTTGGCTTCCGGCAGCAGTCAAACATGGCTTCGGGACACTGTGACCAAAAATTGAAAAAAAAATTCTTGTTTTTTTTTTACTTTATTATGTCTAGATTCATTATTTCTCATAAATAAAAACTATCAATGACGGCCATGAGTCCTAATAAATAAAACCATCAGTATTTGGGGGAAAATGTTTCTTGGTGGGCAAAAACGCCCAAAAACGCCCAAAGCTTCGTAGGCCAATATCTCATGAAAGAAAAAAGCTATCGACTTAATTTTTTGACAGACTTGTCAGAATTACTCTTGTCTAAAACAAATATAATCGGTATTTTTTTCCATTTTTTATGTTTTCTGCCAAAATTTTTCACAAAACGGAAAGTTATCTCAAAAATCGGCTATTTTGGATTGAAATATCGAGATTTAAATATAAAGAGCCCTCTAAAAGGGTTCCAAATTGAAGGAAATAATATCGCTTTATAAAAGAAATCGAAAGAATTTCGTTTCGATTTTTCGTTAATCCAAAATGGCGGCCAAAAAATCGAAATTTTTTTTTTCGTTTTTTATGTGTTTTGTTCAATTTTGACACAAAAAAAAAAAATTTTTTTGCACTGAAAATTTTCGGTCCGGTTCGGACTTCCGAAATTTTCGACCAAAATTCGGAAATTTTTGTTTTTGTTTTTTACGTGTTTTGTTCAATTTTGAGACGAAAAAAAATTTTTTTTTTTTTTTTTTACACTACACCACCAAAAAACGAAAATTGGTCTTCAAACTGGTACTTTGACCTAATTATACTGTACTACCGGAGTGGGTTAAAAGCGGCGGTGATTGCGAATGTGTAGAGCATATATAGGTAAAAAGATTCCCCGTAGTTTGGAAGCACAATTTTGTTGCGTTTGCCTTCGGGCGGTCGCCAAATGTACACTCTCGGCCTCTCAACGGTCCGTACACCCTCTTTTTGGCATGAGAATACTCGGCGTTCTTGACTCGTATAAGGCTTCCGTGATTCAAATGGCAACATTCACGGTCTCCTTAAACCTTTCCCAACCCCATGGGAATAAGGTTTTGTTTCACTTGGCTTCTGATGGCTGGAGAACTACCACTCTGGTTCGGACTTTTCGACCAAAATCCGGAAATGTTTGTCTTTATTTTTTATGTGTTTTGTTCAATTTTGAGACGAAAAAAATTTTTTTTTTTTTTACACTACACCAAAAAAACGAAAAATCGGTCTTCAGACTGGTACTTTGACCTAATTGTACTGTACTACCGGAGTGGGTTAAAAGCGGCGGTGATTGAGAATGTGTAGCCCATATATAGGTAAAAAGATTCCCCGTAGTTTGGAAGCACAGTTTTGTTGAGTTTGGCTTAGGGCGGTCGCCAGAATACACTCTCGGCCTCTCAACGGTCCGTACACCCTCCTTTCGGCATGAGAATACTCGGCGTTCTTGAATCGTATAAGGTTTCTGTGATCGAAATGGCAACATTCACGGTCTCTTTAAACTTTTCCAGGCCCCAGGGGAATAGGGTTTTATTTCACTTGGCTTCTGATGGCTGGAGAACTACCGCTCCGGTTCGGACTTGAAAAATTTTGAACAAAAATCGGAATTTTTTTTCGGTTTTCTGTGCGTTTTGGTCAATTTTGAAACGAAAAAAAATTTTTTACCTGGAAGTTTTTGGTCCGGTCTTCGGTCAGCTACTACGACCTGATTATATTTTACTACCGGAGTCGGTTAAAAGCGGTGGTGATTGAAAAATGTGTAGCCGGTATATAGACAAGAAGATTCCCCATAGTGTGGAAGCACAACCTTGTTGCATTTGGATTCGGGCAGTCACCAAATGTTTAATGTACACTCTCGGCCTCGCAACCATGCGAACACCCTCTTTTTGGCATGAAAATACTCGACGTTCTTGAATCATATAAGGCTTCCGTGGTTGAAATGGCAACATTCGCCGTCTCTTTAAACCGTTCCCCCCACCCCATGGGAATAGGATTTTATTTCATTTGGGTTCTGATGGCTGGAAAACTACCACTCCGGTTCGGACTTGGAAAATTTTCAACAGAAATGGGATTTTTTTTTTTTGGTTTTCTACGCGTTTTGGTCAAGTTTGAGACGAAAAAAATTGTTTTTATACCTGGAAGTTTTTGGTCGGGTCTTCGGACAGGTACTATGACCTCATTATACTTTGCTACCGGAGTGGTTAAAAGCGGTGGTGATTGAAAATCTGTAGCCCGTATATAGATAAAAAGATTCCCCGGAGTGTGGAAGCACAATCCTGTTGCATTTGGCTTTGGGTGGTCGCCAAATGTACACTCTCGGCCTCCCAACGGTCCGTACACCCTCGTTTTGGCATGAGAATAATCAACGTTCTTGAATCGTATAAGGCTTCCGTGGTTGAAATGGCAACATTCACAGTCTCTTTAAACCTTTCCCCATCCCATGGGAATAGGGTTTTATTCCACTTGGCTTCTGATGGCTGGAGAACTACCACTCCGGTTCGGACTTGGAAACTTTTGAACAAAAATCGGATTTTGTTTTTCGATTTTCTATGCGTTGTGGTCAATTTTGAGACAAAAAAATATTTTTTTGTTACCTGGAAATTTTTTGGTCCGTTTGGGACTGAAAATGTTTGATCAAAAACCAAACTTCTTTCTTTCGATCGCCACTTTGATCTGACGAAACTGTACTACGAGACGGATTAAAGTGGCCGTAATTCAGAATTTGGATGTTGAGGCTCTTCCTCCACCTGTAAAACTATCCGACGCGACTGCCAAACCCCCACCCAACACAAACACCCATTAGTTGGACTCTACATCTCGGGCGTCCATGCCAGGAAATACGTCTGAAAAACATTGATCATTTTGCACCCGGCGACCTCAACTTCAGTGAACGCTGTACATAATTTGAAATCAAAATTTTCAGGAAAACCCGCAAACATTGGTATTCGTGTTTCTTTTAAATATTTAGTATTACTTAATCAGTCCTTGCGGATAGAATACCAATTCAAATGATTTGTTGTAATTTGTAATATATTCAGAAAAAAAATATGCGCTTTTAGATTGTATAGTGTAGGCGTTAAGTGTCATTTTACGTTTTGAGTGAAAAATCATTGAAACATTAAGGGTGTCTAATTACAAGAAATATCCCGACAATTACTGACCTGCAACTATCCATTTGCTTCCTAACATTCTGACATGGAAGCCAAAAGTAATAGAGCACCACGAAGGCCTGGAATTAGTTGCTGTAGCCAGATTGAGGACTGGGAAACTCTGCAAACCCCCCCCCCCCCCCCCCCCCCCCCAAAAAAAAAAAAAGGTGGGTGTGGGACGGTGGCAAACCACGACCCCAATAAACATCTCTGTCGAAAATTTACACATTCTGTCGGAAAATAATTTCTGACCAGTGAGGCATAGACTCAGAGCCAGCAGCCGACGAAGCTAACAATTGTCCAATGACCTCCTATATAACTTTTAGAATATCATGATTGTCAAAGAACTCATTATTCAAGTCGGCAAGGAGATTTCCCAACACCAGACCAGAACCGAGACCGGAATGTGCGGGATTTAGAAATGTCACACACCATTACGCAGAGCCATGACAAGCCTCAAATGAGAATTGTTATCAGAGCCTCTTATTTAAAAAAGTCGGGAAGGGGAGCCCCCCCCCCCCACCCCCCCCCCACCCCCCCCCCCACCCCCCCCCCCTTCCTCAAATACCTTCCCACATCTCGGGGCTGTGCACTTTGGATATGCCTAATATGTTAGGGACTTTGGGTCCAAGTTTGAATTAGCTTTAGGTATACATATGCCCCCACCCCCCCCCCCCCCCCCCCACACCCCTCACCCCACACACATGTCAGATTTTTAAATACTGCTGACTTCGAGCCTGGGAAGTTGCCTTCTGGTACCCCGCGTTTCAATTTCAGGCTTTCACCATAAAAGCTCATGGCATAGATAAATAACTGAGAATTATTCATCTACCCGAAGACCCTGCAACGTACATGTAGATAAGAAGCAACAGGAAGGGTTGTGGCAATATGACCAATACCTGGTGGAATTCCTCTGAAGTGGACAACAGTATACGTAAGTGTTTAATCTTGACTTTCGGCCTGTACTTGTTGTGGTCGTACAAATCAAATCCATCAGGTTTATTGAAGGAGAAGTAGAACTTATTAAGAAATGACATAAACTAACACTCCTCATACTGATTTGTCAGCTCCCACCCGAACCCCCCCCCCCCCCACTCCCACCCAATTACGCGCTCGTTTTTTTTTTCTGAACTCTAGATATTCTTCTGCAATCGTGAGGAACCACGACATCACTGCCCATCATGTAGTGTTTCCGCCCCCACGCATAAGAATCGGATGCAAAAGCATTTGCAAATCTTCAAAAGTAACCTTCATTGAAACATTTACGGTAGCAGTTGTTTTGGACTTCTGAATGGGAATTACAACTGACATGGATTTACTGGCAAATGTCGTCCACTCGTTGACATTTAACGAGGTCGACATAGTAATTATGCGCAGTTTGGAATGGCTATGGTTGTTCCAATGTATGGAGCCTTGGCGGTCAGTACAGAATTTCATTAGATGCGACCTCTGGGAGCTGGCATACTGCATAGAGGTCTTGCAATTATATCTTCTATATACCGTCAGTATGTTAGGCTCATCAAAAATCCGTTTTCTGCGTTCTTCTCAATTTTGAGACGAAAAAGCCCAGGAACTGAAAATACGAGGAAAATCCTGTGTATTGTACGGGCATAATCACTTCATCTAGTTCTTTGTTTTTCCAACACATCGGGGAAAGAGTTTTCTCGAAAACGGTCTTTAAGATTTTTTTCAAACTTTGCACGATCAATGATGGCCATGAGTTCTAATAAATAAAACCATCAGTATTTGGGGGAAAATGTTTCTCGGTGTGCAAAAACCCCCCAAAACGCCCAAAGCTTCGTAGGCCAATATCTCATGAAAGAAAAAAGCTATCGACTTAATTTTTTGACAGACTTGTCAGAATTACTCTTGTCTAAAACAAATATAATCGGTATTTTTTTCCATTTTTTATGTTTTCTGCCAAAATTTTTCACAAAATGGAAAGTTATCTCAAAAATCGGCCTTTTTGGATTGAAATATCGAGATTTAAATATAAAGAGCCCTCTAAAAGGGTTCCAAATTGAAGGAAATAATACCGCTTTATAAAAAAAAAAATCGAAAGAATTTCGTTTCGATTTTTCGTTAATCCAAAGTGGCGGCCAAAAAATCGAAATTTTTTTTCTTCGTTTTTTATGTGTTTTGTTCAATTTTGAGACGAAAAAAAAAAAATTTTTTTGCACTGAAAATTTTCGGTCCGGTTTGGACTTCGAAATTTTCGACCAAAATTCGGAAATTTTTATTTTTGTTTTCTATGTGTTTTGTTCAATTTTGAGACGAAAAAAAAAAAAATTTTTTTTTTACACACCACCACCAAGAAACGAAAATTGGTCTTCAGACTGGTACTTTGACCTAATTATACTGTACTACCGGAGTGGGTAAAAAGTGGCGGTGATTGCGAATGTGTAGCGCATATATAGGTAAAAAGATTCCCCGTAGTTTGGAAGCACAATTTTGTTGCGTTTGCCTTCAGGCGGTCGCCAAAAGTACACTCTCGGCCTCTCAACGGCCCGTACACCCTCTTTTTGGCATGCGAATACTCGGCGTTCTTGACTCATATAAGGATTTCGTGATTCATATGGTATCATTCACGGTCTGTTTAAACCTTTCCCCACCCCATGGGAATAAGGTTTTATTTCACTTGGCTTCTGATGGCTGGAGAACTACCACTCCGGTTCGGACTTTTCGACCAAAATCCGGAAATGTTTGTTTTTGTTTTTTATGTGTTTTGTTCACTTTTGAGACGAAAACATTTTTTTTTTTTTTTGCACTACACCAAAAAACGAAAAATCGGTCTTCAGACTGGTACTTTGACCTAATTATACTGTTCTACCGGAGTGGGTTAAAAGCGGTGGTGATTGAGAATGTGTAGCCCGTATACAGGTAAAAAGATTCCCCGTAGTTTGGAAGTACAATTTTGTTGAGTTTGGTTTCGGGCGGTCACCAAAATACACTCTCGGCCTCTCAACGGTCCGTACACCCTCTTTTCGGCATGAGAATACTGGGCGTTCTTGAATCGTATAAGGCTTCCGTGATTGAAATGGCATCATTCACGGTATCTTTAAACCTTTCCTCACCAAATGGGAATAGGGTTTTATTTCACTTGGCTTCTGATGGCTGGAGAACTACCACTCCGGTTCGGACTTTTAGACCAAAATTCGGAAATTTTTGTTTCTGTTTTTTTATGTGTTTTGTTCAATTTTGAGACGAAAACAATTTTTTTTTTACCTGGAAATTTTTTGGTCCGGTTTGGACTGAAAATTTTTGATCAAAAAACAAACTTTTTTTTTTAGATCACCACTTTGACCTGACAAAACTGTACTACGAGGCGGGTTAAAGTGGCCGTTATTCAGAATTTGGATGTTGAGGCTCTTCCTCCACCAGTAAAACTATCTGACGCGGCTGCCCAACCCCCACCCAAGGCAAACACGCATTAGATTAGACTCTACAGACTCGGGCGTCCAAGCCAGGAAACACGTCTGA
The DNA here is from genome assembly GCA_031216915.1 of Pictodentalium vernedei. Classification (NCBI taxonomy): domain Eukaryota; kingdom Metazoa; phylum Mollusca; class Scaphopoda; order Dentaliida; family Dentaliidae; genus Pictodentalium; species Pictodentalium vernedei. The sequence continues at coordinate 291,017,633 of CM062292.1, read as the reverse complement.
AAAACCTTGATCATTTTGCACCCGGCGACCTCAATTTCAGTGAACCTTGTTCATAATGTTACATGGTATTTTGTATCCTAAACTGAAATCGAAAGTAGAACACTGAGAGTCTGTTATTTTTTATGGGAATATGACTCCAGCTACTCATCCCCTCCCCCGTCCTCATTGAATTTGATGACAGTGGCAATTCCGATGGTATTGCCAGATTGTTACTAACTGTGTAGACATTACATAGCGACACATCCCTAATTAGCCTGGCTGCCATTACCGAATCGGACTGTATCAATTTTTTGCGGCAATCCACGAAGCGATTTGGAACAATTCTCACGCGTGTACGGCTCATCGTTACAAACAATATTTACGCGAACCATCACAAACTTTGCGCGAACCATCGGAGATTTCGAAGCAACCCATTTCTCGTTCGCGTATTTTTCAATTCAGGCGACCTCCAGGCGAACCAAAAGATCGTTCGCTTAAAAAGCAGGCCTATTGTGTTAACCATTGACTAAACGCAGAGCCATGACAATCCTCAAATGAGGCATTATGAGGCTCTAGAATAGTTATCAGAGACTCTTATTAAAAAAAATCGGGAAGGGGGGACCCCCTCCCTCACCTCGGCGGGGCTGTGCATTTTGGGTATGCCCAATATATTACGGACTTTGGGTCCAAGTTCGAATTAGCCTTAGGTACAGAATTGTCCCCTCCCCCCCCCCCCCCCTCTCCCCACACCCATGTCGAATTTTTAAATAATGCTGACTTCGGGCCGGGGAAGTTGCCTTCTGGTACCGCGTTTCAATTTCAGGCTTTCACCATAAGAGCTCATGGCATAGATAAATAACTGAGAATTATTAATCTACCCTGCGACGTACATGTAGATAAGAAGCAACAGGAAGGGTTGGGGAAATATGACCAATGTCTGGTGGAATTCCCCTGAAGTGACAACAGAATACATGATTGGTTAATCTTGATTTTAGGCCTACACATGTTGTACTCGTACAAATCCATGTTTGTCATTGTCAGAATAGCAGGAGGGCCATAATGTTTCGCCTAAAATGAGTCCAGGTGGGCCATTTTGGGTCCACCTTTATTCATTAAAGGCGGGAAACTTTCTTGAGTTGACACGAAGTTAGTTGAGCATTGCCAATCCAGTGAATAGTGATGTCCCACAAATATCAAATAGTTTACCTTGGGTACCGGCAAGAAATTTGGTGACCCCCCCCCCCCCCTCCCCCCCAAAGAACAATACATAGTGGTAAATATATTGGAAGAATTTTTACTCAGTAAAGAAATATTTTGATATGCTGTTATTTCGAAAACAAAACGTTTCAAAAAACGGAATTGTGAAAGCAAGAAAGGAAACTTGGAATCCGATGCTGAAAACAAAGCTCTGCACATCAAGGGAGAGTACTCATCACAATTCTCTTGCCAAAAGCCATCTGTTTCAAAAACGCATTGTCATTCACTTCACGTGGTTAGAAGCCTCTGCACTGCTCAACACGGCGTTATGACAATTTGTCTCTGTCACATTGAGACATGCTGGCACTCGGATCTAAATAAATTTATGACAGAGAACAGTTATATTCAGAAAAATATGCGCTTTTAGATTATACAGGGTAGGCGTTCAGTGTAATTTACGTTTTGAGTGAAAAATCATTGAAACTTTGGGGTGTCTGATTACAGGAAATATCCGGACAGTTACCTACCTGCAAAAACCCATTTGCTTCCTAACATTCTGACATGGAAGCCAAAAGTAATACAGCACCACGAAGGTCTGGAATTATACTTCTGAATGGGAATTACAAGTGACATGGATTTATTGCCAAATGTCGTCCACTCGTTGACATTTAATGAGGTTGACATAGTAATAACGCGCAGTTTGAAATGTCTATGGTTGTTCCAATGTATGGAGCCTTGGCGGTCAGTACAGAATTTCATTAGATGCGACCTCTGGGAGCGGGCATACTGCATAGAGATCCTGCCGACATTGCTGCTGTTTTGATTCAGTAGTGTAGCCACGGAATTAAGGGGGGGGGGGGAGGGGGGCAAGTCCCCTAAATGCCCCCCCCCCCCCGCAAAAAAAAAAAAAAAAAATTGACCCAGTGCAATTTCATACAACTTAGAGCCCCCACAAAATGCTCTCCAATATAGGGCAGCACATGCTATAACTGCTCAGATTGAATCTTAAGAGTACTGAACTTTGCAAAATATTCTCGGGTAGACTTTGTGCTTACTTGGACTCTATGACCCTCTGAACATTACCCCCTCCGCAAATTTTTCTGTACTAACCCCGAAACCCGACAACAGCCTTCCAAATATCATGGTAGTTATCACACTTCTCTCCTGAACAAGAGCTGCTGGTCAAACGAGAAGACCCCAGTGATTTACATCAAACAACAGGGTTTCTGTAAAAAAAAATCTTGACATTATATCGTCGACCGTCAATGTGTTAATAGGCTCATCAAAAAATCCGTTTTTCTGCGTTCTTCTCAATTTTGAGACGAAAAAAAGGAGGAAAATCCTGTGTATTGTGCGGGCACAATCACTTCATCTAGTTTGGATTTTCCTAAAGGGAAAATCTATTTGTTATTGCAATGATTATTTTTTTTTTTTTTATTATTATTATTATTATTATTATTATTATTATTATTCTTCCATACTTTTTATTTTCACTATTTCTCGAAAACGCTCTTGACGATTTTTTTTAAAGTTTCTGTACTCATAAAGGGTCGTAAGTTGTAACTAATCGTCATATTCCCATTTTTCTGAAAATGTTTTAATTAACCCTTTATGACAAAAAACACAAAAATATTTGGCAGCTCATATCTTTGGACTGGAAAGGGCCATTGACTTGAAATTCTCTCAGACATGTCAGCAATATACCCCTCTATCAGAATATGCTACAAAAATGTACCTAGTTAACACCTTTCTGCCAAAACATTTTTCGTAACGAAAAAAAAATTCAAAATTTGACCATTTTTGAACTCAATCTCGGGACAGGGATATGCTGAACCATCTAAAATGGCTTAGATATGAAGACTGTATCACCGAATTGTAAAAACCATCGAAAAAATTTCGATTCGAATTTCTGACAATCCAAAATGGCGGCCAAAAAATCGAATTTTTATTTTCGGTTATTTATGCGTTTCAGGCCATTTGGAGACAAAAAAAAAAAAATTTTTGCACCTGAAAAATTTTCGGTTTGGACTTAGAAATTTTCGACCAAAAGTCGGAAATTTTTGTTTCCACCGGGCTAATTTGCCGACACAGTACTCAACAAGTGGGACGATTTGAAAGCTTCTAAGGGTAGAAATGTTGAAGTCACAGTGTACATGAACAGTTATCATCTTTTGGAAATGGAGTTGTTCTTAATTTGGCTTCTGCTAGCAGTCAAACATGGCTTCGGGACACTGTGACCAAAAATTGAAAAAAAATTTCTTGTTTTTTTTTACTTTATTATGTCTAGATTCATTATTTCTCATAAATAAAAACTATCAACGACGGCCATGAGTCCTTATAAATAAAACCATCAGTATTTGGGGCAAAATGTTTCTTGTTGGGCAAAAACGCCCAAAAACGCCCCAAAACGCCCAAACCTTTATAGGCCAATATCTCCTGAAGGAGAAAAGCTATCGACTTAATTTCTTGACAGACTTGTCAGAATTACTCTTCTCTAAAACAAACATAATCGGTATTTTTTTCCATTTTTTATGTTTTCTGCCAAAATTTTTCACAAAACGAAAAGTTATCTCGAAAATCGTCCATTTTGGATTGAAATATCGGAACCCCAGGAGCGATTTTTGAAATAAAGTTCAGCAATTCATAGCTCATTTTATACCCTAAAACAAAATAGAAAAACCCCAAACCCCTTGTCGCTAGATTTTGCTGTAGATGAGGGTGAAGGAAACGTACCCTCAAATGTGTGTCGAAAGTTGGCAAAATTGAAAAAAGAGGTTACCTTAACAGATGGCAATGGTATAAACTACTGGCGGTCTCGACGATATATGGATGCAAAATCACACCTTGAAGCCAGTTAGGCAAGTTGGCACAAGAAACGGGGACTTCATGCTCAGTTGCAGCTCTACACTCGTCTACAACACTGCCTAGGTCCATTCCAAACTGATAGTCTGGACGAATAGTGTTCTCACTTTCCACACGATGGGCGACGTTTCTACGCGGCCTGGACACTCGCATTGGATGCCATAATGTCGGATGGGCTCCGTATAACAAGTTCTGTAAATTTCAAGTCGCTGCCTTCCGCGGTATCGACACAGCTCGTGTATGTCTGAAGTGCAATTGTAATGTCTAATTGGAGAATTTTCGTGAATCTTTTCCTGCCAAAAAATTACTCACCACCGATTTCTTATAACGTCAAATTCTAACGATTATCTGAGGTTTAAATGTAGTGTCTGGGAGGGACCCCCCACCCTGCAGCGCCAGCCACTAACACTAACCCTACCCCTCCCCCACACTTTCCCACCTTAGCAGCATTCTGGCTCGAAAGTTGCTAAAATGACAAGAGGCTACATTAATGTATGACAACGGTACAAATTACGAGTGGTAAAGGACGATATTGAGACAAACAATCATACCCTGGAGCCGGTTAAGCAATGTGGCACTGAAACCTGGCACTTTATGCTCAATCACTGCTGTATAGCCATCTACATCACTGCCCAAGTCCATTCCAAAATGATAAAGTCGGGACGAATAGTACTCTCTCTTTCCACGCGTCGTGTGGTGCTTCCACGCAGTGATAACACTCGATTCCAGTGCCAAAATGTCGGCCAGGCTTCGTAGAATAAGTCCTGAAAATTTCAAGTCGCTACCTTCAGCGGTCTGGACACAGTCCGTGGATATCTGAAGTGCTATTTTAATGATGTTTAATATGCAAAGTTTCGGGAATCTTTTCCTGCATGCCAAAAACCTACTTACCGCCAATTTCTTTTGACTTTTAACTTCTGACGTTTCTCAAAGATTTAAGGGTTGCGTTGGGTTCCCTGGGTGGTGGTCTTAAAGAAGCAACTTCGATTTACAGTCAACTCGTCACCAGTTACACCCAGTTGTATGTTTTAAGAGGAACTACCCCAGAGAGGGATGAGTAGGGCAGTCTGCACCCATTCACAACGTCTTCTTTCGTACCGGCTTGAAAAAGACCAAATTCAGAAAATTACCTCCTCTCTTCAAACCGCTATTTCTCAGCCAATTCTTGGCAGATTTGCATGAAATTTTCACTCAGCGTTCACGAATAGTTGCTGCATCACATGCCATGAAGAGCGACACGAATTTCGTATTTCGTCATTCTCGAAATCGAGAAGAGCATATGCGCATGCGCACGAGGTTGCCGCGGGCCACGTCCTGGGTTTCTGGATTTTCCAGCGACGCGGTCGTGTTTGGCAGAGCTTCTAGAACAAACGCTGAAAATTTCAAGTCGCTGCTCCAAAAACTCTCGCCACAATCTACTGTACATGGAACGGAGTGTTTAATTTTTATTATTTGGATTTTCCTAAAGGGAAAATCTATTTGTTATTGCATTGATTATTTTTCTGCAAATTTCATTATTGAACAGGGACTCGTTGGAGAGCCTCTATATCTATTTTATAGACATAATTAACCTCAGTTTCAGCTACATCAAAAAGAATTCAGAAGGTTAATCTTTACTTCTAGACTCTAGTAATGGTTGGTTGTAACCTTCACTGGCATTACAGAGTCTACACTCATAAAAATCATGAAGTTGTGTGGTGCTAGTCAACTGTGGTAGACCAATATCTGGTAATTAAACTTGGAGGTCAAAAGCTTGACATGCAGGTCTACTGTTTTTTATCGAAATAGAATTTTACAATTGCACAAGATTGAACTTTTCGCTATCCGTGAGTTCCTTCTTGTGTTGTCATTTTGTAGCCTACATACAGCTCAAAAGAAGTTAAGCCATTAGTTTTAAATAGACTGGCAAGCTGAATGTTGGCATACAGGTCTGTTATGCCCAACACCAGATCAAAATTATTGGTCTTTTTTGAATTCCTTCTTGTGTTGTCACTTTTGATAGACTAAAAGTGAAGTTAATCCTTTACCAACCACGGCTTGACTTTACCCATTCAGCTCTTATGCCTCTATAGTGCGGTCTGTGCAGTATTATCTTTTAGTGGAAGATTAATATTGCTACTGTTGTATGATTCAGTGATCATGAGACCTGCAGGATTGAATTGTCTGTTAGGCTTAGGTGTTTTTATTTTATACTAGGAGTGTTTGGAGCTGTTATGCACACTTGATAATATGTTTGCTTTTTACCTGCGTCACCATCGGTCAGCAAGTCCAGTAACCTCTTGACTTTGTATGTCCATCCGTCTGGAACAATTTTTTTGTCAAAGCTTTCTTGGTTTGTATCTAAGCGATTCATTCTACATTTGGTCTCCAGCTTTGTAATGTTAGGTTGTACCATGTTTGCCATTTTCGGATTTGCCATGTAGCTCAAACCCCTGCTCTCAGATGTCAAAATAAAGAAATTTCAAGCAACAATTTTCTCCAGAATGCAATGGAATTTAACCAGTTTTGTCTTCCCTCGCACAGCTCAATGAGCTCTGTCAAACAATATAGAATTGTGGAAATTCCCAGCTGCTTTGTGGGGAAAATTTGTGACATAGATTTTTGTACATCACTATGCATGGGGTTAATGCTTGTATAATCTCAATCAGTTGCATGCAATGATGCAGGTCCAGACCTGGTATAAATTTGTCTTGCTATATTTATATTCATGTGGGTGTACATTGTAAATATATTTTTATACTAATCAGCACTTCCGCTAGGCTAAAAAATATTGGGTCCTCTTTTAGATTTTGAGGAAATAATGGGGCGACCAAGTATTCTCTGTACAACGGGCCAACCATCTAATCTAAGACGACGTTGCAACAATGGCTTGATATTTGTATCATGGCATTGTGAATTATAGACTGAAAAGCTTTTTTGACATTAACAGCCCAAGTGTGCATGATTTATACAGATATATTCACTCATATTTTGATTCAAGTGCATGCCAATATATTTTTTGCACTGGTCAACAGGGGGAAATCGATTTGGTGAATAGGTCTGTTTTACTGACTCAAAAAAAAACCTCGTGGATGCCCTGCCAATACATGGTGTACATGTGAAATACTTAGACACTGTGTATTTTATTATTTATGAAAATAATGGGACATATTTAAATATCACTCATTCTTGATGTCTTTGTGGGAGTGACACTTATCAATATTAGTCATTGGTAGGTTAATTGCATTGACTTGCAGGATTGTTTGGCATGGCATCCTGTTCTCACTCACTGCTCTACGTCAGCTGAGTAAGCTCTTGGAGCATAGTCTACTGAGATAATCAGTAAGTAAAGTCTTGGCATCCTCTTTTCACTCTCTGCTGAACCCCAGCTGAGTGAGCTCTTGGAACTTGTTCTGCTGAGGTACATTAATCAGTGAAGTCTAGGAACTTACTCTGACCAGCTGTTACACCTGGTTTGAACTTGGAATGAGCTTTCAGAACTCTTTCCTGCCCTGTGTACTTGCTTATGGTTCATTGAAAAAATTAATTATGTATTGATAAGTACATTGTGCACTTTTGGACGTTCTTGTCCAGAATATTAGTTATGTAAAAGAATAGTATAGTTTGCCTTGTATTTATATTATTTTACTATCAATTTCAGGTTCTTTGTTATTGTGGTGATTGTTGCTATTCACCATGTATATTTTGGCAAAAAAAATATTAAACTGTGATAGAATAAAGAACTCTTGGTGATCTTTATACTACTTTGGAGTTGGTTATATTGAAATCCAGTACAGTTACAATAGACACATGTTTTGTTGATAAAAATAAAATAGCTCTGCTTGAGCTTACTGCAGATATCAGTGACAGTGTACATTTTCAAAACTATTGGTACAGTGATGCTCACTTAATTACATATCTCTTTAATCATTTATCCCTGTCAATTGAATTATTTCGAACATAGAGCTATACTTTTAATACAAATTTGTCATGTTGCACATGAATTTTATAGTAAACTCCCGTTGATTGTATAAAAAATCGAACATCGTCCCCTGATTTCCATTGTGTTCTGTATGCCAGTAGGCACAGGGGACACACTGGAACTCAAGGAACGACATGTTAAAAAAGTATTCTTCAAACAAAAATTTTTGGTTTGGACTTTGCCCAAGAATTAGAACTTTTTGTTATGATCGGGCTTCTTTGGCATGCTAGAATCCCGATGTGACCAAAAAATCGCTAAAAATATCTTGTGTTTTTTTTACACTTTTGTATGTTTAGTTTCCATGTTTGAGTGAAAAACGAAACAAAAAGTTTTTACAAAATTCTAATAGGGTTGAAATAGCCTATGAGAACAATGAGAGAATATGTATAACTTCCACCCTATTCAATAGGGTGGTAGCCATACATATTCTCTCATTGGTCCCTGTGTACATTCATTACATAATATCCTCTCTACTATCTTTTATTCCCCGTGGGAACCCCAGGAAGTAAGGAGCACTTGTTTACTGTGGTAAACCAGTTCTGCTTTACTACTAAAAAAGGACCCAGTCACCAATGCTTGCGGTAAAAGTCCTCCAAAATGGGCACCATGTGCATAAACGATTGGTTAAACTTGACTTTATGTTCAAGTTGTGTCACGATTAACCACGGTGCATAAATATGTGACGTTGAACACCACTAAACAAACAAACAAACAAACAACTATCTTTTATGAGTGTGTGTGTGTGGGGGGGGGGGGGAGGGGGCACGTGCCCCGTGTGCATTTTTATTTGGTATCGAGCTCCCTTAGGATTTGCTGAGTAGAACAGAGAGTAAAACCACTAAGGAAAATCCTGTGTATTGTTCCGAAGGTACAATCACTTCCTCTAGTTATTATTATTATTCTTCCACACTTTTTATTTTCACTATTTCTCGAAAACGCTCTTGACGATTTTTTTTAAAGTTTCTGTACTCATAAAGGGTCATAAGTTGTAACTAATCGTCATATTCCGATTTTTCTGAAAATGTTTTAGTTAACCCTTTATGCCAAACAACACAAAAATATTTGGCAGCTCATATCTTTGGACTGGAAAGGGCGATTGACTTGAAATTTTCTCAGACATGTCAGCAATACACCCCTCTATCAGCATATGGTACAAAAATGTATCTAGTTAACACCTTTCTGCCAAAACATTTTTCGTAACGAAAAAAGATTTCAAAATTTGACCATTTTTGAACTCAATCTCGGGACAGGGATATGCTGAACCATCTAAAATGGCTTAGATATGAAGACTGTATCACCGAATTGTAAAAACCATCGAAAAATTTTTTTTTTGCACCAGAAAAATTTTCGGTCTGGACTTTGAAATTTTCGACCAAAAGTCGGAAATTTTTGTTTCCACTGGGCTACTTTGCCGTCACAGTACTCAACAAGTGGGATGATTTGAAAGCTTCTAAGGGTAGAAATGTTGACGTCACAGTGTACAGGAACAGTTATCATCTTTTGGAAATGGAGTTGTTCTTAATTTGGCTTCTGCTAGCAGTCAAACATGGCTTCGGGACACTGTGACCAAAAATTGAAAAAAAATTTCTCGTTTTTTTTTTACTTTATTATGTCTAGATTCATTATTTCTCATAAATAAAAACTATCAATGGCGGCCATGAGTCCTAATAAATAAAACGATCAGTATTTGGGGCAAAATATTTCTTTTTGGGCAAAAATGCCCAAAAACTCCCAAACCTTTATAGGCCAATATCTCATGAAGGAAGAAAGCTATCGACTTAATTTCTTGACAGACTTGTCAGAATTACTCTTGTCTAAAACAAACATAATCGGTATTTTTTTCCATTTTTTATGTTTTCGGCCAAAATTTTTCACAAAACGGAAAGTTATCTCGGAAATCGGCCATCTTGGATTGAAATATCGATATTTAAATATAATGAGCCCGCTAAAAGGGATCCAAGGGGGCGCGGTGGCTCAGTTGGTAGAGGTGCAGGCTGCAAGCCGAGAGGTCCTCGGTTCGAATCCCACCTGCGGCAACCGCGTTGTGTCCTTGGGCAAGACACTTCACCCCCATTGCCCACGTGGGGGCACGGTGACGCTGTGTACTAAGGCGTACTGCACGTCGATGGTGCACCTGTCTTCAACCAATGCCAACCCTGCTTGTGTGGAGTTAGTATGTTGGGAAGCTGACAGTTGCTCGCCGTTGCTCGGTGGTTCTCTCCGGGTACTCCGGCTTCCTCCACCCGTAAAACTGTCATGGTCATGATTAGCCATTGTGCAGAAATATGTGACCTTAAACACCAATAAATAAATAAATAAATAAATATAAATAAATAAAAGGGATCCAAATTGAAGGCAGTAATACCGCTTTATAAGAAAAATCGAAAGAATTTCATTTCGATTTTTCGTTAATCCAAAATGGCGGCCAAAAAATCGAAAAATTTTTTTTCGTTTTTAGGCGTTTCATTCAATTTTGAGACAAAAATTTTTTTTTTTTACACTGAAAATTTTCGGTCCGGTTCGGACGTAAATTTTCGACCAAAAGTCGGAAATTTTTGTTACGACCTGGCTACTTTGCCGACACAGTACTCAACAAAAGGGATGATTTGAAAGCTTCTAAGGTTAGGAATGTTGAATTCACACTGTGCATGAACAGTTATCATCTTTTGGAAATCGAGTTGTTCTTCCTTTGGCTTCTAGTAGCAGTCAAACATGGCTTCGGGACACTGTGACCAAAAATTGAAAAAAAAATTCTTGTGTTTTTTTTTGCTTTGTTATGTCTAGATTCATTAGTTCTCATTAATAAAACTATCTGCATATTGCGGAAAATGTTTTTTCCAGCCAAAACCGCCCCAAAATGCCCAAATATGCGGGAGCCAATATCTTTGGACTGGAAGGGGCGATTGACTTGAACTTTTCACAGGAATGACTGTAAAACACTTCTCTATTAATCAGGGTCACAAAATGGTAGCTGGTTAAAACCTTTCTGCCAAAACATTTCATGAAACCGAAAAAAAATTCAAATTTTTATTTAGTATCGAGCTCCCTTAGGACTTGCTGAGTAGAACAATGAGTAAAACCACTAAGGAAAATCCTGTGTATTGTTCCGAAGGTACAATCACTTCCTCTAGTATGATTTTGTCTTTTCTAGCAATGATTTACTGCTTGATGTTTCTAACTTGACAGAAATCTTTACATCACCTGCATCCAGTACCAAATGAGCATTAAAAATATGTTTCAATGGATCTCTATTCATTTTAAGTATCAGGAATAATATTCAAAACACATTACTCTGAAAGTGGATTTAACAAATCATGCATTTATATATCAGAGCATGTTCTTGGATGTTTTGATCATCCTGGGCTATCACATTCGCCATTCTATTTTTAGACCCTGAAAAAAACATGTCAGCCGCATATAGTGTTTGTCATTTCCGTCTGTCCGTCAGGAAGATTTTCATATCTTTCTGTCCGTCAGGAAGATTTTCGTGTCTGTTCCATAACTATGATATGCTTCATTGGATTTTGTTTAAACTTGGCATACAAATTGCTTATGGGGAGACGATGTGTCGCACACAAATGTTTTTTTGTTCGAGGGAGATCAAGGTCAGCTGTCTGTCAGGAAGATTTTCTTGTCTGCATCATAACTCTGAGATACATTGTTGGATTTTGATGAAACTTGGCATACATGTTGCTTATGGGGAGACGATGTGTTGCACACAAATTTATGTTTTGTTTGATGGAGGTCAAGGTCACAGATCAAGGTCATTGCCAGATCAGCTGCATAGTCACTTCCGAGTGACAATCTCTTGCTCATACTTGTATTATCTTTGTAGTAAAATTATTAAGGCTCTGTGGATCTGCCTTAATTTTTATCTTAACTTGACAAACCGCCCCAAATTTCTATTTTCCAAACCGCGAGGCAGATTTGAACTAAATTTAAGATGAGGGCTTATTGGGTCATAAGTACTTAATTTATGCCAATAAATTTTTTCCTGTTGCCCCATGGGAACCGCAGGAGCTAAAAATAGAAAAAAATTAAAACGCCCATATCTCCAAAACTGAGAATTCTTATTTGGTGTGAAGCTTCCTTAGGACCAATAGAATGGAATGGTAAAAAAAAATTGCTATCGGTTTTATCATGGGGTACTTTTTTGGGACTTTGAAAAAAGTGCTGAGTCAGCATTTTTTAACACTGTGGGTAATGGGAAAAACATTTAAGACTACTTTTCTCCCAAACCACTGCTCCAAAAGCTTTTAAATTTCACACATAACATCTTTGGAAGATTGTTTAACATGTTTATTGAAATCAGTTCCCTGGGTTCCTATTTGGGCTCTCTATGGGAGCCCAAATGTTTAAATTAGTGCAGTATGAGGAATATTCTTTAAAAATCTTCTTCAGATCTACCAATAGGAATCTTTTGATATTTAGTATGCAGCATGCTTAGGGAGGTGAGATAGTGCTGAGTCAGCATTTTTTTAACACTGTGGGTAATGGGAAAAACATTTAAGACTACTTTTCTCCCAAACCACTGCTCCAAAAGCTTTCAAATTTCACATATAACATCTTTGGAAGTTTGTTTCACATGTTTATTGAAATCAGTTCCCTGGGTCCCTATTTGGGCTCTCTATGGGAGCCCAAATGTTTAAGTTAGTGCAGTATGAGGAATATTCTTTAAAAATCTTCTTCAGATCTACCAATAGGAATCTTTTGATATTTAGTATGCAGCATGCTTAGGGAGGTGAGATTCAAGTTTGTTCAAGCCAAATCCCTGGGTTCATATGCGTTTTGGTCCATTTTAAGAAGAAAAAAAAATTTGAGTCTGAAAAAATTTTGTTTGGGACTTTGAAAATTTCCTAACGAAAATAAAAAAAAAATCTGTTTTTTATGTGTTTATCTCAATTTTGGGACGTGCAAGTGCAGGAACTGAAAATAGAAGGAAAATCCTGTGTATTGTGTGGGCACAATAGCTTCGTCTAGTTGGTTTCTGCTTTTCTTAGGAGGAACGTTTGCAGCTTATTCAAGTCAAGTCCCTGGTTTGATATTTATAGACTACCGTGTCAGGTGAGCGCCCTAAGGCCCCCTGGGGCCTCTTTTTTAACCCTTTACCCAACGCAGACGATATCAAAATTTATTATTATACCCCCGCTTCGAAGAAGTGGGGGCTATATAGGAATCGCCCTGTACGTCCGTACGTCTTTCCGTCCGGACAAATTCTTGTGTGCGCAACTCCTCCTACATTAATGAACCGATTTTGATGAAACCTTCATCTCTACTAAGTGAACATGTGCATATTCCAAACTTTTTGATCTGCGACAATTTTAACCAGGTTATCTCTCTTGAACTTTGATTTAATATGGGTTTCTATATGAAATTCTGTGGCTCAGTTGGTAGAGGTGCAGGCTGCAAGGCGAGAGGTCCTCGGTTCGAATCCTACCTGCGGCAACCGCGTTGTGTCCTTGGGCAAGACACTTCACCCCGATTGCCTACATGGGGGCACGATGACGCTGTGTACTGAGGCGTACTGCACGTCGATGGTGCGCATGTCTTCAACCAATCTAACCCTGCCTGTGCTGCGGTGCAGAGCTCAGAGTTACGATGTTGGAGAGCTGACAGCTGCTCGTCGTTGCTCGGTGGTTCTCTCCGGGTACTCCGGCTTCCTCCACCCGTAAAACTGTCACGGTCACGATTAGCCATTGGGCATAAGTATTTGACCTTAAACACCAATAAATAAATAAATAAATATGAAATTCTTGTGTGCGCAACTCCTCCTACATTTATCAATCAATTTGGACAAAACTTTTCAGACATCATCACTACTAAGTGAACATGCGCATATTCCAAGATTTTTGATCTGCGACTATTTTAACCAGGTTATCTCCCTTTGACTTAGATTTATTATGTCTTTCCGTTCGAACAAATTCTTGTGTGCGCAACTCCTCCTACATTACTGAACCGATTTTGAGGAAACCTTTCAAACATCATCTCTACTAAGTGAACATGTGCATATTCCAAACCTTTTGATCTGCGACAATTTTAACCAGGTTATCTCTCTTGAACTTTGATTTAATATGGGTTTCTGCATGAAATTCTTGTGTGCGCAACTCCTACATTTATCAATCAATTTGGACGAAAGTTTACAGACATCATCACTACTAAGTGAACATGCGCATATTCCAAAATTTTTGAGCTGTGGCAATTTTAACTAGGTTATCTCCCTTTAACTTAGATTTATTATGGGTTTCTACATGAAATTCTTGTGCGTGCAACTCCTCCTACATTTATCAATCAATTTTTACGAAACCTTTCAAACATTATCACAACTAAGTGAACATACGCATATTCCCAAATTTTTGATCTGCGACAATTTTAACCAGGTTATCTCCCTTTAACTTGGATTTATTATGGGTTTTCAAATGGGATTCTTGTGTGTGCAACTCCTCCTACATTAATGAACCGATTTTGAATACATGTTGCACATTGTAAATGTGTTTTTCCAAATGTAAACCATATATGTGTGGGCTCTTTAAGTATTCAGTGCTGTTCTGTGGAAGGCCACATGCAAATACAAATTTCAACAACAAAAAATGATCTTTATGTATACATTTCCTTATGGCCTTCGCCTACATGATCAGAAGTGCATTCCTCTAAAAACCCAAAGCGGGGGTATTAATCACCTTCAGTGATAGTTCTAGTTTTAAATAACATTTTTTTTAAAAATTTCAACAAAACCATATCATCTGACCCCTCGTTGGAATGAGCTCGACGAGCTCGTTCCAACGAGGGGTCACATGATATGGTTTTGTTGAAATGTTATGAAAAATAATATTTTTTCAACATCTGAATTTGCACATTACGCGGGCGGCTGTGGGCGATTCGTTAGGTAAAGGGTTAACAAAGTACTCGATACTCGTACTTTACTCATATAATTTTAAATACTTGTACTCGTACTCATGACTTTGAAAAAAAAATGGTCAGTACTCCTGAGTATTTTATGAGTACTTTATGGGGGTGCGGTGGCTCAGTTGGTAGAGGTGCAGGCTGCAAGCTGAGAGGTCCTCGGTTCGAATCCCACCTGTGGCAACTGCGTTGTGTCCTTGGGCAAGACACTTCACCCCCATTGCCCACGTGGGAGCACGGTGACGCTGTGTACTAAGGCGTACTGCACGTCGATGGTGCACCAGTCTTCAACCAATGCTAACCCTGCTTGTGTGGAGTTGGTATGTTAGGGGAGCTGACAGTTGCTCTCTGTTGCTTGGTGGTTCTCTCCGGGTACTCTGGCTTCCTCCACCCGTAAAACTGTCACGGTCATGGTTTGCCATTGTGCAGAATTATGTGACCTTAAACACCAATAAATAAATAATATCAGTACTTTATACATATTTGGAATTTTTTTCAGAATTATATGCCAAGTTCCATCAGCTATGTATACCTGTTTCAGTTCAACAGAGGCATGTCCCCTAGTTTCTTCACTGAATGAATGAATTCCTTCATTGACACAGGGCAGCATTGTTTATCAATATAATAGTTCAATGACATTTAAGCTGATAATATCAAGTCTTTTTGATTTATCCTCATTAGTACTGATTAATTAGCTAAGTATACAACAGCCAGTATTATAAAGTTAATTTTAGTCAGTCAGCAATGAATTGACTAGAAATCTGGTTAACAACTTGTATGTGATGAAAACAAGCTTAATAATAATAAAACAACTTAATTAATCAGATGTTAATCAAACTCTCTGATCACAATCCAAACATTTTATATAAAAAAACTTATTGCGAATCAACTGCGAATAAAGAGGTGAGCAATTTTAAATTTCAAATCTACTGCCTATAGGAAGTAGTTTTGAAATTTAAAATTGTTTTTCTCTTCATTTCATTGCCTATTATATATTTCCCAGCAGAGGGAGCCCGAGTTTACAAGAAACTGTCCGTAGATAATTGTTTTGTTATAATTTATTGGAGAGAGCCATTTTGCTCATTTCAGTAAATTGTAACAAAATTATATATTAATGTTTTTTTTTCTAGTAACCTGGTGCCTACAGTATGAAATGACTAAAAAAAATTCAGCACTTTTCAGAGTTTATCCTAACAATCGATTAAAAGTCAATTGAAAAAGACCTTTATTCCTGTACTGTTTTTTTCTTCACCATTTTTTCCTGTATTGTTTTTCCGTATACCGTTCCTTCTGAGCACCACTGAAATATGTTGTAGGATAACTACTGGAAACTTTTTCTCACATTTTCCCATTAGAGCTTCCCAAGAATCATGTCCAATGTTGGAATCATCAGCAGAGGGAAAATGGAATAAAATTTTACTTGTGGTTATCCTACAACATTTTTCCATTGGTAATGTGCATTATTTAATTACCGTACCTTAGTTTATTATTTAAAGAGTAAAACAAAATCCTTTTTATGCCTGTGTAAATACTGACATACAATGTTCTGGTCTAATTAAGTATTTCATACATGTAGCAATAAAATATATATGGTATATCAAGTGTTATTCATTTTACATGTAAGGGTGTGTACTCGTACTCATACTCGAGTACTTTCAAAGTACTCGGTACTCGTACTCCTACATTTTCCCCAGAACTTTTACTCATACTTTACTCACACATTTTCCGAGTACTTGTTCTGATACTCGAGTACTGGAGTCTAGTATTCGCCCCAGCCTGACTGTGAGGGCCACATACATTAACTGTGAGGGTCACATTAACCCACCCCTCAATTCTTTAGTACAGTCTACACCTCAAATTATTTTTATTGAAAACAGCATATAGGGAACAGAGAAATTAACATATTCCCAGTTATCACAATTCTTGTCTTATTTCATAATCCTTTCATAAACATTGCACATTATCCTTTTCATCAAACACAACACACAAGTTAAGCTACAGTGTCATTGACATTTTCATTAGTGATTCTCACAGTTATACTCCACATCACTTTACTTGCTTTGACAGTGACCTCCGTGAAAATAAATCTGATAACCATTGTCTGAAGCACTGTCTGTTCTGTCTCTTAAAAATTCTTAATAACTTCCACTTGCAACTCAACTATGTTCCACTGGATGCATTAATTCCCCTTGAAACTGCTGCCCAGCAGGAGACATGAATTCACTGAATTTGCTTGTTAGTTACATATTACATGGGGTGCAGGATTCAAGAAAATAATGGAAATACTTATACTGTATCGTGGAAATTTTTTTGAAGTGAACTCCAAAAATTAAAACACATTCTATTTTCAATTAATAACTTGTTACGTTAAGTGGCTTTGTCAACATCAAAACTAAAATAAAAACAAGACATTGCAGCATTTTTATCAAGGTATCACTTGTACACAGTGCTAGAATGTTCTGTGTCCCCTTATTCAATTAACAAGAGTACAGTGCAGCCACCATGGAGTGGTCACTTTCCACAGGTGGGCAATGTTTCCACTGAAGCAATAATATCAGATTCCAAACACTAATTACAGGAGTAATCGTGTACTTCCCGGTGCTTCATTAATTAAAATTTTGGTGCTGATGATTTTTAGCTTAACTTGACATAGTCAAGATAAGCTATTGCCATCACGTGTGCGGAAGTCTGTTAGTCTGTGAGTCTGTTCACATTACCTCGCAGTTCTTGTCCGATCGTCACAAAATTTCTTATGTAGGTTTGGGGTCATGTCTAGATGAGAACGTCCCCTTTTGGTCGCGATCGGGCAACCGGTATGGCTGCCCGAGCCCAAAACCCGAAAACCATTAGCACAGTCTACAGGTCGTATATATGAAGGGATTTCATTGTAACTTGGTAGGATGCCTCTGTATAATGCCTAGATGAGAACGTCCCCTTTTGGGAATGATCTATCAACCGTGATGGCTGCCCAAGCCCGAAACCCAAAAACTTTTAGCGCAGTCTGCAGGTCATGTTTAATGTGGAGGGATTTCATTGTAACTTGGTAGGATGACTCCTTATGATGTCTAGATGAGAATTTCCCCATTTGGGCATGATCTGCCAACCGTGATGACTGCCCAAGCCCAAAACCCGAAAACCTTTACCACAGTCTACGGGTCATATTTATTGAGGAGTTTGATTGTAACTTGGTGGGTTGACTTCATACAATGTCTAGATGAGAAAGTCCCCTTTTGGACATGATTGGGCAACTGTGATGGCTACAGGGGCCCGAAGCCCAAAAACCACGAAACCCGAAAAGCACAGTTTAGAGGTCATATTTATGAAGGGATTTCATTGTAACTTGGTAGGATGACTCCAAATAATGTCCAGATGAGAACGTCCCATTTTGATCGCGATCATGCAGCCTTGATGGGTGCTTGAGCCCAAAAACCTTTAGCATAGGGAAAAGGTCATATTTATGGAAGGATTTCATTGTAACCTGTTAGGTTGACTCCATATAATGCCTAGATGATGACATCCCCTTTTGGTCGTGATTGGTCAGTTGTGATGGCTACAAGTGCCCGAAGCCCGAAAACCTTATGCACAGTCTACAGGTCATATTTATGAAGGGATTTCATTGTAACTTCTTAGGATCACTCCAGATGATGCCCAGATGAGATTTCCCCTTTGGTTGCGATCATTCAGCCATGATGGCTGCCCAAGCCCGAAGCCCCAAAACCTTTAGCATAGTCTACAGGTCATATTTATGAAGGGATTTCATTGTAAATTGGTAGGTTAACTTCATATAATGTCTAGATCAGCACATCCCCTTTTGGACATGATTGGGCAAGTGTGACGGCTAAAGGTGTCCGAAGCCCACAAACCTTTAGCACAGTCTACAGGTCATATTTATGAGGGGATTTCATTGTAACTTGGTAGGATGACAACAAATAATGTCTAGATGAGAACGTCCCATTTTGATCGCGATCATTCAGCCTTGATGGGTGCCCGAGCCCAAAAACCTTTAGCATAGGTAAAAGGTCATATTTATGGAAGGATTTCATTGTAACCTGTAAGGTTGACTCCATATAATGCCCAGATGATGACATCCCCTTTTGGTCGTGATTGGTCAGCTGTGATGGCTACAAGTGCCCGAAGCCCAAAAACCTTGATCACAGTCTACAGGTCATATTTATGAAGGGATTTCATTGTTATTTCGAAGGATCACTCCAGATGATGCCCAGATGAGATTGTCCCCTTTGGTTGCGATCATTCAACCATGATGGCTGCCCGAGCCCGAAAACCTTAAGCACAGTCTACAGGTCATATTTATGAAGGGATTTCACTGTAACTTGGTAGGTTGACTTCATATAATGTCAAGATGAGAATGTCCCCTTTTGGACATGATTGGGCAACTTGACGGCTAAAGGTGCCCGAAGCCCGAAACCTTTAGCACTGTCTACAGGTCATATTTATGAAGGGATTTCATTGTAACTTGGTAGGATGACTCCAAATAATGTCTAGATGAGAACGTCCCATTTTGGCCTTGATCATTCAGCCTTGATTAGTACCCGAGCCCAAAAACCTTTAGCATAGGCAAAAGGTTATATTTATAGGATTTCATTGTAACCTGTTAGGTTGACTCCATATAATGCCTAGATGATGACATCCCCTTTTGGTTGTGATTGGTCAACTGTGATGGCTACAGGTGCCCAAAGCCCAAAAACCCTGAGCACAGTCTACAGGTCATATTTATGAAGGGATTTCATTGTAACTTCGCAGGATCACTCCAGATGATGCCCAGATGAGATTGTCCCCTTTGGTTGCGATCATTCAACCATGATGGCTGCCCGAGCCCGAAGGCCAAAAACCTTTAGCACAGTCTACAGGTCATATTTGTGAAGGGATTTCATTGTAGGTAGGTAGGTTGACTTCATATAATGTCTAGATGAGAACATCCCCTTTTGGACACGATTCGGCAACTGTGACGGCTTCAGGGGCCCGAACACCTTTAGAACAGTCTACAGGTCATAATTATGAAGGGTTTCATTGTAGCTTGGTAGGATGACTCCAAATAGTGTCCAGATGAGAACTTCCCCTTTTGATCACTATCATTCAGCCTTGATGGCTGCCCGAGCCCAAAACCTCAAAACCTTTAGCATAGTCTATAGGTCGTATTTATGGAAGGATTTCATTGTAACTTGTTAGGTTGACTCCATATAATGCCTAGATGATGACATCCCCTTTTGTTCGTGGTTGGTCAACTGTGATGGCTGCAGGTGCCTGAAGCCCGAAAATCTTGAGCACAGTCTACAGGTCATATTTATGAAGGGATTTCATTGTAACTTCATATAATCACTCCAGATGATGTCCAGATGAGAATGTCCCATTTTGGTTGCGATCATTCAACCATGATGGCTGCCCAAGCCTAAAGCCTGAAAACTTTTAGCACAGTCTTCAGATCATATTTATGAAGGGATTTCATTGTAACTTGGTATGTTGACTTCATGTAATGTCTAGATGAGAACAGCCCCTTTTGGACACTGTTAGGCAACTGTGTTGGCTGCAGGGGCCCAAAGCCTGAAAATCTTTAGCACAGTCTACATACAGGTGATATTTATGAAGGGATTTCATTGTATCTTGGTAGGATGACTCTAAATAATGTCTAGATGAGAACGTCCCCTTATGGTCGCGATCATTCAGCCTTGATGGCTGCCCAACCCCAAAACCTTTAGCATAGTCTATTGGTCATATTTATGGAAGGACGTCATTGTAACCCATAAGTTTGACTCCATATAATGCCTAGATGATGACATCCCCTTTTGGTCGTGATTGGTCAACTGTGACGGCTTCAGGGGCCCGAAGCCCAAAAACCCTGAGCACAGTCTACAGGTCATATTTTTGAAGGGATTTCATTGTAACTTTGTAGGATCACTCCAGATGATGCCCAGATGAGAATGTCCCCTTTTGGTTGCGATCATTCAACCATGATGGCTGCCAGAGCCCAAAGCCCAAAAACCTTTAGCACAGTCTGCAAGTCATATTTATTAAGGGATTTCATTGTAACTTGGTAGGTTGACTTCATATAATGTCTAGATGAGAACGTCTCCTTTGGACGCAATTGGGAAACTGACGGCTACAGGGGCCCGAAGCCCGAAAACCTTTAGCACAGTCTACAGGCCATATTTATGAAGGGATTTTAATGTAACTTGATAGGATGACTCATTTTGGAATAATTTCACTGTAACTTGGTAACTTTTGTTGATATACGTTAACTATGAGGGCCACATACATCAACTGTGAGGTCATATTAACCCACCCCTCAGCTCTTTAGTACAGTGTACACCTCATATTATTTTTATCATAAACATAGCATACAGGGAACAGAAATGAACATATTCCCAATTATCACAATTCTTGTCTTATTTCGTAATCCTTTCATAAACATTGAACAGTATCCTTTTCATCGAACACAACACACAAGTTAAGCTACAGTGTCACTGACACTTTCATGGTAAATGCATGTATGGACATCACTGCCCATGCGTGGATTACGACCAGTCCACGGTGGCTGTACTGTATTCAATTAACAGGTTTTTGGTTACTTTCCTGTATTCTAGAGATAAACTGAACATTTATTTTATTATATCTTGTTTGAAAGCCATGTCAAACAAAAAAAGCCTGTATTGGCGGTACTGAGGCCAAATGGGTCTATAAACTAGGGAAATTCAGTGATTGTCATGGTAACATTTTGACATATCACAATGTTTTTTATTGAATATAAGGAGTTTACTCTGTAACCTATATGCAATTAACAGGTCAAATTTTGAACGTAATTTACTAAATTGAATGTGATGACTGATTGGTGAATGGCTTGTTTGTAAGTTATATTCAATTCACGTATGGTTATTCAGTTGGGAGATATTCATTTAAGTGGACTCCACTGTAATTGCTGTTCCAAGTTATCACATTTATTTATTTATTGGTGTTTAATGTCATTTTCAGCATCTTTGGCTATAGCATGACCACATCATAGGAATGAAGTAAAGTTTTGTCAATTGTTTATTTTGTATAAATTTTCTTGTTTTAGAGGACATCCACCCCAGGCGTTGGTTCCGGGTGCAATTTTACCAATAAAGCAGAACTTGTATGCTGCAGTAAACAAGCACTGCTCCACTTCCTTGGATTCCAACAGGGTAAATTATCACGGGATCATTAAAATTTCCAATAAAATTTAAACAGGAGCTCTGCCAGTAGAGCTGGGCGATATTGAAATTCAGTATTAGATATCGATATCGATATTTTTGTGGACAATACCTCGCCTTTGGTATCGATATTGGTATCAGATCATGCATGCTGAAATTGTGTATTCTGAACTTCACCTCATAAGTTTTAACCCTATATCATGACCCTGAAGGTCAACCTGCGTAACTTAGACACTAGAGTTATCTCACATCTATCGTAAAACTCCATAGTCATCATGACAGTAAGCACATGGTCACAGGTTGTCTTAAGTTCATAACTGTATTTTTCTCATACATCGTGGCCGAAGTATAAGTTGGTTTTAGCTTAAATAATAGACCTTTGATTTGTTAAGTTATTAACAAAATAATATCCAGATACTGATAAAAAAACAAACGGAGAAACTGTTGAATAGTACACACTCCACAAACTGAACTTCCCTGCTTGAAAAGGAAAGTAAAACTTCCCAATTTTAATTTCGCCTCTGCCGAGTTCAAGGTAATTTCTTAAAAAAATTGAAATCTTTTTTTTTGATGATTGTGAATGTGAGACCGTAAATTGGTTGTGTTGGCTGTTGATGCAGTTGCTAAACTATTAAAAAGTTTACACCTCCAAAACTGATTGTCCACATGGGGGCACGATGTTGCCGTGTACTAAGGTGTACTGCACATCGATGGTACACATGTTTTCAACCAATCTAACCCTGCCTGTGCTGCAGTGCGGAGTTACAATGTTTGGGGAGTGGCATGCTGCTCGTCGTTGCTCGGTGGTTCTCTCTGGGTACTCCGGCTTCCTCCACCCGTAAAACTGTCACGGTCATTATTTGCCATTGTGCATAAATATATGACCGTAAACACCAATAAATAAATAAATAAATAACCTGCAAGACTTCTTGTCAATTCTTTCAAAATGCGTTGCCAATGCACTCTTAATATCGAAATTTTGGTAATGTTCATGTGCATTTGAAACGTTATTTGATATCAAAGAAATATCGAAACCGTACCAAAAATTCGGTATATCGCCCAGCTCTGCTGCCTAGTGGTGGTGGGAGCACTGGATGAGTTGATGTGCATTCTGATTCCGGGAAAGGTTTGCTGAGGATCTTGCTGATCAACATGTAGTTTTGCCTTTTGATTGATGCAAGCAAAAATGTTTTTGGAGGTTAAGAAGTTATTTTTCTAAAAGGATGCATTAAAATAACTCAATTACAAATGTATTTCATTATGTGTTTATTAATGGGACAATACTCCACGAATTTAAAAAAAATAAGTTGACCCTTTAACAAAACCATAATTTCCATTTTACAACCCTTATGTTTTATATATCATTCGTATGAAAGCATGGGATTCAATAAAACAAATTAACTTGAAGGTGAAAATTTATCGGATATTTGAATGATAGTGTCAATGACACTGCAGCTTAATTTGACTGTGTGTAGTGTTCGATGAAAAGGATAATGTTCAATGTTTATGAAAGGATTATGAAATAAGACAAGAATTGTTACAATTGGACTCGGCATACTCATTAGGCGAAACCTCAACATGTAGATTCATTTCTGTGAAAAATGTTGCCGTTTGCAATGACTTCCAAACTAACTGCATTTGTGTATCAACATTCTTCCTTTAGCTGCCTTACAGTTTACATTTAAAACGCATGGATTGCTCTGACATTGGCACAGCACATTGTCTGAATCTCAATTTATGACTTTTGGAGGGTTTGCCTGATTTTATTAAAAAAAACCCAATTCACCCAACAGACCATTCTCCTCCATCCCCACTTTAATTTAGATTAACTATATTAACCCTTTACCTAACGTGAAAAGCAGACGACACTTGCAAAAAAAATTCTTGAATAACTAATTTTTTTCATTTTTTGTCTCAAAAACATAGGTTATGACCCCTCGTTGGAACGAGCTCGGCGAGCTCGTTCCAACGAGGGGTCATAACCTATGTTTTTGAGACAAAAAATGAAAAAAATAGTGAAAATTAATTGGCGATTTTTGAGAATAGCGCTGGCCGGTTTTGGCCGTTACGTTGGGTAAAGGGTTAACATGTAGATGTTGAATGTGACTTTACTTTACCATTATTATTTACTTTTCATATCATTAGTTCATTTCATAGGATTTCCTGTGGGAACCCTGGGATGTGGAGCCGTGCTTGTTTACTGTGATAAACAAGTTCTACTTTACTGGTATGAAAATGTGATTGGTCTAATTTTCATTGATGCATTCTCTTAAACAGAAGCCAAATTATACCATTTCTTTACAGTGGCATGGCGGGGGTTCAAGCCCATGCCGAGAGAGTTTCCTTCAGCACCAGTATAGTTTCGCTGGGCGGTTGGTGCCGAAGAAAACTCTCTCAACATTGGTTCGAACCCCCGCCATGCCACTGTAAACAAAACAGTGTCTTTTCTTAATTCTATGGCATCCGGGAAATTTGATAAAGACAAGTGTCGCTGATTTCTTCTGAAGTGCAGTACGTAGAATTAAGTACTTAGATGCAACTATCTGATGTATACCTTTTCTATTGGCAGGAGGGCTGATGTCCTGAGGGCATATCTGCCAGCAGCATGCAAGGAGGTAATGCAAGTTATCCTAATGGCATTTATATACCGTGTCAGCACAGGGTATCTGTGACATTTATCTCCACAGTTCCACTCACTGTAGCTAAATTTAAGACCTACAACAAAGCTCACGTGTGGGATGGTTTTTACTAGTGAATCTGTTGAATAATCCCAAACTGATGAGATATATATATTCTCTGGGTACTTAAACATAATTATTTGCTCATGGCATTTAATTACAACTCAATATCCTCTATAGTAATACAAGTGCACTTGTCCCAAGTGCCATATGAAAAGATTCTGATATATTGGCCTGTACTGTTTAATTTGATCTTGTTCCACAATAATTCTTACTATGAGGATGCTAACTCTTCTCATACCAAGGAGCAAGGCATATAGTCACTGTTTTCATTCTCTTAATAAATAAGATCATCTCTATTGTGTGACCCAGCCTCACTGAGTGTAGTGTTTGATATGGCAGTTACCAAGTTTTTATAACCATAAAGTGTAATAATAATAATATACTATCCAAAAAAAGATATCCAAACTGTTGTTGATATTTTTGGAAAATGGTATTGGATATGTGTGATTGGACACATCAATATGTAACCAAGTTTAGTGTGAATCATGAATGTTGCCAGCCCATGGAAACTTCATGCTGGTTTTTAACACGAGCGCCACATTAATGTCTGTGTGGTATGTTTTGAAATATTCATTTGTACTGGACAGGTTTTTTCAGAGGTCTCATCATTCTTTTCTTGGTACAAATTTGTTCATCAATAGTTTCTTGTCGAAATGTAAATTTTGAGGTATGCGAAGACTGACATGTGACAAACATTTACTTGCTGTTGACATGTTGGAAGCTGGCAACAGACAGACTGCAGTGGCTCAAATTCTCAACATTACTCAATCGGTGATTAACAGGTTATAGTCATACTGCCGTCAGACAGGCAACGTTGATGACAGACGTCAGTCAGGTCGTCCAAGGGCAAAAAACTGCTAACCAGGATCATTTCATTCGAACCACAGCATTACATAACCGCCATCAAAATGCCTCAGAAATTGGACCGTTGCTGCACCAAGCGACCGATGTGTGAGTCAGTGGTCAGACTATCTGAAATCGCCTACACAGCTGGAATTTGTAACCTGGAAGACCTCAAATAATTCCATGTTTGACTGAACGTCACATCGCAGCAAGGCATAATGGGTGAGGCGCATGACAGCGCTGGGACAATCGTCGGTGGAGCAACATCACGTTTTCTGATGAATCTAGGTTCACGCTCGACTTCCACGACAGGCAGAACAGAGCGTGGCGGCAGCGGAACAAAAGATTTGGTGGTGGTTCGGTTAAGGTGTGGGGAGGCATAACCATGACCAACAGAATAGCATTACATGTCATCCAAGGGCGTGTCACAGGGTAGTACTACCGTGACAACATGCTAGCAGCTCATGTAGTGCCATTTGCGCGACATAACAGCCATTGATTCATTTTCCAAGATAACAATACAAGAGCACACAGGGCCCATGTCGCTACAGAGTTTCTCCAGGAGCAGAACATCACTATACTGCCTTGGCCATGACTAAGTCCAGACCTTTCAGCAATCGAGCATGTCTGGGATATGCTTGGCAGGTGCCTATGACAACACCAACAGCCCCCTACCAATGTCCATGAACTCTCCGTTGCACTTCAGGAAGAATAGAATAACATCAGTCAAGCTGATATTGGATGTTTGGTAAGGAATATGCCATGTCGGATCCGTGCTTGTCTTGCGAACCGAGGAGGATTTACAAGGTATTGAGGTCTTGAACTGAATGTGGTATATTCTCTGACTGACCGTCCATGTCTTCTACAGCTCAGTGCGTGGAATGTCTGCTTGTCAGACACCCAATTATCACTGAAATCATTCACCAGATGTCACAGTGCAATGCCTCAACTGTCTTTTTGTTGAAAATATAAATATATTTCTTCTTATATCTCACTTTTATCAAATATCCCCTCCTTTGTTTGAATAGTATAGTAACAGAAAGAAATCTGAGATCCAGCAACAATAATTCCAATTTAACTATTTTAAAATTTAATAACAAAAATAATTTGAAATGAAAATGATACAAAATCTTTTACACTTGTTTGGTTTACAGAAAAATAAAACAGAAATAATTATCAGTTAGTCCAAAATATAGTTCGATAGAATCCAATAGCAGGTGTGATGAAGAAACTTTCCAGCTGCTATTATAACATCCAAGAATATGTCAGCAGAAACAGTGTCCAATGAACTGCAGTGAAATGTTCACTCAAAGATGCAGCAATCTCTAATCAATTCTAATAAAGCACACACCTAAATTCTAATGGAAATAATATCCAACAGTCATTGGCTCCACAGGTGGTTTTAAAATAGTCCAGTAGAATCCTGGCTTTTCGCAAAAGTAAATTCTGGTTCACAGCTAGTATAAATTTTCTTCAAAGATTTGGAAACATTTTTCCAATACAAAAGATGCACAGATCTCAAAAATAGTTTTCCATAGAAGATTTAATAAACTCTGCTGCTATCTTGCCCAATTTCAAGTAAACAAGTTTACCCAAATCAACAGCCAGTGAGCTAAAAATAGATCCTGTTTAACAGTATTTGTAAACATGTTGATAGGTACATTTCAAAGGTCACCCAGTGCAAATAAATGATAATTCCAGCCCAATCCTGCTCACATTAAATCAAAACAGTTTCAGAAAATATAATATAAAATTGTTTATAATTACTAACCAAAGACATATCAATTCTGATATTATAATAGGGGGGACATAGCAATTGCTCAGGGTTAGCCACACTTTCTGGTTATAAAAAAGTTTTCATTATTAACTGAGTAACTAACACTGTGCACTGCAGAGGCTTTGTGTAAATCTCATCTATATCAACTCTTTACCATTGTAGTAGCCAAAACCAACCAGTACTATACTCAAAAAGTGTTCAAACTTAGCTTATGATACTCTTGGAAATAGGTTGTGGACCCCCATGGGAACCCCGGGAAGTGAAGCAGTGCTTGTTTACTGTGGTAAACAAGCTCTGTTTCACTGGTAAAATAGGACCCAGTCACTAATGCTTGGGGTGCAAGTCCTCTAAAATAGGCAACATGGGGTATAAACGATTGACTGACCTTGACTTTATCTCCATGTTGTGGTCATGATTAGCCATTGTGCAGAAGTATGTGACCTTAAACAACAATAAATAAATAAATAAATAGGTTGTGGAGATTTTTTTTTAAGTGAATTCCCAAAATAAAAATATATTCTAGTTTCAGTTAATAGCTTGTCTCTGCTGGTAAAATAACCATTATCTGAGATGGATCATGAAAGTGCTCTTAAGTCAGCTGGTCAGGTATAAACGATTTGTTGAACATGACTTATTACCTGTGGGGCTGTCATGACACAGCTATAGATGTTGAAAGTGACCTTAAATGCAGAGAAAACAATCATTTAGTTGGTAATTTCATTTCTCATTTTGATATTTCAGAATGCATTTTTATTCATGGATTTGTTAGAACGTATGAGCATCTTATATATTACGACCATGATAATCGTGTTTCCTACTCCTTCATGCCAATTGTTCAGTCACAGCACCAAGCTTATTGATTTAATTTTCCAATATCTATTCATAAAATAAATTTAGAACTCATCATTTCTGCGTGGAATAGTAGATTATATTCTTAATGAGGAAAAAATATCTGCTTTGGAGAATTTGAAATTCAACTCCCTATTTTACTCACAAAACAGCAATTCCGGCAATTAACTCTCAAATGCCAATGCAGTTTTCTGTGGAAGTCGTAAAATTCAGTTTGCTATAATGCATGTTACAGTCTTTTAGTCAAATTAACCCTTAAGCCACAAACAACCACAAACAGGATCTTTTATATTGCTATGAAAAAGATGTCCCAAGTGTATTCTTCCTTTAGAACTTGACTGGTACAAAGCATTTAATCTTGCCAGTGTTTTTACATCATTGTTGGCTGCCTTTTCAGGCAGCCAACAATGATATAGAAACACTGTTAAGTCATCTGCAGCTCTGTACATGTATGCATAGGGCTGCACGGTATTCAAATTTCAATACCAATATCGGTATTGAAAAAAATACCGTGTGATATACCAGTATATCACAGACTGGTTCAGAATCTGAATGAAGTTATCAGTACCTGTGACTGTCTACTGTCACTGATGATTACATTCAGATTGCTGAACTGATTAACAAATTTTCATTTAATTCGTGTGCTCTACTGTTGGAACAAATTCAGTTGGAAAAATTAACTGAAGTTTTTTTCGTGTTTTCAAACAAGATCTTTTCACACGGTTCTTTGGAGTACCATATTTGAATATTTTGCATGAAAATATGAAATAAATATGTTCATACATGATGCACAGTGTATATAAATAACAAATTCCTTTGTATTATCAGAGGCTTTGTTGTTAAATGGTGTTTTCACTGATACCTCAAATGAGTACAGTTTTTAGGGCATGGTTATTGAAATATAATTAATCTGAGTGCTTAAGGGTCAAACAACAGATAAATCTGGATGCCATTGAAACATCTTTGATGATATTGTTTTGATAATATTCATTTTTATGGTTTTTTAGCTCACCAGACTGAGAGTCAGGGAGCTCAAGTGATCACTTTCTGTCCGTCGTCCGTCCAACCGTCTGTTGTGAACTTTACATTACCGACTTCTCCTTCTAAACCCCTAGGGCAAATTGAACCAAATTTGATATTCATGGTCCTCATCATATGTCAATTCAAGTTTGTTCAAATAAAGTTGCCACGCTCCATAGGGAGGGGGGAGTGGGGGAAAATGTTTCAAAATTCTAGAAAAATCTTCTTGTGAACCAGTGGGTACAATGACTTGATATTTAGTATGAAGCTTCCTTCTGAGGTGTAGAATCAAGTATGTTCAAACAAAGTTCGTGAAGCAATATTTGCCTTCGTAATAGCAGGGGCAAGATTTTGGGCCCCGCCCAAAATTTCTTTTTTCTAAACCGATGGTCCAATTTGAACAAAATTTGGTATGTGGTATTATTGAGTCAAAGTACTTGATTCATGCTAAAAAATATTTCCCATGTTCCCTGTGGGAACCCCAGGAACTAAAAATAGAAAATATTTTCAAACACCGATTTTTCCCAAACCACACGGAACAGAGAACTGTTATTTGGTATGAAGCATCCTTAGGACCAGCAGAATCGATTGATAAAAAAAATTGCCATCAGTTATATTAGAGTGATCTGTAGGGGGACATCGAAGAAATGCGTAGTCAGTACATTTGCAAATATTAAAAAAACGTCTTCTCCAGAACCACTGATCAGAATCTTCTGAAATATGGCATACAGTATCCATGGGTGTTCAGATACAAGTGTGTTCAATTTAAGTTCAAATCGATTCCCTGGGTTAATATTTGGGTTCTCAGTGGGAGCCCAAACTTTACCTTACTACAATATGAGGAAATTTCTTTTGATATTCTTTTTTTTCAGCTCCACCAGTCAGTTTCATATTTGGTATGCAACATCTTTGGGGGCTCAGATTAAAATTTGTCCTAATTGGGTCCCTGGGTTAATTTTTGGCCTCTCTATTGGCACCCAAAGTTTAAGTTAGTGCAACATGAGGAAATTTCTTTAAAAGTTTTCTTCTTCAGATTCACCTGTCAGAATCCTTTCATATTTGGTATACAACATCTCTGGGGGCAGATTTAATTTGTTCAAATTGAGTCCCTGTGTGTAACTATTTGTGCTCCCAATGGGAGCCTGAATTTGAACTTGGTGCAATATGAGGGACTTTCTTCAAAACTCTTTTTCTCCAGAACCACCAATCAAAATCTTTTCATATTTGGTATATAACATCTCTGGGAAGATCCGATTCAGTCCCTGCCTTAAAATTTGGGCTCTCTTCAGGTCGAGGGAAGGTGAATAGGCAAAGGGGGGGGGGGGGGGGATCCAAGTTTGTTCAAATCCATTCCTATGTGGGTTTTTTTCCGTAAAATTTGCATTTCAAACTGCAATGACATAATAACCCTTGGAAGTTTGGCAGTGCTGGTCTACCGCTGATAGAATTGGAAGCAGTCTGGAAAGACCTATGATAATAATCATCTGACATGGACACTAGAGTTATAATTTCATGACTTCATTCCTCTGTAGTGTTGATGAACCATGACTAACTGAATGTGATCTTCTTTGAACCACTTTAGCAGGTGACTGATTAAGACTCCTTGTGGCCTCTTGTTTATTATAATTTTGAAACAAGATCACCGTGGGACGAGAACGAGTGTTTTTGGGTGCGGTCCAAAATTCAAGATGGCCGCTGGCAGCCATTTTGTTCAAAATTAGGGGCAATCAGATTTTTGCACAGAAATTCCACATGAAAGCTCTGATTTCAATAATTTTTTTGTGTGAATGTTTAGTACTATGGGATACATCACATATAATACGGGTTTTTTTCTCGTACGTAAATTATGCAAATTAGACTAACTTTGATGTATTTAGTGTTACTTTCAGCACTGTCAGTGCAAATGCCAATATGGCTCGGGCTAGGGGCCGCATTTATGAACCAATCTTTACGAAACTTCTTGGGTACCTGTGTTATGACCGTGGGATGAGAACGAGTGTTTTGGGGTCCTGTCCGAAATTCAAGATGGCTGCCAGCTTCCATTTTGTACCGACGATGCAGAGATCTGTTTTTTGCACAGAACTTCCATATGAAAGCGCTGATTTGAATAATTTTTTGTATGAATGGTTAGTACCATGGGATACATCACATATAATACGGGTTTTTTTCTTGTACGTAAATTATGTAAATTAGACTAACTTTGATGTATTTAGTGTTACTTTCAGCACTGTCGGGGGTGCGGTGGCTAATTTGGTAGAGGTGCAGGCTGCAAGCCGAGAGGTCCTCGGTTCGAATCCCACCTGCGGCAACTGCGTTGTGTCCTTGGGCAAGACACTTCACCCCGATTGCCTACATGGGGGCACGATGACGCTGTGTACTGAGGCGTACTGCACGCCGATGGTGCGCATGTCTTCAACCAATCTAACCCTGCTTGTGCTGCGATGCAGAGTTCAGAGTTACGATGTTGGAGAGCTGACAGCTGCTCGTCGTTGTTTGGTGGTTCTCTCCGGGTACTCCGGCTTCCTCCACCCGTAAAACTGTCACGGTCACGATTAGCCATTGTGCATAAGTATGTGACCTTAAACACCAATAAATAAATAAATAAATAAATAAATTCAGCACTGTCAGTGCAAACGCTAATACGGCTCGGGCTAGAGGCCGCATTTATGAACCGATCTTTACGAAACTTCTTGGGTACCTTTGGTATCACAGTGGGACGAGAACGAGTGTTTTTGGGTGCGGTCCAAAATTCAAGATGGCCGCTGGCAGCCATTTTGTTCAAAATTTATGGGCAATCAGATATTTGCACAGAACTTCCACATGAAAGCTCTGATTTGAATAAATTTTTGTGTGAATGTTTAGTACCATGGGATACATCACATATAATACAGGTTTTTTTCTCGTGCAGAAATTATGCAAATTAGATGAACTTTGATTTTTTCAGTGCTACTTACACACAGTAAGTACACATGTCAATACGGCTCAGGCTAGAGGCTGTATTTATCAACCGATCTTCACGAAACTTCTTGGGTACCACTGTTATCACCTTGGGACGATAACGAGTGTTTCTGAGTGCGGTCCAAAATTCAAGATGGCTGCCAGTAGCCATTTTGTACCGAAACTAGGTCTAATCAGTTTTTTGTACACAACTTCTATACAGCTCAGGCTTGAGGCAGTATTTATGAACCGATCTTTACGAAACGTCTTGGGTACCTTTGTTACCACCGTGGGATGAGAACGGGTGTTTTTGGGTGTGGTCCGAAATTCAAGATGGCCAACAGCAGCCATTTTGTACTAAAATTAGTGCAATCAGTCTTTTGTACAGAACTTCTGCATGAAAGTTCTGATTTGAATAAATTTTTGTATGAATGTTTAGTAAAATGGAATACATTACATATTGTAAGGTTTTTTTTTCGTGCAGAAATTATGCAAATTAGATGAATTTTGATTTATTTAGTGCTACTTATACACTGTAAGTGCACATGTCAATACGGCTCGGGCTAGAGGCTGTATTTATCAATTGATCTTCACGAAACTTCTTGGGTACCTTTGTTATCACCTTGGGACGAGAACGAGGGTTTCTGAGTGCGGTCCAAAATTCAAGATGGCTGCCAGTGGCCATTTTGTACCGAAATTAGGTCCAATCAGTTTTTTGTCACAACTTCTATACAGCTCGTATTTATGAACTGATCTTCACGAAACTTCTTGGGTACCTTTGTTTTCACCTTGGGACAGGAATGAGTGTGTTTTGGGGTGCCTTTGTTATCACTGTGCTATGAGAACAAATATTTTGGGGTTCAGTCAGACCCACTCTGGGACTCAAAGATTTCTTTTCTAGTTTATCATCTGACTGTCACCCACCTTTACAATACTTTACCTATACATTTGTTACAGGCTACGGTCAGTATTTATGTACAGGCCGTTACTATACTTTATATGTATCTTTGTTATCAGGTCATTACCTAGATGTTTGTCATTGCTGTATCACATGCTATACATGTACATGTCTTGACAAGTTGAGCTACAGTGTCATTGACACTTTCATTGTTCCGTTTCAGTCAGAACTTCAAGTGACGAAACGAAAATGGGTGACTTTCGCGACTCAACAAAATAACCCAGTTTGAAAGTAGGTTACTTCGCTTAGGATGCCGACAATGTATACATAACAGACGTATTTTCTAACACTGTATTTTTATTTCGTTTTGCTGATGACTGTTAACTGTTGGGCTGTCTATTCTCAGAAAAACATGAATGGAATTGAAACACATGAAAAAAAGCTTTAGTGATGTCAAGAAAAGCTTTGTACATAGCACATGTGTGCATGTGAAGGATCTTGAAAAAAGGGTCCTAAACACCGGAATGACACGAAATGACACGGAATGACACCGGAATGCCATAAAAGTGATGCAGAATGACATTTATTTTACAAAAACACTCGACCCCAGAAAGTATTTTATTTATTAACTAACAAAGTACCTTCCAAGCAACCTTCTTACATCTGGTCCTGTTCACACTTTCAGTCTTAGGAAATTATTAGCTTAGTAGACTTTGGTGAAAGGCAACCACAGGAGGGTGCTGGGGGATTGGCATGAAGAAGAGGGGAGGGGTCATGAGGGAGAGGGTAGCAGTGGAGGATTTTCAGTCAATAATTACTTTGTGATTTTTTAGCCTGGCATAGATGCATCATAGACATTAATGGAGGGCCACAGGCTGAAAATATGAAGGGGGAGGGGGGGTACATAAATATTTTTAATTTTCCCCACTTGCCTCCGAAGTCTCCCTACTTGACTCTGCAGTCTCCCTATTTTTTCTGGAGGGAGACATGAACTCTCCCTAAAATTCCCCCCTAGACTGGTCCCTGCATTAAACTGAACATTTTTCAGTGTTAAACTTTGTTGACTGGGTTCGCAGTAACATTACCAGTCGCGCACACTTGGGTGGTAAACGTGGCTCTCAGATTGCTGTAGGTATGCTCAATTGTAAGCTTTACATGTCATTTAACTTGTATATCCCGTAAAGGGGCATCTAGAGAGATTAAGAATACACATTGTCAGTGGTTCTTTTTCAACTTTATTGAATGGTATCATTGGCATCATTTTACATTAACAATTGAACAAGATAATAAAAAAAAATTAACTACGTTAAAGAATCATCACAAAATGCTTGGCAACAATCGGTTGAACCAGTGTTCCAGGAGCCGTTGCCATTGTCATCCAATTGCCCACAATCGGCCGATTGTGGTGGTCGGTTCCGATCATTGGTTGAACACTAATACCCCCACTTCTCAGGAGAGGGGGCTAATTTGTCAACACCCTGTATGCCCGTTCCTCCAAACTTGCATGTGCAACCCCCACATTATTGAACTGATTTTGATAAAATGTTTCAAACATTATGATTAGCAAGTTAACATGTTCATATTCCAAAATTTTTCATCTGCGACAATTTTAACCAGGTTATCTCCTCTGAACTTAGATTTTTTATTGATTTTTAAATGAGATTCTTGTGTGTGCAATTCCTTTTACATTATTGAACCGATTTTGATGAAACTTTCAAACTTTATGACTACCAAGTGAACATGTGCACATTCCAAAATTTTTCATCTGCGGCAATTTTAACCAGGTTATCCCCTGAACTTAGATTTATTATGGATTTTCAGATGAGGTTCCTGTGTGTGCAACTCCTCCTACATTATTGAACCGATTTTAAAGAAACTTCTCAAATATTATGAGTAGCTATTGAACATGTGCATAATCCAAAATTTTTCATCTCCGACAATTTTAACCAAGTTATCTCCAATGAACTTGGATTTATTATTGGTTTTTCAAGCTTAACATTCAGAGGTGCATTCTAGTAAGATGGAAGTGGGGGTATTAATCACCTTCAGTGATATTTCTAGTTATATAAGTTGAGTTTCAACCTACGTTGTTGCTTGAAGCACAAGTCAGCCAGACCACCTCCAGGTGGATAAATGTATACATTAATGAATGACTGCTATTATGTTTTGATTTGATACTGCTACTATCTTACAGGTCTTTTTTAGCTTAACTTGACAAGATAAGTTATTGCCATCATGCGTGCGGAAGTCTGTGAGTCTGTTAATCTGTGAGCCTGTGAGTCTGTTCACATTTTCCTTCAGCACAGGCTACACCCTGCAGTTCTTGTATGATTGTCACGAAATTTCATATGCAGGTATGCGGTCATGTCTAGATGAGAACGTCCCCTTTTGGTCGCGATCGGTCAACCGGTATGGCAGCCCGAGCCCAAAACCCCAAAACCATTAGCACAGTCTACAGGTCGTATCTTTGAAGGGATTGCATTGTAACTTGGTAGGATGCCTCAGTGTAATGCCTAGATGAGAACGTCCCCTTTTGGTCATGATCTGTCAACCGTGATGGCTGCACAAGCCCAAAGCCCAAAAACTTTTAGCATAGTCTGCAGGTCATTAGCTCACCTGACTGAAAGTCAGGGTGAGCTATTCTGATCACTTTTCGTCCGTCGTCTGTCGTCCGGCGTGAAGGTGGTGTTTGGGCCTTTTTCTCCCAAACCACTGACCGCATATTAATGAAATTTCATGTGAATAGGGGTTATATAAGGGCATTTTGATTTTTTGTCAAATTAGGTTTCGGCTCACATTGAGCAGAGGGATGGGGCAAAAATGCTCCAATTCTTAAAAAATCTTCTTCTCAAGAACCAGCAATAGCAGAGACTTGATATTTGGTATGCAGCTTCCTTTTGAGGTGTAGACTGAAGTTTGTTCAAGAGAAGTTCGAGGGCTATATTTGACGATGTTAAAGGAGGGGCAAAAATTTTGGCCCCATCCCAAATTTCTATTTTCCAAACCGCGAGGCCAGTTTGAACCAAATTTTACGTGGGTGCTTATTGGGTCATAAGTACCTAATTTATGCAGAGATTTTTTTCCCCATAGCCCTGTGGGAACCACAGGAGCTAAAAATAGAAAAAAATTAAAACGTGCATATCTCCCAAACTACACGGCACTGAGAATTCTTATTTGTTGTGAAGCTTCCATAGGACCAACAGAATGGAATGGTCAAAAACAATTGCCATCGGTTTTATGATGGGGTACTTTTTGGGGACTGTGAAAAAGTGCTGAGTCAGCATTTTTTAACACTGTGGGTAATGGGAAAAACATAAGACTACTTTTCTCCGAAACCACTGCTCCAAAAGCTTTCAAATTTCACATATAACATCTTTGGAAGATTGTTTGACAGGTTTATTGAAATCAATTGCCTGGGTCGATATTTGGGCTCTCTATGGGAGCCCAAAAGTTTAATTTGGTGCAGTATGAGGAGTATTTTTGAAAAATCTTCTTGTTCAGATCTACCAATAAGAATGTTTTGATATTTGGTATGCAGCATCCTTAGGGGGTGAGATTCAAGTTTGTTGAAGCCAAATCCCTGGGTTCATATTTAGGCTGAAAATTTGGGGTCCCGTTGCGGACTTCAAAATTTTGGACCAAAATCCGAAAAATTTTTTTTTTTTTTTTTTTATGCGTTTCTGTCAATTTTAAGACAAAAACAAAAAAAAAAAAAATTTTCTCCTGAAAAATTTGGGGTGCGGGTGGGACTTAGAAAATTTTGGACCAAAATCCAAAATTTTTTTGTTTTTTCTGCGTTTCGGTCAATTTTAAGAGAAAAAAAAAAAAAAAATTCCCCCAAAAATTTGGGGTCGGGGTGGTACTAAGAAAATTTTGGACCAAAATGCGAAAAAATTTTTTTTGTTTTTTCTGCGTTTAAGACAAAAAAAAAAAATTTTTTTACCCCTGAAAATTTGGGGTCTGGGTGGGACTTAGAAAATTTTGGACCAAAATCCCCCCCAATTTTTTTTTTTGTGTTTTCTGCGTTTCGGTCAATTTTAAGACAAAAAAAAAATTTTCTTTTTTCCCTGAAAATTTTGGGTCCGGGTGGGACTAAGAAAATTTTGGACCAAAATGCGAAAAAAATTTTTTGTGTTTTTTCTACGTTTCGGTCAATTTTACGACAAAAAAAAAAAAAAATTTCCCCTGAAAATTTGGGGTCCGGGTGGGACTTAGAAAATTTTGGACCAAAATCCGAAATTTTTTTTTTTGGGGGTTTTTTCTGCGTTTCGGTCAATTTTAAGACAAAAAAAAAAAAAACAAAAAAAAATATTTTTCCTCTGAAAATTTGGGGTCCGGGTGGGACTTAGAAAAATTTGGACCAAAATCCGAAAAAAATTTTTTTTTGTTTTTTTATGCGTTTCCATCAATTTTAAGACAAAAATTTTTTTTTTTTTTTCCCCTGAAAATTTGGTGTCCGGGTAGGACCAAAATCCTGAAATTGTTTTTTTGTTTATTTTTTATGTGTTTCTGTCAATTTTAAGACAAAAAAAATTTTTTTTTTTTTACACTGAAAATTTGGGGTCCGGGTGGGACTAAGAAAATTTTGGACCAAAATCCGAAATTTTTTTGTTTTTTCTGTGTTTCGGTCAATTTTAAGAGAAAAAAAAAAAAAAATTTTCCCCTGAAAATTTGGGGTCCGGGTGGGACTAAGAAAATTTTGGACCAAAATGAGAGAAAAATTTTTTTTTGTTTTTTCTGCGTTTAAGACAAAAAAAAATAATAATTTTTTTACCCCTGAAAATTTTGGGTCCGGGTGGGACTAAGAAAATTTTGGACCAAAATGCGAAAAATTTTTTTTGTGTTTTTTCTACGTTTCGGTCAATTTTACGACAAAAAAAAAAGAAAAATTTTCCCCTGAAAATTTGGGGTCCGGGTGGGACTTAGAAAATTTTGGACCAAAATCCGAAATTTTTTTATTTTTGTTTTTTCTGAGTTTCGGTCAATTTTAAGACAAAAAAAAAAAAAAAAAAAAAAAAAAAAAAATTTTTTCCTCTGAAAATTTGGGGTCCGGGTGGGACTTAGAAAAATTTGGACCAAAATCCGAAAAACAAATTTTTTTGTTTTTTTATGTGTTTCCATCAATTTTAAGACAAAAATTTTTTTTTTTTTTTCCCTGAAAATTTGAGGTCCGGGTAGGACCAAAATCCTGAAATTGTTTTTTTGTTTGTTTTTTTATGAGTTTCTGTCAATTTTAAGACAAAAAAAATTTTTTTTTTTTTTTACACTGAAAATTTGGGGTCCGGGTGAGACTTCGAAAATTTTGGACCAAAATCCGTAATTTTTTTTTTTTTGTTTTTTATGCGTTTCTGTGAATTTTAAGACAAAAAATTATTTTTTTTTTACACCGAAAATTTGGGGTCTGGGTGGGACTTAGAAAATTTTGGACCAAAATCAGAAATTTTTTTTTTTTTTGTTTTTTCTGAAAATTTGGGGTCCAGGTGGGACTAAGAAAATTTTGGACCAAAATGCAAAAAAAAATTTTTTTGTTTTTTCTGCGTTTCGGTCAATTTTAAGACAAAAAAAAAAAAAAATTTTTCCCCTGAAAATTTGGGGTCCGGGTGGGACTTGGAAAATTTTGGACCAAAATCCGAAATTTTTTTTTTTTGTTTTTTCTGCGTTTCGGTCAATTTTAAGACAAAAAAAAAAAATTAAAAAAAATAATTTTTCCCCTGAAAATTTG
The DNA here is from genome assembly GCA_031216915.1 of Pictodentalium vernedei. Taxonomy (NCBI): domain Eukaryota; kingdom Metazoa; phylum Mollusca; class Scaphopoda; order Dentaliida; family Dentaliidae; genus Pictodentalium; species Pictodentalium vernedei. The sequence continues at coordinate 290,978,763 of CM062292.1, read as the reverse complement.
AGGTCCAGGTGGGTCTTGAAAAATTTTGGACCAAAATCCGTAATTTTTTTTTTTTGTTTTTTATGCGTTTCTGTCAATTTTAAGACAAAAAAAATTTTTTTTTTTACACCGAAAATGTGGGGTCCGGGTGCGACTTCGAAAATTTTGGACCAAAATCAAGAAAGTTAGTTTTATCGTTTTTTATGCGTTTTAAGAAGAAAAAAATTTAGGCTGAAAGTATTTTGTTTGGGAAAAAAAATCTCTTTTTTATGCGTTATCTCAATTTTGAGACGTAAAAGTGCAGGAACTAAAAATAGAAGGAAAATCCTGTGTATTGTGTGGGCACAATCGCTTCATCTAGTTGGTATATGCTTTTCTTGGGAGGGGGCATATGCAGCTTATTCAAGTCAAGTCCCTGGTTTGATATTTAGACTACCATGTCAGGTGAGCGCCCTCAGGCCCCCTGGGGCCTCTTGTATTTAATATGGAGGGAATTCATTGTAACTTGGTAGGATGACTCTGGATGATGTCTAGATGAGAACTTTCCCATTTGGTCGCGATCTGTCAACCATGATGACTGCCCGAGCCCAAAACCTGAAAACCTTTAGCACAGTCTACAGGTCACATTTATGGAGGAATTTCATTGTAACTTGGTGGGTTGACTTCATATAATGTCTAGATGAGAAGGTCCCCTTTTGGACGTGATTGAGCAACTGTGACGGCTACAGGGGCTTGAAGCCCGAAAACCTTTACCACAGTCTACAGGTCATATTTATGAAGGGATTTCATTGTAACTTGGTAGGATGACTCCAAATAATGTCTATATGAGAACGTCCCCTTTTGATCGCGATCGTTCAACCTTGATGGGTGCCCGAGTCCAAAAACCTTTAGCATAGGCAAAAGGTCATATTTATGGAAGGATTTCATTGTAACCTGTTAGGTTGACTCCATATAATGCCTAGATGATGACATCCCCTTTTGGTTGTGATTGGTCAACTGTGATGGCTACAGGTGCCCGAAGCCCGAAAACTTTGAGCACAGTCTGCAGGTCATATTTATGAAGGGATTTCATTGTAACTTGGTAGGATCACTCCAGATGATGCCCAGATGAGATTGTCCCCTTTGGTTGCGATCATTCAACCATGATGGCTGCCCGAGCCCGAAAACCTTTACCATGGTCTACAGGTCATATTGATGAAAGGATTTCATTGTAACTTGGTAGGTTGACTTCATATAATGTCTAGATGAGAATGTCCCCTTTTGGACACGATTGGGCAACTGTGACGGCTGCAGGGGCCCGAAGCCTGAAAACCTTCAGAACAGTCTACAGGTCATAATTATGAAGGGATTTCATTGTAGCTTGGTAGAATGACTCCAAATAAAGTCTAGATGAGAACATCCCCTTTTGGACATGATTGGGCAACTGTGACGGCTACAGGAGCCCGAAGCCTGAAAACCTGTAGAACAGTCTACAGATCATAATTGTGAAGGGATTTCATTGTAGCTTGGTAGGATGACTCCAAATAATGTCTACATGAGAACATCCCCTTTTGGTCACGATCATTCAGCCTTTATGGCTGCCCGAGCCCAAAGACCTTTAGCATAGTCTATAGGTCGTAATTTATGGAAGTATTTGTATTTCATTGTAACTTGTTAGGTTGTCTCCATATAATGCCTAGATTATGACATCCCCTTTTGGTCGTGATTGGTCAACTGTGATGGCTACAGGTGCCCGAAGCTCGAAAATCTTTAGCACAGTCTACAGGTCATATTTATGGAGGGATTTCATTGTAACTTGGTGGGTTGACTTCATATAATGTCTAGATGAGAAAGTCCCCTTTTGGACGTGATTGAGCAACTGTGACGGCTACAGGGGCCCGAAGCCCGAAAACCTTTAGCACAGTCTGCAGGTCATATTTATGAAGGGATTTCATTGTAACTTGGTAGGAAGACTCTAAATAATGTCTATATGAGAACGTCCCCTTTTGATCTCGATCATTCGGCCTTGATGGGAGCCCGAGCCCAAAAGCCTTTGGCATAGGCAAAAGGTCATATTTATGGAAGGATTTCATTGTAGCCTGTTAGGTTGACTCCATATAATGCCTAGATGTTGACATCCCCTTTTGGTTGCGATTGGTCAACTGTGATGGCTACAGGTGCCCGAAGCCCGAAAACCTTGAGCACAGTCTACAGGTCATATTTATGAAAGGATTTCATTGTAACTTCATAGGATCACTCCAGATGATGCCTAGATGAGATTGTCCTCTTTGGTTGCGATCATTCAACCATGATGGCTGCCCGAGCCCGAAAACCTTTACCACAGTCTACAGGTCATATTTATGAAGGGATTTCATTGTAACTTGGTAGGTTGACTTCATATAATGTCTAGATGAGAATGTCCCCTTTTGGACACGATTGGGCAACTGTGACGGCTGCAGGGGCCCGAAGCCTGAAAACCTTCAGAACCGTCTACAGGTCATAATTATGAAGGGATTTCATTGTAGCTTGGTAGAATGACTCCAAATAAAGTCTAGATGAGAACATCCCCTTTTGGTCACGATCATTCAGCCTCTATGGCTGCCCGAGCCCAAAGACCTTTAGCATAGTCTATAGATCGTATTTATGGAAGGATTTCATTGTAACTTGTTAGGTTGTCTCCATATAATGCCTAGATTGTGACATCCCCTTTTGGTCATGATTGGTCAACTGTGATGGCTACAGGTGCCCGAAAATCTTGAGCATAGTCTACAGGTCATATTTATGAAGGGATTTCATTGTAACTTTTTAGGATCACTCCAGATGATGCCCAGATGAGAATGTCCCCTTTTGGTTGCGATCATTCAACCATTATGGCTGCCTGAGCCAGAAGTCCGCATACCTTTAGCACAGTCTACAGGTCATATTTATGAAGGGATTTCATTGTAACTTGGTAGGTTTGACTTCATATAATGTCCAGATGAGAATGTCCCCTTTTGGACATGATTGGGCAACTGTGACGGCTGCAGGGGCCCGAAGCCTGAAAACCTTCAGAACAGTCTACAGGTCATAATTATGAAGGGATTTCATTGTAGCTTGGTAGAATGACTCCAAATAAAGTCTAGATGAGAACGTCCCCTTTTGGTCACGATCATTCAGCCTTTATGGCTGCCCGAGCCCAAAGACCTTTAGCATAGTCTATAGATCGTATTTATGGAAGGATTTCATTGTAACTTGTTAGGTTGTCTCCATTTAATGCCTAGATTGTGACATCCCCTTTTGGTTGCGATTGGTCAACTGTGATGGCTACTGGTGCCCGAAGCTTGAAAATCTTGAGCACAGTCTACAGGTCATATTTATGAAAGGATTTCATTGTAACTTTGTAGGATCACTCCAGATGATGCCCAGATGAGAATGTCCCCCTTTGGTTGTGATCATTCTACCCTGATGGCTGCCCAAAAACCTGTAGCACAGTCTACAGGTTATATTTATGAAGGGATTTCATTGTAACTTGGTAGGTTGACTTCATATAATGTTTAGATGAGAACGTCCCGTTTGGACACAATTGGGAAAGAGTCGGCTACAGGGCCCAAAGCCCAAAAACCTTTAGCACAGTCTACAGGCCATATTTATGAAGGGATTTCAATGTAACTTGACAGGATGACTCGTTTTGGAATAATTTCACTGTAACTTGGTAACTTTCGTTGATATACGTTAACTGTGAGGGCCACATACATTAATTGTGAGGTCATATTAACCCACCCCTCAGCTCTTTGGTACAGTGTACACCTCATATTATTTTTATCAAAAACATAGCATGCAGGGAACAGAAATGAACATATTCCCAATTATCACAATTCTTGTCTTATTTCATAATCCTTTCATAAACATTGAACATTATCCTTTTCATCAAACACAACACACAAGTTAAGCTACAGTGTCATTGACACTTTCTTTTTAAAACTGCAGTGATTAATCAGCATGGAATCTGTACACTAATACGAAACAAAAGAGACAGTTTTGCAACTGATTTTTGACTGTTTGTTTTCAAAAAACATCTTACTGAATTTGTCTCAACAGCTGAAAAATAAATGTAATATATCTTTCCCAGTTACGGCAGAGCATTTTATATTGGGGTACAGTGACCAGAATGATCTGGCCCAATGTGCGGTCATAGCCAGCCTATGTGGCTTGCTTTATAAAAAATATATCTATTCCTGCAAAGTAAGAAAATGCCTCCCATTTTTAGCTCAACTTTGACGAAGTCAAATTTGAGCTATTGTCATGGCCCGTCGTCCGTCTGTCTGTCCGTCTGTCCGTAAACGATTGGCTATGGCTCGGGCTAGAGGTCGTATTTATGAACCGATCTTTACGAAACTTCTTGTGTACCTTTGTTATGACCCTGGGACGGGAACGAGTGTTTTTAGGTGTGGTCCGAAATTCAAGATGGCTGCCAGCGGCCATTTTGTACCGATGATGCAAAAATCAGTTTTTTGTTCAGAACTTCTGTATGAAAGTTCTGATTTGAATAAAGTTTTGTATAAATGTTTAGTACCATGGGATACATCACATATAATACGGGTTTTTTTCTCGTGCGTAAATTATGCAAATTAGACTGACTTTGATTTATTTAGTGTTACTTTCAGAGCTGTAAGTGCCAAGCTGCTATGGCTCGGGCTAGAGGCCGTATTTATGAACCGATCTTTACAAAACCTCTAGGATACCTTTGTTATGACCGTGGGACAAGAACGAGTGTTTTTGGGTGCGGTCCAAAATTCAAGATGGCTGCCAGCCGCCATTTTGTACTGACGATGTAGAAATCTGTTTTTTATACAGAACTTCCATATGAAAGCTCTGATTTGAATAATTTTTTGTATGAATGTTTAGTACCATGGGATACATCACATATAATACGGGTTTTTTTCTCGTGCATAAATTGTGCAAATTAGACTAATTTTGGTGTTTTTTGGTGTTACTTTCAGCACTGTAAGTGCAAATGCCAATATGGCTCGGGCTAGAGGCCGTATTTATGAACTGATCTTTACGAAACTTCTTGGGTACCTTTGGTATCACCGTGGGACGAGAACGAGTGTTTCTGGGTCCGGTCCAAAATTCAAGATGGCCGATGGCAGCCATTTTGTACAAAATTAGGTGCAATCAGATTTTTGCACAGAACTTCCACATGAAAGCGCTGATTTGAATAATTTTTTGTGTGAATGTTTAGTACCATGGGATACATCACATATTATACGGGTTTTTTTCTCGTGCAAAACTTATGCAAATTAGAGGAACTTTGATTTTTTTCAGTGCGACTTACACACAGTAAGTACACATGTCAGTACGGCTCGGGCTAGAGTCCGTATTTATGAACTGATCTTCACGAAATGTCTTGAGTACCTTTGTTATCACCTTGGGATGAGAACGAGTGTTTCTGGGTGCGGTCTAAAATTCAAGATGGCTGCCAGTGGCCATTTTGTACCGAAATTAGGTCTAATCAGTTTTTTGTACACAACTTCTATACGACTCAGACTAGAGGCCATATTTATGAACCAATCTTTACGAAACTTCTTGGGTACCTTTGTTATCACTGTGGGATGAGAGCGAGTGTTTTTGGGTGTGGTCCAAAATTCAAGATGGCCACCAGCAGCCATTTTGTACCAAAATTAGTGCAATCAGTCTTTTGTACAGAACTTCTGTATGAAAGTTCTGATTTGAATAAATTTTTGTATGAATGTTTAGTAACATGGACTACATCACATATTGTAAGGTTTTTTTTTCGTGCAGAAATTATGCAAATTAGATGAACTTTGATTTATTCAGTGCTACTTACACAATGTAAGCACACATGTCAATACGGCTCAGGGTAGAGGCTGTATTTATGAACCGATCTTCACAAAACTTCTTGGGTACCTTTGTTATCACCTTGGGACGAGAATGAGTGTTTCTGGGTGCGGTACAAATTCAAGATGGCTGCCAGTGGCCATTTTGTACCGAAATTAGGTCCAATCAGTTTTTTGTCACAAGTTCTATACAGCTCGTATTTATGAACTGATCTTCACAAAACTTCTTGGGTACCTTTGTTTTCACCTTGGGACAGGAACAAGTGTGTTTTGGGGTGCCTTTGTTATCACTGTGCTATGAGAACAAATATTTTGGGGTTCAGTCAGACCCACTCAGGGACTCAAAGATTTCTTTTCTAGTTTAGCATCCAACTGTCGCCCACCTTTACAATACTTTACCTACACATTTGTTACAGGCTACGGTCAGTATTTATGTACAGACCGTTACAATACTTTACAGGTACCTTTGTTATCAGGTCATTACCTAGATGTTTGTCATTGCTGTGTCACATACTATACATGTACGTATCTTTATCAAGTTGAGCTACAGTGTCATTGACACTTTCATTGTTTACATGAGTACCAGAGGGCAGAACTTCCACTGTCATTTCTATCGCTGGAATGAAATGGAAAAAGAAATGTGCATATCATGGGGCCTTTTACATTTTAATAACATACTATTTCGAGTTATGGATGCTTTATTAACATGAGACAACTCATGTTAATTTTGGGTATCTTATGAAGTCAACTCATTTTAAAAAACATAAATAATTGCCGCTTTCATTTCACTCTTCATGAGGCGACAAGTAATAAATTTAGACAAGTTTGCTTTCAGGTTGAGGTCACCAAAGGTCAACTTGGATGAAGTTCCACTGTAGGTGTAAATTTTAACTATTGAAATCTCATTGCTGGCGGGTTCACCACAGACGCAAGTGTTCACCACAGCTGGTCTGTAAAGCTAAACTTCATGTCATAGGCTTTTTATCCGTGGCACTGTCCATCCATCTGTCTGTCTGTCTGTCTGTCTGTCCATCTGTCCATCTGTAGACAGAGTTGGTTTCCGCTCTAACTAAAATTCTGCTTTGTCGGCTGAACCAAACTTGGCATGTGGGTTACACATGATGAGAGGAAGAACCCTATTTATTTTGGGATCATTGTGCTAAAGACCACTATGACCTTGACCTTAAACATTTACCAGAGTTGGCTTCTCAAATTGGAATTTTGCTTGCCCAATCGATACTAAACTTGGCCAATGGGTTGTCCATGATGAAAGGAAGAACCCTATTTATTTTTTAAGTTATGACAAAGGTCAAGGTCACAGTGGCCTTGAAATTGAAATTTTATCAGTCGGAGCTGGTTTTGGCTCTCTTAATTATTAAAATTATGGCATGTGGGTTGAGCATAAGAGGAAGAACCCTACACACCTACACAGTGACCTTGAACTTGAAATTTTATCAGTCGCGTTTGAAACCAAATCGACATGTCATCAAATACAGGTCATCTTATCTATTATTTCAGTAGTTAATACCAATGGTGGCTGTGTTAATTTAATGTAATATATTACCAAGATTACTCTATCAGGGTGATTTTTTGGGTGGGGTGGGAGGGGGAGGATTTGCCACCCTTGGCGGCTACCTCTAGTTATATATAGTAGAACAGGTAATCATTGTGTAAAATAAATATTCGCATGAAATCTACAGTGTAGAAGATTGGTTGCCAAGACTGATAAAGAGAAACTGCTTGTTTTCTGTGAATGTAACAAAATTTATTATGTTTTATGCATTGTCATGTTTGTTGGTGCCATAGGCTGATACATAAATCAAGTAACATTAGAATACATTAGGGACTTAGATCCCTGGAAGATCTCTCTTTGTGAAAGAATGAAAGTATCATACAAAGTTTCCTGTCTTATGACACAGACTCGGAGCTATTTGTCTGGGAAAAGGATAATTAGTTATTCATTTGCTTCCATTGATTGCGAAGGTTTGTATTTTATTGAACATGTCTTATTTATACCATGGCCTTGCTTTGTAACTTTTTAGCATTCTTAAAATATAGGGATGGTGTAACATGATGGTCGTTATGATGGTCATTATTTTCACTTTTTGAGCCCCTAAGACTGCTTTTCAGTCCAGGATTTTGATACGGTATAACTTCATAAAGTATACACAGGTCCACAGTTGATATGTGGGATACACCAATCACTATTTTCAGTGTGCAGCTATAAGACTGCACATTAAAAATAGTGATTGGTCTACCCAATGATAGATATGGGCTCTTCCAATTGATGCCTTTAAATTGATATTGGAAATACCATCAGTGTTCAAAGGATTAAACCTTCATTTTGTGCATGAGATTGCCATTTCTGAACCTTTCCCTGACATGACTAGAAAATGACACTTATGTAAACAAATTTCTTGAACCATTGAACATTTTTTTTTCATTTTGAGCCTCAAAATACAGCTTATAGCCCCTTATTGAAACAAGTTTGATGAGCTCAGGGGTCATAGGCACTATTTTGGAGGAAAAACTGAAAAAGTAATCAATTTGGTTGGCGATTTTTGTAAATTGCTCTGTTGGGATATGGATGTTAAGTTGGATAAAGGAAAAACATTAATTGTCTTCTATTTCAGGTGCCTGAATAGATTGTTTTAGTGTAGTGACTAATTCCAGAATGGGAACTTTTCTTCCTTCATAGTCTGATTTTGCTAATAAATTTGCCTATTGAGTGGAGCAAGGTGCCATCTGCAATGCACCTTGTTTCGCAAAACTCAGTGTTTCTGCTAGGGATAAAATGTTGGGTCCCTTTTTTTGTAGCTTTGGGGAAAACGTCTAGTGCTGAAACAGCTGACAGGATATCCGATTACAAACCAGTTACCAATGTAGCCAGTTGAAAAAGTTGTCAGCAGGATAAACGGAATGTTAATATTGTATATTATCTTTCGTATAAAAAGCCCATTTATTCCCCTGAATGTGAATGTTAGAGTGGTAATTAATCAAGGTTGCAATGGTCGAACACACACAGAACATGAAAATATGACATAGACTGTTATATGTCTATCGTTCCACAGTTTTTGTGTTATACGACATGCCACTTTCATACTCACATTTTGCTACTGCGCATGTATCAAATGTATGTCACATGCATTCTAAGAAAACAACCATGCGTCACAATGCTACTTTCAGTTTCTGTTTAATTGTACAGTCTACTGGTGACACAGCCACAAGATGTCTATTAATAGCACCCATTCAATTCTCATTGAATTGTTAAGTTCAATGCTGAAAGAACTACGAGGATACTGTATTTAGTTGTATCTGAAGTTTTTACTTACTGCAATGATGGTGTTTACTTTCTTTACGACTTTCGTTAATTATTGACAAAAAATATTGAGGGTCTGGGAGAAAACTGAGCGAGGGCAAAGGGTCCCTAAAAGAGATCTCCTGCCCCTGCTAAACTTGACTCTTTGCGGTACAGCAAGAGATGTTGGAAGTGACCTTAAACACCAAATCAGTAAGTCAAAAACAAAATTTTTGAAACTCGAGGAATATAATAGTGGATATTTTAAGCCAATACCTGCAAAATAATAATGATGGCTTACTAATAGTACAGGCTTCCATTTTCACAAAATTGTAATAATAGTGATAGCATTTTCACTCCATGTCTCATTAACCAAATAAAAGTGGTCGACATTATTCTTCAAAATTGATAATACAGTACCATCAATCATTACCATTCGGCAGGTGTGAGAAGATCAGCATTATCACTGTAAATATGCAATTTCTGAAGACTGCCCCACAATAGGCTCATTTATTGCTCATGTCCGAATTATTAGTTCTAATTAGTATTGTATATTCTCTTACAATAAGTATGTATTGAATCTGAATATACTAGGAACACAGCATGTTTCACTGGTACTGTCAAACACCAAATCAATGGGGTCATATTTGGTCTTCCTTTGTGAACTCAAACTTTAACAAGTGCAGTATGAGGATTATTACTTTAAAATCTTCTTCAGATCTACTAGTCAGAATCCTTTCATATATAATATGTAGCATCCCTTTGGGAACCCCAATTTTAACTTAGTTCAATATGAGGAAATTTATTTTAAAATGTTCTTTTTCAGATCTGCTAGTCATCATCTCTTGATATTTAGAATACTGTATCTTTAGGCAGTCAGTTTGAAGTTTGTTCAATTCATGACCCCGGAGTGATGTTCAAATCATGACCCCGGAGTGATGTTTGGGCTCCCATGGGAGCCCAAATGTTAACTTTGTGTAATATGAGGAATATTCTTTAAAAATCTTCTTCAGATTCATGAGTCAGAATCTTTCGATATTGGGTATGGAGCACTCTAAGTGGGGGGAGATTCAAGTTTGTTCAAATGAAGACCCTGGGGTCATTATTGGGCTCCCTACTTGCATTCAGAACTTTAACTTAATGCAATATGAGGAATATCCTTCAAAATCTTTTTCTTCAGTTGTACGTGTCAAAATTTGTTGATATTTGATATGCAGTATCCTCAGGAGGTTCTGCAATTTTAATCAATTCAAGTCCCTGGGGTCATATTTGAGCTTCTTGTGGGAGCCAAAATTTTAATTGCAAATTTTAACTTGCAAAATGAGGAATAATATTCTTTCAAAAACCTTCTTCTTCAGATCTGCTAGTCAGAATCTTTAGATATTTGGTTTGCAGTATCCTTAGTGGGGTCAAATTCCAATTTGTTCAAAGCAAGACCCTTTATTTATTATTTGATGTATAGCATTCTAGCATTCACTCCTAGATAAATGATTGTGTTATGCTTGACTAATTTTGGTTGGCATCAGAGGGGTTTTAAATTTAACGCAGAACCCAATGTAGCATTTACTATTTGTTTAAATGAGTTGTGCCAATGCATAACAAAGATGGTAAACTTTCGTTAGATGTAAATGTGAGTACATAAGATCACTGTTTGTTCAAATGGAGTTCCACAAGTCCACTTGAGGTCCAGGAGGATGGGGAAGAAGGCTGTTGGTCATAATGTTTGGGTTTTTTGCTTGAGAACAAGATTTCGGGGAGTTTTGAGTGATTTTATTCAAACAAAACCTTTCACCCTATTGGCAGTGACTGTGGGGTGGGGGTGGGGGGGGGGGGGGTGGGTAGGGAGTAGATGGGATAGGAAGTACATGGGATCAACTAAGTGATATTTTATTTTCTCATTTCGAATCAAAATGAGTTTTAAGGGGTTTGAGTAATTCTACACAGAAAAAAAAAAATTCACCCAATGACCCTTCTCTTCCACTTCCCTAGCTAAATTAGATTAACTATATTAACATATAGATGCTGAATGTCCTTCTTCAAACAATTTTATCAGGTGATTGTTTAAGGCCCCTTGGGGCCTCTTGTTTTCATTTTGTGTTTTGAATTTTCTTTGTATAGATTTATAAAATCGGTCACATTTTATACAAATGTTCTGATTTTATCCAATAAAATAGTTATATATGTTTTTAGCTCACCTGAGCACAGCTCAAGGGGAGCTTTACTAATCACTTTCCATCCGTCGTCCATCTGGTGTTAGCTTTACATTATCGACTTCTTCTCACGAACTGCTGGACCAAATTCAACAAAATTTTCTGTGCATGTTCTCTATCATATGTCAATTCAAGTTTGTTCAAATCAAGTTGACCTGCCCCTCTGTAGGGCCACGCCCAAAAAGTGCGCTAAAATCTTCTCATGAACCAGCTGTAGCAGAGACTTGATATTTGGTGTGCAGCTTCCTTTTGAGGTGTAGACTCAGATTGTTCAAGAGAACTTTGAGGTGCTATATTTGCCTTCGTTATGAGAGGGGGAAGAATTTTAGCCAAGCCCAAAATTTCTATTTTCTAAACCGAGAGGCAGATTTGAACCAAATTTGATATGAGGGCTTATTGGGTCATAAGTACTTAATTTATGCGCAAATTTTTTTTCCCGTCACCCCATGGGAACCGCAGGAGCTAAAAATAGAAAAAAATTAAAAGGCCCATATCTCTAAAACTACACGGCACTGAGAATTCTTATTTGGTATGAAGCTTCCGTAGGACCAACAGAATGGAATGGTAAACAAAACTTGCTATCGGTTTTATCATGAGGTACTTTTTGGGGACTGTGAAAAAGTGCTGAGTCAGCATTTTTTAACACTGTGGGTAATGGGAAAAACATTTAACACTACTTTTCTCCCAAACCACTGCGACAAAAGCTTTCAAATTTCACATTTTACATCTTTGGAAGATTGTTTCACATGTTTATTGAAATCAATTCCCTGGGTCCATATTTGGGCTCTCTATGGGAGCCCAAATGTTTAAATTAGTGCAGTATGAGGAATATTCTTTAAAACTCTTCTTCTTCAGATCTACCAATAAGAATCTTTTGATATTTGGTATGGAGCATGCTTAGGGAGGTGAGATTCAAGTTTGTTCAAGCCAAATCCCTGGGTTCATATTTAGGCTGAAAATTTGGGGTCCTTGTCCGGAAATGAGTCTTTTGTTTTTTTATGCATTTCGGTCAGTTTTAAGACAAAAAAAAAAAAAATTTTGGACCAAAATTTGGAAATGAGTTTTTTTTGTTTTTAGCTCAACTTTGGCGAAGCCAAATTTGAGCTTGTGCCATGGCCCGTCGTCCGTCATCCGTCTGTCCATCAACAATTGGATATGGCTCGGGCTAGAGGCCATATTTATGAACTGATCTTTACGAAACTTCTTGTGTACCTTTGTTATGACCGTGGAACGAGAACGAGTGTTTTTGGGTGCGGTCTGAAATTCAAGATGGCTGCCAGCCACCATTTTGTACTGACGATGCAGAAATCTGTTTTTTGTACAGAACTTTCATATGAAAGCTCTGATTTGAATAATTTTTTGTATAAATGTTTAGTACCATGGGATACATCACATATAATACGGGTTTTTTTCTCGTGCATAAATTATGCAAATTAGACTAACTTTGATGTTTTTTGGTGTTAGTTTCAGCACTGTAAGTGCAAATGCCAATACGGCTCGGGCTAGAGGCCGTATTTATGAACCAATCTTTACGAAACTCCTTGGGTACCTTTGTTATCACCATGGGACGAGAACGAGTGTTTTGGGGTCTGGTCAAGATGGCCGATGGCAGCCATTTTGTACAAAATTTGGTGCAATCAGATTTTTGCACAGAACTTCCATATGAAAAGCACTGATTTGAATAATTTTGTGTGTGAATGTTTAGTACCATGGGATACATCACATATAATACAGGTTTTTTTCTCGTGCAGAAATTATGCAAATTAGATGAACTTTGATTTTTTCAGTGCTACTTACACACAGTAAGTACACATGTCAATACGGCTCGGGCTAGAGTTTGTATTTATGAACTGATCTTCACGAAACGTCTTGGGTACCTTTGTTATCACCTTGGGACGAGAACGAGTGTTTCTGAGTGCGGTTCAAAATTCAAGATGGCTGCCAGTAGCCATTTTGTACCGAAATTAGGTCCAATCAGTTTTTTGTACACAACTTCTATATGTCTCAGGCTAGAGGCCGTATTTATGAACTGATCTTTACGAAACTTCTTGGGTACCTTTGTTATCACCATGGGATGAGAACAAGTGTTTTTGGGTGTGGTCCGAAATTCAAGATGGCCACCAGCAGCCATTTTGTACCAAAATTAGTGCAATCAGTCTTTTGTACAGAACTTATGTATGAAAGTTCTGATTTGAATAAATTTTTGTATGAATGTTTAGTAACATGGAATACATCACATATAGTACGGGTTTTTTTCTCGTGCAGAAATTATGCAAATTAGATGAACTTTGATTTATTCAATGCTACTTATACACTGTAAGTGCACATGTCAATACGGCTCGGGCTAGAGGCTGTATTTATGAACCGATCTTCACAAAACTTCTTGGGTACCTTTGTTACCACCTTGGGACGAGAACGAGTGTTTCTGGGTGCGCTCCAAAATTCAAGATGGTGCCAGTGGCCATTTTGTCCCGAAATTAGGTCCAATCAGTTTTTTGTCACAACTTCTACACAGCTCATATTTGTGAACTGATCTTCACGAAACTTCCTGGGTACCTTTGTTTTCACCTTTGGACAGGAATGAGTGTGTTTTGGGGTGCCTTTGTTATCACTGTGCTATGAGAACAAATATTTTGGGGTTCAGTCAGACCCATTCTGGGACGCAAAGATTTCTTTTCTAGTTTAGCATCTGACTGTCACCCACCTTTACAATACTTTACCTATACATTTGTTACAGGCAACGGTCAGTATTTATGTACAGACCGTTACAATACTTTATATGTACCTTTGTTATCAGGTCATTACCTAGATGTTCGTCATTGCTGTGTCACATACTATACATGTACATGTCTTTGTGTTGACAAGTTGAGCTACAGTGTCATTGACACTTTCATTTATGCATTTTGGTCAATTTTAAGAGAAAAAAAATTTTTTTTTTTACACTGAAAATTTGGGGTCCAGGTGGGACTTCGAAAATTTTGGACCAAAAACCAGAAATTAATTTTTTGGTTTTTTATGAGTTTTGGTCAATTTTAAGAAGAAAAATAATTTTAGTCTGAAAACATTTTATTTGGGACTTTGAAAATTTCCGAACAAAAATTAAAAAAAAACTGGTTTTTTATGCGTTTATCTCAATTTTGACACGTAAAAGTTCAGGAACTGAAAATAGAAGGAAAATCCTATGTATTGTGTGGGCACAATTGCTTCGTCCAGTTGGCATATGCTTTTCTTAGGAGGGGCATATGCAGCTTATTCAAGTCAAGTCCCTGGTTTGATATTTAGACTACCATGTCAGCTGAGCGTCCTAAGGCCCCCTGGGGTCTCTTGTTATGTATTGTTGCAAAAGTTTGGTTTGTCTCCTGGAATGTTATTTAAGAGTACAATTTTATTTTTCAGGACCTGGAATGTATACGGCCCATTTTTTTTTCAATGGGCTTCATAAAATCTCTGGAAATATAAAATTTTTGTTGGCATTCCATCAGCAAAATAGCTAATATGTTTTGCAAACTATCATGGTTAACCAAAGGCCTTTTTGGGGCCTTCCCATGGAAACCCTGAGAAGTGGAGCAATACTTGTTCACTGTGGTAAACAAGTTCTGTTTACTGGTAAAAGTATGACCTGGTTACCAATGCCTGCGGCGGATATCCTTTATTGTAGGCATTACATGCATAAACAATTGGTTTTACTTGACATCATAACTTTATTGTTGTCATGATATAGCCATAGATTCCGAAAGTCACCTTAAACACCAATAAATAAATGACCTACCATCTACCAGTAAAAACAATCTAAATCTAGCACTAAGTCAAAGTCCTGCACATATTAAATGCATACATGAAGCCACTAACCTTGATAGGTTTTGGTGACCACAGTGGATCCCATAAAGAACCCTTCCAAATTTCAATGGATTAAACCCCAATTATGTGAGTGAGCATTCAATGGAAATGTGGAATAGACTGTGTATTTATTGAACATAGTGAGAATATATTTAAATATTACTAACTCCCAACTGGCGGAGGGGGAAAGGTTGCTTCTAGGAAGATGTTTAAAAGTCAATACCTTGGCTGTGGGCATATATTGATGATTCTGGACATTATAACTTAACACTTTGGATAGGGTCGTGAGTCTAAACCGATACTCTGCCTGGGGGAATGAACCCTATCGATTTGGAGGTTATGGTCACGTGGTGCACCAACCTGAAAATGGTTTCCAACTCAAACATGAGAATGCTTTGGCTTAGGATCCAGCCTGAAAATAAGAAGACTGTCATCTGCAGAATGAGGACCCCAGAGGGTTAATTTGGTGATGCTATCCTGCACAGCAGAGCTGCATCACCAAATTTACCCTCTGTGAACCTCATTCTGAATCAAGGTCTCAAAACTAAACAGCAAGAGGTATCCAGAGGATAAATTGGCATACTGTGTGTGATAGCCTCGGCAAATTCGCCCTCTGGGGACCTCATTTTGCAAATGACAGATTGCTTATTTTCAGGCTTGCTTAGGATCATGAAACTTCACAGTACACTGCTTGGGATCAGGAATGAACCCTGACAATTTTGGGGTTGAAAGGCAAGGTGACAGGGTACTCGGCCTGACAACCATGTTTGGTCTGAGCAAGCTCTAACTCAAGAATGATTTGTGGGGTCCCAATGATGGTCTTCATCACAGAAGTAATTAGTTTGTAAATTAGTTAATCAGTATTATAATGAACATCTCCTTGCTTAGTTTTAACACTGACCCACTTTTCAGTGGACAATTATGAATGATTGTTTTTGGCAACAGGTAAATGAAATTCAGTTCCATCTGGAGACACAGCCAGAATTTTTATGACAGTCTTGATGGGTGGTGGGAAAGCAAAAAAGATTCATTAAATAAGAAAAATATTCATTGAGTTACATGTATGAAAAACTGATCATGACCAATCATGTACAAGTAAATCGGGTATCTTTGAAGAAAATTAAATTATAAGAATTTAATGTGTTTTTGTTATTTGTGTGCCTGGTACATTCTCGCTTCAAGCTTGTCATTTTCTCTTATTTTTAATGATAAATTTCTTCTACATTTCAGCTGAAGCCACAATGGAGGAGTTACAGATAAGACCCCACCTGCTGTATGTACATTCTTACAGATCACCACACTTCTGTGATTTCTGTGGAGAAATGTTATTTGGATTAGTAAAGCAAGGCCTTAAGTGTCAAGGTAAGTGGAACTACTGATATAATTTATGCTCATCACTTATTGATATGGCCCCACAAAGTAGATCTGTTTCTCAGGCCATTTTTTGTAAAATTTGATGTGGGCAGGCGGTTTTTTATTTTCTTTTTTCTTTTTGTAATTATTTCCTTGCCATCAAAAGTTCATGTTTTTGGTTTGTTTTATGTTTTAGGTCTCATAATCTACAGAATAGCATGAGTGGAGGTGTATTTCATCCCTTAAGTACAAGAAGACTTTGCAATGCTAAAGCATTGCCAACCATTGTTGCACTCAAGGGACAAATTTATCAATTTTATTAACTTGGATAAAATATCAGACATAAACCATTTAATTTTTATTAGACTTTTTTTTTTTAACTTTGCATTGGTTATAAAAAGAGAGCATGTAGCATCCAAAAGGACGATGCAGGGGGGCCTGAGAAACAGATTTTTTACTTTTTTAGGCCTAAATTAATTACGTCTTAGAGGTAACAGTGATCATCCTTTCTTACGTAGTGAAGGTAGTGTGTGAGTCATCTAAACCATGGAGCCCATTTCACTGCAGTTTTTTGTGACAGAAGGTAGATGTTGGTCATATCAATTTTGTTGAAAGCGGGTTCCTTTGTAATGAACTGACAGATGAATTGACTTGATCACATATGGTAATGAGTTTCCTTTTGAGGTATATCATGAAGAATGTTTAATGGAAGTTGGGTGCAGTATTTATTGTAACTGGAGGGCAAGATTTTTGGCCCCGCTCAAGTTTTACATTTTTGCAGCCTGTGTTCTGATATTAATGTACTTTGGTTTACATTACAAGTTAGTGACATATACTTGATTTAAGCCAAAAATAGTTGATAGCCCTGTAGGATCCCACACTGTCTAAAGAATAGAACAAAACTTCAATCATTATTTCTTTCTTACCTGAATGACACAAATAATTGAAAATCACTTTCGAACAGCCTTAGAGCGAGCATAATCAAACTGGTCAGATAAATCGTTATTAGTTTTATTTTGGGGCCAGTTAAAAACTCTTATCCCAAACATATGCTCCAAATGCTTATGTGTTTGATATATATCATCTGTTTGAGGACAATTTACAAGTTTGTTCAAATAAGTCCTTGGGATCATATTTAGGGTCATAAATCTTCATAGATTTGATGAAAGGATCATTACAATTTGACTCAAGAAATCACTGGTCAAAAGGTCGATACAATTTGTTCAGCAAATTTTTATTGAATGTGCTCAAACTTTACTTATTTTTGTGGCAAGAGATTGCCTGTCCTGGGCAGGAATATCTGCGAGCATCATGCTAGGAGTTAAACAATCTTCTCCAAAATGACTTCTGCAAATGCTTCCATTTCTATGTGTACCCATACTATGTATGGTACACATAATGCTGGCATCCGGGGTGACCATCCGTCATTCCTCCATCCTTTGTCCATCCGTCTGTCCGTCCGTCTGTCCATCCATTTGTCCATCCGTCTGTCCGTCCATCCGTCTGTCCATCTGGCATCCATATCCATTTCTTTGGCATTCGATAACTTGAAAAATATTGCTTGGATTGTCAAGTTACTTTATATTTGTGTTCAGGTTACTGATGTGCCAAACTGTATAGTTTTTGGTGTAAATCGGATAATTTGATCCTGAGATATTAACCCTTTATCCTTCAAATTGAAAATTCCTCCAATCCCTTTGGCATTCAATAAATTGAAAATTATTGCTTGGATTGTCTAGTTACTTTATATTTGTGTTCAGGTTACTGATTTGCTGAGCTGTATAGTTTTTGGTGTAAATCTGATAATTTGATCCTGAGATATTAACCCTTTATCCTTCAAATTGAAAATTTCTCCAATCCCTTTGGCATTTGATAAGTGGAAAAATATTACTTGGATTGTCAAGTTACTTTATATTTGTGTTCAGGTTACTGATGTGCCGAGCTGTATAGTTTTTGGTGTAAATTGGATAATATGATCCTGAGATATGAACCCTTTATCCTTCAAACTGAAAATTCCCCCAATCCCTTTGGCATTCGATAACTTGAAAATTAATGCTTGGATTGACTAGTTACTTTATATTTGTGTTCAGGTTACTGATTTGCCAAGCTGTATAGTTTTTGGTGTAAATCTGATAATTTGATCCTGAGATATTAACCCTTTATCCTTCAAATTGAAAATGTCTCCAATCCCTTTGGCATTCGATAACTTGAAAAATATTACTTGGATTGTCAAGTTACTTTATATTTGTGTTCAGGTCACTGATGTGCTGAGCTGTATAGTTTTTGGTGTAAATCTGTTATTTTGATCCTGAGATATTAACCCTTTATCCTTCAAATTGAAAATTCCTCCAATCCCTTTGGCATTCGATAACTTGAAAATTATTACTTGGATTGTCTAGTTACTTTATATTTGTGTTCAGATTACTGATTTGCCAAGCTGTATAGTTTTTGGTGTAAATCTGATAATTTGATCCTGAGATATTAACCCTTTATCCTTCAGATTGAAAATTTCTCCAATCCCTTTGGCATTCGATAACTTGAAAAATATTACTTGGATTGTCAAGTTACTTTATATTTGTGTTCAGGTTACTGATGTACCGAGCTGTATAGTTTTTGGTGTAAATCTGTTATTTTAATCCTGAGTTATTAACCCTTTATCCTTCAAATTGAAAATTCCTCCAATCCCTTTAGCATTTGATAACTTGAAAAATATTGCTTGGATTGTCAAGTTACTTTATAATTGTGTTCAGGTTACTAATGTGCTGAGCTGTATAGTTTTTGGTGTTAATTTGATAATTTGATCTCGAGATATTAACCCTTTATCCTTCAAATTGAAAATTCCTCCAATCCCTTTGGCATGAGATAACTCAAAAAATATCAATCCGTTTGTCATGTTACTTTATATATTTATTCAGCTTACTGGTGTGCTGTTCTGTATAGTTTTTTATGTAAATCTGATAATTTGATCTGGAGATATTAACCCTTTATCCATCAAATTAGACACTCCTCCAATCCATTTCTATATGTACCCATACCTTGTATGGTGTACATAATGTTGGCATCCGTGGTGGCCCTCCGTCATACAGCTTTCTACTTGTTGCGCGTATGGGTACACATCTGACGATTTCATCGGCCTATTTTTATGTGTACCCATACTATGTATGGTACACATAATGCCAGCATCCGGGGTGGCCATCTGGCATTCGTCCATTCTTTGTCTGTCCGTCTGTCTGTCCATCTGTCCATCCATCCATCTGTCCCTCCGGCGTCCGTATCCATTTCTTTGGCATTCGATAACCTGAAAATTATTGCTTGGATTGTCAAGTTACTTTATATTTGTGTTCACATTACTGATGTGCCGAGCTGTATAGTTTTTGGTGTAAATCTGATAATTTGATCCTGAGATATTAACTCTTTATCCTTCAAATTGAGAATTTTTCCAATCACTTTGGCATAAGATAACTCAAAAAACATCAATCCAATTGTCATGTTACTTTATATTTGTGTTCAGGTTACTGATGTGCCGAGCTGTATAGTTTTTGGTGTAAATCTGATAATTTGATCCTGAGATATTAACTCTTTATCCTTCAAATTGAGAATTCTTCCAATCCCTTTGGCATGAGATAACTCAAAAAAACATCAATCCAATTGTCATGTTACTTTACATTTGTGTTCAGGTTACTGATGTGCCGAGCTGTATAGTTTTTGGTGTAAATCTGTTATTTTGATCCTGAGATATTAACCCTTTATCCTTCAAACTGAAAATTCCTCCAATCCCTTTGGCATTCGATAACTTGAAAAATATTGCTTGGATTGTCAAGTTACTTTATATTTGTATTCAGGTTTCTGATGTGCCGAGCTGTATAGTTTTTGGTGTAAATCTGATAATTTGATCTTGAAATATTAACCCTTTATCCTTCAAATTGAAAATTCCTCCAATCCCTTTGGCATTCGATAACTTGAAAAATATTGCTTGGATTGACAAGTTGCTTTATATTTGTGTTCAGGTTACTGATGTGCCGAGCTCTATAGTTTTTGGTGTAAATCTGTTATTTTGATCCTGAGATATTAACCCTTTATCCTTCAAATTGAAAATTCCCCCAATCCCTTTGTCATTCGATAACTTGAAAAATATTGCTTGGATTGTCAACTTACTTTATATTTGTGTTCAGGTTACTGATGTGCCGAGCTGTTTAGTTTTTGGTGTAAATTTGATAATTTGATCCTGAGATATTAACCCTTTATCCTTCAAATTAAAAATTCCTCCAATCCCTTTGGCATGAGATAACTCAAAAATATCAATCTGTTTGTCATGTTACTTCATATATGTGTTCAGGTTACTGATGATCCGAGGTGTATAGTTTTTGGAGTAAATCTGATTATTTGATCCTGTGATATTAACCCTTTATCCTTCAAATTGAGAACTCCTCCAATGCATTTCTTCGGCATGCAATAACTCAATAAATAATAATCCGATTATCAAATTACACTATATATTTGTATTCTGATGTGCTGTATATTATTTTATGTAAATCTAATAATTTGATCCGGAGATATTAACCCTTTATCCATCAAATTAGGCACTCCTCCAATCCATATCTATATGTACCCATACCATGTATAGTGTACATAATGTCGGCATCCAGGGTGGCCCTCCGTCATATGGCTTTCTACTAGTTGCACGTATGGGTACACATCTGATCTCCCCGTGGGAACCCCGGGAAGTAAGCAGCACTTGTTTACTGTGGTAAACCAGTTCTGCTTTACTAGTAAAATAGGACCCAGTCACCAATGCTTGGGGTGAAAGTCCTCTAAAATGGGCAACATGTAGATCCACGATTGACTAAACTTGACTTCATCTCCATGTTGTGTCACGATTAGCCATGGTGCATAAATATGTGACGTTAACCACCAACAAACAAACAAACAAACAAACACATCTGATGATTTCATCGGCCTATTTTTGATATATTACATCTTTGCAAAGATAATTTACAGTGATTATGTTCAAAGCAGAAAAAATAAAAATCTTCTCTTCCCAATCCACTGCTTCAAAATCTTCCATGTATAATGTATAACATCTCTGTAAATGATTTACCAAGTTTACGCAAGTCATGCCTGGTGTTGAATCAATTAATCAACTAATCAACATTTACTAGATTTTCATTATTAATCAATTGCAAAATCACCCATTGACTAGTACCCCCCATTCTTCCAGCCACAAAATATTACCCACAGGCGAAAATTGTATAGTTACCAGCACGCAAGCAGTATTCAGTCATAATGTACTTTGTAAAACTCTCACATGTGGAGAAGGTTAATAGATTCGGGAGTCACCATGGCTCTTAATGCTGTGTACCCATACTATGTATGGTACACATAATGCCGGCATCCGTCGTTCGTCCATCCTTTGTCTGTCTGTCCGCCTGTCCATCCGGCTTCCATATCCATTTCTTTGGCATTCGATAACTTGAAAAATATTGCTTAGATTGTCTAGTTACTTTATATTTGTGTTCAGGTTACTGATGTGCCGAGCTGTATAGTTTTTGGTGTAAATCTCATAATTTGATCCTGAGATATTAACTCTTTATTCTTCAAATTGAGAATTCTTCCAAGCCCTTTGGCATGAGATAACTCAAAAAATATCAATCCAGTTATCATTTACTTTATATATATATCTTCAGGTTACTGATGTTCCGAGCTGTATAGTTTTTGGTGTAAATCTGATAATTTGATCCTGAGATATTAACCCTTGATTTTCCAATCCCTTTGGCATGAGATAACTCAAAAAGATATCAATCCAATTGTCTTGTTACTTTATATCTATCTTCAGGTTACAGATGTTCCGAGCTGTTTTGTTTTTGGTGTAAATCTGTTATTTTGATCCTGAGATATTAACCCTTTATCCTTCAAATTGAAAATTCCTCCAATCCCTTTGGCATTCTATAACTTGAAAAATATTGCTTGGATTGTCAAGTTACTTTATATTTGTGTTCAGGTTACTGATGTGCCAAGCTGTATAGTTTTTGGTGTAAATCTGATAATTTGATCCTGAGATCTTAACCCTTTATCCTTCAAATTGAAAATTCCTCCAATCCCTTTGGCATTCGATAACTTGAAAAATATTGCTTGGATTGTCAAGTTACTTTATAGCTGTGTTCAGGTTACTGATGTGCCGAGCTGTATAGTTTTTGGTGTAATCTGATAATTTGATCCTGAGTTATTAACCCTTTATCCTTCAAATTGAAAATTTCTCCAGGTTACTGATGTGCCAAGCTGTATAGTTTTTGGTGTAAATCTGATAATTTGATCCTGTGATATTAACCCTTTATCCTTCAAATTGAGAACTACTCGAATCCATTTCTTCGGCATGCGATAATTCAATACCTATTAATCCAATTATCAGGTTACTTTATATTTATATATGTA
The DNA here is from genome assembly GCA_031216915.1 of Pictodentalium vernedei. Classification (NCBI taxonomy): domain Eukaryota; kingdom Metazoa; phylum Mollusca; class Scaphopoda; order Dentaliida; family Dentaliidae; genus Pictodentalium; species Pictodentalium vernedei. The sequence continues at coordinate 290,955,841 of CM062292.1, read as the reverse complement.
TTCAGGTTACTGATGTGCTGTGTTGTATAGTTTTTTATGTAAATCTAATAATTTGATCTGGAGATATTAAACCTTTATCCATCAAATTAGGCACTCCTCCAATCCATTTCTATATGTACCCATACCATGTATGGTGTACATAATGTCGGCATCCAGGGTGGCCCTCCGTCACACAGCTTTCTACTAGTTGCGCGTATGGGTACACATCTGACGATTTCATCTGCCTATTTTTGATGTTCTGGCCATGCACTGACACACAGTGAATTGTTGTCTTTGCCTTGTGAGTGAGCAGGGACTCGATCACATTGTTTTCACAGGACTGCAGTCTGTAAACCTTTATTGGCACCTTATATGCTCAATCAAAATGTCTGACATAATTATCATCTTGTCACTAGTACTGGACTCCTCACTTGCATGGTCTAGTTTCGATATTTTAAGAGAAATTATTCAGCGGAGCCTTCATTTCATCAACTATCATGCCTCATGGCAGTCTGTCAAGCAAGATATAATAGATTAAATGCTGAGGTCAAACAGGTCTAAGTGAAAGGGCAGTGTGGTGATTTTGCAGGTAATTTCTCAACATTACAAGATTTATATGCCCCTGGAATGAAAAGTCGGAGGACATATTGTTCTACTCCTGTCGATCTGTCCCTTCATCCATTTGCCCATTCATTTATCCCATTTGTCCATTCGTCCAATCATTCTTCCATCCATCTGCATATAGAGTACAAGGTCTATCCGTCTAACTCCTCCCATAGTTTTCAAGCTAGAACCTTTTTATTTTACAGGGTATTATACATATACCAAAGGCTTGCAGATTTCCAGAAATTTGCTTTTGTTCAAATTTTTACAAAATTACTGGGTTATTGAACTTTTTTGTGAAATTTTGAATACTGGGTACAAGGTTTCTCCGCCTAACACCTTGGAATGTTTTCAAGCTAAAACATTTTTATTTTATGAGTATTTATACATATACCAAAGGTGTGCATATTATCAGTATTTTGATTTTTTTGTTCAAATTTTCCTAAAATTTATGGGTTGTTGAATAAATTTTTTGTGAAAATCCACATATAGTGTACATGATCTGTCCAGCCAGCTGTTCCTCCCATAGATTTCAAGCTAGGACGTGTACAGATACCAAAAGTGTGCATTTTGTCACAACTTCAGTTTTCAAGCTGAACTTTTTTTAATTTTGAAGGATGGAGAGAGATTTTTGGTAATATAATCCGTGAATAGTTATGCTTTTTATTACAATGATTGTTGTAAAGTCCTTTAATATTTAGACAGAATGGCATTCGCCTTCGGCTTCTTGTTCAGTATTATCCATCCACCCAAATCGATCTCGTGTGATAAAAAATGACAGTTTCAACGCGTATGCAGTTCTGTATTTATTGCATGCCTAAAGTTTACTAAAGAATTATTAATGGATTTTGTCATAGGGATAATATTGAACTTCTGCTTCTTGTGCAATATTATCCCTCTGCCAATATCGATTGAGTGTGGGAAAAAATGACAGTTCGATGCGTATGCTGTTGTGTATTTATTACATTCCTACAGTTTGGTAAAAAAATAATAAAAACAAATTATTGCCATAAATAACCCAAATGTGAAAAAAGATATAGTTAAATAATCTGTGCACGTGATCTGTATTGTTCCAGGACAATACAAAAAAGCATTGTTCGCTTCGGTTTTGCAGAAAAAGCATGTATTTTATGAAAATAAAAGCATAGGCATGCAATAAAATGTATTATGGATTAATTATTCCTAAAAGATGTGTCAAACTCAAAAGTTTTGTGCACTGTGATTCATAGTTTACCAGAGTTCGAAATATTTTGCTACATAAATATAGTCCAATTTTAGGTATTTTGAAATATATATGTGACAAATCACTGTTTGCTCTTCAACCTACTGTGCTGTGTGGGAACATGCTTCCGACTAGTTATTAAATTGGAGTTTACTTAAAGCCCTGCAATTAACAGGCCAAGTTTGTACTGAAAGTATGATTTTATTCAGTTAACATGATTATTCAGTTAAAAGATATCAAATTAAGTGGTCTCCACTGTTTAATCATAAATACTGAAAGTTTCCTTAAACTTTGATAAATAAACTTGCACAAATCTTGATAATTTTACAATAAATTCAGTTATTGTCAAAGATTCTGTCAGTTAAGTTTTAAATAATTTTAAAAATTAATTCACTTGATGAGACAGTTATTAATTCATCATTGGAATGAGCTCATCTCATCACTTCCATTTTACACGGCAAAGAAACATGAAAAGGAAAGAAATTAATCTTAAAACTATTAAGAACAATTTCTGAACAAGCTGATGAAATGTAATTTTCACAACCATTCAGTGATGAGTGCTTCTTGAAGGGTTTTTTTTTCCTTGACATTTCATTGATTTCGTAAACGAAGACCTCAAAATTATGGAGGTTCATGATTTTGCCTGAAGGTTTTCTGTAGTTTTTGAAGGAATTGATTACTTTTCGGTATTGGTGTTACTCTTGACACCATAACAGCATAGCAAATCCTAAGAATGCTTCAGTATTGTCATTTGTTTTAGTGGAAATCAGGAAACAAGGTACTACAATCTGATAGGGTGTTGGTTTATACAGTTTCAATTAGAATTACTTGTATTAAGAAATTTGCTGATGAAAACAGGGTTTCAACAGGTGTCAGAATCTTGAATGTGTGCAGTGATGTGCATGAATTTTCAGAGGATATTCAAAATCTCCAATTTTCCTCAGTAAACAATTTTCTTCGCCTGTGAAATTAAACATTTTGCAAATCATTTGTGTTTCATTCTTATTAGATTCTGTGCTTACAATAACAAGTAAAGGGAGCATGGATGCAGTGGTTAGAGTATTGATCTTTAACTCCTAGCACTCTGGTAGTGCAACAGAATTTTCTCCAATCTCTCTGATTTTGTCTTGTTTAACTGTGAATTTAACCAATTATATCTTGTTTGACAGAGCTCATCGAGCTCTGTCAAACAAGGTATATTTGGTTAAATATCAAACTGCATTATGGGAAATATTTGCTGCTGAAACCTTTGCCATTTCGACTTCAGAGTGCAGAGGGTTAAACCAAAATGCCGATTGTTCGATCCTGACCACCAGTAACTTCATTGTGTCCTTGGACAAGATGCTTAATCCTGATTGTCCACATTGCGGCACTGTTATGCTGTGTACAGAGGTGTAACACATGCCTTCAATGCTGCCTGTGCAGAGTTAGTAAGTTATAGAGTCTGACAGTTGCTCTCTGTTGATCTCTGCTTCTCTCCAGGGTTACTCTGGCTTCCCCCACCTATAAGACTGCCTGACATGATGTGAACCTGGTTCTTGAAAGTGTCAATAAACCCCAATAAACAAACACAACAAGTAAAGGTTTTGGGTGCTGTGATGGCAAAAACTTATCTCAACAACAGGTAGATGCAAAGGACTTTTGAATATCAGTTCCTGAACACTGGTGAATTGAAAGACTACACTGCAGTGTGGATGTTCATGTATGATTTTAAAGGAAATTTTAAAGAGGGGATAATATTTTGATAATTATCACTGCCACTAGATTGAAGAATTTGGCAAAACTTGACTTAATACCTTTGTTGTGGTCGTGATATAGCCATAGATGGTATTAGCATTGCTAATACAGTGGGTTTATTTAATTGTTTGTTGGTTAACCTCTAACTGTAGAGTGCTTGACATCCATATTTGGGCTTTATTCTGAAATGCAGATACCTCTACTTAAAGGCTCCATATTCTATGCATGCGATTCAAATTATGTTTCAGTCTGTTGGGATTTGCCATGTTGAAATTTATGGGAGAGTGCCTCTGGGCACTCGCCCATAAACTGCAATAGGGTAAAGGCATGTGATCAAATTTTGAAGATCAAAAAGAATTTCTCACTCTACCAGTTAAAAAGTCTCACATTAATTTTTGGTATAATTACTACTGTAAAAACATGTAAAGAGCTGCAGATGACTTAATAAATGTTTCTTCATCATTGTTGCTTGTCTGTGCAGACAGCCAAAAATGATGTAAATGCATTGGTAAAATTATTGCAGCCTACTGGTTGAGCTCTGAAGGAAGAATATACTTAAGGACAACTGTTTCAAAGTAATATTAAAGTGGCAGTTTGTGTCTGTACAGGGACTTATGGGTTGAAACGTTTTTTTTATTTGCAGTATATAGATAACAAACAATTAATTACAAATATAATAACTGGAGATATACAGAACAAATACATTGCATGGAAATGACATGGCCAGACTGGCTGTCTTCCTGTCATTCCCATATAAAGAACAGATATAGAAATGTTGAGCCATAAGAGTTAAATGGTAATATGGTTTTGCACATCATGATAATTGCTGCAAGCGATGCTAGGAGGCAATGTTGGCATAAACTTCTCCTTGTCTCTGGTTTTATTTGAATATTGAATCCCCACCTAAGAACATGACCCGAGGCGAAAACAGACAACGACCGAGATCTGTGCCCACTTCGCGTAATTCAGGAGGCGCAAACTAAGAACAAAGTCACAAAAACAACAACCATGTGATGGATTGTTCTGTGCTGTATGGTAATTATTTGCTTATTCGTGAGTACCGCATCAAGTCCAGACAGCTTTGGGGCATATTCAGTAGGAAAACCCTAGCCACGTGCACTATGTGACAAAATTCAGTGTCGACAAGAAGGACGATTAGTCGTGTCACAGCTTGGTAAAACACAACATAACAAAATTCAGTGTTGTCAAGAAGGATCATTAGTCATGTCAGACATTGCACTTTAGCATTGCTTGCAATGCCCATTCAGTGGCAGATACTTTGAATTCTTCCCTAGTGTTGACAGAAGTTGCATTAATTCTTTATATGCTGCTTTTGAACACAAAGCATCAGTACGTATGTCTTAACCCTTTACTCAACAAATTGGCCGCATCCACCCACATAATTTTCAAATAAAGCATTAGAAAAAAATCTATTTTTCCAAAAATGTCAACAAAACCATATCATTTGACTCCTCTTTGGAATGAGCTTGTTCCAATGAAGGGCCACATGGTATGGTTTTCTTGAATATTTTTGACAATTTTCAAAAAACAATAGTTAAAATAATAAATTTTGATATACTGTGCGTTGGGTAAAGGGTTAAAAGGTTAACCCTTTACCTAACAAAATAGGTCATATCTGTCTGATTAATTTACAAATTCATCAGTTAAAAAGATATTATTTTTAAAAAAATATCGACAAAACCATATCATTTGACCCCTAATTGGAACGAGCTTGTCGAGTTCATTCCATTGAGAGGTCACATGATATGGTTTGTTTAAATTTTTTGAAAAGTTTGAAAAAAATAATATTTAAAATACTAAATTTTGATATTTTTTTACATGCCTGTTTTATGAAATCCCTAATCTACAGCAACACAGAACCACCTGGAAAATAAAAATCGCTGACAGACTATTTTTATAAAGAAGAGGAATTTCACTGGAATTTTCTATAAATCATGCACCGCAATTACAATTTGAATCGCTAATGATAGCTAAAAATCGTTCCAATGTGTTCTATGTTCCAGGCATATAGAACACATTGGAACTGAGGGGACGAAATAGTAATATGGGTTCCCCTCGCAAATTTGGTTGGCGATGAAATATGTTCTTTTTGTTCATAGTAACGGTTGACAAATGAATTGCTGAGTGTTCTTCTAATAATTGTTGTTGTGTCGCCGCCCCACGAAGTGGGGAGCGACATATATAGGGATTACTTTTGTCGTCTTGCGTCGTCCGCGTCGTTGTCTGCATCACACTTTCTCTTATCCGCCACTCCTCTTTAACTTATGAATGGATTTTGATGAAACTTTCAGTGATTCTTTATCACATAATGGCATTGTGCACCTCCTATTTTATTTTTGGATCCACTGTATTTTTTCCAGAGTTATTTTGTCGTCTTGCGTCGTCGTCCGCGTCGTCTGTGTCACACTTTCTCTTATCCGCCACTCCTCTTTAACCTATGAATGGATTTTGATGAAACTTTCAGTGATTCTTTATCACATAATAGCATTGTGCACCTCCTATTTTATTTTTTCATCCGCTGTATTTTTTCCAGAGTTATGCCCCTTTTCCACTTAGAATTCTGTCTGAAACGCCAGGCGACACGTCTTCCATGGAAGACTCACATCTAAGTTATAAATGTGAAGGCATGTGATAAACATAGAATGACGTGTGTGTGAATGGGTTAATCGATATGGCACTTATGAAGGATAAAACTTGTTCTGTGTATGTTTGCATGAGGTAAAGGGTTGAAAGAATAATTACACCTGTTAAGTGTGTACAACTTTGAAATTCCAACCCATGCTCTGGAAAAATTAAGATACCTTAATGCTTTTGTGTGACATGGAAAGACACCATCCTCCTTAGTGTTTATGAACAGAATTTACCAAGTTATGACTTGACAGCAAAGCCTGGAAATAAGCACACTGTCATCTGTAGAATGAGGTCCCCAGGGACTGAATTTGGTGATGCAATCCTGCACAGCAGGGTAGTATCACTAAATTTACTCTCTGTGAACCTCAATCTGAATTAAGGTCTCAAGTCTAAACAGAAAGAGGTACCCAGAGGATAAATCCACCCACTGTATGAGATAGCATCAGCAAATTCACCCTCTGGGAACCTCATTCTATTCTGCAAAGGACAGATTGCTTATTTCCAGGCTTGTAGACAGCAGTCTCGAATGTCAAATCGATTTAGGCATCTATCTTTCAACTAGTGCATCCATGCATCTGAAGCTTAGATATGTTGGGCCAACATATGGTGCATGTCACCTTGTTTGTGAACCTGGTTGTCCACCTTGAAGAGAATATTCATAATGATATCAAATTGAATCCTTAAAGCTTTGCACTGCCTTAATTAGGGGTCAACATGGAAGAAACTTCTGTATGCAATGAAAAGAGTAATTAAATTGTGTAGAAGGAAGCTGCTATTTAGATGTAACATTGTATTAGGATCTTTGTATGAAACTGCTATTTTATTTATTTATTTATTTATTTATTTATTTATTTATTTATTTATTTATTGGTGTTTAAAGTCACATACTTATGCACAATGGCTAATCGTGACCATGACAGTTTTACAAGTGGAGGAAGCTGGAGTACCCGGAGAGAACCACTGAGCATCGACAAGTAACTGTCAGTTCCTCAACATTCTAACTCTGTTCAAGCTCTGCTCAAGCAGGGTTACACTGGTTGAAGACAAGTACACCATTGACATGCAGTTCGTCTTAGTACACAACGTCATCGTACCCCCATGTAGGCAACCGGGATAAAGTGCCTTGCCCAAGGACACAACGTGGATCATCCCAGACGGAGATCGAACTCGGGACCTCTAGCATCGAAGTCCAACAGTCTATCACTGAGCCACCTCACTTCCTACTATTTTATTAGTTTTGAGATTTGATCTGTTTTGATTCAGAACATATATCATTGCATAGATTCAGTTTCTGGTTATTTAATTCAGGTGGATTTGATTCTTGAATCCTGGTGGTAAAGATGGACATTTAACCGATTTTTCTGTTCAGTTTTGGTTCTTTGTACCCCGAACCATCATGATTGCAAAATACATTGATTTTGAAAATCTGACATTTTCTCAACTATTGGTGCTATTTTGACGATTGATTACACCGATAGCTGAATCAATGCACCAAGGGATGCTTTTAGTTTAAAAAAATGAAAATAATTCAAAATAGTTAACAAATAAGAGCGTGGAATATGTGAAACGAGTCGAATGTGACTCATTTTTGTTCTTCATTGAATACTTTGAAAATAGGTGATATATATAATACCGGACTGAACCAAGATTGACGCAGTATTTTCATTTTTGGCTTGTTCCAAATACCTTTTTTCAACAAAATGGGTCATCGAACCTCATTTAAAATATTTTTGAAAATGAGTATCTCATATTTAAAATGAGTATCAAGTGGGATTAACTAATGTTAGTTTGAAAAATCAGTTCATGTAAAAGTGAAAAAAATGTTCGATTTCCTCAATTTTCAACATGTTACTCTTCGCGAAAAAAACCCTGTTCTTTCATTTGATTCTGACTATGTTTTATCATTTTTTTAGACCACACAGTTCATAAACAAAGCCAATCAAATGCCACAGCTGGCAAAAGAAGAGGGAATTCTCTGCTAATTTTCTAGAAAAAGCAACAGGAACAACCACTGAACATGCTTCCTTTCACTATTTTGTTCCTTTTATGATTTAAATTGAAAACAATGAATCTGTTTAACCCTTTGAACACTGGTGGTATCTTTCATGTTAGTTCAATAGCAGCAATTGGAAGAGTCATTATTTATTATTTATGGGAGACCAGTTAATATTTTCAACATGCAGTCCCAAGGCACAGGGCTTATATTTCGATGAGAACCTGAGAATCGATTCGCACAAAGATTTACGCAATAAAACCGACTAGCATCCATGTAGATTCTCGCTGCACCTCTTCTAAGATTCGCGTGAAAAGAATTGAGTCAAATTAACCCTTTATCTAACACAGCAGAAACAAATTAACCAATACAAGGCTAACATGACCTGAAATATCCTGACACTTTGTCAATAAAATTGCACAAATATGGCTGTCATTGGAACCGGCTCATTGAGCTGGTTCCAACGACAGCTATATTTGTAAGATTTTATTGGTAAATATTGTTAATTTAATTATTTTATCATTTATTTATTATTTATTGTTTAAAAATTATCAAAATTAGTTTGAAAAATTAGAAAGGTGTGTTGGGTAAAAGGTTAACATGTGTTATCAGTATACAACAGTGGTTGAACCATGTTGGCGTCATGGGATCTTGGGACACTCATACTAGATATGGATTCTTGCAACCATTTTCACGAGAATCCAAATGGATTCTCACAAATTTAGACAAAATATAAGCCCTGAGGCAGAATGTTGAAAATATTGATTGGTCTATGCCGCACATTCATATAGCAACCATCTTATTTAATGAAAGTATGACGTACCATGTTTCTGGGCTGAAAAATTGCCGCTCATGTTCAAGGGGTTAATAAATAAAATACGCATCAGCTTCACCATCAAGGTTTTCTTTCATATAACTTGAATGCAAGCTTTGTTTTGTGTTCAAGTTAAAGAATTGGCACCAGGTCAAGCCACATGCATCCAACACATTGCTCTACAAAATTGTGGACATTTTGCCACCAAAATCGGACGTTTGTCCTTACCACAAACTAATAGTTTCTGATTTTTCTCCAGTATGCACCAACCACATCAGTGGTGGATTGCCTGAAAACCTGAACCTTTTTTCGCTGTACTTGGTTGAGTATAGCATCTCATGTGTAACATATCACCTCAAATTCTTAACCTGCTCAGTTTTTTTTTTTTACCTGCATCGCCAGCGGCAGAGCAGGTCTAGTAACCGCTCGACTCCGTCCATCTGTCAGTCCGTCCATCCGTCCAAAACACTTTTTCCGTCAAAGTTTTCTTGGCTTCTATGGAAGGGAATGATTTTATATTTGGTCTGCTGCTTCATAATGATGAGTTGTATCGTGTAAGCAATTTTCAGATCTGCCGTGCAGCCACTTCCTGTTTGCCAATACATTGAAATTTTACTGTACTCACTGAACATTGAAATTTTCCGTCAAGGTTTTCTCGGCTTCTATGCAAGGGATTGATTTATATTTGGTCTGCTGCTTCATAATGATGAGTTGTATTGTGTAAGCAATTTTCAGATCTGCCGTGCAGCCACTTCCTGTTTGCCGTTACTTTGAAATTTTACTGTACCCTCTGAACATTGAAATTTTTCGTCAAATTTTTCTCGGCTTCTATACAAGGGATTGATTTTATTTTTCACCTGGAGCCTGATAATGATCAGTTGTATCGTGTATGCAATTTTCAGATCTGCCATGCAGCCACTTCCTGTTTGCCCATTCATTTGCATGCAGCGACGCAGGTCCAGACCCGGTATTGGTCTTGGCTTGTTTTTTCCATGAAATAGTCACTTTCCGAGTGAAAATTATTCAATTAACTGAAGTATTCATTTAACAGGAATTTGGTCACTGTCCTGTATTCCAGGGTCAAACGGAGCATTCATTCTATGAAATTTTGTTTCACAGAGCTCTCGGGGATTTGTCAGACAAGATTCAATAGATAAATTCCTGTTTTGACCGTAGATCAATTCCACATGTAACTGATGGAACAAACTAAAACTTTCTTTTTTCTAGCATGTACCATGTCCAACTTGAATAAGCTAGAGTAAAATAAATTTTACCTTAAATAAGATAAAGCAAGTACCTTGAAAATTGAAAGACCTGTTCTCACAGGGGCTCAACTTGTAAACATAGAGGTCATTTTTTTGACACGTGACTGCAAATGGGACATGTTTTGGACATGTTTTTTGGGTACCTCTGTGCAAGTGAATGTATTTAATCCATTTGGAGACTACATAACAGTTGCCATGGAGAGGTCGTAACCCATTTTGGTGGGTGGTGATATTCCCGCATCCATTTTCCAGGTAATAAAAATCATCATCAGCAAAATTTTAATTAATGAAGCTCTGGGTTGTACCCGGTGCTTTATTAATTAAAATTTATGATGATTATTCCTTTTATTAATGTTTGCAATCTAATATTATTGCGTCCATGGAAATACTGCCCACCACGTGGAAAGTATCAACAAAGGGATATCTATGTTTATAATATTCTTTCCCCATGTAGTCCAGGCACATTAGACATAAAAATGAGAAAGTAAGGAAAAAAATCGGAGAAAGCTGATCTTTAGCTCAACTTTGACGAAGTCAAATTTGAGCTATTGTCATGGCCCGTCGTCCGTCCGTCCGTCTCCGTCCGTCCGTCTGTCCATCTGTCCGTACGTCAACAATTGGCTATGGCTCGGGCTAGAGGTCGTATTTATGAACCGATCTTTACGAAACTTCTTGGGTACCTTTGTTATGACCCTGGGACGGGAACGAGTGTTTTTAGGTGTGGTCCGAAATTCAAGATGGCTGCCAGCGGCCATTTTTTACCGATGATGCAAAAATCAGTTTTTTGTACAGAACTTCTGTTTGAAAGTTCTGATTTGAATAAAGTTTTGTATAAATGTTTAGTACCATGGGATACATCACATATAATACGGGTTTTTTTCTCGTGCGTAAATTATGCAAATTAGACTGACTTTGATTTATTTAGTGTTACTTTCAGAGCTGTAAGTGCCAAGCTGGTATGGCTCGGGCTAGAGGCCGTATTTATGAACCGATCTTTACGAAACTTCTTGGGTACCTTTGTTATGACCGTGGGACGAGAACGAGTGTTTTTGGGTGCGGTCCGAAATTCAAGATGGCTGCCAGCCGCCATTTTGTACCAACGATGCAGAAATCTGTTTTTTGTACAGAACTTCCATATGAAAGCTCTGATTTGAATAATTTTTTGTATGAATGTTTAGTACCATGGGATACATCACATATAATACGTTTTTTTTTCTTGTGCGTAAATTGTGCAAATTAGACTAATTTTGATGTTTTTTGGGGTTACTTTCAGCACTGTAAGTGCAAATGCCAATACGGCTCGGGTTAGAGGCTGTATTTATGAACCGATCTTTACGAAACTTCTTGGGTACCTTTGGTATCACCGTGGGACGAGAACGAGTGTTTTGGTGGTCCGGTCCGAAATTCAAGATGGCCGATGGCAGCCATTTTGTACAAAATTAGGTGCAATCAGATTTTTGCACAGAACTTCCATATGAAAGCGCTGATTTGAATAATTTTTGTGTGTGAATGTTTAGTACCAAGGGATACATCACATATAATACAGGTTTTTTTCTCGTGCAGAAATTATGCAAATTAGATGAACTTTGATTTTTTCAGTGCGACTTACACACAGTAAGTACACATGTCAATACGGCTCAGACTAGAGTCTGTATTTATGAACTGATCTTCACGAAATGTCTTGGGTACCTTTGTTATCACCTTGGGACAAGAACAAGTGTTTCTGGGTGCGGTCTAAAATTCAAGATGGCTGCCAGTGTCCATTTTGTACCGAAATTAGGTCTAATCAGTTTTTTGTACACAACTTCTATACAGCTCAGACTGGAGGCCATATTTATGAACCAATCTTTACGAAACTTCTTGGGTACCTTTGTTATCACCGTGGGATGAGAGTGAGTGTTTTTGGGTGTGGTCCAAAATTCAAGATGGCCACCAGCAACCATTTTGTACCAAAATTAGTGCAATCAGTCTTTTGTACAGAACTTCTGTATGAAAGTTCTGATTTGAATAAATTTTTGTATGAATGTTTAGTAACATGGAATACATCACATATTCTAAGGGGTTTTTTTTTCGTGCAGAAATTATGCAAATTAGATGAACTTTGATTTATTCAGTGCTACTTACACAATGTAAGCACACATGTCAATACGCCTCAGGGTAGAGGCTGTATTTATGAACCGATCTTCACAAAACTTCTTGGGTACCTTTGTTATCACCTTGGGATGAGAATGAGGGTTTCTGGGTACGGTCCAAAATTCAAGATGGCTGCCAGTGGCCATTTTGTACCGAAATTAGGTCCAATCAGTTTTTTGTCACAAGTTCTATACAGCTCGTATTTATGAACTGATCTTCACAAAACTTCTTGGGCACTTTTGTCTTCACCTTGGGACAGGAACGAGTGTGTTTTGGGGTGCCTTTGTTATCACTGTGCAATGAGAACAAATATTTTGGGGTTCAGTCAGACCCACTCTGGGACTCAAAGATTTTTTTCTAGTTTAGCATCTGACTGTCACCCACCTTTACAATACTTTACCTATACATTTGTTACAGGCAACGGTCAGTATTTAGACCATTACAATACTTTATATGTACCTTTGTTATCAGGTCATTACCTAGATGTTTGTCATTGCTGTGTCACATACTATACATGTACATGTCTTTGTCTTGACAAGTTGAGCTACAGTGTCATTGACACTTTCATTTTATATGTTTCCGGGACACACATTGCGGATAAAGTGTGAAAAGTCCCCGCGAATCCGAGTTGAGCTTTTTTAGTTATAGCGTTTTTTTGATGAAAAAAAAAAATTAAAAAAAAAATTCGACCCAGCTCCATATTTCTCATTCTTATTCGCCTTAGTAGGGTGAGAATCATAAATATCGTGCTGAATTATATTGAGAATACATATCCCCAACAGAAAATGTCAACTTTGTACCAATCCTCACACTCAATGGTGAAATATTCACGAAAATGTACAAAATTACGAAAAAAAATTTATTGTTTTCATACACACAACGGTACACAACGTCCATTAAATCAAATCTACGACTACTTTGGGAGTTAAATTATATATCAAAAATTGCAGAAAAGCAGTGGCTTTATAATGATATATAACAATAGTCATTTATTCCATAATGAACTGGTGAAACGTGTGAAATATTAACCATACCCCCTAAACTCAAATTCAAACGGCATCGACTTTTCTCATTCAAATACCATATTATAGCATCATTGTTTCACTGAATGTGAGAAACAGGGACTGAACGTTTGTCCAGTGACGTTTGACCAACCACTTTATATCAAAGCAGTGGAGATTGTGTCTTCGTCAGATAAGTTGACAAAAGTTTTTGTTAGACTTGGCGGCTTCCATATGATTATGTCATATTTAGGGGCAATTGGTTCGATCATGGCTGGTAGCGGCTTGGATGAACTTTGGGGGACTGTTTATGCTGGTGGGTCAATCCATCATTTGATCAGTGGTCATGCATATTCAAGAGCAGTTCGTGCCCATTTGCTAACACAAATTGCCATTACAAAACTTGTGTTTGAAGAAGCCGAACACTAGATAACATAGACTGCACAGAAGTCAATGAAATATTCTGTGGACTTGCCAGAGGTGACTGTACAACAGCTGACGCTGTCAATCAAGAAAGTGTCAACCATCTACTGTCAAAATTACACGAACTGCTCCAGAATGCATCCGTAGGACGCACAGGAAAGCTTTGGGTACAATACTACGAGCAAATAGGTCTTCTCCAGTTGTTCTTGAGAGCAGAGCATACAGGCGACTGGGAACTCCACACATATTGTGTTCGCAATATGACTCCAGTATTTCACGCAGGTGGTCACATTTTGCATACGCAAAAAGTTCTCATCTCTATTTGCAGCAGATGAATGAGCTAACAGAAATAATGCAACAGGATGATTTGAAGTTGTTCACTGAGAAAGGTTACTTTACCATAAGGCGCTCAGATAAATTCTGGGACGGGATATATTCTGATCAGACCATAGAGCAGTGTTTAATGAGAATGTTCAAGCTCCCTGGTGGTCTCACACATGGCAGGGGAATAACCGATAGCACTGTTGCGAAATGGGTACATGGACTACCTCTTTGCCTTCCGATATGTAATGCTCTCGAAAATTTTGTTCATGTTCACACTGCTCATGGCGAACAACATCGGGATCTCCGTCAAAGTTCACAATTGACTGATGCCAATGATATCACCAAATTATTGAACTGGCTCAGAGTGCATTCCCCCTTTCAGAATAGAGATCCACTACAATTAGTCTCTATAGCGACCAGGCTTGTGGCCGACGAAACTGTGAACTGTGACCAAATTTGCAAAATTGGTGAATGTTGCGTATCGAATGTTGTAAGCAAAACGTTCAACAGCATCAAACTACGACGTGTTGACACTGTGAAGTCTTTCGCATCGATGGCAAATAGCATCAAAGTCCGTGGAAGTAAGGTAGTGATTGACCCCACAATTCTGTTCAACCGCATCACATGTGTTATTCAGTCACAAGCAGAGATGGAAGAGTATCTCAAATATGAACTTGCCCCGAAACCACCAGCATTGTTTGATTCTGCTGGAATGAGGAAGACACAGAAAAGCACGCTCGGTAAGATCCTCAAAACATACAGTTCCGAGCAAACTAAAATCCCAGAACATTCTCTGTTTGTTGTAGATGGTGGATTTTTATTGAGGGCAGTTGTATGGCCTATATAAACAGTCGTCATATAAGGACATATGTACATCATATTCCAATTATCTAGTGAGACATTTTGGGGCGAACGTCGTGGTTGTTTTTGATGGTTATGCTTGTACAATGTCGACAAAGGGCATGGAACAAGCCCGTAGATCTAAAGACAGGTATTCCATTGATATCAATATCTCACCCGAGTTACCAGCCACCACACCCCAATCCGATTTCCTTGCAAATGCCAAGAACAAAACCCAACTGATCGATCTTCTAATGCAGGAGCTATCTGCTATCAATATTCAGTCCAAGCAGGCCGAGGCTGATGCTGATGTACTGATAGCCGAAACTGCACTTGACATCGCTCAAGATGACAACAATGTTGTCGTTGTGGGAACAGACACAGACTTGTTAGTCATTCTTACCTCTCGAGTTCAACCGGGATGTAATATTCACATGATGTATTCCATTACCCCAAACTTACTAGTTTCAGTTAGTGAAATAGCAACCAAAATGGGTGACCATAGAAGCAACCTCCTTGTAGCACATTCTATAAGTGGTTGTGACTCTACTTCTGCACTCTTTCGAGTTGGTAAGAAGAAAGTATTCAGTACAATTGTCTCCGATGTTACTAGCGACTCACAACAGTATGTCAACACAATTTTGGCGGATGACAGTACACCAAGTGCAGTAGCCGCTGCCGGGGAACAACTTCTCCTGATCTCATACGGGAGTAAAACTATTTCCTCTCTCGACCAATATAGATATGTCACTTACAAGCGTTATGTAGCAAAATCTAAACTGAATAAACCCATCGACCTAGCCTCACTCCCACCAAGCAGCGATGCTGCACAACAACATGTCTACAGATGTTATCTCCAGGTCCAACAATGGCTGGGCACTTCGCTTCCTCCGACGGATTGGGGGTGGTCGCTAGACAATGGACTTCTTGTACCGACTGCAGCCACAAAGCCATGTGCCCCCGATAACCTACTGAATCTGATCAGTTGTGGTTGCAAGAGTGCTTGTACAAAAAGGTGTGGGTGTAAGAAGGCAGGACTCTCTTGCTCAGGTTTGTGTAATTGCAGTTCGGATTCTTGTAACAACCACAGAAACACTGTCCTGTCGGAAATTTCTGAGTTCGATGAATAATATGTATATAGGTCATGTCATTTCTGTATATAGCGTTGATAATAGTCAATGTAACTTAATCCATGTTGATTGATTTGTGCATTCTGTAAATATTATTTATTGATTTTTGTACATTCTGTAAATATTATTTATTGATCTAATGCTGCCAGTCACAGACGTGTCTGTTCGGTCCCAAGCCCGAAAATAGTTGAGTTCTCATGCTGACGAATTTTATGCCAAAAGGGGAACTCGGCCAGAAGCAGAGGGGGTCTTCCATAATGTCTATTTTGTAAGCAATGATAAAAGTCTTCAAATGGTGGTGGATTTTTTATCGTCTGTCCAACTAACATCCCGTTCTGTACTACGACCCTTTGGGCAAATCCGTTAGGAAAATCGTCATTTTTTGAGTAAATCCGATACTTTTTTGTGAATTTTCAATAATTTTTCGCAGAAATTGTCACAGAATGCACATTTTCCTCTAGGTAAATGTATATTAGACATTATGTAGCTCGAAATACGCGTTGGATCAATTCGAGGTTACAAAGTTTGTGCGATTTTTTTTTATTTTTTTCAAACGCGTTTTCGAAAAAAGGCTGTAGAAAAAAAAGTTCAACTGGGATTTTAGGGGACTTTTGTCTAATCGTTCAGTGACATGTACTCGACATTCCCTGAAAAAATCAGCTTTCTCCGATTTTTTTCCCTAGTGAAACCTAATGTTCTTGGGCTAATGAGAACTCTGGGAAGTGAACTTGTGCTAGTTTACTGTGGTAAGCAAGCTCTGTTTTACTGGTAAAATAGGACCCAGTAACCAGTGCCTAAGTTGGAAGTCATCTAAAATGGGCAACATGGGTATGAACAAATGCCCAGACTTCACCAATAAATAAATAAACCATAATATTCTGTTTCCTGGAGATGCAAGCCTTTATGCAGTGTTAAATCAGAAATTCCATTCTTCATTAAGAATCAGCGTGACTGATGGCCGGGACATTACTTTTGGGACTGTTGGGACACCAACGAAAATCTAAACATTTTTCTGCTTTCTAACTAAAATTCTGCTTGGCCGAATGAATCCCAACTTGGCATGTGGGTTAGACATGTTGAGAGGAAGAACCCTATTCATTTTGGGATCATTGTGCCAAAGGTCAAGGTGACAGTGGCCTTGAACTTCAGTTTTTATCAGTGTTGGTTTCCGTTCTGTAATTAAAGTTCTGCTTGTCCAACTGATGCCAAACTTGGCATGTGGGTTAGACATGATGAGAGGAAAAACACTATTCGTTTTGGATCATTGTGCCGAAGGTTGTGGTCACAGTGACCTTGAACTTAAACACTTTACCAGAGTTGGCTTCTCTAATTGAAATTTTGCTTGCCTGATTGTTACTAAACTTAGTTTATGGGTTGAACATGATGAAAGGAAGAACCCTATTTATTTTGTGGTTATTGTGTCAAAGGTAAAGGTCACAGTGACCTTGAAATTAAAGTTTTATTGGTCAGAGTTGGTTACCTCTCTCTAATTAAAATGATGTTTGCCTGATCAAAACCAAACTCAACATGTGGATCAGGCATAATGGGAGGAAGAACCCTATGTATTTTTTTGGTCTTTATGCCAGGGGTCAAGGTCACAATGACCTTGAACTTGAAATTTTATCAGTCCCGAGCAAAGCCAGACTTGACATGTCATCAAATACAGGTGATCTTATCTATATTATTTAAGTAAATAATACCAACAGTGCCTGTGTTAATTTAATATAATATATTACCAAGGTTACTATATCGGGGTGATTTTTCAGGGGGATTGGCCACCCCTGGCGGCTACCTCTAGTTTCTATTTTTGTATAAAAGGCATTCCCTCAGATTTCTCATTAGGGCAATCAAAAACCTAAAATTGTTTATAATGCAGTTTCTCTAAATCAGATACACTTTCCACAATGATGAGAATATCTATTGGTATTGTATTGTTATTAAAGATAAATAAATTTACAATGCTAGCACTTTATATCTAACTACTTCATAATAGAATGTTGTTAAAAATAATACATGCTGACCAACAGCAATGCTCCATTTAGGCCAGTGGCGCAGCTCTTTCCTTCCTGGAGCAATATACTCTCAAGGCAAAACATAGCTTGCTGCAGGGCAGTCACACACATTATAGCCCTTTCCTACTCCGTTTCCAACTTCCCATTCCTATCAGAGAACCATGCAGTGGTGTTCTTTCCTGCTGGGTACGACATGCTTCAGGACCACCAGGGACAGGTTGAGTCTTTCCTACCATAATTATTTGTTAGAAATCGACACCTTCTTCCAAACTGACTAATTATACATCTATTAGCAGTGTTTTTCCATCTCCAGAAATTTAAAGGAATAATCAAAAAGTCTTCAAAATGTAGCTCAAATTTTGAAAAAAAAACATTCATGGGCATATTTAGGAGATAAACATCTCTTATTGAGTTAAACATTTGGGAATTTTACTATGGAAAGCCATTGTTAACGAGCCTTGAAGGAGTGAGTTAACAAGTGGTTTTCCACAGTCAAATTCCCGAATGTCTAATGAAACAATAGTCGTTTATCTCCATTGTAATTCCATTCAACGTTAGAGGTGAAAAAATTCTCCAAACCTGTTTTATTTGAAGAAAAACAATCAGAAAAATGTCATTTATCAATCTCAGTCTATTTGCATGATTGAATTTACAGATTCGTGACTCGGGTGATGTAAGGGTCCATAAGAGAGAAATGAGGTTGTGCGTAGTGTGGATACAGACATGTTCTCATTGACCCGTTTCCGCCATTTAGGGCACGGTAAGAGTGAATATACCTAGTACTAGAGCACCGGTTCTCAACTAATCAAATTACCGGTTCATAAAGAACAAGGTCAAATTTAACTGATGAATTACAATTCAGGATAGCAAGCAGTATTTAAAAAATAGGCCGATGAAATCGTCAGATGTGTACCCATACGCGCAACTAGTAGAAAGCTGTATGAAGGATGGCCACCCTGGATGCCGATATTATGTACACCACACATGGTATGGGTAAGTATAGAAATGGATCGGAGGAGTGTCTAAATTGATGGATAAAGGGTTAATATCTCCAGATCAAATTATTAGATTTACATAAAAAAAACTATTTTGCACAGCACATTAGTAACCTGAATACATATATAAAGTAACCGGATAATCAGATTAATATTTATTGAGTTATCCTATGCCGAAGAAATGGATTGGAGGAGTTCTCAATTTGAAGGATAAAGGGTTAATATCACTGGATCAAATTATCAGATTTACACCAAAAACTATGCAGCTCGGCACATCAGTAACCGGAATACATATATGAAGTAACATGACAAAAGAATTGATATTTTTTGAGTTATCTCATGCCAAACAGATTGGAGGAATATTCAATTTGAAGGATAAAGGGTTAATAGCTCAAGATCAAATTATCAGATTTACACCAAAAACTATATAGCTCGGCACATCAGTAACCTGAACACAAATATAAAGTAACTTGACAATCCAAGCAATATTTTTCAAGTTATCGAATGCCAAAGGGATTGGAGGAATTTTCAATTTGAAGGATAAAGGGTTAATATCTCAGAATCAAAATAACAGATTTACACCAAAAACTATACAGCTAGGCACATCAGTAACCTGAACACAAATATAAAGTAACTTGACAATCCAAGCAATATTTTTCAAGTTATCTCATGTCAAAGGGATTGGAGGAATTTTCAATTTGGAGGATAAAGGATTAATATCTCAGGATCAAAATAACAGATTTACACCAAAATCTATACAGCTCGGAGCATCAGTAACCTGAAGATATATATAAAGTAACATGACAATTGGATTGATATTTTTTGAGTTATCTCATTCCAAAGGTATTGGAAGAATTCTCAATTTAAAGGATAAAGAGTTAATATCTCAGGATCAAATTATCAGATTTACACCAAAAACTATACAGCTCGGCACATCAGTAACCTGAACACAAATATAAAGTAACTTGACAATCCAAGCAATATTTTTCAAGTTATCGAATGCCAAAGAAATGGATACGGACGCCGGATGGACGGACAGACAGACGGATGGATGGACAAAGGATGAACGAACGACGGATGGCCACCCGGGATGCCGGCATTATGTGTACCATAAATAGTATGGGTACACATAAAAATCAGCAATTTCCGGATTCAATATTTCCAGAGAGTAACATTGGATTCAGTTTATGAGGACTTGAATTTTTGACAAAATTGAAGGTTTTAAATGGAATTGGACTGTACTGAGGCCAAATATGTCGAGAAGAAGTGGGAATTTGGTGATTGTCAGGGTAACTTCTCGACATATTACAAGATATTTTATTTAATTAACAGGAGTGTACTCTATAATCTATTTGCAAGCAGCAGATCAAATTTGTACCAAAGGTATGGTAAATGGGTTTGTGTTTGGAAGTTATATTAAATTAACAGGGTTATGCAAATGAGAGATATCCAATTTAAGTGTACTCCACTGTATTGCTGTCCTGGTGTGAATATCTGCCAGCAGCTTGTAAAGAATTTACACCACCTCTGAGAATACTGGAAACTGAACATATAGGTGAATATATTCCACAAATTTGCATAATTTAATTGTTGTTAGCATATTACAGTACTGTGATCTCCAAAGCAGACCGTTAATTTAGATCAAATCATGAGTGCAGGTGGGTTGCAATACAGTCAAAATTAAGATTACATTTTTCTTCCTACACCAATGTGGAATTTCACCCATTGGAAAAGATAAATAGAAAAATACAAGAGACATATGAATCATTTTGTTTATGAAATCTCAATGCACTGGTGTGTCACAACCCTATAACAAACTGTTTAAAAGGGAGCGTGGTGGCTCAGTGGTTATGGCATTGACCACAAACCGAAAGTCCACAGTTCAATCCTTCCCAGGGCTAACTGCATTAATTGTGTCCTTGGGCAATGCATTTCATCCTGATTACCCATGTAGGGGCATGTTTGGCCCTGTGTTTGGCACATTGATGGTGCACTTGTCTTCAACTATTATTGCTGATCCAGTTTTTGCTGAGTTAGTACATTGACAGTTGCTCATCGCTGCTTGGTGGCTCTCTTCAGGTACTCAGGTTTCCTCCTTGGTCAGGAGGTGACTTTGGCTGTCAAACGTGTTGTTAATCTCCAATAAATGCATAAATCGGATAAACAAATATCACTTTTGTGATCACAGTATTGTTTGACCTTTAGTTTCTGTTCATTATTCTTTAACCCCTTGTCCAATGCACACAATATCAAACTTTGTTATTTAAATTTTTATTTTTTAAAAAATATTTCCAAAAATTTCTACAAAACCATATCATGTGACACCTCATTGGAATGAGTTTTGCATGCTCGTTCTGATGAGCGTTCACGTGATATGGCTTTGTTCAAATTTTTTTTAACTGATCATTTTCTAAATTACCTTATGGATGCGGCCTATTCATTAGGTAAAGGGTTACTAGGTGCCGACTACATGTAACTTGAGTATCCTTTGTGCAGTTCAATTCAAACCAAAATTGTCATTTGCTCTTTGGTTTTTAACCAAAGAAAGAAACATGATGCTAATCACAAAAAGAACACTACGGCCTTTGTAAAAAAACATAAGTCTCTGATTTCATAACATGAACCAAATGATTTTGTGACATTTGAGAAAAATCTTCATTATTCATATCTTCCGCCTCAGCTAATCATCAGTATCAATAGAACTAGTGTTTTGGTAGTGAGATTACATGTTATGAGAAGACAATATGCATTCAGAGACATCCAGCACTAACTGTGTGATCTGTTATACAATAATTTAACTAGTCTTTGAAAGTTAACAGGCTGGGTGGTTGTTGTTATTTGCTACCAGTAAGTTTATTGATGATGTGAATTGAAATTTAGAGATTGTTCTTCCTTGGGAAGAGCAGGTGTTTTCCCCTACTTTGCAATGACTTTAACCGGTAGAGTACTGAATGATTTTGGTCACCACAATTTTTTCACATCTTTGCCTTGTTACAATTTTTGGGAAAGTATTTGTAGCCACTTTACCATGAATTATAACAAGGCAAATCCACACAGACTAAGTAATTTTACTTACAAGACTAGAGAAACAGAATCGACTACAACCAGTAATTCGAGTATGTGAGAAAATGGTGAAAGAGAATTTCTGGGAACTTATTTTCAATAGCAAAATATCTTTAAAGAAATCAGAAATGGGAGTTTGTAAGCAGCGTTTAAAGATTTTCGTGCAGGAATTGGGTAAAATTTGTCAAAAAACCAGAAACAACTTCTGTGCATAGCATTCAACGTGTTCGATAAAGATATCTGAAATGGATTCTTTTTACTATGCCCACATTTTTGGAGTTAATAAATGCATGTATGAACTTCAGAAATGCATTGAGGTTATAAAATGCAATTTCAAGCAATTCCCAAAACTGCACTTAATGAGACCTGGATGACCCTAGTGACATGGACCCAAATTATTAACTTCCATGGTGTTTTGACTCATTTGCTGTTGGTTTCAGGTCCCTAGGTTAAACCAATCTTGGGATATGAGTATGACCCGCTTTCAAAATTTTGGCCCTGCCCACTTTTTTTAGTATAAAATTACATGTGTGAACTCTGTTGGCGCATTAGGGGGTCATAAAATGTGAATTCCAGCAATTCTGTAAAATGCACTCAATGACCTTTGGGTGACCTTAGTGACCTTGACCCAAATTTTGAACCTCCATTGAGTTTCAACTCCTTTGGTGTTGGTCCCAGGTCCATCTGTCATACCATGCTTGAGATGTGAATGTGGCCCACAATCAACATTTTTGGCCGTGCCCTTTTTATGCTCTCTGCCTCTTTGTGGGAGGGGGCATTATGTTATCACCATATCTGTACCAAAGGGCAAGGTCACAGTGACCTCCAATGTTAAATACACTTGAAATTGGTTTACACTCTATAACTTAAGTTCTACAAACCAGATCTTTACCAATCTTCGTATGTGGTACGTATGATGATTGGAAGAAGCCTATTTAATTTGGCCATGATGTGCCAAATGTCAAGGTCACAGTGACCTCCAATGTTAAATACACTTGAAATTGGTTTCTGCTCTATAACTAAAGTTCTGCAAGACTGATCTTGTTTCTTATCAACCTACCTCAATTGTTTACTACAGACTTGCACGACAGTGGAAGAACCTAACTCGGATAAAATACTCTCTATTTTAATCTTTCCCAAGATTTGGGAAAGAAAAGTGGTGTAAAAACACCACGAAAAAATAAGCCAAAACTGGGTCGAGCGCCATCGGCACACACCCAGTATGGGACGCTCTTCCATAGTACAAATCCACGACTTCTGTAAAACAGTGCACAATGCGTCAATTCGTCATTCTTTTGGTTATCTGCACATTTGGTGGATGTGTGTGCCATCTTTGCTGCAGTAACAGTGATATTTTAACTCATTGATAATAGTTTTCCTGTGACTGGATTATGGATCTGAAGATCGTATAATAACAGGACTGTGTTTTATATATTCTCGTTTATATTTTCAACCACATTCTCATTGTTTATTATTTACTATTCCGTTTTCACGAATGTTTTGTTTTCGACATCACGCGATTCGACAATTAATTTTTCGGTTGATGAATTAATTTTTGGAGTTAGGTGTCAATCTGGGACTGTCTGGACAGGATTTCTTCACTCTGTTGAGGGCTGAATTTTTGTTTTCTTCTTCTTTCTGTTTCTGTTGAGTTCACCTTTTTCTTCTACTGCTCTCACCTCTGTTATTTCCAGTTCGGTTCCTTTAGGGCAATTCCTTTTGCCCTCGCCTTGGTGCGTTCTCGTGGCCATTTCTTCAGCACCTGCGGGTGGTGCGGAACGCTGTCGTTTCGGTAGCCTCCCGACTCGACCACGTCTGGTGTGAGTTTACCCCCTCCATGGTGAATGTGCAGCTCCTCCTACCCCCACAGGGGGGTGGGTGGGGGGGGGGGGGAGACACTACGTCTGTAGTGTGGTTGTGGGGGTATCGGCCTCATCATTCCCCGACTTCCACTCGGCGAAGTCGGATGGGGCTGCCGACTGAACCCCATGCTGTGTCCTCTCAGCCATTGAGCACAGTAGTTTTATACCTGCAGTGGTCTGCTGCGGTGTCTGGTTGTGTAGACGTGGGGGTATCGGCCTCAGCCTTCCCTGACTTCAACTCGGCGAAGTTGGAAGTGGCTGCCAGCCGGACCCTCTACTGTGGTCTCTGCGCCGTCGAGCACCACAGTTGTTATTGGTTTCGGGTGTTCTTAGTGGGACACTATGAACTCCGTGGCATTTCCGTCCACTCATTCTGGCCACACGACCAGTTTTGGGGGACCAACGTCTTTGTGCAGTCTGGACCTTCTGCCCTGCAGAGGTCCGCGGTGACTCTCATGAGTTCCCACTATGTTGATCCTCGGGGTGTGTCACACCCCTATACACGTCTGCCTTCAGACGTTTCGGCTGCCGCCCGTCGTCCCACGTCGGGTGTTTTGGAGGATTGTGACCCTTCGCTAGTTGAGAGGGTCAGAGGTGAAGCCACTTTGCCGGTTCGTTCCCCTGTTGAACCGGCCAGTACGGGCAGTGAGCTTAGGGAGGCCCTCTCCTTACTCACTCAGGTTCTGTCAAAAGAGCCTTCATGTTGCTTCCAGCGAGGCAGCGAGTGGTTTCCAGGCGCCCCCCTATGGCGCCGCCTCCCGAGATTGGAAATGGGCCGCTTTCTGATCCCCCTGGTGTTCCGACACCATGGGAGGCATCGGCTGGTTTGCCCACGATGGGCTATGTGTCTTCCGACTCAGGAGAAGAGTCAGACATGCTTTATGTTGAGAGCCAGCAGTCTTCGGACTTGGGGGCAGCTCTTGATTTCGTGTTTGGGTTCCTTCTCATCTCGAGAGAGATGCTTGGTATGCTTTCTCTCTCTGATCACGTCGTCTCAGCTTTATTTAGCTGCTTATCTGCCCCCAGATAAGTTTGACGAGGTACAGGCTCCTTTGTGTGTGCTGTCCAAGGCTATTGCATCTTACTCACACGCATGCCTGTAACACGGCTAATCTGAAATTAGTTCAAAGGGACTCTGTGCTGGACACAGGCCGATCCCTTCCTGAGGAGCAGTGCGCTACTCTTCGATCTGCTTCTTTGGCAGGTCCGCAACTTTTCCATGGTTCTGTGTTGATGGTCTGGGATGACGTCCTATGTCATTCCAAAGATCAGCTGCTGTTTCTTCAGCTTGATCAGCCTTCTAGGGTAGGCACGGGCCGTTCCAAGCCTAACAAGTACCCTCTGCTTCCTCTGCAAAGCAAAGGGGCTGATCCTTCTGCCACCGCTTCTACTTCTTACTCAAGGGGTAAGGGTAAGCATCGGCAGTCTTGAGGGAAGTCCCAGGATTCTTCATTCAGTAGAGGAGGTGTTTTCTCCTCTCGCGAGCCTCGTCGGGGTTCGAAATGAAGGTCCTCACCTCGACTCGTCCCAGGTTGGTGGAAGGATAGCAGAGTTCGCAGACCGTTGGGCCACCATCACATCCGATCCTTGGGTGTTAGATGTTGTTTGGTCCGGGCTGTGAATATCCTTCCGGAGGCACCCCACTCTGTCCAGGGTGCCTCTTCCAACCACAGTTTTACATCGGGAACTTTTGTCCACGGAGATAGACAATCTCCTGACAACGGGGGCGATTGAGGTCATCAAGAACATTAGGTCAATGGGTTTCTATTCCCGCCTGTTCTTGGTGCCGAAGAAGGACGGTCCACTCCTTCCGGTTATCGATCTGAGTTTCCTGAACCAGTCTATCATTGCTCCCAAGTTCAGCATGGAGACTTTCAGGTCGGTCCTCCGTTCAATTCACCAGGGAGATTTCTCTTCCAGCTTCGACCTGCGAGACGCTTACTTTCACGTTCCGATTCATTGGGCGTTACAGAAGTATCTCAGGTTCGTTTTTCTGGGGCGAGTTTACCAGTTCAAGGCCATGCCTTTCGGCCTCAACCTGGTTCCTTGGGCCTTCACCAGACTGATGTCGCATGTGATAGCTTTCCATCGCACACAATCCAGGGTGACTACTTCGGCATATCTGGACGATATCCTCCAGGGGCATTCCAATGCTGCCTTACTGGAGTCGGATGTCGCCACTCTGTTGAGCTTGCTCACGTCGCTAGGTTACAGAGTCACCGAGGAGAAGTCAGACCTGGTCCCTTCTCAGTCGTTTTATCATCTGGGGATGGCTTTCTGCACACAATTCAATTTGGTGGCGGTTCCCCAGGCCAAGGCTGTGATTCTCTCAGCTTTTGCTCTGACTCTGTCCCAGTCCACTTCCGCGACAGCTCGGAGTATTCTCCGGCTAATCGGTCTCTGCTGTTCGGTGACGGATCTCATTCCTCTAGGTCGGCTGCGTGTCAGACCTCTCCAACACTTTCTGCTCAGTCGTTGCAGGCCAAATGTAGATTTTCTGGATCTGGTGCTTCAGTTTCCAGAATATCTTTATCCTCACCTTCTCCTCTGGGCGGATGTCCAATGGCTTTCACAGGCTATTATGTTGGACTTACCTACGTCCGATCGTGTTCTGACGGCAGATGCCAGCGATCATGGATGGGGTGCAACATTGGTTCCTCTAGGTCTTTCCATTCCCGGGATGTGGGACCAGGATCATGCAGCTCTACACATCAACCAGAAGGAGCTTCTTGCTCTTTTGAGTTTCAGGCAGTGGAGCCCTCACCTGTCGAATTGCCAGGTCCTTCTGTTGTCCGACCATTCGACGGTGGTTGCTTTCATTCGGAACCAGGGTGGCACGCACTCTGTTCCAATGTACGAATTGGCTCGGGATCTTCTACTGCTCGCTTAGGATGTCCACGCCGGGGTGGCTGTTCGTCACATTGCCGGTCATCTGAACGTCCTAGCCGACTCCCTGTCCCGTCAGGGCAGGGTCATTTCCACCAGGTGGATGCTCCACATGGCGGGTTCCATCGATCTCTTGCGACTCGTTGGAACCATCCGGTGGACACTTTGTGTGTCCCCGTGTCCAGATGCTCTGGCTTTGCCATGGATGCTCTGGCCCTCCTTTGGGATGGTCTTGTCGGCTACGCCTTCCTACCGGTTCCGATTCCGCCTCAGGTTCTCGCCCAGATATGAACCTGCAGTCGGCGAATCCTTTCGATCACACCCATTGCCTCGGTGGGTGCGGATCAATCTGCTCCGCTCTCTGTTAGCGGCGGTTCCAGCATGTCTCCCTTTACCTCGCGACTTTCTTTGCCAAAGTCGCCCGAGGAGGTTTTACGTTGACCCGACTTCATTGT
The DNA here is from genome assembly GCA_031216915.1 of Pictodentalium vernedei. Taxonomy (NCBI): domain Eukaryota; kingdom Metazoa; phylum Mollusca; class Scaphopoda; order Dentaliida; family Dentaliidae; genus Pictodentalium; species Pictodentalium vernedei. The sequence goes on along the minus strand of CM062292.1, from coordinate 290,928,452 downwards.
GCCTTCACACATGCCCTTTATCAGGTCCTGTCTCCTCCGTAGTGGTTTTTCGTGACACGCAGTGAAGTTGCTTTTCTTCTTCAAGGAGGCACTCACTCCACTGGTTTAGCCTCTGTGGCTAAGTGGAAGGTTCTTCTGTCGATGGTGTGCGATCACTCTGTTGCTTCTGTCACTCCTTCGATCACACCACTTGCAGAGTTTCTGGTATATGTTTGTTTCTGGGGGTCTCCAGCATTGGGTACATGTCCATGCTTTGGAGACATCTTTTTCATATGTGATACTGCATTGTTTCGACACTCATCCTTGCCTCTCCAAGCTTATTCAGCTCTTTTCCTTGAAAAGGCCTAGGACTTTGCAGTTTACTCCAAGATGGTCACTTTCTTGGGCGCTGCTCTGCTTGGGGGTGGGGGGCGCTCACGCCTTTATCCTGGATGAATATGCGTTCTCTCACATGCCAGATCTCTCCTGCATCCATTTCTTGATGGATTTGTCTTGCTATTCGTGCAGCTTCCACTCGTCTAGCTACTGCTGATTGTATTGCCAATTGTTTTTTCTGCCACGAGGTGCGTGCATTGTCTTCCTCTTTTAATAACTCTGTCATGTTGTCGGATGACGGATGTTTTTCTGGCAGCCTTCTGGAGAAATGCTACATTCTCCTTTTATCTGCGACAGTTGCAGGAGCCGATAGAGGACCTTGGTCCGTGGGACCCTCTTTCTTCGGCTCAAGCTGTTGTCTATCCCAGCCTTTCAGCTTTTTTCAGGGTCAGTTCCAGCTTTGTGCTGTTACTGTCCTTTCTGTCTGTGCGTCGCACTTCACCATACGCCTCATCTTTCATTGTCTTTTCTAATGTTTGTGATGCTATGGTTTGATAGGCCTAGGGATCTCTTCCTCTGTCCACGGTCCCAGTGCTATTGAGTTATGTGTGGGTTGGTTATGTGATTCCCTCCAGCCTTTTGTCTATTCAGCCTGTAGTAAACAATTGAGGTAGGTTGATAAGAAGTATAAATTTTATAGTAAATTTCCTTTCTTATTATACCTACCGAAATTGTTTACATGGAGGCCCTCCCGTCTACTTATTCGGGTAAGAATCCTTCCTCCCCGCTGATCACATAACTCCAGTGTTGTTCGGAATCAAAAGAATGACGAATTGATGCATTGCACACTGTTTTACGGAAGTCGTGGATTTGTACTATGGAAGAGCGTCCCATACTGGGTGTGCGCCGATGGCGCTCGACCCAGTTTGGGCTTATTTTTTTGTGGTGTTTTTACACCACTTTTCTTTCCCAAATCTTGGGAAAGATTAAAATAGAGAGTATTTTATCCGAGTTAGGTTCTTCCACTGTAGTGCAAGCCTGTAGTAAACAAGTTCGGTAGGTATAATAAGAAAGGAAATTTACTATAAAATTTATACTTTTTTTGTAATTCTATCCACGATATTGCAGGAGGGGGCATATGCCACACTTTGCGTTGTTCTTGTTTGAGTGTGAATCCCGGCAATGCATTGGGGGTGTGGGGGGGGGGGGGGGGGGCACCATAAAATGTGATTTCCAGCGATTCTGAAAAATAAATGCAATGACCCCAGGGTGACCTCAGTGACCTTGACTCACATAGAGTGTCCACTCATTTGGTGTTGGTCCCAGGTCCATCTGTCACGCCAATCTTGAGATATGAGTATGATCCACTTTCAAAATTTTTAGCCTGCCCATTTTCTTTTTAGTCTAAAAGTGCATTTTGAACTTCGAGCAGTCATTAGGCAGTCATAAACTGCAATTTCAAGCAATTCTGAAAAATGCACTCAGTGATCCCTGGCTGATCTCAGTGACCTTGACCCATATATTGAACGTCCATTGAGTTTCGACTCATTTTTTGTTGGTCCCCAATCCATAGGGCATACCATGTTTCAGATATGAGCGTGACCTACTTTCAAACTTTTTGACCCCCCCCCCCCCCCCACACACACACACACACACACACACACACCCTTTTTTGAGTGTAAAAATACATGTATGAACTTCCAGAATGTATTAGGTGTCAGAAAATGTGATTTTCAGCAATTCTGAAAAATACACTCAGTGACCCCTGGGGGACCTCAGTGACCTTGACCCATATTTTGAACCCCGATTGAGTTTGACACCTTTGGTGTTGGTCCCAGGCCCATAGGCCATACCATACTTCAGACATGAGTGTGATCGACTTTAAAAACATTTGGCCCCATCAACTTTTTTGGAGTGTAAAAATACATGTTCGAACTTTGGCAGTGCATTAGAGGATCGAAAAATATGATTTCCAGCAATTCTGAAAAATGCGCTCAATGACACCTGGGTGATCTCTGTGAGTTTGACTCACATTCTGAACCTCCATTGAGTTTTGACTCATTTGGTGTTTGAGCGTGACCCACTTTCAAAATGTTTTGGCCTGCCCCTGACCCTCTTGGAGGGGGGGGGGGGGGGGGGCATTATGTTTTCACCATGAGTGTCCATCTGTTAACTTTTGGTTTCCATCCAGTAACTAAACTGCTTAGTTGATCAAATCATAATTTTAGGGGTTACTTGTGGATTATTAGATAATGCTTCCTTTCGGTTTTTCTCCAATTTCTCTAATCTCTGATTTCACTAATATTTGGCAAACAAAACAATTGGAATAATATCTCGAGCAAGTTCCAAAAACTGGCTTGGACCAGTTTTTTGTTAAAGAGTTATGGGCCTTATTTAGTCAATTTTTACGAATGTTGAGCTTGGTAGTGCAATAACTTGAACAAACGTTCTCCGATTTGACTAATATTTGCCAAAAGGTCAATTGCAATATTATTTTGAGCGAGTTCAAAAACTGGCTTGGCCCGATTTTTTCGTTAGAGTTGTGTGCCTTAATTAGTCTATGTTTATGAATTTTGAACTTGTTAGCGCAATAACTTGAACAAACATTATCCCATTTGACTAAAATTTGCCATACAGATCAATTGCAATATTATTTTGAGCGAGTTCAAAAACTGGCTTGACCCGATTTTTTCGTCATGAGCGTCCATCTGTTAACTTTTGGTTTCCGTCCAATAACTAAACTTCTTAGTTGATCAAATCATAATTTTAGGGGTTACTTGTGGATTATTATACCCCATGCAACGAAGTTGCAGGGGTATAATGTTTTTGACTGGTCTGTCCGTCAGTCAGTCCTACTTGTTTTCCAGACTTTTTTTCTACACGCTTCCAGATATTGAGCTGATTTTTGGTATGTGAGTCTAACATGGTGGCCTACAGATCAAGTTTGCATTTTTTTCCGCTCCACTGGTTTTTACCGAAATTACGGCCCTTGGACCCTGAAAAATTCATCACAATTACAGTTTTCCGGTCTTTTTTTCAACGCGCTTCCAGATATTGAGCTGATTTTCATATGTTAGTCTAACATGGTGGCCTACAGATCAAGTTTGCATTTTGTTTCGCTCCACTGATTTTTACCGAAATTACGGCCCTTGAACTTTGAGAAGTTCATCAAAATTAGTTTTCCGGACTTTTTTTCTACACTCTTCCAGATATTGAGCTGTTTTTGGGTATGTTAGTCTAACATGGTGGCCTACAGAACAAGTTTGCATTTTGTTCCGCTCCACTGAAATTACGGCCCTTGAACTTTGAAAAGTTCATCAAAAGTACAGTTTTGCAGTCTTTTTTCCGACACGCTTCCAGATATTGAGCTGATTTTTGGTATGTTAGTCTAACATGGTGGCCTGCAGAACAAGTTTGCGTTTTGTTCCACTCCACTGATTTTTACCAAAATTACGACCCTTGGACTCAGAAAAATGCACTAAAATTACAGTTTTCCGGACTTTTTTTCTACACGCTTTCAGATATTGAGCTGATGTTTGGTATCTTAGTCTGACATGGTGGCCTACAGATCAAGTTTGCATTTTGTTCCGCTCCACTGATTTTTACCGAAATTACGGCCCTTGAACTTTGAAAAGTTCATCAAAATTACAGTTTTCCGGACTTTTTTCCTACACGCTTCCAGATATTGAGCTGATTTTTGATATGTTAGTCTAACATGGTGGCCTACAGAACAAGTTTGGGTTTTGTTCCGCTCCGCTGATTATTACCAAAATTACGGCCCCATAGACTTTGAAAAGTTCATCAAAATTACAGTTTTCCAGGCTTTTTCTCTGCTTGAATGCTTTCAATACCATTGAAACTACAGAACACTGTTTTCTGCAGTATTCCTAGAATCTGTGTTTATTTTTAAAAAATGATTAGAGCTTGAAATATCGGGGCGCGTGGGGTATGTAACGGCCTTTGAACTTAGTCAGACCTCAATATTTCCCTTTGGCACACCCTACAGGACACATTTATAATCAGATTTCTCTGAAACCTGGTATGCTTATTTGGGGTGAACTCAGATGGGAGCCATCGATTTTCCTCCATGTATGGCAAAAAATGTTGCCGCTGGCAACGACCTTTGAACTTAGTTTAGTCAGGCATCAATATATTCCTTTTGCACACCCTACAGGATACATTTATGATCAGATTGGTTTGAAACTTGGTATGCTTGTTTGGAGTGACCTCTAGATGGGAGCTGTGAATTATCTTCCATTCCCATCAAAAAATGTTGCTGCTGGCAATGACCTTCAATGAACTTAATGCACTTATGCATCAATATTTCACTTTGGCACACCCAGCAGGGCACATTTATAATCGGATCAATTTGAAACATGGTATGCTTGTTTGGGGTGACCTCTAGATGGGAACTATCTATGTTCTTTCATTTCCGGCAAAAAATATTGCCGTTGGCAACGACCTTTGAACTTAGTTAGTTAGGCATCTATATATTCCTTTGGCACACCCTACAGGGCACATTATGATCAGATCAGTTTGAAACTTGGTATGCTTATTTGGGATTACCTCTAGATGGGAGCTATCGATTATCTTCCATTTCCATCAAAAAATGTTGCCGCTGGCAATGACCTTCAATGAACTTAATGCAGTTATGCATCAGTATTTCCCTTTGGCACACCCTGCATGGCACATTTATGATTGGATTGCTTTGAAACTTGGTATGCTTATTCAGGGTGACCTCTAGATGGGAACTGTCAATTTTCTTCCATTTCTGTCAAAAATAGTTGCCGTTGGCAATAACCATTGAATTTAGTATAGTCAGTCATCAGTATATTCCTCTGGCATGCCCTACAGGGCACATTTGTGATAGGATCGCTTGAAACTTGGTATGCATGTTCTGGGTGGCTTATGGATGTTAGCTGTTGATTTCTTTTCATTTCCATAAAAAAATTATTGTTGTTAGCACCAGCCTTTGGACTTAGTGCATTTTTGTAGCAACTTATCCCTTTTGCACTCTGTACAGGGTATATTGATGAATTTCCATACAAAAGATAAAAAGACCATTACCACCAGCCAGGACCGTCAAACAAGTGCATTTGTTCATTAACATCTTCCTTTGGCATGCCTCAGAGGGCACATTCATTATCGGGTTGTTTTGAAACTTTATATGCTTCTTTGGGGTGACAGAGATATGGAGCCATCAATTTTCTTTAAATTTCTATAAAAAACTGTGGCGGTCAGCAACAATCTTTGAATCTATTGCATTTGTGCATTTACATTCTTCTTTGACATGACCTACAGGGCACATTTTTTTGGACTCGGCATGCTCATTAGGCAAAACCTCTACATGTAGATTCATGTCTATGAAAAAAGTTGCCGTTTACAATGACCTCTGAACTTACTGCATTTGTATATCAACATTCTTCCTTTATTCAGCCTTATAGTTTACATTTAAAACCCATGGATTGCTCTGACACTGGCACACACAGTGATGTTATGTTGAAGCTTCACCAAATAACATTGGAACCAATGATCTTCAAATTTACCATTTCAAGTTTGTCAAGTTGAGCTACAGTGACATGGACACTTTTAATTGACTTTTTTTATTTTTTAATTATGCATTCTTGTTGTTGTCTAGAGGAAGCATCCTTTCAATGTTGGACCAGTCAGCTGAAAAAAGATGGCCACCAGTGGCCAATTAATTATGGCTTCCATGGTGGCTTTAATTTGCTTTCCGTCCAATAACTAATGAATACTGACTCGAATCAATTTCATTTTTTGGTTATGCATTATATTGTCTAGAGGAAGCTTTCTTTTGATTTTCGATCACATGACCAATTCAATATGGCAGACACCATTGTGGGTATATGCCACGCTTCACATTACTCTTGCTTGTGCATAAAAATGCATGTCTTGGGGGCGCGGTGGCATTGCTTTAACCGGTTCTTGTCAGATCACCGAAGTTAAGCAATGTCAAGCGCAGTTAGTTGTTGGATGGGTGACCATTTCAGCGACTGATTCGTGCTCCCGCGTTGTGTCGTTGGGCAAGGCATTTAACTCTGATTGCCTACATGGGGGCATATTGACGCTGTGTACTAAGGCGTACTGCACGTTGATGGTGCGCATGTCTTCAACCAATCTAACCCTGCCTGTGCCGCGGTGCAGGGTTTAGAGTTACGATGTTGGAGAGCTGGCAGCTGCTTGCCGTTGCTTGGTGGTTCTCTCCGGGTACTCCGGCTTCCTCCACCCATAAAACTGTCACCGACATGATATGACCCTGGCTGTTAATGTGTCGTTAAACCCTAATAAAAAAAAAAATGCATGTCTGAGCTTAGCAATGCATTAGAGGGTCATAAACTACAATTTCCAACAATTCTAAAAAAATGCACTCAATGACCCCTGGGTGACCTCAATGACTTTGACCCATATTTTGAACTTTCATTGAGTTTCGACTCATTTAGTGTCGGCCCGGGGGCCATGTGTCATACCATGCTTGAGATATGAGCATGACCCACTTTCAGTATTTTTGGCCATGCCCACTTCAGTCTAAAAATGCATGTATGAACTTTGTCATACCAAGTCTGAGATATGGGCATAACCCACTTCAGAACACCCCTATTGGCACCCCCCAATGCTCCAGTAATCCGAAAAACAAAGGTGGCCGAGTACTTGTGAGAAGAAGAAAAAAAAAAAAAGGAGATAATATGAAGTATATCCATTGAATATGAAGCCCTTTAACCCTTTGAAACTGTCAGACCTATTTTTCGGTCCGAGGCATAATTCTGTCCCATTTTTGTCATATTGTAAGAGTTCTATACACTGGGCATTGATGATAAAATAAGTGCAGTCTGCAGCCAGATGTCTGCAGAATGCAGTTATTATCTTATCCTCCCTGTATAATGATATTGGACTAACCCATCTCACTGTAAGTGTACACAAAGGTGATACCATTCCAGAAAATGAGGGTTTAAGGGGTTAAGTTACAAGTACCTGGACTTCTGAGTAATTCCAATAATCTACCAGTCAGTTTCTGCTATTTGTATCAGTGACTCTCTTCTTTATATTTAGAATGCAGTTTTAAATATTTGTTTCACCCTTTACCTAATGCAGACGATATCAAAATGTATTATTTTAAATATTTCAAAAAATTTCTACAAAACCATATCATGTGATCCCTCATTAGAACGAGCTTGATGAGCTCATTCCAAAGAGGGGTCACATGATATGGTTTTGTTGAAATTTTTTGAGAAATAGTATTTTTTTCAGATTCTGAATTTGCATATTATATATAATATTATATTGTTTTGAAACCCGGTATGCTTGTTTGGGAAGACCTCTAGATGGGAGCTATTGATTTTCTTCAATTTCCGTCAAAAAATGTTGCCGCGGCCAACGTTCGTAGAAATGAGTTTAGTCAGATGACCTCAATATTTCCCTTTGGCACACCCTACAGGGCACATTTATGATCGGATTGCTTTGAAACCTGGCATGCTTGTTTGGAGTGACTTCTGGATGGGAGCTATCGATTTTTTTCAATTTCTGTCAAAAAATGTTGCCACGGCCAACGTTCTTAGAACTGAGTTGAGTCAGGCCACAATATTTCCTTTTGGGACACCCTACAGGACACATTTATGATTGGATTGCTTTGAAACCTGGTGTGCTTGTTTAGGGTGACCTCTAGATGGGAGCTATCAATTTTCGTCAATTTCCGTCAAAAAATGTTGCGACGGCCAACGTTCTTAGAACTTAGTTTAGTCAGACCACAATATTTCCCTTTGGCACACCCTACTGTAGTACAGGGCACATTTATGATTGGATTGCTTTGAAACCTTGTATGCTTGTTTGGGGTGACCTCTAGATGGGAGCTATTGATTTTTTTCCATTTCCGTCAAAAAATGTTGCCACGACCAACGTTCTTAGAATTTAGTTTAGTCAGAACACCTCAATATTTCCCTTTCGCACACCCTACAGGGCACATTTAGGATTGGATTGCTTTGAAACCTGGCATGCTTGTTTGGCGTGATCTCTAAATGGGAGCTATCGGTTTTCTTCAATTTCCGTCAAAAAATGTTGCCACGGCCAACGTTCTTAGAACTCAGTTTAGTCAGACTTCAATATTTCCCTTTGGCACACCCTATGGGGCACATTTATGATCGGATTGCTTTGAAACCTGGGATGCTGGTTTGGGGAGACCTCTAGATGGGAGCTATCGATTTTCTTCAATTTCCGTCGAAAAATGTTGCTGCTGCCGATGTTCTTAGAACTTAGTTTAGTCAGACCTCAATATTTCCCTTTGGCACACCCTACAGGGCACATTTATGATCGGATTGCTTTGAAACCTGGCATGCTTGTTTGGGGAGACCTCTAGATGGGTGCTATCGATTTTCTTCCATTTCCGTCTGTCAAAAGATGTTGCCACTGACAACGATCTTTGAACTTAGTTTAGACAGGCATCAATATATTCCTTTGGCATGCCCAAACGGACACATTTATGATCAGAGCGGTTTGAAACTTTGTATGCTTGTTTGGGGTTACCTCTAGATGGGAGATGTCGATTTTCTTTGATTTCCGTCAAAAAATGTTGCCACTGGCAATGAATGACCTTTCATCAAAAGCTGTTTCTGTTAGCAACAATCTTTGAATTTATTGCATTTGTGCATCAGCATTCTTTGACATGGGCTACAGGCCACATTTATCATAGGATCGTTTTTGAACTTGGTGTGCTCATTTGACAAGACCTTTAGTTAAGAGCTATTGATTAGCATTCATTTCTGTGAAAAAAGTTGCCATTTACAATAACCTCTGAACATACTGCATTTGTGTTTCAACATTCTTTTTTTAGCCAGTCTTACAGTTTACATGTAAAAATGCATGGATTACTCTGACGTTGTGCACACACAATACTGTTATGTTGAAATTTCATCAAATAACATTGGTACCAATGATCTTCAATTTTGCCATTTCATTTAAAACTTACCAAGTTCAAGTTTGTCAAGTTGAGCTACAGTGTCATTGACACTTTCATTAAGTTATTGCCCTCTATCAAATTTGAAATTTTGAATGGCTGGACATGTTGTGTGCCTTTACACTTCCTACTACAGTTTTGACATAGTCAAGATAAGCTATTGCCATCACGCGTGCGGAAGTCTGTTAGTCTGTCAGTCTGTGAGTCTGTTCACATTTTCCTTTAGCACAGGCAGTTCTTGTCTGATCGTCACAAAATTTCATATGCAGGTTTGGGGTCATGTCTAGATGAGAACGTCACCTTTTCGTCGCAATCGGGCAACCGGTATGGCTGCCCGAGCCCAAAACCCGAAAACCATTAGCACAGTCTAGAGGTCATATTTATGAAGGGATTTCATTGTAACTTGGTAGGATGACTCCAAATAATGTCTAGATGAGAAGGCCCATTTTGATCGCGATCATTCAGCCTTGATGGGTGCCCGAGCCCTAAAACCTTTAGCATAGGCAAAAGGTCATATTTATGGAAGGATTTCATTGTAACCTGTTAGGTTGACTCCATATAATGCTCAGATGATGACATCCCCATTTGGTTGTGATTGGTCAGCTGTGATGGCTACAAGTGCCTGAAGCCCGAAAACCTTGAGCACAGTCTACAGGTCATATTTTTGAAGGGATTTCATTGTAACTTCGTAGGATCACTCCGGATGATGCCCAGATGAGATTGTCCCAGTTTGGTTGCGATCATTCAGCCATGATGGCTGCCCGAGCCCGAAGCCTGAAAACCTTTCGCACAGTCTACAGGTCATATTTACGAAGGGATTTCATTGTAACCTGGTAGGTTGACTTCATATAATGTCTAGATGGGAATGTCCCCTTTTGGACATGATTGGGCAACTGTGATGCCTAAAGGTGCCTGAAGCCCGAAAACCTTTAGCACAGCCTACAGGTCATATTTATGAAGGGATTTCATTGTAACTTGGTAGAATGACTCCAAATAATGTCTGGATGAGAACATACCATTTTGATCGCGATCATTCAGCCATGATGGGTGCCCGAGCCCAAAAACCTTTAGCATAGGCAAAAGGTGATATTTATGAAAGGATTTCATTGTAACCTGTTAGGTTGACTCCATAAAATGCCTAGATGATGACATCCCCTTTTGGTCGTGATTTGTCAACTGTGATGGCTACAGGTGCCCCAAGCCCGAAAACATTGAGCACAGTCTACAGGTCATATTTATGAAGGGATTTCATTGTAACTTTGCAGAATCACTCCAGATGATGCCCAGATGAGATTCTCCCCCTTGGTTGCGATTATTCAACCATGATGGCTGTCCGAGCCCAAAGCCTGAAAACCTTTAGCACAGTCTACAGGTCATATTTATGAAGGGATTTCATTGTAACTTGGCAGGTTGACTTCATATAATGTTTAGATGAGAACGTCCCCTTTTGGACACGATTAGGCAACTGTGATGGCTACAGGGGCCCGAAGCCCGAAAACCTTTAGCACAGTCTAGAGGTCATATTTATGAAGGGATTTCATTGTAGCTTGGTAGGATTACTCCAAATAATGTCTAGATGAGAACATCCCCTTTTGGTCGCGATCATTCAGCCTTGATGGCTGTCCAAGCCCAAAAACCTTTAGCATGTCTGTAGGTCATATTTATGGAAGGATTTCATTGTAACTTGTTAGGTTGACTCCTTATAATGCCTAGATGATGACATCCCCTTTTGGTCATGGTTGGTCAACTGTGATGGCTACAGGTGCCCAAAACCCAAAAATCTTGAGCACAGTTTACAAGTCATAATTATGAAGGGATTTCATTGTAACTTTGTAGAATCACTCCAGATGATGTCCCCTTTTGGTTGCGATCATTCAACCATGATGGCTGCCCGAGCCTAAAGCCCGAAAACATTTAGCACAGTCTTCAGGTCATATTTATGAAGGGATTTCATTGTAACTTGGTATGTTGACTTCATATAATGTCTAGATGAGAACAGCCCCTTTTGGACACCATTAGGCAACTGTGATGGCTACAGGGGCCCAAAGCCCGAAAACCTTTAGCACAGTCTACAGGTGATATTTATGAAGGGATTTCGTTGTACCTTGGTAGGATGACTAATGTCTAGATGAGAATGTCCCCTTTTGGTCGCGATCATTCAGCCTTGATGGCTGCCCGAGCCCAAACCCCAAAACCTTCAGCATATTCTATTGGTCATATTTATGGAAGGACTTCATCATTGTAACCCGTAAGTTTGACTCCATATAATGCCTAGATGATGACATCCTCTTTTGGTCATGATTGGTCAGCTGTGACGGCTTCAGGGGCCCGAAGCCCCAAAACCTTGAGCACAGTCTACAGGTCATGTTTATGAAGGGATTTCATTGTAACTTAATAGGATCACTCCAGATGATGCCCAGATGAGAATGTCCCCTTTTGGTTGCGATCATTCAGCCATGATGGCTGCTAGAGCCCAAAGCCCAAAAACCTTTAGCACATTCTACAGGTCATATTTATGAAGGGATTTCATTGTAACTTGGTAGATCGACTTCATAAAATGTCTAGATGAGAACGTCCCCTTTAGACGCAATTGGGAAACTGACGGCTACAGGGGCCTGAAGCCCGAAAACCTTTAGCACAGTCTACAAGCCATATTTATGAAGGGATTTTAATGTAACTTGATAGGATGACTCGTTTTGGAATAATTTCACTGTAACTTGGTAACTTTTGTTGATGTACGTTAACTGTGAGGGCCACATACATTAACTGTGAGATCATATTTACCCTCCCCTCAGCTCTTTAGTACAGTGTACACCTCATATTATTTTTATCATAAACATAGCATACAGGGAACAGAAATGAACATATTCCCAATTATCACAATTCTTGTCTTATTTCATAATCCTTTCATAAACATTGAACATTATCCTTTTCATCAAACACAACACACAAGTTAAGCTACAGTGTCATTGACACTTTCATTTTTCCGTTTCATCTCTTTTTTTCCAACAACATATTGGAAGTTGAAATTGTTCAAATCCATTGAAGGGTGGAACTTTTAACTACAAATATCCAATACATGTTATTTAACTTTCTCTACAACCAATCACATGTTGCACATTGTGAGCTTGAGTTGTCTTAACCCTTTGAACCCCAGAGGCCATTTTTCCAGCCCAGTAACATGATACTTCATCATTTCATTAAGTAGGTTGACTTTTGAGTGAAGGTGTGGTGTTGACCAATAAATATTTTCAGCGTGCAGCCCCAAGGCTGCACGTTGAAAATATTAATATTATATTATTTATTGGTGTTTAAGGTCACATACTTATGCACAATGACTAATCATGACCGTGACAGTTTGACGGGTGGAGGAAGCCGGAGTACCCGGAGAGAACCACCGAGCAACGGCGAGCAACTGTCAGCTCCCCAACATACTAACTCCACACAAGCAGGGTTAGCATTGGTTGAAGACAGGTGCACCATCGACGTCCAGTACGCCTTAGTACACAGTGACTTGCCCAAGGACACAATGCGGTCGCCGCAGGTGGGAATCGAACCGAGGACCTCCCGGCTTGCAGCCTGCACCTCTACCAACTGAGCCACTGTGCCCCCCCCCCCCCCAAAAAAAATATTAATAGGTCTACCCCGAAATAAAGAATATGGACTCTTCCCATTGCTGCTATTGAACTGATATGGAAGATACCACTAGGGTTCCAAGGGTTAAATAAGGCTTTATGATTGCTGCCAAATCTCATCATGTGTTTAGGTCATTCTCTTCATCTATTGCCATGCAGCATTACAAACTGAAAATGCATAGAGTTTTTATGGAATACTTGTCAGAAAAGTGTGTTGAAAGAGGATGAATTGAGCATTTTTTTCTTGTAAATAATGGAAATGTTTGGAGAAAAAAGCAATTCATTTGCTACTTGTTAGTGATATTTACATTCAGTCATTATTGATAGATTTTTCCCTGAGCTGCCAATTTTCATGAATAATGATAATCTATTGATTTTGTCACTGTTAATTTGTGATTACTTTCAGAATTGACAGGTAATATGTAGTCATTTAGACAGTACAGAGAAGTAATTCATTACCTTGCAATTATGATGAATACCTGAGAATTTAATCAGTTACAATTGAGAATGTCATTAGAGAGCAGCTGTCTGGATTACGAATCATACTTTTTTAGTATCTCTTGGTCCTCACAGGGTTCTGAACATCCTTACTCACTCTGAACAAGACTCCTTGAGAAACTTATGGAAGAAGAATGTGAAAACATGAGAAATTTGTGGATGAGGAATGACATGATGGAAAGGGTCAATATTGAACACAAACGGGAAATTATACAACAGTTTGTGTCTGCACTGCATGCTGGCAGATTAGGAGAGAGAATGGGGAAGGGATAACCTGGTGGGGATAGGGCTGGTGTAGCAGTGGAAGGCCCAAAATTTATTATTATTATTACCCTCGTACACCAAGAACAGTTTTTTTTCATCCTTTTTATGCCCCCATGACAAATAGTGGGGGGCATATTCTTTTACCCCTGTCCATCCGTCTGTCCATCCACTGTCTGTCAGATGTCTGCTGTCCATCCATCCACATCTTGGGTACATTGATTGTCAGGCTAACTCCTCTCATACTTTTCAAGGTGTAGGCCCTTTGTATTTCCCAGGATATTTGTACATATATCAGAGGTGTCAGGGTTCCCATGGACCTTGGATTCAAGGAATGGCCTTGAATTCAACAAAGTATGGTTCAAGTGCTTGAAATCCTGGAAAATGGTCAAGGGAGCCTTGAAAATCCTTGAATTTTGGTGAAATATAAACATGCCGGCATTACCGGTAATTAACAGCCTCCATCGTTTGGTACACTAGTGATCATATATCATCATTTATGATGGTAAGGCCTTGAAAATCATTGAATTTGGTTGCTGTTAGGAATTGAAAAATGCTACAATATGTCGAGAAATGGCCTTGAATAGCCTTAAATTTGATCAGTCCTTGCCTGCAGGAACCCTGGGTGTGCATATTATCAGGATTTTGATTTGCATCAATATTTCAAAAAATTACAGGTTGTGGAACTTAGTCAATTTTTTGTAGAATTTCACCTGTATGGTTTGTCCGGCTAACTCCTCTCACAGTTTTGAAGCCACGACCTTTTCATTTCACAGAATGTTTGTACATATATATACAAGATGTGTGCATATTGTCAGGATTTTGATTTGCTTCAATATTTCACAGAATTACAGGTTGTGGAACGTAGTCAAATTTGTGGAATTTTACCTGTATGGTTTGTGGTTTGTCTGGCTAACTGCTCTTACAGTTTTCAATCACAATGTATATAGTAGAACATGTGGGAGCATCATATGTGTCTTACAGACACAGAATATTTACATGTACAAATAATAAATTACTGCAGTGATTTGTAACAAACCTCCTGTGTCCATGCACTGTGCTGGGGCAGGCTTTGTTTTCTGTTATGATATAACAAATAATGCACCAGTTTTCTGATTGCCACCAGTTTCAAGTATCATCTGGTATTGCTGGATTTCTCAATTGTCTGTTTCTAGTTCATGTATTATATGAATAGAATATACAAAATGCCCTGTAGATTGTGTCTTGTAACTGGTAGAGAACTGGGAGTCTGTAATTGGGCTTTATTCTGAATTTTTAGCTTGACAAAGTCAAGTTAAGCTATTGCCGTCACGCGTGCGGCAGTCTGTCAGTCTGTGAGTCTGTTCACTCTTTCCTTTAGCACAGGCTACACCCCATATTCATGGCCAATCATCATAAAATTTCATATGCAGGTTTGAGGTCATGTCTAGATGAGAACGTCCTTTTTTGGTCACGATTGGTCAACCATGATGGTTACACAGGGCCAAAGCTTGAAAACCTTTAGTATAGTCTACAGGCCATATTTATGAAGGGATTTCATTGTAACTTGATAGGATGACTCGTTTTGGAATAATTTCACTGTAACTTCGTAACTTTGGTTGACATGCATTAACTGTGAGGGCCACATTAACCCACCCCCTAGGTCTTTAGCACAGTCTACACCTCAAATTATTTTTATTGAAAAGATAGCATACAGGGAACAGAAAATAACATATTCTCTATTATCACAGTTTTTGTCGTATTTCATAATACTTTCATAAACATTGAACATTATCATTTCATCAAACACAACACACAGTCAAGTTTAAGCTACAGGGTCACTGACACTTTCATTAAGTGTAGGTGCCATAACTTAAAAGACTTCATATTCTCTGGATATGTTTTTTATCATTTTTGAATTGAAACTATTTTGTCTATATGGATTAGCCTTGTTACAATTTATGGGAGAGTGCCCTTAGGCACTCTCCCATAAATTGTAACTGTGAACAAATTGGGACCACCAAAAATAATTCACTCCACTAGTTAAGAAAAATTGTTGGAGAAAAAAAGAATATAGAGTCCCTTGAATGTGACTTAATGATAGCCATCAAGCAAACTATATATATACCATGTGTCAAGTCCTTCATTATTGCAAGTATTGGTGAGTCTGTACTCATTAGTTACATGTATGGCAAGAAACTTTTTCTGCATGAGCATGGAAAATGGTCAACAGGACATTAGTTTAATAACTTTTTCACTTGGGCTTCCCTTTGATGTGCTTTGGCCATTGATAATGTAACAGTCAAGCTGTGTCTGATACGTGTGATGGTGTTTCATCGTCTTGTTGCTCAATCAGAATGCCAACTATCATTTGCAGCACAACCTATTGCTTAAAATCAGAAATTATTTGGACACTGAATCCTATAACAATCTTCACTTTTCAAATGATAAAAATGACAAAGTATTCAAAAAGAAAATGTATGTACTTTTACAAATACAAATGTAGGCCATGGAAGTTTCCAATCCAGGTCTTTCAAAACCCTGGAAAAGTCTTTGAATTTCAAACTAAATTTGGTGTACAAACCCTGGATTGAAGTAGCTGAGAATAAATACCATTAATATTTAGTATTTTTGGTTCATTATTATCCTCCGCAGATGAAGTCAGGAGGGGATATTGAAATATGTACGCTCCCTTTTTCAATTCCTGAAAAAACTAGAGATGTCTTTGAAATTAAAATTTTTTACTTGCCTTGCAATCATAAATCATTCAACAGTTGTTTTTCACATGACAAAGTTTCAATCATCTTTGTTGCACATCAAAAGTAATTGCCTTTCATCAGTGTAGATCTTGACTTGGTTGAAAATGAGATAGGTGAAAAAATAGGTTTTGCACAGAATTTTAATGATGATGGAGGTGCCTGAGAATCAAGATTTTCATTTAAATGCCTAACATCTGAAACTGCAAGGCCAAATGTTTTGAAACTTCATATGTTTGATGACTGTGATACCCTCTACCAAAGAACCTCATTTAATGTTGATCGGGTTGCAAACATGGCCACAATTGTGGCTTATAGTTACCATAGAAACCCTATGGGAAAATCACATTTCATCTTCTTCTCTGGAACTTCTGAGCCGATGAGAACCAAACTTTGCAGGAATGGTCTATGGGAGGTCTCTACAACTCTTCCTCATTTTGTTCCTGTTAGATGAAAAACATGTCCACCAGAGGCATTCTTTGATTCTGATTGGTCGAGTTTGAAAAAAACTCTTCTCTGAGACTATAAGGCCAAATGTTTTGAAAGTTCACATGATTGATGACTGGGACACCCTCTACCAATGCTTGTAGTGTAATGTTGACTGGGTTGCAAATATGGTCACAATTCTGGCTTATAGTTGCCATGGAAACCCTATGGGAAATCACATTTGTATCTTCTTATCTGAAACTATTTGTGCTAGTGTGGCCAAACATGGAACAAATAATGTTTGGAATGTCCTATGTAAACAATCATCATTCTGTTTTGTGCAGATGAGGGAGAATGGCAGCCAGCTGCATTCTTTGCTTTTGATTAGAGTAACTGAGGATATGTAGTTCGATTACAGGCTCTTTAGAGCCTTTTGTTATTTTTGCCTTAACTCTTTAAACCTGAAAGGCTGCTTTTCCTGGGACAGGTTTGTGATACGACCTGATCTCATAAAGAAGAGAGTTACTCAGTGAATGTATATGGTAGACTAATTAACATTTTCACTGTGCAGCCACAAAGTTGAAAATTAAAAACATTGAAAATTGATTAGTCTCCCCCCAAATAATGAATATAGACTCTACCAGTTGATGGCCCTGGCCTGGCCTGGCCTGGAATATATCACCGGGATTCAAAAGGTTAATGAACCTGTTCCAGTGCAGTGTAATATGCTATGTTTTTTTAGACAAAAATTGAAATAAAATTGGA